>OY757024.1:76676668-77367674 GCA_963580285.1 Lucinisca nassula | reverse complement strand
TCGACATGGTATTATTTTTGTGAGTCTGCTGGGATATAATGCGGTGAAATGAATACTTGTAATGTATATGTACATTCATACGGCTAACTAAAATACAGCTTGATTGTTTAGCGTGGTACAATTCTTGCAGTAAGCTGACTGCCATAATGGCGTGCCCCAGATAACCATTGTTTGTTGAAAATGCTCTTTTTGTTTTCCACCCTCATTATTAGAAGGATGATATCACAATATTGTTATGTATTTCTGAATGTTCTTTCCTCTGCTGCATTTAGTTTTGGGTTTATATGTTATTTGATTTGCAAGAGAAAGGATGAACTTATCTATTTGCGCTTTCAACGTTAAAGGACTGGGTAACAACCAAAACCGCGAACAAATATTTACATGGTTAAAGCAAAATGAATACTCTATTTGTTTTCTTCAAGAAACCCACTCGGGAGCAGAAACCCGTGATTTATGGAAACAGTAATGGGGATCAAATGCATATTTCAGTGGTAAGAATACTAACAGCGAAGGAGTTGGCATTTTAATAAACCCCAATATATCATGTACGATTGAAAACTATACTGAAATAGTAAGTGGTAGAATGCAATCACTAGATTTAACCATCAATGGGAAAACTTTTAACCTTATTAATGTATATGGACCGAACAGTGATGATATTGATTTTTTTTTATAAAACTTGAGAACTATTTGAATGACAATGATGATAAAACATTTATTATAGGCGGCGACTTTAACACTGTATTGGATATAAAAAATGGATAAGAAAAACGGTAGACACGACACACACAAACATTGCAGACAAAAACTAAAAACGATAACTGATGATTATAATCTGGTAGATATTTGGCGGGAAAAACACCCCGACTTAAAACAATACACTTGGCATTCATCACACAAGCCTCCGATCTTCAGTAGGTTTGATTACTTTTTAATCCCTGACAATCTTATACAGTCTACAGTGTCCAGTGAACACAAAATAAGTTATAAATCAGACCACTCCATAGTTTTGATACACATAAACACAACAAACATAACTAGAGGTCCTGGACATTTTAAGTTAAACAACGGCCTTCTCGACACCAAATATCAAAATATTATTAAGAAAAACATTAATGAAATAAGTACTATTAACAGTGAAGCGAATCCAAATACAGTTTGGGAATTAATAAAAGGAACAGTCAGGAATGAAACAATCAAATGTGCAACAAAGAAAAAGAAAGACATGAACGAATCCGAAATAAAACTTAAGACTGAAATTGAAAAACAAAAACATTAAGCGAAACACAGAACCAAGCTGACATTGAAATGATTGCTAGCAATTTAGAACAGAAGAAACAGGAATTAGAAAACATTATCGAGACAAAAATTTGCGGTTTGATATTAAGGTCAAAGGCAAATATAGTCGAAAATAGTGAACGAAACAGTAAATACTTTGCAAGTTTTGAAAAAGACGATCAAAGATTAAAACCATTTCCAGATTGAATATAAATAATCATACTATAACGGATCAAAGAGAAACTCTCAATGAAACAGAATCCTTTTATAAAAAGTTATATTCCAAACAACATCCTAGATCTTCAACAATTAACTTCTTTGATAACAATATAAAAAGCTAAACAATATAGTAAGTAACCAATCTGAAGGAGCAATAACAGAAGGCGAATATGTTTTAGCGCTTAGAAAAATGAAGAACAAAAAGAGTCCGGGATCTGGTGGTCTTGCTGTAGAATTTTACAAAATATTTTGGCATTCTGTTTAACAGTTTTATGTAAATTCAATAAATTATTCATACGAAAACGGACATCTTACAGATTTACAAAAACAAGGCATTATAATATTGATTCCAAAAGCTAAATAAGATTTAACGTCTATATCTAACTGGCGCCAAATAAGTTTACTCCATGTTGACTATAAAATTGCAACTAAGGTTATAGCTAATAGGATTATAAAAAATATTGATTAGTATAATAGACGAGTCACAAACGGGTTTTATTACAGGTAGATATATAGGCGAGAATATTAGACTACTTTTTGAAATTATTGATAAAATGGAAGAAGAAAGCAAACCAGGAATGATCTTTTTCTCTGACTTTGAAAAAGCATTCGATAGTCTCGACCACCAGTATATGTTTAAATGTTTAAACCATTTCAACTTTGGAGAAAGTCTTCTTGAGTGGATAAAACTTTTCTACCACGACGCAAAAAGTTGTGTGTCAAATATCGGTTTTCTTTCCGGATTTTTTCCCGATACAGCGCGGGGTCCGACAAGGATGTCCACCCTCACCCTATCTGTTTATTATCAGCATTGAATTGCTTTCACATATGATTGGTTCTCACCCAGATATTATTGGCATAACCATTTCAGGGGCTGAATTCAAGAAATCGCTTTTCGCCGATGACGCTTCATTCATCTTAGATGGGTCTCCGTTATCCTTCCAAACATTAATAATCATATTAGATAATTTCAGCTATATTTCAGGTTTAACGTTAAACGCGAAAACATGTCAAGTTTTAAAGATCGGTTCAATGGCTAAGAAAGATTTAATCTATTTTATACATAGGAAATTCCAATGGAGTTCGAAAGAAGCCAAAGCTTTAGGAATGACGTTTACTACTATCAAAGAAAATGCTCTTTCTATTAATCTAGAACCCCAAAATAAATGATTTTAAGAAGTGTTTGCAACAATGGCAGCATCAAAAACTTACTATGATGGGGAAAATTATTGTTGTTAAAAGCTATGCTCTCCCAAAACTCATATATGCACTGTCGGCATTACCAAACCCTCCGATAGATAAAATTAAACAAATCGAGAATGTCATGTATAAATTTATATGGGACGCAAAACCTGAAAAAATCAAAAGAGAAACATTAATAAACGATTATGAAAAGGGGGGTCTGAAAATGATTGATATTAAAACATTCATAGACTCTTTAAAAATCAACTGGTTGAAACGAATGCTAGGAAATAATGCAAACAAATTGTATACACACATATATATGTCCAAACTGCAACCGTACGGAGGGAAACCGTTTTTTGAAAGTAATTACTGAAAAAAACAAACGATCTGGACATTATTATCCAAAACAACAACTTTTTTCAAAGATATTCTTGTAGCATGGTGCAGCTGTAATGAAAATAAAAGTATATATAGTTTCAGAAATGAAACGATATGGAACAATAATACATAAAAGCTGGAGGACGTTCGATATTTTATGCTAATTGGTATCAGAAAGGAATAAGGTATTTTAAAGATTTATACAATGATGCAGAAAAAAAGATGTTATTCATTTTCAGAACTCAAAGCTGTATATGACTTGTCTAGTGGCAATTTTTTTAAAATATATGAGTTTATTGACCAGTATACCTAATACATGGAAACAAAACATTCGAAATGAAAATGTTAAAATTCCGACAGACTAACCTGTTATAAAGCAGCTGCTGAATACGAAACAAGGGAATAAATACATGTATGATTATATACGCAAGAAACAAGCCAGCAGTGAAAAACGTTCAGAAGCAAAATGAAATGAGTTATTTATGGGAGAATATTTATGTTGGAAACAAATATATATTAATACAATAAAAGCAACCACTGATATTAAATTACGAAATTTTCAATATAAATATCTATTAAGCATTATACCAACACATAAATATTTGTTAAAAAGCAACATCGCAACATCATCTTTATGTGATTTTTGCGTAATGGAAATAGAAACAGTCAACCATTTATTCTGGGAGTGTATATATTCTAAACGATTCTGGAGAGTACTATCAGATTTCTTATTAAAACACTGCTATATTGACCTCCCATTCACACTAAAGACCATTACTTTTGTTATAACTTTTAACATTAACCAAACCGAAACGCAAGTGAAAATTTTTATTATATTAGCTGCAAAGTATTTTATCTTCAGAAACAAATATAATAAAACAATTCCTTCTTTCGACAATTTTATGTCCTTTTTGAGTTATAGCCCGTATGAAATTTTGGAGCGGATTTCGCCCGTAAAATGAGCGGAAATGGGGCGAAATACCAGTTTTCCGGGCGAAAAAAGGGCGGAATCTATAATTCCGCTTCGAAAGTTTAAAAGCAACAAGTTTCTCCGGGCGAATTTCTTTTTTATTCCGCCTGTAAAGGTGAGGCGGAATAGTTTGAAGACGGAAAAATAGGACTTAAACTTTTTTCAGAGGCGAAACATTTTACTTAGAAGAAAATTTGGGGCGGAAATTTGTCAGCATCATTTCTTTAAAAATTTCTGCTGGCGGAAAAAGTTGACTTAGACATTTTTAGTGTTGCTAGAAATTTTAACTTATACACTTACAAACAAAATACTGGCAAGTTTAATATTTGCTCTAAACCAACATTACAATAGCACTCCCGTGCGACGTAGTGTAAAGAAAAATATACCATTGAGATTCAAGTCTCCGATTTAAAGAAATAATGTGCCTATTGAATTTCTATGCATTACTACTTGTCAAAGGAAACAAAATTTGAATGTGACCAGCATTGAAAATAATGAAATCTAGAATTAGAAACTAGATTTTTTGTTATGTAACACGAACATCATTATTACTTTCTATTTTATGATATGTAAACAAATATGTTTCGTTGACTATAAAATAATGAGGATTTGCAGACTTCCTGGCATTTAGTAAAAAGAATTTTTTATAATTTCTGATGTGTTTGCCAATAGTAAGCCATAGGAAGACTTCCAAAATCTCGGACATACCCTTCTTGGCATTTACTCCATTTCTTCGTTCAGGTCGCTAGGCATGGTGGGCGAAGCTTGCTTACCAAGTAATGCTTACTATCCTAGGACGCCTGATTACACTCTTCTGGAGTCAATGTCTGTTGATCTGAACATTAATATTTGCCATTTGTCTATGGATTGATGATTTTAGATCAACGCTTTGGTACTACGACCTAAATTACTTATTAGAAAAAAAGCTAACCCAGGTATTGAATTCCTTTTTTGAAGGAAACCATCTTGTTTCAACTTTTTCAAACTAATGATGGCGTTAATTAATGCATTGTTAAAACTTTAATCATCAATTATGGCATGTACACTTACTTTTATTTTGCTGTATAAGAAAATGCGAGTTGCTTTTTCCAATGCAAATAAGTAAATAGGTACTGTAGCATACTCACTATTTACATCATGGTTCATAGCATTGGATGATGGAGGGTGCATATGACTGATCTGACGGAATCGAGACCAGAGCACACAACAGCCCGAGACAGTAGATAATTCAACTGTAAACTGTATAGCAACCAAAGGAAAGAAACTTTATTTGTAGTAACTGGCAGTAGTAGGAATTTGTACAAATTGCATTGGATGCGTGTGCTTAGTGGTTCTGTTTCGGTGGCAGATATATGGAGGCAGTGGTATCTCGACAAGGCCATAAGGCAGTGGTATCTTGACAAGGCCATAAACTATCTTGTAGAACAATATGAGGCGTGCATCAGCACGTCTCTGTTCCTGTTCCAAGGATCTCCACCCAAGATCATCTGGGCCCAGTCAAGCGATTTTGGTACTTATCGCCTATGCGAGCAGCGAAGGTTCAGGCGAGCCTGTGCATCCGCGCAGTCTCGCCAGAACATTCGCTGCTCGCTCATACAAGCAGTGAATCAAGAGGAACCTTCAGACAGAAAGCCATATCCCTGGCCCCTCTGAATGGCTGGGCATGCGCAGTTAAAATTTGTCATGACGGAATGCTCGAAGACACAAATTCGCTTGGCGGGGCTCATCTAGCGTCTGGGTCACATCTATATGATAAGTAATCATTTTTGACCAATCTAGCAGCTCTTCTTTGAAGCCTTTCAATTCTGGTAATGTTGGACTGGGTGAACGGAGGCTTACTCGACTTTGGAAAGTATTGTATGCTGTGTCTCGTATGCCGATGTTTGGTGTGAATATTTCTACGCGTGAAGCCAATGGTCCTATTTGCCCACGTTTATCTACTACTGCGGTTTATAGGGGTATACGGGTAAGTCATTTTATTTCTACTCAGAGACAGATTGTGGGTGCTCATCAGAACCGCATCGAGGCTGTTCTAAAAATACGAAACATATGTTTTTCACCTGATTTGTTTCCGGCCACAAGTGCTCAAGGTGAGCTATTGTCATCACCCTGTCTCCGTCGTACCTGTGTCGTCCGCCGTATAGATTCACTTCCCAGCAGGCACATGACGTCCGTTTGACGTCAGATCTTGGTTGGATTTTGGTCACGACGTCATATAACCAAAAAACAACGTCGATTAGACGTCATATCCTGACGTCAGCCAGACGTAATGATTAGACGTTGAACAGACGTCAGAACAAACGTCAATTAGACGTCTTAATCTCAACGTCGTTTTACGTTGCATTTTTGTTCTTTTTTGCAACCTGTATGCGAACTTTACTTGCATGCATCATATGTACCGACCGGAGTGACAGGCACTCTACCGCCGGCTCGAGCCTCTAGGCGTAGTACACCTACTTTATACCTGTCACTTCTACATGATGTTATAATTATTAAATTAAAAACAATTGGTTGGTATTTAGTAATTAGACATTATTCGCAACTGACTCAAGCTTTTTTTGAAAGCTAATAGTTGTGTACATGTAATCAGGCGCCATGTTCGATTTCCGGTAGAAGGTCAAGATTGAAGAAACCTGCAAAACGGGCGTATAATGTCACATTGAGAGTGTTTTAGTAAATATGACGCATCAGAAAAAAACCGACAAAGTAATCTCAAAATCAACCAGTATGTAATCTTTTTAAATGTGTGTGTGTGTGTGTGTGAATTCGGGTTTAACGTCGCTTTCAACAATTTTTCAGTCATATCACGACGGTGTCTGGTTGCGACAGGGAGCTCAATGCTCACGTTTATAGTGCTGCCTCACTGAAGTATCATGTCCCAGACACATTACATGATACCACACCCAGTCACATTATCCTGACACTGGATCGACCAGTCCTAGCTCTACCCCGTAAATCTGAGTGCCAAACGAGGAGCAGCTAGTACCATTTTTAACGACTTTGGTATGTCGCGGCCCGGGATCGAACCCGAGACCTCCCGTTCCCCGGAGCGGACACTCTACCAACTGAGATCTTTTTAAATGTATGTCGTATGAATGGCACAGTTGCAGATTTGCTACATTGACATATGTTTTCGCGATCATATTCAAAATATTTGTTCTGTCAGACACTAAAGTTGACGTCAGAGTAACACCATAATATGTTAACTAGTTATTTGCATATTATATATCGCATATATTTTAAATATAAACGTGTTTTTGTTTGTTTTGGGGGGCTTGTTCTAAAAGGAAAGAATTCTTTTAGGCAGTCTGGCTAGCCGGCCGGTAGCGGACGACCAGTGTAAGTCTGCCCGTCCGTACCGGGCGACCAGCCTACAAAACTGCTCGTACCGGAAAGCAAGCCAACCCACAAAGGAATGGCTAGCCATCTGGTAGTTAATTTTAGCCTCTCATTTCAGATAGGGTATGAAGGGCTGTCAAAGGTTTTTTCTTTTTTTTTTTTCTATATATTATATACAGTGCCATATGCCCTCGCGCGCATTCTAGGCAGGTGTATTTTACATTCACTCCAGTCTTTGCAGGATGAAAGCCTACACAGTAATCATGTAATTATGGTAGGGTTCTTTAACCTGCACAGGGGATGGTTCTCCCTGCACAGGGGGCCTCCGCCCATAGGGGCTTGAAGAAATATATGGGCTGCACGATAATGCTTCCACACAGAGCTGAATCCGGCCCGCACACTAGTACTAGTAAACCGCTTAGAGGATCTAAGCCTGTTCAGGAACCGCAGTGCGAGGCGGACCGTCCATGCCAATAAACCCTATAGGTTTCATTGGGCGACAGGGCTTGAGATGTCATTTCATCTCAATGTCGGGTAAAAGTCCCACAAAATTGGAAGCAACGTCTCCAAAATGACCTTTACAGTGTTGACGGGAACGTTAAGCCTCAAATCAATCAAACAAACAAAAACAGGGGGCCTCCAGTTTACATCCCGATCCGAAGGACGGTGCACTTTATGACATTCATCCCTGCAAATGATGTCAGTGGAGCGTGTTCGGACACCGAAATTTTATCGCCGCTGCCAGGGATCGAACCCTGGACCTCTAGCATCAGAGGCAAGTGCACTAACCACTGAGCTATCACGCTCCACGAGCGTTAAATAACACAAGTTTGTAACTGGATGATAAACTTTACTTTGAGACTTATGTAAATGGTGTGAGATTTTCCTCGTCCGTAATTACCAATGGGTGATATAACTTAATATTTCTTATAAATTTATATATTTTACATGTACCTTTCCTTTCTTTATGTATTTGGGGCTTGAAGGTACTTAAACGTTTGATCCTAGCATCGTGAAAAGTGAGCAGTACTGTAAAAAAAAAAAAAAAAATTGGTTCTTGGTGACTTTCAGTTATTTTTCTAAAGTTTAAACAAATTTGTTTTTCACGATCCAGCAAGAGTCCAGAAGGTGTCGATGGAATGGCAAACAGTGTAGACCCTGCTTAAGGAGCAGTCTGATCTGGGACTACATTGTTTGCTGAAGCCTATATTTTCCAATAAATATGACCATTAGGGTAATTGCTCTACTCATCATTGAAAGAATAATTGCCTTTATATGCACCCTGCTAACAAGATAATTACCCCAATTGATATTTCTTGTTGCCTATCACGTGGTTGAACTGATAAGTAAAATAAATATGCTCAACAAATTTAATGTTAATTGATCTATCACGATTAATAACAGGCCAACATTGTACAAAGATGAAGATAAAGAAGCTTTATTTAACGTCGCATATTCGAAACAAATAACATAAGCTCTGTAGAGCTTTTATTGCCACAAACAAAGTATTCTCTAACAAATACTTACCTGCCTTCATTTATCTTCCTAGGACTACCCCTGATAATGCGAGCGTCAGCCAAGGGAGCTCCTAGTACCATTTTTCAGGCCTTTGGTATGACACGGCCTGGGATCGAACCCAATTCCCGAAGCGTACGCTCTACCACTGAGCTATCGGGGCCGGTAAACATTTGCATATTTTGTAGATTTCAATAATAATAATATAAAGATAGAAATAATACTATTAAAATAATAATAATAATGATAATAATAATAATATCTGTCATAGTGCCTGGACAAAGCTTTAAGTACAACATTCTATTGCATTAGGGTCAATTACAGTTACGTCCCTTACTGAAATGGCGACACTCAGGGGATAAGAATACAGTTAGAGTAAATTAGAAATATTTTTATTACATCATAAAGTGGGTAATATATATTGTTCAGTCTTAAGCTTCTCGTAGAGAATACGAGTGGAAAATATATTTTTATCCTAGCAACATAGCCTTCATCCAGATTTTTTTATTCCGCCCGGAATATTTTATGCCCTGGACGGAATCAAAGTATTCCGGGCGGATTTCTGTTGACCTATTGTGATTCCGCCCGGAACCTATTGGGATTCCGCCCGGAGGCGTTCTTGAATCTCACCCGTAAACGTTTGCAGAATTCCGTCTAATTTGCATATTTCGCCCCAATATTACGCCAAGATTTCGCCCGGAAGCTTATATATCTTCATTAAGTTTCAAAAGCGTAAAAAGGGCAAATTTCCGGTCAAAATAGAAGAAAAATTTCGCCTTTATTACGGGCGAAACGTTTCATACAGGAGATTAAAATGGATAGAGAAGTCTATTTTCTAAAAGACAAATTAACCCAGTTCTCACAAAAATGGAACAGTTTTATAGCTAGGTTAAATAATACCGACTAAATTATATATGTCCAAAACTTAAGTGTAGCAGATTTTGAGTTTGATTTGATATAGTATTAAATTAACGGATCTGAAAATATGTATACTGAAATACAAATGTGCAATTGTTTACTAATAAGAATATTATGCCTACTGATATTTGTATATCTGCATACTGCTTAAGTATGCTTGTGTTAGTGTGATATTATGAATAATGTATTGTTCAGAAATAAAAATTAAATAATAAAAAAAAAAAAAAACAGCTAAGAACATGTCGAAAAAAATGAAATGTGCATGTCCAAAATGGACGAAAATGTTTACCTTATGTTTAATGACACATTACTTTCATAACTGATAGCTATAAGATTACCCGGTGTTCACCAATGCCTTTTCTATTTAAGGTTTATTCTTTGAA
The DNA here is from genome assembly GCA_963580285.1 of Lucinisca nassula. NCBI lineage: Eukaryota > Metazoa > Mollusca > Bivalvia > Lucinida > Lucinidae > Lucinisca > Lucinisca nassula. The sequence continues at coordinate 77,357,489 of OY757024.1, read as the reverse complement.
AACTATCACAGTGTACCATTACTTAATTTCGAACTTAATTTTCCTCATATTTTCAAAGTGCAACCCACTATGGAATCAATGATCCCAAAGTCCTTGAAATAAAATCAACTCTATCATGAAAGGCGGGGAAACTTTTACGGTGATCTAACGGTCCCTTAATATTAGCTGTAGTTAATGTGTGCAATGAAGATTTATCCTTCGAATGCACCCTAGAAAGGAATACTTCTGAGTGTACAAACTTTCTGGACCGGACTAACTAGTTTCAGCCAGTGACACCCAATTATATTAAGCCCGGTTATATATTTATTCTTTAAAATGAAAAGCTAAAATTTGCCTTTGGAAACAAAGAACACATACACGAACGAAAATTGGAGACTCGGTTTTATTGTGTCTCTTCATACAAAGCAATATAGTTTGCAAAGTAGAAGTAAAACAAAGATCAGGAATCGATACACTTAACTTACTCCACCCATCAAAGATACCAAAGGGAAAGAAACACAAACATTAAGCGACCAGACCATAATGGAAACCTAAACAAAGGAAGGCCATAAGGACAGTTATTTTCCGACAAACTGGCCATATGGCCATCCAAAATAAAAAGACACAAGTGATACACACAGTAAGAAACAAACAACAACATAAATAAATCGCCACAGAAGAACCGCCTTGGAACGGTCAGTGGAAAAATTTCCACTGGGGGGCTTAAATCGATTTTACGTGGCCACAATCCTCGCCCGTACTTCCGTCGCGATTTAGACAAATAATTTGTTCAGTCCGCATGAAGGCCTCCTTACTCATCAGTGCAACATCTCCGTGAACACAAATAATCAAAGAACCACAGAGGTGAGACAACGGTGAGGACTCGACAGCAAGAAACGACTGAAATGCTGGAGCAAAAGAAAACCAACAGTTAGACTCCGATGGGCCCGGCCAGAGACAGAGCATTAGGCACCAACAAACATTACCTACAAGGCTGCATACGCCTCCCACCGCCGGCTTAAGCGATATTAGATTTTCAAAGAAACCAGAATTGGCTCAATGATCCCAAAGGAAATGAAAATATAATTTGCACTATGGTAAAGCATGGGGAGACTTTTTACGATCTGATTTGAACTGCAAACCAGATGCAGAATTTCCACTGCGCTATTAAAAATAGAAGTGAAGGCAATGATCAGGAATCGATACAATTAACCAACAGCTCCAATCAGAGACACCAAAACAGGAAATAACTAGACTTTAATCGAAACAACAATAGCTAAAAGCCAAAAGGACAGTTACTTTCCCACAAAATGGCCAATCGGCTACCCAAAACAAAACGATATAGGCGATACACACACTCAAAGACAAACCATAACAGAAATAAATTAATAAATGAATAAAAATAAAACAGAAATCGCCACAGAAGATCCGCTCGGAACAGTCAATGAAACGAATTCCACTGGGGGCTTAAATCGATTTTACGCGGCCGCAATCCTCGCCCTTACTTCCGTCGGGATTTAGACAAATAATTTGTTCAGTCCGCAGGAAGACCTCCTAACTCATCAGTGCAACATCTCCGTAAACGCACAAATCAAACAACCACATAGATAAAACAACGGTGAGGACACGACAGCAAGAAACCGCTGAAAGACTGGAGCAAAACAAAACCAACAGTTACATGTAGACTTCACCCCGTCAGAACTCTCAGCGCTTTGATTTCAAAGATATTCATTTCAGGGTAACCTGATGTATTGCATATGCACTATGTCAATTTAAGTAAAGTGCGTTTGAAATAATAAAAATAGATGGTGAATTCATTTATCAATGTCGTTCTAAATTTTATTGAAAACGTTTCAGTAATCTAGTTTTGCATCAGACGCTCTAAAGGTTTGTCTTAATTTGTATCACAACCATAGAAAAGTGCTTTTTATTTGACAAATAAATGACTTAAAATTTAACCCGTATATGCCTATCGTCCCATTAATGGAAAATTGGCAAAGAGTGTAGACTCAGATCAAACACCGCAGAATGCGGTGTCTGATCTGGGTCTACACTCTTTGCATGAAGTACAGGTTTATGTGTTAAATTACAACAAATACAATAAGTATGACAAACTCTAAAATTGGTAATGAAAATGTCTATACTAATACATGGACAATACTATTTGTCATATATGATTCAAATGACGTGCTCTTCTGCCTATCTATAGACCTCTGATTGCTTAATGGCGTCGCATTGCACTTATAATTAAAGTCTCTTGCAAGACAAACGATTTGCAGCTCCCACGATTTGTTTCCTTTACGTGCGTTCTGAAATGTATGAATATTGAGCAGAACTTCAAAGGCTCGAAATCGTTTTGTGCCTGTGGATTTTTTTCTGGGAAATGGGATAGTTCTTCCAATTGAGAGCTTTTCATTGTGCCAGGAAACGAGGTATAATAGGGAAAATAGAGAACATAAAAGGATGTTGTTTCGTTAGCATCGCCTCGACGAGGGGATTCTAATGAGTCTACAAAACCTACATTTTCAAGACAAAACAAGCAAAGTTGTCTTAAATTATCCCCCATATGTTTCTGAAATGCCTTGGGACGCAAATAAAATTTCAAATGTGCCATAGTAGGATATATGGGCAGTCGGTGTTCTCAATTTTTTTTAAAAAATAGAAGTGAAGGCAAAGATCAGGAATCAATACAATCAACCCACACGTACACCCCTCAGGGACACCAAAGGGAAAGAAACACGATCATGAAATGATTAGACCCTAATAGAAACATCAACAGCAAAAAGCCACAAGGACAGTTACTTTCCCACAAAATGACCAATGGGCTATCCAAAACATGAAAGATAGAAGCGATACGACTATACACACTCGAAGACAAACCATAACAAAAATAAACCCCGACAATAGAACCGTCTTGGACGGTCAGTGAAAAGAACCCCACTGTGACGCCTAAATCAACCCAACGCGGCCGCAATTCCCGCTCACGATTCCGTCGCGATTTAGACAAATAATTCGAACAGTCCACATGAAGGCTTGTGCAACATCACCGAGAACGCAAAAATCAAACAACCACAGAGATGAAGCAACGGGGAGGACGCGACAGCAACAAACCAATAAAATGCTGGAGCAAAAGAAAACCAACAGTGAAACCTCGCTGTATATTTTAGCTCACCTGGATCTCAGCTTATGTCGTGGGCTGTTTTCCGTTGTCGTTAGCTTTTTAAATTTTCTCAATCTCCTACACACCCGTACGGCGGCCATCTTGAAATTCGTCAAAACCTCGAGGCAAGATTGGCACCTCAACTGGATCTACACGGTTTGCATCGTATCTCTGACTATTTGTAGGCAATGCAATAACACATCCGTGTGCCACAGTGCATTCTTTAATACAGTCGAACTTCAATGGCTCGAACCCCTTTGGGACCATGAAAATCTGTTCGAGACAGGGGTAGTTCGAGCCACTGAGGACTAATACCAGGGGGCATAACGACATACTTTAGGACATCCTTCTGGGTTCTATAATGACAATGTATGCTGTGTGTACTCATTAGAATCGCCTCGATGAGGCGATTCTAATGAGTACATACAGCATACATTTGCAAGATAAAAGACCAAAATATTCTCATCTTTACCCTTCCTATTTCTTATGTACAGAAATTCCCTAGAGACTTAAAAACGGGTTCGACTCAGCCATGGTAAACGAGCCATCGGTGTTCGAGCCATCGAAGTTCTACTGTACCTACAAATGGCTTCTATTTAAATGGGGTTTAGAAAGGTTGTTGTTAACGTGATAGGGTTGAAGGATTAACCTTTGAAAAGGATGATGTCATTTCCTCTGAGTGTAGAATACGTTTGTTATTATTATTATTGTTATTATTATTATTATTATTATTATTATTATTATTATTATTATTGATTGACGCCAACTTCACCAACGGGACGCAAAGTATTTTTTTCTGGTACTCCGGGTTTCGCCCACGTCTGATTAACGACACAAATACATACTTTAATTTCGAGTAAGAGTTGCCTCGGCTAAAATTGTATCCAGTATTGCCGATAATTGTATCCATTATTGTCAGTAAGTTGTAAGTAGACAAATCACGCGCGCTACGCGCTCGTGATTTGTCTACTATACAACTGACCTCCAAACAGTGATTTATTACTCAACAAATTACAGCTAAAGCTGATCTATTTCTTAAACAACTAAAAGATCTCTTCCAGGCAATTATGTGAGGAATTGGAAGATTTCTTTTTTAGATATAGCGCAGAAATGAAAGTATTAACCGTTCATGTAAATAGCATTCAGAGGTTCTATTGATTTACCATTAGAAGACAGTTAGGATAGCCTTTCAGTTCCTTTTCCACTGGTGTTATTAATCAAATGCTATCTATCATATAACATATTTTGCTTATCTTTTTTTTACTTTGTCTGTGTTATTGATGCTGGAAAAAACTCTGGCGCCATGATCTTCTTTTGAAACCGTTTTATATACGTATAAAATACGAGCATAAAATTTGTCTCATACAATTATTGTGCTTTCTGGAGGGCCAAAGACTCATTACAGAGCTGTGGTGTGATAAATTGTGTGACTGTCCGGCTTACATGTAATTGCGAATATAGATTACTTTGCTTTTCGAAAACAGATTGTATGAAAGACATAGAAGAATATCATAATCTTAAGGGGAATGGATACACCTTCAGGGGAGGCAACTCCTGCAATAGTATTTTTGTCTCCCATGTCAATAGGGGTCAACTCTTAAAGGAGCTAAATCTTTCCTTTAAGAGTAGACCTTTTTTTCCGTGGAACAGGACTTATGGAAAGGCGAACAGGAAGTCCCGAAAGTTGTCTCCCTTTGAAAAAATGGTGGACAAATCTGCCAGGTGTTCCCTTTCCCCTTGAAGCATTTAGAATACAGTAGAACTTCGATGGCTCGAACACCGATGGCTCATTTACCATGGATGTGTCGAACTCATTCTTGAGCCCCTAGGGAAATCCTATACATAAGAAATAGTGGAGGATAACTAAGGAGAATTTAGTCTTTTATTTTGCAAATGTATGCTGTGTGTACTCATTAGAATCGCCTCGATGAGGCGATTCTAATGAGTACACACAGCATACATTTTCATTATAGAACACGGAAAAGATGTCTAAAAGTATCTCGTTATGCCTCCTGACACTAAACTCAGTGGCTCGAACTACCCTCTGTCTCGAACAGATTTTCTAGGTCCCTAAGGTGTTCGAGCCATTGAAGTTCGACTGTACCTGTTATTTTTCGTCCAGTTTTATTGTACAAAAGCCAGAATAAATAGGTAATGTCCCTGTGATAAACATTACAACATAACTTTTCCTGTTGATACAATAACCTATATCTTTTCAAACATTGTAGATCCAGATCAGGGGCCAGTTGTTCAAAACTAACAATGTCGTTAGTTAACGTATCGTTAAAACTTTGATCATTACATATGACAAATATGCTGAAATTTTTGCTGAAAAATGTGAGCAGCTTTTGCGGATGCAAAAGCTGCTCACATTTTTTTTCAGCAAAAATACCAAAATTTTTGATATTGTACTTGCTAGAAGAGTTAACAATATGACCACTAACGAGCTCGTTAAGCTAACGATGCTTTGAACAACTGGCCCCAGATGACTTCTAAATGATGATCTACACTGTTTGTCATGTAGTCTGTGAATTAAATGAATACATCATATCAAAAAATTTGATTGGTTGAAAGTGAGAAATGGGTGTAGCAAATTAATTTATATAGCTGGTCAAGCGTTAAGAGCCATGCTATGGGGTAGCCCAAATGTGCTTCTAGTGCCAGGTTACCTTAAAAGCAATATCATTCATTCAAGAGCCCTGCCTTATTCATTTTTTATCATATGACGTCGCGTCTTAGAGTGTAATAACGCCATGTAATATTTTCGATAATCCACTAGTGGATTAAATATGCAAATTAGCTAGATACGTCCCGTTACACTATATGTACGACGTCCTTAATGACGTTGCGTTTACTAATGGCGGAATATTGACATTTTTGTAACAATCGTGAATAAAATGCGTTTTAAATGTCATATGATAAATATAATCTTGCATTCGTGCTCATGTATTATTGAATTTATTAAACTCGTTGAGGAAAAGGGATAAAATGTTCGGCAAAGCCTCGCTTTTTATCCCTTTACCTCAACTCGTTAAATAAATTCAATAATACATTAGCACTCATGTAAGATCTTCTATATCAATAATTTATTAAACGCGTTGAGAAAAAGGGGTAAAATGCTCGGCAAAGCCTCGCATTTTACCCCTTTACCTCAACTCGTTTAATAAAGTCAATAATACATAAGCACTCATGTAAGATCCTCTATGTCAATAATTTATTAAACTCGTTGAGGAAAAGGGATAAAATACTCGACAAAGCCTCGCATTTTAACCCTTTACCTCAACTCGTTTAATAAATTCAATAATACATGAGCACTCATGTAAGATCCTCTTTGTTGACAGCGATCCATGTTCACAATGATTATCGTACTTTCTGCTAAACAAAATATACAAAAGTGGGGTACGAGGGTGTCAAAATTATATAGGCGTGTTTTCGTGATGATATTTACAACAAATCTCCCGGCCCTCGCCAACCGGGGCTTGGAGAAATAGATAGGCTGCATGATGCTTCCACGCAGAGTTGAAACCGACCGAACACGAGTACTGGTTAACAGCTTAGAGGATCTAAGCCTGCCTAGGCAAAGGGGTGCGAATCAGACCGTTCATGCGTATAAGCCTATTGGTTTCATTGGACCAGAGGGCTTGAGATGTCCTTTCATCTCAATGTCGGGTAAAAGTCCCACAAAATTGGAAGCAACGTCTCCAAAATGACAAAGCCATTGTTGACGGGGACGTTAAACCTTAAATCAAACAAACACAACAAAACTCTAAATGAATGTCTGCGATATCGAGGCTCTTATATTTTACTTATGCGACGACGACTTAGGGCAGATGATTCTATTACAAGTGTAAGCAAACAATGCCAATTCAAATATGCAATATAATCGGTCTATGCCAAGCCTCCGAAGAAAGAGATAGGCAATTTTGTTTTAATTTCATTGATGACTTTAAACGTTTTTCAAAACGTGGGAATGTAATGTTTTTCCTGTTTAAAATTTCAAGGTTATTATAAACCTAAAGTGCAGATAAAAGGTCAGGATTATTGCTGAAATGGGTTTACTCTGCTGAGCAAAATGCCCATAAGACTAAAGAAGTACAAATAGAAAAATCATTAAAGAACATCTCCTTTGCCAATGGCTCAATTAAAAAAAAATAAATAACTTCACAGATGTCTTCCTTGAGTGACATCTCTACTATAATTGTTTAAGTGGTTCTGCCCGCTGTACAAAATTGCTGCAAACAACATTGTTAGTACATCATAACTCAGGTGAGCAAATTAGGTCCATCATGGACCGCTTGTTTCCTTCAAGAGCTGACCCCAATTGAGAAGAGAGGCAGAAATAAAAATGACAGAATTGCTTCCTTTTATATGCTAAAAACTTAAGTTTCTTGCAGGGGGAAACCAAGGTGGTTTCAAAAGAAATTAGGGCGTTTTTCAAATTTTAGAATGATTCAGTTAGATGGACTACATGTTAGACTATAACAAATCATCTTGTTCAGCCTTTCACTGTAAAATTCAACTTGATCAGTCTTCCATCGTATTAGAAACAAAATCAGTTTTGTTTGTTTGATTTGAGGTTTTAGAAGGGCGAGGATTGTTGTCACATAAAATCGATGTAAGCCCCCCCCCCCCCCCTTCCCCACTCCCCCCCCCCCCCCCCCCCAGGTGGAATTCGTTTCGCTGACCGTTCCAAGGCGGTTCTTCTGTCGCGGTTTATTTGTTTTATGGCTTGTCTTTGGGTGTTTGTATCGCTTATACTATTTTATTTTGGATAGCCAATTGGACATTTTGTGGGAAAGTAACTGTCCTTTTGGGTTTCCGCTATTGATGTTTCCATTAGGATGTGTTGTTTCATGTTTATGTTTCTTTCCCTTCGGTGTCTCTGATGGGAGCTGTGGGTAAATTGTGTCGATTCCTCTTCTATTTCACTGTCATCTGTAAATAATAATAATAATAATAATAATAATAATAATAATAATAACACTAGTTCGCATCAACCATTTGGCCCACTTTTGCCTGGGTAGAAACCAATACTAAGCATAGTGGATAAAGTCTCTTGCTTAAGAAAACAACTCTTGGCGCTTGCGTGGATCGAACCGGCTACCTCCCGATCTTAAATTCGATGCTTTGCAACCGCACCACAGCGCTCCACAAGAGAGGAAGTATGTGAACTAATGGCATACCCAAAATCATAAAATCAAAGCACTGGCATCATTTGTGGGACGATTGTCTCTGACAGTATTATACTGGGTAAAGCAACTATGTCTGATTTAACATACAAGATGCCAATCACGTCAATTGTCGCCTGTTTTGTCGTCTGCCGGTTACTTTAAAAATCATTTTTGCAAACCACGTGAACCCAGATCAGACCGCTCCTCTAAGAGCAGTCTGATCGGGGTCCACAGTGTTTGCCTGTATGGAAAATATCTTTAAAACGTTCGCAAAAAGATTCAGCAGACGACCTAAGCAGACGACATTTTCAGCTGTAGTTTTTTTTCGCCGTCTTAAGGGTTAATTTCAAACAACAAATTAAATGAGTAAAGATACTTCGGGAACTGACCGAACCAGAACCCAAAGCCTATCCAAAACATCAAAGGGAAAGACGGATAAACACATCTTAACAAAGAACAAAATCACAGGCGACAAGTTGCGATAGCAACCCTTTCCAAAACACTGAATTAATTTGGATAAATGAAAACATTTAAGAAATGAACAGCGCCTATAATACTTACCGTGGGGTTTATACCGGCTTTATGGGGCCCCAACCGTCATCCGCAACTTTCGCTGCGGCTTACATAATTCAGTTGGCTGTTCAGCTCGCGCTCATCAATGTGTCATCAAAGGCAACAAAGGCTGTGATAAAGCAAGGATGAGGACTCGACAGTTATGGCACGTTTAAACACCTGGAGATCCTTCATCACAAAAACACGCCTATATAATTTTGACCCCCTTGAACCCCACTTTTATATAGTAAAACTGGGGTTTACAGGGGTATACTTTATTTTTTTTTATTTCTGTTCAAAAACATAGATTGTGGGTACTCATTAGAACCACCTCGATGGGGTGGTTCTAATGGTTCTAACGAGTACCTTCAATCTATATTTTGAGCAGAAATAAGAAAAATATCACAATTTTTCATCTCCAAATATTCATTTTTTGCCATTAAAATCTACAATGTACAGTAGAACTTCGATGGCTCGAACACCGATGGCTCGTTTACCATGGCTGAGTCGAACCCGTTCTTGAGTCCCTATTGAATTTCTCTACATAAGAAATAGGGAGGGTAAAATGTTGGATATTTTAGTCTTTAATCTTGCAAATGGATTCTGTGTGTACTCATTAGAATCGCCTCGATGAGGCGATTCTAATGAGTACACACAGCATACATTTCTCATTATAGAACAACGAAAAGATGTCTTAAATTAACTCTTTATGCCTCCTGCCAGTAGCCCTCAGTGGCTCGAACTACCCCTGTCTCGAACAGATTTTCATGGTCCCAAAGGTGTTCGAGCCATTGAAGTTTGACTGTATTTGTATAGGCGTGTTTTCGTAATGCTGAGCGTCAGAAGCACCACTGAACACGGGAGCCCCTTTCCCCCCTTTATAACAAAGATGAGATGAAATAGCACCGGAAGATATGCTTAGAATCATCAGAATGAGCCTTCTTGCTTACCAGATAAGACTAGAATCGCGCAGTCGATTGCAAGCCATCGGATATCCCCACGCTTCCCCGCGGGCCCCACCTCCTGGGCCATCACCTAGGGCTGTTTGACCCGAGGGGTAAAATTTTGATTGTAATGTATTCTAATCATCATGCCGTTCGATTTAATATGCTACATGACCATGTTCTGAAAACTTTGATTTTTTTATCCCCAAGGTGCCCCACCCCTGGCCTCACTCCCAGGGGTAGGATCAAAATTCCGAAAGTGTTATTTTTTTTCTCCTATTTCTGCTACTCGCTCACATCTGAGCATTACGAGCAGGATTACCTGGGTGGTAACCAGTACTTTTTTATAATTATTTTATTTTTTTAAGCAATGTGGATGAAGTGCCTTGCTAAAGGACACAACACTTTGGTCAGCGTGAGGCTCGAACCCGGAACCTCTCGATCACAAATCCGATGCGCTACCACTGCACCAAAGCGCTCCACTGTTATGCACTCCCCAGACCAAAGTTTTATCAGTTCCCAAAGTTTCAAGTTTCTATCTATAACGGTCTAGGAGTAGTTATCCGGTAACAGTAATGTATGGGAGTAAAGGGGTCAAAATCAGTTTTTGACCTCTGGTGACCTCAAAATTGACCCCAGGGGTCAAATTTTGGTTGTAATGTTTTCTACTCATCATGCCGTTCGCTTTGATATACTACACGACCATGTTCTGGAAATTTTGATTTTTGACCCCCGCGGGCCCCACCCCCTGGGCCCACCGGTAGGGGTGTGGTCAAAATTCCGAAAGTGTCATGCACTCCCCAGACCAAAGATCTATCAGTTTCCAAAGTTTCAAGTTTCTATCTATAACCGTCTAGGAGGAGTTATCCGGTAAAGGGGTCAAAATTAGTTTTTGACCTCTGGTGATCTCAAAATTGACCCCAGGGGTCAAATTTTGGTTGTAATGTTTTCTACTCATCATGCCGTTCGCTTTGATATATTACACGACCAGGTTCTGGAAATTTTGATTTTTGACCCCCGCGGGCCCCACCCCCTCGGCCCACCCGTAGGGGTGTGATCAAAATTCCGAAAGTGTCATGCACTTCCCAGACCAAAGATCTATCAGTTCCCAAAGTTTCAAGTTTCTATCTATAACTGTCTAGGAGGAGTTATCCGGTAAGACGGACGGACGGACGGACGGACGACGAAGACCATTACCATATCCCCACTTTTTCTTTAAAAAGCGTGGGGATAAAAAGACTGTTCTTGCACACCATATAAGGAAATCCATAGTTTTAGCTTGGGATAGAAGTTCTGTTCTAACCCTGGTGTTCTTACCCAAAATCGAATATTCTAGCGTGTTTGGTAAATGCAATGGTTGAATACGATCCCATATGTGCCGTCATTAAGGTTGATGTCATGCACGTTACGTGACGTCACTAAACATTCCTGTAGTGCCATCAAAATATGGCGGACGTCGGTATACGAAGTGAATGCAGCATTAAAAATCCGCGCTAAGAAATGGAAGGTATGCAAGAAAAAGAATCCTATATGGGTGTGAGGGGCGGATAGAAAAATCCGTCCCTCGGGATCAATCTCCGGCATCAATCGGCAAGCCTCTAGATGCCGTACAGTGACCATTGGGACTGATTTTTCCATCCACCCCTCATATTCATATAAGATTCTTATATTCTTACCCAGACAAACTACATACATGTACATGTAAGTGTTGTGCACGGACCATGAAACTTTAATTAAAGTAAAATGAAAGTTTTCGGTGGTGTTGTGCAAGAAAAAGAATCTAATATTGTACTCTGTTGTACATGGGCGTTTCCAACCCTCGGGATGACCCTGCTGAGTGGAAATTCAGCGTAGGTGGAACCTCGGCATAGCCTCGGTTCCGCTCACCACGGTCATCTCGGGGCTTGGAAATGCCCATATACAACAAGACCCCATATCAGATTCGTATATTATTTGACAGTAGTTCTTAAGGACAAACTTTGTCAACCACGTGTTCAAAATAAAATTTGCCGAGATTTAAAATCAAAGTACTGACAGCACTGACTGGTCGATTGTATCTGAGTGTTGGCTGGAAAATTTGTCTTGAACAAGGATTTAGACTGTTTCGTGTAACTCCAGAAAATGCAAACAGTGTATACCCTGATCGGATACTGCGTTCTGCGGCGTCTGTTCTTGGTCTACACTATTTACCAAACCCAGCACATGATTCCAGTCCAGTTTCTATAGATAACACTTCTACGCAACACTCTGACCTCACAGCGATAAGAATACCACGCCTTTTTCGACAACTAATCCGACAAATCAGTGATACATGTAGTCACGTGGTCTTCAGCTTGGAAAGGTTCTGCACTTTATAACTTTGGGTTGGTTGATAAACCGTGAATGGATCAAAATCATCCTAATAATGAAAGCCTCATTCATATCGGCTTGTGTATCTTTAGAAAGGGACAACGTGAGATCCGATATCCACAAAAATACAAATCGAAAATAATAGGTACACAGTTTTGAGCCCATCGGAATAGCAACTATTTGTCTTTATTACATCAAAACTCTCTTTGGCCTTGAGTTTCATCAGCGCATTGGTTCATGCTTTCTGTGTGCTTTCTTTCTGCAAATGAAAGCCACTATTATAGGACATGGATGTGTTTTTCACTTAAAACACATCTCAGTAGATGAAACAATGGACCTTTTTTATTCTGTCAGCCTTCAAATGATGGCCTATAATATTGCTCACTGCAAATTATAACTTGAACCCATTACAAAATGTAGTTAATAATTTGACAAGTTTCAGTCACATTTTATTTTCATTCCTTAATTGGGCCCCGTCAAGCGATTTTGGTACTTATCGCCTATGCGAGCAGCGAAGGTTCAGGCGAGCCTGCGCATCCGCGCAGTCTCGCCAGAACCTTCGCTGCTCGCTCATACAAGCCGTGAATCAAGAGGAGCCTTCAGACAGAAAGCCATATCCCTGGCCCCTCTGAATGGCTGGGCATGCGCAGTTAAAATTTGTCATGACGGAATGCTCGAAGCCACAAATTCGCTTGGTGGGGCTCATTTACTGTTATAGACTATACTGAGCTGCAGATAAAAAGTTTAATGTCTGAACAAGCAATTTTCAGATGACCCGAGACTATGCTTTCTAGTGAGCTATTTATGATGAATTTGATCAAAACTAAGATGCAACATTCTCCTTTATGTCTTTGCAGGTCGGTGGACCTAAGACATATTTATTTTTTAGGCGGCTCATTAATTGTGCCATTTCAGCAAATAATTAACTGTAGAAGGCAATATCCTATTATGTTAAGGTGCGTTTTAAAGCCTTTAATGTTTTGTTTTCACGAACGTTTAATTCCTGTCTTTGACAAATATTTTACATGGTGACAGCAATTTTTCCAAATATATGTTTCCTAATTGCGGAAACTATTAAAACAAAAGAGACGATCGCATGATGTGGCTGTTCAGTCACTCAATCTGCATGACACATGCTACGTGCACAAGTGCGTGCACAGCTTAAGTCGACAGTGAATATTTTGTATCCCATTCAAGCCTTTTCAACTGCTTAAATGAGTCCACATAAAGCATAATGTGGAACAAAAGCACATTTTCTAATTCACTTGCGTATGTAACGCGACGTTTGATTGGATATAGAGATTAATACATGTTTAGTTTTAAATACGGGAAATATTTTCCCGAGAACAAATCAAAGTAAACAAACGAGTGCGAATGCACGGGTTTGTTTATAAGATTTGCAAGTTTCGAGGGAAATATTTCTCGTATTCAAAACTAAAGATGTATTAATGTTAATATTACATTTACTAAATCGGCCGTTTTTAGCATTTCTAACGTCTAAAACTGACGTAATTAGCGCTGTGACGTGACGTAATTTGTCCCGATTTTGGCGCGTCATAGTGCATGATGACGTTCGAAAGGAAATATATCCCCGCCTGAAAGGAGTATTTTCCCTGCAGGAAAATATCATTTTTATTTCCTCAAAAAGTTACTTAAAATAGCAGCAAAAATATAATGTAATGGTATACTGTCTGAAACACGACGTCATAATGCAGCGTCGCTTTTGATTGTGCAGCATTTACTTTTCACAGGTCACAGCGCTTTCCGCTTTGAGCAAAATAGTACACTTTTTAACAAAATAACTGAATAAGTTTGTTGGAATGGGGATAACTGTATTAAAAATTGTCATTTCGAGAGATAAATCGGCGTAAAACGAAATTTCCGACCGTAAAACCGCCGACTTACCCCCTGCCCCAAAATGCATTACGATAACACACCCGTGCGACATAGGGCATTTTTCACATCTCCAAAATGGCTACTTTTCTGATGAAAATCCTTGATATTTTTCTTATTTATACTGCAAACATAGGTTGTTGGTGCTCGTTAGAACCGCCTCGTTGAGGCGGTTCTAACGAGTACCCACAACCTATGTCTTGGAGCAAAAATAAGAAAAATAATGTACACCCCCTTAAACCCCAGTTTTCTCTGTATAAAGTGGGGTGTAGGGGGGTGTTTATTTCACGGACTTGTTCACGTGATGGAAAGATTAAATGCAGTTTTACTTGAGGTTTAACATTCCCGTCGACACTGTATAGGTCATTTTGCGGACGTGGCTTCCAATTTTTTGGGACTTTTACCCGACATTGAGATGTAATGACATCTCAAGCCCTGTCGCCAAATGAATCCAATAGGGTTTATAAGCATGGACGGTCCGACTCGCACCGCTTTGCCTGGGAAGGCTTAGATCGTCTAAGCGGTTTTCCAGTACTCGTGTGTGGTCGGTTTCAGCTCTGCGTGGAAGAACCATGCAGCCCATCTATTTATTCAAGCCCCGATGGGCGATTAAATACAGTTATCCCTTAAACACATATTCTACATTTAATATAGCGCGCCTATATAAGCAGCTGCAACGAACTGCAACAAATCACTAGAAAGAAGAGTGTGACACAAGAAGTCGCCATTTTATCACGTCACTCAACGATTCTACATTACGTCAAACGGTATTTCGCTGTGAACTGTAGCTCAAATATATTGCAAAGATCCTCAGAAATGGATAGGATGTGATGACTGTGAAAAGCGTGTTCATTCCCCATGTACTGAATTGGATAAAAAAAAAACAATTTGCTAGAGCTTGAATTTGGAGTTGGAACTTTGCATTGCAAAGATTGCAAAGCTAACTGTGGGCTATGCAGCGGTTCTGTTCTGAATGAACTTAAGGGAGTTCAGTGTGACCAGTGTGGAATATGGATTCACACAGACTGTGCATTCTTTACAGATGCTGAATATCGCATATTGGTAAATTACAGCCTACTTTGCTACACGTTTCTTCATCGGTGGCATCTGATAGGCGTCTTTTAAATACTTTCTACCGCGATTGGATTCCCCAAGCCAGAGTTTAACTTGAGCATACGACGGTGCAGTTGTTCAACTCGCTATGTATTTCCTGACCATGGTTCCCTTTTAAATACACGTACAGAAATACAGCTCGGTAGGCTACTCAACTTTTGACGAAATCGCTAGCCATGCTTGACGTTCAATATCTCATGATAACAAGGCATGAAAATCTTGGTTGTCTCGGCTAATTGGAAACAGGATAGGCTGGTTACTTATTGACTTACCCTGACATTTATATATGATATGACCCTTGCACTGCAATTGATAAATATTGTCTCGAGCTGGGATAGCAAACGTTGCCCTTCTTCTTTCGTGTATAATATATGTATCTTAAAGTCTCGGCGCCATATGAGCTCTTTTATTCTGATGCGCCGGTAACAATCAGTCTGTCAATCAGTCAGTCAGTCAATCAATCAATCAATCAATCAATCAATCAATCAATCAATCAAGCAATTCCTTTTTTATTCAAAATACTTTTATATGGTGGATCTTGCATGAGTGTTCATGTATTATTGGATTTATTAAACGAGTTGAGGGAAAGTATAAAATGCAAGACTTTGCCGATCATTTTATCCTTTTTTTCAACGAGTTTAATAAATTCAATAAGACTTGAGGCGGTTCTAACGAATATCCACAATCTTTATACTTTGAGCAGAACTAAGAAAAATATCACAATTTTTCATATTAAAAATTTCGTGTTTTTTTTTTTTTTTTTTTTTGGCGGTAATGTTTACAATGCATAAGTAAAGGCATGTTTTCGTAATGGGAGGGCTCATTTGAAAGTTTGCAAGAAACCAATGCACATAGTTTTCCTATTAACAGCGGAACAGCGTCGTGGACATCATAACGTTGCCATCAGAGATAGCCACGTTTTATTTTGACGTCACGTCACGTCAGGATCATGTGATCAATGATCATTGACAAGTGAACAATACATTACGTTCCGTGAGCAAAAATCAACATAGGACGTCACGAAAACACGCCTATATAATTTCTGCTCTAAAATATAGATTGTGGCTACTCGTTACCTACAATCTATATTTTGTGCAGAAATATGAAAAATATCACATTTTTTTCATCTTAAAATTTCCGTTTTTCGGCGGTAACATATACCATGTATATGTATAGGCGTTTTTTGGAAATGAGGTTATTCACACAACTTTTAACTGACTTAAATTTCATCAGAGATGGTTGTAATGCCAGCGTGTCTGAAATATGATCATGTCTTGGTCTATGAAAGAAAACCAATTACCATTTTCAAACAGTGGGATCTTTTAATCACAACAAAATGACATTAAGATGAAGAAAACTAATTAAGGTCCAAAACAACCTTAGCCTCTTCTACTTCTAGCTGCTCATTACGATATCTCACCCGTGCGACATAGTGCATTCTGCACATCTCCAAAATGACTACTTTTCTGATGAAAATCCTTGAAATTTTTCTTATAAATGCTAATAACATAGGTTGGGTGTGCTCGTTAGAACCGCCTCTTAGAGGCGGTTCTAACGAGTACCCACAACCTATGTCGTGGAGCAGAAATAAGAATAATAATGAATACCCCCGTAAGCCCCAGTTTTCTCTATATAAAGTGGGGTTTAGGGGAGTATTCATTTCACGGAATTGTTCACCTGATGTGTCCCGGTTTCTGTGCAATTGGGATCGTGTCAGTTTAGCGGTGGCGTTTTACAGCCCTGCTAGCGCTGTAAAAACTGACTTTAGACTAACGATCTACCATTTAGAATAGGGGACATTTTTGGACTTCCAGTTTGCATTCTCAGGGCTTCCAGTTTGCTTTTTTTTCAATAACAATTTTCGATGGAAAGCCCCCCCAAAACGGGACATTTGCAAACCGTGCAGTCGAAGATAAGACGGCATTGGACGGCGTCTGACTGTCAAGCCCCTTCACTGCTTGCATAAACAAACAAATTTCTATAAATAGCCCAGCCTGACACCACTAGTATTCGAAGCGGACTCTTATTAGGTTCTACTCAGTTTTAGAGGGTACAGCCATCTTGAAAACACGCCTATATAATTCTGACCCACTTGAACCCTTTAATAGATTAAAACTGGAGTTTAAAGGTGTAAACCTTATTTTTTCTTATTTCTGTTCTAAAATATACATTGTGGGTACTCGATAGAACCGCCTCGATGAGGCCTCATCATTGACACTCAAATATTTTCAATGTTACGCAATAGAATTAATGATCCCTAGGGACAAAACGGACAGGGAGACCTTTTACGGCGCACACATTCCCGTAACTCCAACTTTTGTGACGATTAATATGTTCTATGAAATGGTTATCCTTTGACACAAAACTGAAAAGTATAGAGTTTACAAATGTCTCTGGGCCAGATGTATCCGTTAGGATCCAACAATGAGCTTTTCAGATGTTGACAGATCCCCGCAATTATTGGATGATCCTGGTAACCATTCTCTTTAATATCATTAATTTAACGTGTCCGTTTATAAAATAATCGGCAAAGACGATTTAATGGCAAATCTGGCCCGGGAAGGTTTACATTTATTTATTGGACGTTTACATTTAATTATTGGTCATAGGCTATGTTTATTTACTTAAATTTTAATTAAAGTAAGTAATGTGTCTATTTCTGTCAAAATTTTGTCATGTATTGTGTACATCTGAATTTTTATTGTAATCGGAGCTAACTACGTTAATGGCCTTACGAAATCACCAATGCCTAACAGACCCGATAGGTACAGCCGTCCCGAAGTGGATTTTCTCGACTAGGTACAATCCACGGTTCACAAGATTTAGGATATTAGAACCCTTATTTCCATTTCTGACGAAATAATTGTACAGTACTGGTTAACCCCTTCTAATGTATAAACCTGCAAAGGAAAACTGTGGATAGGTAAACTTAAGGCTCGTTATGACCTAAATAATGTTAACTTGGCCGTATAATTCCAAACAAACAATTAAGTCTGCTCCAAATCAAAGATTGAAGCAGAAATAAGGCAAATATTACAGACTGTCCTAAGAAAAAAATATCGGGTTTGTAGACCTGGGGCCAATTGTTCAAAGCATATTTAGCTTAACGAGCTCGTTAGTGGTGTCCAGCAGGTTTAATATTTAAAATTGTGGAATTTTTGCGGAAAAACTCAGATGTTATGAAAAATAGGAGAAACCAAGTTTATATTGTTATGAAAGAGACTTCATCTTGTCGCTTTCCATTGATAACCAATCTGAAATTATTGAAGCTTTTAGCTCTACTTCTAGATATTTAGATGATTTATTAAATATTGATAATACCTATTTTGATGGTTTGATCAGTCAGATTTACCCCCTAGAACTTCAGTTAAATAAAGCAAATTCTTCTGATACCGAGGCCCCGTTTTTGGATTTACATCTATCTATTGTAGATGGATTTGTTTCGTGCAAAATTTATGATAAACGCGATGACTTTGATTTTGAGATTGTAAATTTTCCTTTTTTGGATGGTGATGTTCCTCGTGCGCCATCCTATGGCGTTTATATTTCGCAATTAATTCGATTTGCTAGAGTGTATAGTCATGTAACTGACTTCAACACTCGTAATAAATTATTAACGGCTAAACTCCTTAATCAGGGTTATCGGTACCATAAACTACGCAAAGCCTTTTCAAAATTTTATAGACGCCATTCTGATTTAATTTCAAAATTCAATATTGGACTTAAATCTCTTCTGCAACAAGGTCTATCGGAACCCGAATTTTATGGTGACTTAGTATATAAATTCAGAAAAATATATAACCGCAATGACTTCAGCACCCAATTTCGTAAAATCATTCTTCGATATAAAAAGATTGGGTACAACATGGATATTATACGACAGACTGCATGCATGGTAGTTAACCCAATCACGGTTGGCAAATTTGCTTCCCTCTTTAATTGCACGCCGGTGGGTCAGGCCTCAGATTCTATGACGGCTCCAACGTAAAGGCTTATTGAAAATTAAAGAGATAATGTTGGTTGGTGCCTGATGCTCTGTCTCTGGTTGGGCTCATCGGAGTCTAACTGTTGGTTTTCTTTTGCTCCAGCATTTCAGTGGTTTCTTGCTGTCGAGTCCTCACCGTTGTCTCACCTCTGTGGTTCTTTGATTTCTGTGTTCACGGAGATGTTGCACTGGTGAGTTAGGAGGCCTTCATGCGACTGAACAAAAGTTTTTGTCTAAATCGCGACGGAAGTAAGGGCGAGGATTGTGGCCACGTAAAATCGATTTAAGCCCCCCAGTGGAAATCTTCCACTGACCGTTCCAAGGCGGCTCTTCTGTGGCGATTTATTTATGTTGTTGTTTGTTACTTACTGTGTGTATCACTTGTGTCTTTTAATTTTGGATGGCCATATGGCCATTTTGTGGGAAAGTAACTGTCCATATGGCCTTCCTTTGTTTAGGTTTCCATTATGGTCTGGTCACGTAATGTTTGTATTTCTTTCCCTTTGGTGTCTTTTATGGATGGAGTAAGTTAATTGTATCAATTCCTGATCTTTGTTTTACTTCTACTTTTAATGATACAAATTCTGTGTAAACCACACACGCACTCACAAATTTAAAAACAAAACATATGGATAAACACACAGTCGGACTTAAATTGCTCAAACACCTTTAATACAAAGAACATCTGTTCGAGATATGGGTAGCTTGGGCTTAATGAAAGTGCCAGACCGGGTGTGTGTGGGGGGGGGGGGGGGAGCGGGGGGAGGTGGGCATAGTAGGAATTACATCGATCTTTTATAAAACAAATGTATGTTGCGTGTTCTCATTAGAATCGACTCGATGTGTACTCATAAGAATCGCCTCATCGAGGCGATTCTAAAGAGTACTCACAACATGCATTTATAAGTTAAAGTAAGAAAAATCTCCCCAATGTTTTATACCTCGCGTGATTTTCCCATACAAAACAACCATAGGCCTGAGGGTGATATTTTTGCTATCAACCTGCGATAATTTTGATTATTAAACCTCACGTGACTTTCCCATACAAAACTCCATAGGCCATGGCAGAGGGCAACAATTTTTATTATTACCCAACCTACTATATAAGAAGTTATTAAGCATTTTCGACTATCTAACACCTTTTCGCATGAAATCGGATTGAACCGGTTTTCAGAGAACTATCACACGGAGCACTGAACTATTGCCCGGTGCAGATAGTTTTAACTATCTCATGGTCACGTGATCACCTAGCAACTTGTTTATACGAGTTGGGTAATAAAACAACTATTTCATACCTTTTTGGGCGACAGTCAAAACTATCAGCCACGAGGTGCTGTGGAGCACCTGATGAACTATCGCCCGAGGTGTATACTATCACCCTGCGATAATTTCGACTATCACATGCGCAGAATTGGGTGCGCATACGGTTCGGTTCTTCTGTCAAGTCGGAGAAAATGAGTCTAAACCAAAAAATTTCACAAAGTCGAAAAAATTTTGGTACCAAAATGTTTCTTTTGATTTATTTAAGAAAACGCATATCCATACATAAGGGTTTTATTTGCTTTGTGGTTTAACGTCTCCGTCAACACTGTATAGGTCATTTTGGAGACGCTACTTTCAATTTTATGGGACTTCTACCCTACATTGAGATGAAATGACATCTCTAGCCCTGTCGCCCGATGAAACCAATAGGGTTTATAAGCATGGATGGTCCGACTCGCATAGCTTTCCCTGGCCAGGCTCATATCCTCTAAGCGGTTTATCAGTACCCGTTTGTGGTCGGTTTCAGCTGTGCGTGGAAGCATCATACAGCCCATCTATATTTCTTCAAGCCCTTTTGGGCGGGGGCTGAACTTTTTGATGTATGAACATCAACCTTCAGTTTTATGTGACAGTATGACCCGATATGTGACCTCATCAATTATGTAGGTCACCATGACCTATATGTCATGGTCCAGTTATTTTTGTCTTATATCCTGAAGGCGGATTTGGTATATGAACACCATACTTTGGTCATACTGACTCATAATCCTGAAATATGGTGTTCATAAATCAAAAGGTCAAAACGCTTTTGATGTCTAACCCTATCCGTGGACATCAGGCCTGGGGTCAGTAGTGATGATATGATACCCGGCCCTCCAGGGTACAGATGGTCCAAATATGAATACTTTCTGTTGAGTGGCGGTCGACATATGAAATTTTGAAGAAAAAAAAAATAATACCTTGAAGTTGAATAATTTCTAAGTTTAAATGACATGGTGAACAATAAGCGTTGGGATCGCACATCTTATGGATGGAATATCGCTTAAGTCGGTGCTAGGAGCCGGATGCAGCCTCGCAAACTATAGGCCTATTGTTATGTATGAAGAGACTCAATAAAACCGAGTCTCCGATTTTCATTCTTTCATGCGCCGTGTAGACACTAAGCGTTGTAACACTTACAATGCATTTTGTTACACGGGCGCTTTATTCGAATGTTTTTAAAAATATGTGAAACCAATTATAAATGATACAAATTATGTATAAAATACATACGCACACACAAATTTAAAAGCAAAACATATGGAAAAACACACAGTCGGACTTAAATTGCCCGGAGGTATAGGTAGTTCGTGCCACTGGTAATTAATGACCATGCCAGGTCTGGGGTGGGGTCATTGTAGGAATATTACATAAGGATATCATTTCGATCTTCTGTAAAATGAAAGCATGTTGCGTGTACTGTTTCTAATGAGTATTCCCAACACACATTTACAAGATAAAGTAAAACGATTCAAAATACACTGCCCAAAACCATTTAAAGAAGCCTGTATAACATCACCGCTTGGCAATTTTCAAACTCAATGAAAGGCACTATTTTAAAGTGACATCTCTTAACAATGGTTCACAAAGCAAGAATGTGAGCTACAGCAAGGGTACCCCGATAAAATGGCTGAAATTCGGTGTGGGGCGATCTGTTCAAAATTTGAGTTTGGGTCAGAAACATGTCAATCCTTCGGTTATGCGTTATTTTGGCCTTCATAGTGACTTCATATGGTGGAAGAAGTGAAGGTCGCTTTGCTCGAAAGTGAGTACACCCAAAGGATCGTTGCTGAACGCGTTGATGTATCGAGACGTGTTGTTGCCAGGTGATGGAGACGCTACCAGGAGACGGGCGAATTTACCAGACGAAAAGGACAAGGCCGAAATCGCATGACGTCACAAAGAGAAGATCAATATCTTCGAAATCTAGCGCTACTAAATCGGCAGTACTCGACCAGAAGGCTACACACCAAGTTCCAGCATGTAATTGGTCAAGCCAAATGATATCCGATCAAACAATACGTAACAGGTTATATGTAGGTGATCTGAGGGTCAGACGTCCGAGAATAGGGCGTATTCACACCAGGCAAAATCGTGCACGGCGATATGAGTTTGCCCCAGAACATCAGAACTGGCGTTTGCAAGAATGGCGTACAGTTCTGTTCACGGATGAAAGCAGATTTCACCTCGACGTGTTCGAGTCTGAAGACGACCCGACGAATGATACGAGGATTGCAACATTGTGGAAAAAAAAACAGATATGGAGTGGGTCAGTGATGGAATGGGGTGGAATTTCTTATGAAGGCCAAACGGTCTTGTACGTGATAAACTTAGGTACATTGACTGCATTACGGTATCGAGATGAAATTCTAGATCCTATTATGAGGCCTTTCGCTGGGGCAAATGGTGACAATTTCATTCTGATGCAGGGTAATGCGCCCCCATACTGCTAGAATGTGCATGGATTACCTTAATCGTGAGACTTTCGAAGTAATGGACTGGTCCACCCGTTCTCATCACTTAAACCCAAAAGAACATGTGTGGGGCATTCTTTACAGACGCATCACACAGAACGATCATCAACCAATGACTTTTCAAGAACTCACAAACATCCTTAGACATGAATGAAAAACACTAGATTTACAAACTGTTCAAAATTTGGTTCGTAGCATGCCTCGGCGATGTCATGGGTGTTGTGCTGCTCGAGGTGGTCATACACATTACTGGCAGGAAAAAGTGACTGATTTGCGCATGTCTATGACATTTGAAATAATTTGACGCAACAATGGCGATTTCT
Source organism: Lucinisca nassula (assembly GCA_963580285.1). Classification (NCBI taxonomy): domain Eukaryota; kingdom Metazoa; phylum Mollusca; class Bivalvia; order Lucinida; family Lucinidae; genus Lucinisca; species Lucinisca nassula. The sequence continues at coordinate 77,334,244 of OY757024.1, read as the reverse complement.
CAAACATTTATGCAAATTCATCCTGGCCGTGATTTGTGAACTGGTTGCAAATGTGTTGCAGATAAAGTTAATCATCTTTCTGAATCGTTGTTTCATCATCATTATCCAACATCTTTATACTATGAGGAAGATGTGTTTGCTCCTTTAATTGTTTTGAGCAGTGGCGAAACTGGAAAACTCCCCACCCCCCTCCGGGGCTCAAGAAAGAGTTCGAATTAGCAATGGTAAACGAGTCATTGAAGTTTTACTGTTTTAGGTAATAATAAGAGGACGGGGACACCTGACACATTTTCCCGCCATTTTACAAAGGGAGACAACTTTCGGGACTTCCTGTTCGCTTTTCTTTAAGCCCTGTCCCACTGAAAAAGGGCTCTGATCATAACGGAAAGAATTTGCTCCTAATGAGCTAATTCTTTCTTTTAAGAGTTGACCCCTATTGACATGGGAGACAAAATACTTTTGAAGGAGTTGCATTCCCTGAAGGTGTACCATCCCCCTTAATTCAGGCTCGTCGTTTCTAGTCGCGCCCTCTTATGATACGCAGTGAAAGATAACTCTCCGTGGTTCCCTATTATGGTTTCAAAATATTAGATAAAATCCTTTCGAAGCAGGGAACGATAATAACAAATCAAGATTGTTCTGAGTCAGACCGTTTGACCTGCGACTGCATTCCAAAATCCAACATCCCAAATGGACACAACAAAGGACGTCAGTGCGTCAGCATGTCACTATAATGGTCGATAGTCTCTCTCTCTCTCTCTCTCTCTGTACGTGCGTGCGTGCGTGCGTGCGTGTCTTCCATGTCTGATACATGCATGCCTACATGCGTGCTGCTCTCTCTCTCTCTCTATCTGTTTGCTTGTGTGCGTGTGAGATGCATGCAAGTGCGCATGGATGCAGATGTATATGACACACCTGTTTGCCATCTTCATGATTACTATAAATGGACGGCAGCAAGGTATTTTAGGATTTGCGCGCCATGGAAGATTAAACCAGCCTTTACACAACCATAGTCAGAATTCAACCGTCCCTGAATACCGGAAGAAGCACTGCGTCAATGACCATCAATATTGCGCACAGCAAAGACTCTGATCAGCTTGCGCGGATGCGCAGTCTGATCTGAGTATACGCTGGGCGCACATGCTTCCAAATCCTTTTTACTTGGCGCGGCCCAATTATGTTACCTGAAAAAAAAAATTAGCTTTCACGTCAAGGCCGCATGTTTTAAAATTACATTTAATGGCTTTGAAAATTGAGGCTGCTCTGTCTAGAAAATTGTTTAAAACGCTCAACAAATAATGTTTTAATAGCGCAAACGTGCACGCATGCCATTCTCTTAATTACCATCTCTATTAACTTATTTCCTTTCTCGAATTCCATCGCCGATCCTGTTTTGTTTCCTTTGGTTTCTTATTTGGTACTTCCGGACACACAGGTATATATTAAGATAAGAATTAATACCGCCGTTTAATACTGTTGAGACACATTTGGAAACAATAGACGGCTGGCCAGGGTCAGAGGTTATCAGCTTTTTTTTTTTCATGCTCAACTCTTTATGGCATGAAATGTTCCCTGCTCATAAATGTTACAAATGTAACATGCCAGAAAATTTTGCCATTTTCAAATTATGAACAGGACAAATAACTTTCCCCTTTTGATCTGATTAGGAAAATTGCTCCTTGCATTTGTATTTTATTCTAATGCACTTGTGTATGTAACGCGACGTTTGATTGGATAACGTCAAAAATTTGCGACGGTATATTCTGCGATATACTGTTGGAAATCCGACGTCATCATGTAACGTCGCTTTTCATTGGTTGTAATTTGGTTTTACGCAGCTCACTGTGCTTGTCGGTTTGGGCAAAATGATCAATTTTTTAAACAAAACAAGTGAAAAAGTGCATTAGAATGGGGATAACTGTATTGAAAATTGTCATTTGGGGAGGTAAATCGGCGGTTTTACGGTCGCAAATTACGTTTTACGGCTCCGCTGACGCGTCGCCGTAAAACGAAATTTCCGACCGTAAAACCTCCGATTTACCTCCCCAAATGACAATTTTCGATACAGTTATCCCCTAATTACCTGCGAGCATGATGAATTTCATGCTCAGCTTAGTTGAGCATGAAAAAAGTTGTATAACCTCTGAGCAAGGGTGCGAGGTTATCAACAGGTTTTTTTTTCGTGCTCAACTCATTTTGGCATGCACTTTTCCCTGCTCATAATTTTTTTAAATGCCAGCAAGTTTTGACATTTTAAAACTACATGTATGAGCTTCTCTTTTGATCTGAACAAGACAATTGCTACATTCATAACAAATTTCATGTCCGATTGAGTTTAGCATGAAAATAAAGTTTAATTTGTTTGAATTGAGGTTAAACGTCCCCGTCAACACTGTAAAGGTCATTTGGAGACGTTGCTTCCAATTTTCCGACATTGAGATGAAATGACATCTCAAGCCCTGTCGCCCAATGAAACCAATAGGATTTATTAGCATGGACGGTCCGCCTCGCACCGCGGTTCCTGGAAGGCTTAGATCCTCTAAGCGGTTTACCAGTACTAGTGTGCGGGCCGGATTCAGCTCTGCGTGGAAGCATCATGTAGCCCATATATTTCTTCAAGCCCCTATGGGCGGGGGCAAAACAAAAAAGTTTTATAACCTCGCGACCAGGTATCGCAACTCATTTCAAAATAATTTCAATATTAAACCGCTTCTTAGCACTCAAAAACTTTAATTTACAAGAGGAAAGTTTAAATGATGAATTTGTGTAGCAAACGAGCTGAACTTGAATGCCATCATGTCCGTAATCATCAACACTATATGTTTTTTTTCCTGCATTCAGCTAATGTAGAAATTTGAGTTCCTCTGATGGTCACGCGTTGGCAACGCTAATTAACGACCTTGTTGGCGCCCCTAGCAATCAGATAGTTTTCAGACGCGCACTCTCTGAGAGAATGCAGTATACACTGCTGATGATACTTTTGAGATTGATTTTGAAGTAAATTTCAAATTTAAAATTTTCAATTTCAGTTGCTACTTTTTGGTTTGGTCGCCATGAGAAGGGCAAACCGGTTCCATGGAGGGGCACGTGACGCGATCAGCCAATCAGCTTTAACGGTGATGCAATACTATACTGCAAGTACAGGAAACAGCCTGTCTGAATAGCGAAACAGACCGAAAGGCAAGCGTTTCAATTCCAACAATAAATATCTTAAGGGAAATGGATACACCTGGCATGTGTGGCGGTTAGTCTACCATTTTACCGTATTTCGAAACACACCTATACAAATACATTGCCATTTTTTGGCAAAAGAAAAATAAATTTTAAAAAGAAAAATTGGAATATTTGCCTTTTTTGCTCAAAACATAGATTGCGGGAGTCGACAGAAACGTCTCGACTAGGCGATTCTATCGAGTACCCACAATCTAGAGTCTCAGAGCATGAATACGGAAATTAATGTATACCCCTGCAAACCCTAGCTTTACTGTATAAAAGTGAAGATTATATTTTATTTCCTTTGGGATCATTGATTCCATTGTGGAATTTTGAAAATATCTGAGGGTCACTGATGTGGCCTAATTGGCCGAAACTAGCTAGTCTGGCCCAGAAAACATGTACACTCCATATTTTTCAGTTCTGTGGTGTATTCCTTGCTTCTAAAGGATAGCCCTTTTATAGAAAATATTTAACTTCACTTCAACTGGTGTATGGGAATGTGTGGCGGCGGTAAAACGTCTCCCTGCCCTACACCATAGTGTAGATTATATTTTCTTGTCCTTTGGGATCATTGAACACATTGTGGAATTTTGAAAATATCTGAGGGTCACTGATGAGGCCTAATTGGCCGAAACTAGCTAGTCTGGCCAAGAAAACATGTACATTCCATATTTTTCAGTTCTGTGGTGTATTCCTTGTTTCCAAAGGATAGCCCTTTTATAGAACATATATAACTTCACTTCAACTGGTGTATGGGAATGTGTGGCGGCGGTAAAACGTCTCCCTGCCCTACAACATAGTGTAGATTATATTTTCTTGTCCTTTGGGATCATTGATACCATTGTGGAATTTTAAAAATATCTGAGGGTCACTGATGAGGCCGAATTGGCCGAAACTAGCTAGTCTGGCCCAGAAAACATGTGCACACCATATTTTTCAGTTCTGTGGTGTATTCCTTGCTTCCAAAGGATATCCCTTTTATAGAACATATACAAGGGGATCACAATTCTATAGTCATGATTTCGTGATGGAAATACAACTTTAAGGACCTTATGGTTACTACTCTGATGGCTCTGTCCAACTGAAAAAGGGGTCTACTCTAAAAGGGGAAGAATTTGCTCCTCAAGGGGTCTTCTCTGAAAGGGAAGAATTTGCTCCCCAGGAGCAAATTCTTTCCTTTAAGAGTATACCCTTTAGACATATCCAAAGAGAAACTACTCTTGCAGGAGTTGCCCCACCCCCTTAAGGCGTATGTATTTCCCTTATGGGGAACTTATAACAGCCGCAGTCATTTTCGCAAATTTTACGTCTTGCAATGCCATTATGGAGTAAGTCCATGGGGCCATGGAAACGAAAAACAACAGAACATAACTACTACTACTCATAACGTGTGGCTGGCTGCGGTAGCTCAGTCGGATGCAGTCTGACCGGTGATTAGGAAGACTCGGGTTCGATACCTACCGGGGTCGGCAACATTCTTTCGTGGAGATTGATTATCAAATATTTTCTATGGTCGTTCTCTCCCTTCCGCTGATTCAGGAAGGGCAGGGGTCAGTTTTTGGCAACAGAATGTGCACTGAACTGGTAAACCGCTTACGGATAAGCCTGCTCAGGAAAAGCGTGGATAGGTACACTGACAGCCCAAACATGACCCAAATCAGTGTTGACTGGGCCGTTAAATACAAATAAACAAAGCTTGCAAGCTTTACTTCACACAGATAGGAACTGTTTATATATTCTGAACATATTTCGGTATGCTGATAGCTCTAATAATACGTATATGTAAATGTTGGAAAGACAGAGAACGTTATTTTTCCTCATTTATAAAGATCGCTGGGTGTAACGGGCCTCCGTGGCCTATTGGATAAAAGTGCTGACTCTTAATCATTAGGTCTCTCAACGCTGTAAGTTTGAGCATGGCTCAGGTCACATAATGAGAAGTTCTGCAACGGAAGGTCAGGTTTTTCATCGGGTACACCAGTTTTCGCTCACCTCTGAATAACGATCGGCTTGATGTGAGTGAAATAATCTTGAAAGGATCGTAAAACCAAACATAAAAAAGATCGCTTGGAGTGTAAAACATTTTCATGTCTTTGCTACTCGTTGATGGATCGTTGTTTATTGTTCTTGGGCCCATGGCGCACAGATAGAAATAGTTTCTGTTCAAAAACTTCATGACTACTAAGTGACCTGCCACCAGTTACAGACTGAGTTGTAAAAAGACTTTTTGGCGCATTGGATGGGAGCTATTGTATCTGATAAGCCGATCTAGTGGTGTTCTTTATTTTCACTCAATACTTGACGTTTTACTAATCAGTTTCTTTTACAATTAAATTGTGATCCAGAAAGATAATATTTACAAAAGGATTGCAAATTTCAGGTTTTTGTGGAGGTACCGCGCAAAGAAACTGCCGAGGTTTAAGATACAGTCTGATTCGTCGCACTTTGTCTGGACAGGCTTAAATCTGCCCAGGCGGTTCAGCAATACTTCAAAGTTCGGTCGGTTTAAGCTCATGCAGTCCAATATATTGCCCCAAGGTCTGATCGGCCCCCGTCCATCGGAGATTGAAGAAATAGATTGGGTAGGAAAACTCTTTTTATATACCCGTTTGAAAAACAACAACAACATCAACAACACCAAAAAAAAACGGTCGTATTAAGTTATGGGGTTGGTGTCCGTCCGTCCGTTCGTAAACTTTTTTTTCGTTTCCGTATAACTCCTACTATACAGTTTTAATCCGATCAAGCCTAAAGTGTGTATGTAGTAAGGCTAAGATGTGAAGATGTGCCTTAAGTTTCGAGAATTACTGTCCACCAAATATTAACAGAGTTATGACCTTTGAAAAATTCGGTTTACATTTTCGTTTGGTTAAGTTTTGTGCTATACATGTGTAAATCATATCTAAGTTACATTTAGTTTATACTTGCCATGGCGTTAAACAATTTACCACAGAATACTCATCACTACCTACCCCTCCTGATACCAAGGTCATAGACTTCGAAATTTTATATACACGTTTTGTATTAAAAAATAGAAGTGGAGGCAATGATCAGGAATCATTACAATCAACCCACAGCTCCCATCAGAGACACCAAAGGGAAAGACACACAGCAGACCCTAATGGAAACACCAACAGCGGAAAGCCAAAAGGACAGTTACTTTCCAATAAAATGGCCAATAGGCTATCCAAAATAAAATAACATAAGCGACACAAACATCCAAAGACAAACCATAACCAGAACAAACCACGAGAGAAGAACCGCCTTGGAACGGTCAGCGGAAACGAATTCCACTGGGGGGGGGGGGGGTGCTTAAATCGATTTTACGTGGCCACAATCCTCTCCCTTACTTCCGTCGCGATTTAGACAAATAATTTGCTCAGTCCGCATGAAGGCCTCCAAACTTCAGACAAACCATAACAAAAAAATACCGCGACAGAAGAACCGCCTTGGAACGTTTAAAGTTTATTATTTTTATTCAAAAAATGCATTAAGTGGGATAATGATATCAGCTGGCTCAAATGAGAATGTAGACTGACAAGACCAAACCTATTGGATGCTTTTTGAAAGCAGCCAACTTGTTACAGTGTATATTCATTATCTCCCTATTCACTTTTTTAGCATTATCTGCTGGTTCCTAGTCTGAAGGTCATCAGTGTTTGAAAAACAGGTAACCAAGCGCCCTGACATTGGGGTCTGGTTACCTGTTTTTCCAATATTGATTTGTAAGCTGGGGGCCAGCAAATAATGAAAAAAATGGAGATATTCAGTAATTATGATTTTTTTTATATATACAGTAAAATTCCACTATTAAGACCACGTAAAATTTAGACTAACTCTGCTATAAAAGGCTTAATTAACAGACTGTAGTTATTCTTTCTTTGTATTTTGCTACATATAATGTCCTCTGGTCAGATACCACCTTTGGGTCTGTTCAAAAGTGGTCTTAAAGACCACTTTTGAACAGTCCCAAAGGTGGACTTAATATAGGAATTTTACTGTATATGCTTGCTGTGTTATCTTGTAAATTGTTGAGGAAATAGCCCTACAGGGCAAATGTTGTATTGTTGACAATACGAGGACCTCAAATATGAATGCAACTAAGCACATAAAAATGATTCCGTGATAGATTTCGATGAAAAATTTATTTTGTCCCCTCAAAGTATTCCCCTTTAACAGATATACAAACTTTCAGTCTTCTGATCCAATCATTGAATGCATTTTGTTAGTCTTTTCGAGGTATAGTATGAAGGCACTGGAATATTGCAGAACCGAGGTGTTTGCGCTGTACAAATTTTCGACCAGAAAGGTATTGTTTTCAGCCGCGGGAACAAAAAACAAGTCACACGGGGCAAGGTCAGGGTAATACGGGGGGTGAGGGAGTTCAACAACCTTTTCCTGCTTCAGATAGTCTTGCACAATTAACGCCTTGTGCGATGACACATTGTCATGTAGAAATCTGACATTGGCCAAACCAGTTGCGGGTCTTCGTTCTTTGAAATATTTCTTCAGTTTTCGAAGAATTTTATTGTTGTAAAACTTCGCATTTACAGATTTGCCTTTAGGCACAGCAACTTGAATAGCAGGTCCCTGATTTGAAAAGAATATGGCATACATTACCTTCTTGACGCTCATGGTCCGCTTTGCAATGCATGGTCTTTTGCAATACTTTGTTGCCCATATTTTGTTCTGAATCTTTCGTTTTGGCTCAAAAAAGTGAACCCATGTCTCGTCACCTGTGACGACATTAGCGAAAGACCGTGCATTGTAATTTAGAGCCTTTTTAAGCAACTTCTTGGCGCACTGAACGCGTGTCTTTTTCTGCTCATCTGTCAACAGATGGGGAATCCATCTAGCACAGATCTTTCTCATTTTCAAATCCCGTTTCAGAATTGTATGAGCTGCTCCTAATGAGATGCCAACCATACTAGCTATTTGCCTAGTGGTGTATCGTGAATCGGTAGCAACTATTTCTTTCACTCTAGCAACCATCTTGGCAGATGTTGCTATTTTCGGCCGACAATCATGTGGTGCATCTTCTGTTGAGCCCAGCCCACAGCTGAATTTCTTACACCAACGAAAAACTGTCGGAAAAGACATTTCATTATGCCCATAAACCGAACATATTTCATCAAAAATGTCTTTGCACCGTATACCAAGAATACAACGATTCTTAATATAGGACCGTATTTCAACGGCGTACTCTGACCTTCTTCCAACCATGTTTTGTACTAGAATACAAGAGTAGACAGTGTTTATCGAACAATATACATGGCTAAAGTGGACGGATTTTAACAGGTTTGGTATCAATGTATAGGTAAAATGTTTTTCTACGCTGTGATATTTATTTCCAGGTGATTTTCGCATTAGTGCATGAGAAAACGTTCTACTTACATTCATATTTGAACAGTCCTCGTATTCGACGTAGAATAAAATTTCTAGTTCTATGGCTTCTAAATTTACCATTTCGACAAGATTAGGGAATTTTGACATGAATGTGGGGGGTATGGATAGAAAAATCCTACCCGAAGGTCGCAGTCCGACCCAAAGGGAAGGATTTTCTTATCTACTCCTCACACCAATGAAAGCTTCCTTTTCCTGCATACATGTACCTTTCATTTTCGGGCGTGATGTTTTGACAAATAAATGGAGTCACTTTCGATTGCCGACGTCCGCTATCTTTCAAATATTGTGATGAAAATGCAGTGGCGTCAAGTGATGTCACGTTACGTGCAGTAGCGTTTATATGGCGTCTTATTCAACCAGTGCGCATCAAACACATGAGAGTTTCGTGAGTAGAATAACCTTGGTAGGATATAAAAAAAACTCAGTCCCAGGCTAAAAGTATGGATTTCCTTATCTGACATACCAGAAATGTTGGACCCCGTCAAAAGAAAACGTTATACGGTTATTTGCGGTCGGCAAAGACACAGATCCGACTGCGAACTCACTCTGGCGGAACATCATCTTAAGCGTCTACATTGAGAAGCTACCTATTCTGTGCATAGTGAAGTAACTGATCACACTTCGCGGATGCACAGGCTCATCAGTGTCTTTGCTGTACTGCAGCAAACATAGATTGAGGGTGCTCGTTAGAACCGCCTCGATGAGTACCCTCATTCTATATTTTTGAGTAAAACCAAGAAAAACAAGAAAACCTTGTTTACATTGTAAAATTTTCTTTTCCCTGTGTAAAATGGGGTTTTGGTGTTTGGGATAGGCTTTGGGTTCCGAATCGAACAGTTTCTGAATTATCTTTTCTCATTTAGTTTTTGGGTCGACAAGCGACCCTAATTTCCTAAAATGCAAAATCCGAAATCATGCTGTTTTTCCACGTGACCATCACTGGGTAACACCAATATTACGGTTATTAATAGAAAAAGTCTCGCTCGATGTTACATGCATGCAGGTCAGAGCTATTTATAAGAGTCTGGATAGGAATCGTGTGCTGGGTTTGGCAAATACCGAATACCCAGTTGAGACGCCGCGGAATGTGGAGTCCGTCAGCCGGTTGCACAGAGACTACACTGTTTGCTTAAGGGTTAAATGAAACAGTATAAGAATGCCAGGTTGTTCACGTAATGAAAGGAAAACAATAACAATGGCCATATTCGACTGGGAAATTTCGTGAAATTTCCGTGAAATTCCACGCAGGAGGGTGGTGTCTTTCTTGTAATAGCCGGTCACATGGTCCAATCAAATATGGGTTATTTTTCAAATACATAAGCGATCGTGGAGCACGATTCTTTTCGGAGGAAAAGTCGAACCTTTCGTACACCACGGTCGCTTATGAGCTATATACAAATAAAATATTTGATTGGACCATGTGACCAGCTGTTACATCTAGGCACCACACTCCTACGTGGAATTTCACGGCAATTCACGAAATCTACCAGTCGAATACCGCCAATATCTTAATCTGGGCCACGCTATCACGTGATGACTTTCGGAATATTCCATTCATAAAACTGTTAGATAGAGTCGATTGTAAACCTTTTTGCACTACTCCTAAGAAGTTAAATTTGTTTAAGAGCAAAATAAGCAGCCCGGAGGTGGTATCGTTATTAGACATACAGCATAGACCCACATCGGATTGGCAGTACATTCCTTCTGATCAGGGTCGGCACTGTTCTCCATATATATAGAGCAAGATTTGAACATGATTCAGGCCGTACGCAGACTCTGAAAAAAGTGGGGAGGCATGCGAATTTCAGGTATTTTGCATAGGGTGAAAAACTGATTGACTTTGAGAATTTTCCAAAAAAGAGTGGGATGGGTGCGTTTGCATCCCTCCCGACCCTATGTGCGGGCCTGCATCAACAGGTAGAATGAACTTTTTTAAAACATATCGCTGAAGGGGCTCTGTTTCGGATCACTGTTACTCATGAGCTGAGATGCAGAGGGAGAAGAGATCGAGTTGAAACTATGACAAACATTGTAGGTTCTGATCAGAAGTCATCGATGGATCTACACCGTTTGCAGCTGGATAAAATGCTATACATGTAATAGCTTTTCCAGCACAGATTGTTTTGAAGATAAGGTTAAGCATTATCAATGAAATATTGCAAATTCAGAAAGATGAATCTGTTGTGCTTGTTGAATATACATGTATACAGAACGCATTATCAAGTGACAAGTAAATAATTTGGAAAACTTTAACGGAAATGCTACCATAATTTTTTCAGACAAAAATTGTACTGAATACTTTTCTTATATTAAATGAAGTGTTTTAACAAGTACCCACCGTCTACGGTATAAAGCGGCCCATCGGGACTTGACGAAATAGATGGGCTGCATGATGCTTCCACGCAGAGCTGAAACCGACCGCACACGAATACTGGTAAACCGCTTAAAGGATCTAAGCCTGCCCAGGCAAAGCGGTGCGAGTCAGCCCGTCCATGCTTATAAACCCTATTGGTTTCATTTGGCGACAGGGCTTGAGATGTCATTTCATCTCAATGTCGGGTAAAAGTCCCACAAAATTGGAAGCAACGTCTCCAAAATGACCTTTACAGTGTTGACGGGGACTTTAAACCTCAAAACAAACAAAACATTATAAAGCTTGCTATTCTCCGCATGACTATCACTGACCATCTGACTGCCGCGACCCTGAGCAAAATCTAGTTTATAGCGTCGATAGTCGCCTCCCTAAGACGTCAGAGCGCTTCGTTAAAAGTAAATCGCGCAGTTGGGCATTGGCAAACAGTATATACCTTATCAGACGCCACCTAACTGTCTGATCAGGGCTACTGTGCTTGCTGAAAAATACTGGAATTTAAGGGTTAAACGAACAGTTCGATTCTCAGTTCAGGACTATTTTCCCAACCTACTCAAAGAGACAATCGACCCACCAGTACTCTGAGTGCTTTGATGGTAAAGGCGCTCATAACACTAACTTGTAAAACTTTCAACGGACACGAAGCCTAGACAGTTTGTAAATACATCGATAGTTCTGAATGTTCCAAAATATTCAGTTTCTAAAGATCGTTACATGTTCTCGTCTACGCATGTAATATTTACGGTCTGAATGTCATTTTGTCAATATGGAATTCTTCTGAACTTGTCATTAACTCAGAACAGATTATCAGACAAAGCACTTCTTTTAGCGTTTCGAAATAACACGCAGCCAGATATTTTGTTCTAAGCTAATTTATTCTAATATAGCTAGTCACGAACTTCTTTTTATCTGCAACAAATCACTGGGCGGGAGGGTTCATATCTTTTCTTGTTTATTTTCGGTTTAGCGTTCGCTTAATTTTCACAAAGCATTCCTTTTTGAGTGTAGCTATACGCATATCATCATGTTATGAACACGTGGTAAACACTGTTTTCCAAGACATTGGCTGTGGGTACTCGGTAGAGCCGCCTGTAACGAATAAACAGAACCTACATGTATGTTTGGAGTATAAACAAATATTCTTGCACACCATATAAGGAAATCCATATTTTTAGCTTGGGATAGAAATTCTGTTCTAACCTTGGTTCTTATCCAAAATCGAATATTCTCACGTGTTTGATAAATGCACTGGTTGAATACGACCTCATATTCGCCATCGTCAAGGTTGACGTCACGTGACGCAATATGGTGGACGTCGGTAACCGAAGTGACTGCAGTATTAAAAATCCGCGCTAAAAATTGGAAGGTATGCAAGAAAAAGAATCCTATATGGGTGTAAGCCTCGTGATGCCGGACAGTGACCCTCGGGACGGATTTTTCGATCCACCCCTCACACCCATATAAGATTGTTATATTCATAAAAAATGACCGTTTTGGAGGTATGAAAGAATGCACTGTATCACATGGATGTGTTATCCCTTCTCTTGCTGAATATTCAGTTTAGCCACACCCATTTCTGACTTTGAACCAATCAGATTACTTGATATAATTTATTCTTACAAAGCCATAAACTTAATGTCAAACAGTGTAGATCCTGATCAGATGGCTTCATCAGAAGCCATCTGATCTGGATCTACACTGTTTCCAAAGATAGGGGTTGTCAGTTTAGCCACACCCATTTCTGACTTTGAACCAATCAGATTACTTGATATAATTTATTCTTACAAAGCCATAAACTTAATGACAAACAGTGTAGATCCTGATCAGATGGCTTGATCAGAAGCCATCTGATCTGGATCTACACTGTTTCCAAAGATAGGGGTTGTCGTGAACAGCATGATAAGAGTTAACGTAATGCGTTGACGTGGAATGCAATAGTAAACATGCGTGTTGATAGATTGATTAGTTTGAGGTTTATCGTCCCCTTCAACATTGCATAGGTCATTTTGGAGACGTTGCTTCCAATTTTGTGGCACTTTTACCCGACACTGAGATGAAATGACATCTCAAGCCCTGCCGAAAATGAAACCAATGGCGTTTATATGCATGGATGGGCCAACTCGCACCACTTTTCCTGAGCAGGCTTAGAACATCTAAGTAGTTTTCCAGTACTCATGTGCGGTCGATTTCAGCTTTGCGTGGCAGCATCATGCATCGAAATCTATTACTTCAAGCCCCTATGGGCTGGTGCATGATCGGATTAACCGGAAGAAATAATCATTACGGAAACACGCGTATTCAGCTCAAAACATTGTGGGTTCACGTCAGAAACGCATTGGCGAGGCGGTTCCAACGAGTACTAACAATCTTTGTCTTGATCAGAAATTTGAAAAAAAAAAAATCTATACACATATGTACCCCTGTAAACCCCAGTATTACCATATACAAGCGGGGTTTTGCGGGTCAGAATTATATAGGCGTATTTTCGTAATGCGTAAATCTTACGACGAAATCGAAAAGTTAAAGCCATGCAATGCACAAAAAGGGCTCTTCTATTTGTATGGATTCGATATAGTCATTGTCAGTCCTTGGAACACCGAGGTGCATCGGAACCTCGGGTTAGCCCCTGGCATTCATGGGGACACATTATCAAATACACCAATTTTGTCATATCTGCCAACGCCCGCCCTCAATAATAGAAGTGAGTTCAATGACCAGGAATTGATACAATTACCTCACACCTCCCATCCAAGACATGAAAGGGAGAGAAACACAACCATTAAATAACTTCACTATAATGAAAACCAAAGATAGGACACTTACTTCCCCATCATGTGAACAAGACCGTGAAATGAACACCCCCTTAAACCCCATTTTATATTGAGAAAAGTCGGGTTTATGGGGGTATACATTATGTATCTTATTTCTTGTCCAAGACATTGGTTGTGGGTATTCGTTAGAACCGCCCCCACAACCACTGTTTGCAGTATAAATAAGAAAAAATATCACGAATTTTCATCAGAAAAGTAGCCGTTTTGGAGGTGTGAAAAATGCACTTTATCGCACGGGTGTGTTATCGTCATGGGGCCCATAAAATGGCCAAACGGATATCCAAAATAAAAAGATACTAGTATTTATATTATTCGGATACCATTAAAAATTATCGCCCCCGCCCATCGGGTCCTGGAGAAATAGATTGGGCTGCACGGTGCTTCCGCGCAGAGCTGAAACCGAGAGAACTTGAGTACTGGTAAACAGCTTAGGTCTAAGCCTGCCCAGGAACAGTGATGCGAGCTGGACCGCTCCTTAAACCCTAGCGGTTTCTATGGGGGTAGGGCTTGAGATGTCATTTCATCTCAATATCGGGTAAAAGTCCCACAAACTCGGAAACAGCGTCTCCAAAATGACCTTTATTGTGTTGACGGGAACGTAAAACACATTAAATATTAAAAATATTTTATTAATAGATCCACATTCTGCTTCCCTTCGCTGAGAATACTGACTAATGCTCACACAATAAACAATCAGGATGGGTTTTATGAAGTTGCGGAGTATCGTTTGAATAAAACGCCTTTAGGTGGCGAGCTGTCTTGTTCGGTGACAGGACTTGTTTTTAGAATGCATCCAGTGCAAAAGACAGCTTCCTCACTGCCAAATTGTGCAAATGTTGCAAGCTTTAATTAACGAACTAACGAGTTTCTTCTACAAACCTTATTAAGTTTTCATGAAGCTGATTAATAACATTGCTCCCACAAAGCTATAAATTATGAACGAAAATCTTCCGTTTTAACCTGTTAATAAAATGAAAACTCGTAATCCATCTGCACTAATTTAAATGATCACAACACTATAATTCTAAACATGAACGCTTTTAAGCCTAAAAATAGCTGTGTTTCCGCTAACCCCATTACGATAACACGCCTATATAATTTTGACCCCCTCATACCCCACTTTTATACAGTAAAACTGGGGTTTGAGGGGGTATACATTATTTTTCTTATTTCTGTCAAAAACATAGATTGTGGGTACTCGATAGAACCGCCTCGGCGAGGCGGTTCTATCGAGTCCCCGCAATCTATGTTTTGAGCAGAAATAAGAAAAATATCACAATTTTTCATCTTAAAATTTCTAAGTTTTTGCAAAAAAAAAAAAAAAAAAAAATGGCAATATATTTGTATAGGCGTGTTTTCGCAACGCCGACCGACCCTGATTTTTTGTGCCGATCCTGCACTGAATTTTTGGGCCATCTAGAACAACATACAAAGATTTTCCTACCTACCAACCTTATTATTTTCTAGCACTTTTGATAAAATATCATAAAAATATCAAAACTTAAAATCCTGTTCTTTTGCTTCATTGATGCTCTAAATGTTTGCTGGTAATATGGCTGGAATTAAGCCCTTTTAAAGATTTTGCTCTTTTGCCATCAAATAAAAAGTTGACAAAAAATAAGAAGTTTAATCGACCTACCGACCTTATTTTTTCGGCATGTTAGCGAAAAAAATGAACAGCTATTTTTAGGCCTTATTTTCTGTGCTTCATTTAAGATCTTGTTTTGGGGTAGTAGTAAGGGGGTCACTTGGGCGCCATGGACTGCGCATGCGCAGCATTTGTATAACTTCCGGTGAAACGTAAGCGAAACGATTAGATGACGAAACTACCCTAAATATCGGACGAGTGTTCGAATGACGTAAATTACCGTAATTACGTCGTAAGTATCCTAAATTTTGAGGCGAAAGATGTTCCTGCGGATTGGCAAAGTTCGCCGTCCCCGATCAGGTCGGGGGTGATCGGGGTCTACCCCGTTCGCTCGAGCTCTCCTATCCCAATATTTAGGGAGATACTACCCCGTATAGTATTGATGAAATTAAGTCTCTCACCCGCAAACCAATTATCGCCTCGAAAACCGGGAAACAATGGAAGGTGTTGGAAGAGCTCGACTCGATGCGAGAAACTAGTAATGGACCGCGTCCCGGAAAAAAAAAGTTTGGTTCGTTCGATTTGAGGTTTCACGTCCCCGTCAACGCCTTATAGATCATTTTGGGAGGCGTTGCTTCCAGTCGCGCGAGACCTTTACCGGACATATCTACGACATTCGAATCTCGGAGAATCTTTCTAGGCTACGGAATTTATACGGATATCGCGGGGGCGTAGCCAGAGCAAAAAAAAAAAAAGTATTGATCAATACAGTGTAGTAGTATGTAAAATGAGAGAGGAATGCTGGATGATAACCGGAAAATGATAAGATGACGTAATTACCTTAAATATCGGGTGAGAGTTCGAATTATGTAAATTAGCGTAAATATGCTGTAATTATCCTTAAATTTGAACCCTCAGGCGACGCACAAAAGATGTTCTGGTGGAATGGCGAACATTGCTGACCCTGGTCAGGTCAGGGTGATCGGGGTCTACACTGTTCGCTCAAGCACTTCTATCCCGATATTTAGGGTGATACTGCCTGGTGCAGTAGTGATGGATGGGTGCGATATTATTGACACTTGCGGCGAAACACTTATCGCCTTGAAAACTGGGAAACAATGAAAGTCGTTGGAAGAGAGCCTTTTTGAGTGTTTAAATTTCTAAAGAGTCTGTTTGGAGGTGAGAAACCCTTAATCGATGGGCAGGTGTGTGTTTTATTGGTTGTCGCCTTGGTCAACTTGCGCTGCAGGCATCGCATTATATTAGCACAGTAGCGAAAACCAACCTTTCGATGATGGAAGGCGCGCGTGATAGGGAATCATCAAATCTAAATATTCGAGAAAATCTTTTGGAAAGCGCCACAAGCGACGAGAGTCGACGGGATTTCATGCGGTGGCCGTCGGCATTCTCAGCTGTAGCTTCGACTACGGGCGGATGTTCGATCCGCGACCACAAGAACTGCCAGTACAGAGTTCCAAAAAACACTCTGACTTTTCTTGCGCAGATCTTAGTCGTATACGGAATTATAGCGGTGTCGATATATCACCTTAGCGTACAGTCTCCTAACCAAGACCTCTGGCTCATTCTGCTGTCTTCCGCTTTCGGCTATATCCTGCCTAGCCCTGGACTGAAGTACCTGAAACCAGGTCTAGATTCGGTAAAGCCGCCGGTGGATCCTCGTGTAGCCGTGGATAGCATAGATGCGGCCACAGCGGAAGAAAAGGAAAACGACCAGCGGATCTAGATCAGACGCCGCGAAATCAAAGACTCTGTCAGAAGAAAAAGAAAAGTTTCTTAAACACTTATACACCGACCCTAGACGACCAGGGAGTTTTTCTGGAATAAATAAGCTGAGCGAAGCGGTAAAAAGGGATGGCACTTTCAAGTTTTCGAGACATGAAATTCAAAACGTGTTAGCCAAACAAGACGCATACACGGTGAACAGATTCGTGCGCCGAAAATTTCAAAGAAGCAGGGTGATCGCGTACGCAGGTCTATATATGCCTTCTTTTTCATGGTCAATGCAAACAATTCTTTAACAGATTGGTTGGTGAGTGGATGGTACGTGTCTTCCCTGTTTTCCGAGAAGCATTCAACACAGCCATGAAACAGACACCCTTGATATTCGTAGGCGGTGTTTGTTTCAGCTAGGATCCCCTCTCACGTATAATAACCTTCCCGCACCAAACAATTAATTATTGCCCTGTCACCAATATTATATAGAGGGTCTTACACTCGTGGTCACTTCATATGAATTTTATGAAACTCGCCAAAGAATTTGGCTTTGCAGGGGGGTAAACCTTATTTTCCTTATTAAGACATAGTTGTGGGTACCCGTGAGAACCGCCTCGGGAAGGCTACTCTAACATATATCTATAACATTTGTATCTCGGATCGCAAAAGGGGAAAGAACAACAAAATGATAAACGGATGATGATTAGCCTTATTATCCTAAAAATGTTAGTGAAAGAAAAAAATCGTTGACGCGACGTTGGTGCAACGTTGTATACCACGGCGTCTTATACGCATGTGCGTGTGTACGAGCTTGTCCGTTTTATGTCCAACCAACGACTAAGGGCATAGCGGAGACGGGGTGACATATAAAGCTTGTCCGGAGCGTACCTCTGATAGTTTTAAAGGTAATTTAGTGAAACTCGATACACCGATGGGGGGCTATGAGAGAAATCGCGGAATGCGATAAACATAACCATGCTAACACTATTTACGGAGTTACTGCCCTTCTTAAATAGGACCCCCGCACAGTATTGTGGGTGCCCAATAGAAATCACCGAGTCAGTGAGTTTGTCGCACCTAAACCAAAATATTTATCGGTCATAACTTCGAAAGGATTTGTCCTGCTGTCACGAAACTTCACACACACATACTTACCATCACAACGGCCCCCGCCCATAGGGGCTCGAGGAAATATATGGGCTGCGTGATGCTTCCACGCAGAGTTGAATCCGGTCCGCACACTAGTACTCGTAAACCGCTTAGAGGATCTAAGCCTGTCCAAGCAAAGCGGTGCGAGTCTGTCAGTTCGCGCTAATAAACCATATTGGCTTCATCGGGCGACAGGGCTTGAGATGTCATTTTTATAACCGACCAACGATTGAGGACATAGCGGAGGCGGAGCGATAGGCGCGCTCAGTCAGGGTCAGCTCCGTTTGGTCAGGGGCAGTCGGTCAGTCGTTCACGCGAATTGTTGCGCGTGTTAAACGAAACGACGTCGTTTTAACGTTGTACGCGCGGCGTGTGACAGTGCACGGCAGCAGCACTCTTCCAGTCCAACATTTAGGATATAACTACTGTCAAACGCTGGTGCGGTGTCATGGTCAGCTTAATAAGTGGGATGTTTGGCCCAGACCCTCTAAGCGGTTTACCAGTACTCGTTGGGGTGAAAGACACGTGCAGCCCGATCTATTTATTTGAGCCCTAGAGGGGCGGGGAGCTAAATATCCCGTACGGAGGGCCCTCGCTATAACGACAGTATTTGTTCCCTTCTATGGCACCGTTATAAAGAATCCCGATTTGGAGTATGACGGGTACATTTTAAGGACCTCCTCACCTTTTATCTTTCTCTACAAATGTTACGGATATATGTTAGAACCGCCTCATCGAGGCGTGGGTGCATTACAGCGTTTTGAATGTAACCCCCGACGATTTTAACCATTTGTGAAAAAAAAAAAATGCCTCACAGATACGTATACGAATGTCCTATAAGCCGTAGAAAGAATGTGTTGTATATCGTTTGTCATTTGAGAAAAGTACACCGTGTGACTGTAGAAGACTGGTTGGAGAAATTCAATTTCTAAAGGCGTGAGAAACGTTGAACGATCAGGGTTAGCTCCGTTTGGTCAGGGGACAGTCAGTCCGTTTGTTTGTTTGTTTGTTTGATTTGAGGTTTAACGTCCCCGTCAACACTGTATAGGTCATTTTGGAGACGTTGCTTCCAAATTTGTGGGACTTTTGCCCGACATTGAGATGAAATGACATCTCAAGCCCTGTCGTCCAATGAAACCAATAGTGTTTATAAGCATGGACCGTCCGACTAGCACCGCTTTGCCTGGGCAGGCTTAGATCCTCTAAGCGGTTTACCAGTACTCGTGTGGGGTCGGACTCAGCTCTGCGTGGAAGCATTACGCAGCCCATCTATTTCTTCAAGCCCCCGATGGGCGGGGGGCGGTCAGTCAGTCCGTCGTTAACGCAAATTGTTGCGCGTGTTAAGCGAAACGCCGTTGTTGTAACGTTGCACGGTAGCAGCAGTCTTCCATCCCAACATTTAGGATATTACAACTGTCAGGTGCAGGCGCAGAGAAAGTCATCTTAATTAGGTTAACTCCATCAGATATAAGCTGAGCAAGGGGGAGCTGTATTCGATACCTACGAGCGGATAGAAAAGTCCCATGCATTTGAAAGACCCCCATTGTATCCTTACTGTATCCTGACTGTATCCCCATTGTATCCTGACTGTACCCCCCGCTGTATCCTCACTGTATCCCACTATACCCTGACTTCCTGGTGGTGTCTGTGGTGGTGGTTGGAGGGTGGTGGTGGCTGTGATGGTGACTGTGGGCACCACCACCACCCAACAACCACCACCACAGACACCACCAGGAAGTCAGGGTATAGTGGGATACAGTGAGGATACAGCGGGGGGTACAGTCAGGATACAATGGGGATACAGTCAGGATACAGTAAGGATACAATGGGGGTCTTTCAAATGCATGGGACTTTTCTATCCGCTCGTAGGTATCGAATACAGCTCCCCCTTGCTCAGCTTATATCTGATGGAGTTAACCTAATTAAGATGACTTTCTCTGCGCCTGCACCTGACAGTTGTAATATCCTAAATGTTGGGATGGAAGACTGCTGCTACCGTTCAACGTTACAACAACGGCGTTTCGCTTAACACGCGCAACAATTTGCGTTAACGACGGACTGACTGACCGCCCCCCGCCCATCGGGGGCTTGAAGAAATAGATGGGCTGCGTAATGCTTCCACGCAGAGCTGAGTCCGACCCCACACGAGTACTGGTAAACCGCTTAGAGGATCTAAGCCTGCCCAGGCAAAGCGGTGCTAGTCGGACGGTCCATGCTTATAAACACTATTGGTTTCATTGGACGACAGGGCTTGAGATGTCATTTCATCTCAATGTCGGGTAAAAGTCCCACAAATTTGGAAGCAACGTCTCCAAAATGACCTATACAGTGTTGACGGGGACGTTAAACCTCAAATCAAACAAACAAACAAACAAACGGACTGACTGTCCCCTGACCAAACGGAGCTAACCCTGATCGTTCAACGTTTCTCACGCCTTTAGAAATTGAATTTCTCCAACCAGTCTTCTACAGTCACACGGTGTACTTTTCTCAAATGACAAACGATATACAACACATTCTTTCTACGGCATATAGGACATTCGTATACGTATCTGTGAGGCATTTTTTTTCACAAATGGTTAAAATCGTCGGGGGTTACATTCAAAACGCTGTAATGCACCCACGCCTCGATGAGGCGGTTCTAATATATATCCGTAACATTTGTAGAGAAAGATAAAAGGTGAGGAGGTCCTTAAAATGTACCCGTCATACTCCAAATCGGGATTCTTTATAACGGTGCCATAGAAGGGAACAAATACTGTCGTTATAGCGAGGGCCCTCCGTACGGGATATTTAGCTCCCCGCCCCTCTAGGGCTCAAATAAATAGATCGGGCTGCACGTGTCTTTCACCCCCACGAGTACTGGTAAACCGCTTAGAGGGTCTAGGCCAAACATCCCACTTATTAAGCTGACCATGACACCGCACCAGCGTTTGACAGTAGTTATATCCTAAATGTTGGACTGGAAGAGTGCTGCTGCCTTGCACTGGCACACGCCGCGCGTACAACGTTAAAACGACGTCGTTTCGTTTAACACGCGCAACAATTCGCGTGAACGACTGACCGACTGCCCCTGACCAAACGGAGCTGACCCTGATTGAGCGCGTCTATCGCTCCGCCTCCGCTATGTCCTCAGTCGTTGGTCGGTTATAAAAATGACATCTCAAGCCTTGTCGCCCGATGAAGCCAATAGGGTTTATTAGCGCGAACTGACAGACTCGCACCGCTCTGCTTGGACAGGCTTAGATCCTCTAAGCGGTTTACGAGTACTAGTGTGCGGACCGGATTCAACTCTGCGTGGAAGCATCACGCAGCCCATATATTTCCTCGAGCCCCTATGGGCGGGGGCCGTTGTGATGGTAAGTATGTGTGTGTGAAGTTTCGTGACAGCAGGACAAATCCTTTCGAAGTTATGACCGATAAATATTTTGGTTTAGGTGCGACAAACTCACTGACTCGGTGATTTCTATTGGGCACCCACAATACTGTGCGGGGGTCCTATTTAAGAAGGGCAGTAACTCCGTAAATAGTGTTAGCATGGTTATGTTTATCGCATTCCGCGATTTCTCTCATAGCCCCCATCGGTGTATCGAGTTTCACTAAATTACCTTTAAAACTATCAGAGGTACGCTCCGGACAAGCTTTATATGTCACCCCGTCTCCGCTATGCCCTTAGTCGTTGGTTGGACATAAAACGGACAAGCTTGTACACACGCACATGCGTATAAGACGCCGTGGTATACAACGTTACACCAACGTCGCGTCAACGATTTTTTTCTTTCACTAACATTTTTAGGATAATAATGTTAATCATCATCCGTTTATCATTTTGTTGTTCTTTCCCCTTTTGCGATCCGAGATACAAATGTTATAGATATATGTTAGAGTAGCCTTGCCGAGGCGGTTCTCACGGGTACCCACAACTATGTCTTAATAAGGAAAATAAGGTTTACCCCCCTGCAAAGCCAAATTCTTTGGCGAGTTTCATAAAATTCATATGAAGTGACCACGAGTGTAAGACCCTCTATATAATATTGGTGACAGGGCAATAATTAATTGTTTGGTGCGGGAAGGTTATTATACGTGAGAGGGGATCCTAGCTGAAACAAACACCGCCTACGAATATCAAGGGTGTCTGTTTCATGGCTGTGTTGAATGCTTCTCGGAAAACAGGGAAGACACGTACCATCCACTCACCAACCAATCTGTTAAAGAATTGTTTGCATTGACCATGAAAAAGAAGGCATATATAGACCTGCGTACGCGATCACCCTGCTTCTTTGAAATTTTCGGCGCACGAATCTGTTCACCGTGTATGCGTCTTGTTTGGCTAACACGTTTTGAATTTCATGTCTCGAAAACTTGAAAGTGCCATCCCTTTTTACCGCTTCGCTCAGCTTATTTATTCCAGAAAAACTCCCTGGTCGTCTAGGGTCGGTGTATACGTGTTTAAGAAACTTTTCTTTTTCTTCTGACAGAGTCTTTGATTTCGCGGCGTCTGATCTAGATCCGCTGGTCGTTTTCCTTTTCTTCCGCTGTGGCCGCATCTATGCCATCCGCGGCTACACGAGGATCCACCGGCGGCTTTACCGAATCTAGACCTGGTTTCAGGTACTTCAGTCCAGGGCTAGGCAGGATATAGCCGAAAGCGGAAGACAGCAGAATGAGCCAGAGGTCTTGGTTAGGAGACTGTACGCTAAGGTGATATATCGACACCGCTATAATTCCGTATACGACTAAGATCTGCGCAAGAAAAGTCAGAGTGTTTTTTGGAACTCTGTACTGGCAGTTCTTGTGGTCGCGGATCGAACATCCGCCCGTAGTCGAAGCTACAGCTGAGAATGCCGACGGCCACCGCATGAAATCCCGTCGACTCTCGTCGCTTGTGGCGCTTTCCAAAAGATTTTCTCGAATATTTAGATTTGATGATTCCCTATCACGCGCGCCTTCCATCATCGAAAGGTTGGTTTTCGCTACTGTGCTAATATAATGCGATGCCTGCAGCGCAAGTTGACCAAGGCGACAACCAATAAAACACACACCTGCCCATCGATTAAGGGTTTCTCACCTCCAAACAGACTCTTTAGAAATTTAAACACTCAAAAAGGCTCTCTTCCAACGACTTTCATTGTTTCCCAGTTTTCAAGGCGATAAGTGTTTCGCCGCAAGTGTCAATAATATCGCACCCATCCATCACTACTGCACCAGGCAGTATCACCCTAAATATCGGGATAGAAGTGCTTGAGCGAACAGTGTAGACCCCGATCACCCTGACCTGACCAGGGTCAGCAATGTTCGCCATTCCACCAGAACATCTTTTGTGCGTCGCCTGAGGGTTCAAATTTAAGGATAATTACAGCATATTTACGCTAATTTACATAATTCGAACTCTCACCCGATATTTAAGGTAATTACGTCATCTTATCATTTTCCGGTTATCATCCAGCATTCCTCTCTCATTTTACATACTACTACACTGTATTGATCAATACTTTTTTTTTTTTTGCTCTGGCTACGCCCCCGCGATATCCGTATAAATTCCGTAGCCTAGAAAGATTCTCCGAGATTCGAATGTCGTAGATATGTCCGGTAAAGGTCTCGCGCGACTGGAAGCAACGCCTCCCAAAATGATCTATAAGGCGTTGACGGGGACGTGAAACCTCAAATCGAACGAACCAAACTTTTTTTTTCCGGGACGCGGTCCATTACTAGTTTCTCGCATCGAGTCGAGCTCTTCCAACACCTTCCATTGTTTCCCGGTTTTCGAGGCGATAATTGGTTTGCGGGTGAGAGACTTAATTTCATCGATACTATACGGGGTAGTATCTCCCTAAATATTGGGATAGGATCGCTCGAGCGAACGGGGTAGACCCCGATCACCCCGACCAAATCGGGGACGGCGAACTTTGCCAATCCGCGGGAACATCTTTCGCCTCAAAATTTAGGATACTTACGACGTAATTACCGCGAGTTACGTCATTCGAACACTCGTCCGATATTTAGGGTAGTTTCGTCATCTAATCGTTTCGCTTACGTTTCACCGGAAGTGATACAAATGCTGCGCATGCGCAGTCCATGGCGCCCAAGTGACCCCCCTACTACTTGGGGTTGTGTCCTTACTGTTGCATCAGGTTACTTTAATGACATATTATTCCGTCCCAAATTAAATTCCAATTTACTCAAAACAGAGGCAAAAGCAAAGGCGACAACTATCTCGAGTTCATTTAAAACGAAAACACACCTATCCAAATACATTGCAAAGTTTACCGCCCCCCCCCCCCCCCAAAAAAAAAAAAAAAAACACGAATAAAATTTTAAGATGAAAAATTGTGTGTCTTATTTCTGCTCAAACATCACGAAAACACGTCTATATAGTTTTGACCCTCTTGAACCCCACTTTTATTTAGTAAAACTGGGGTTTACAGGGGTAAACCTTAATTTTCTTATTTCTGCTCTAAAATATAGATTGTGGGTACTCGTTAGAACCGCCTCGATGAGGCGGTTCTAACGAGTACCCATAATCTATATTTCGAGCAGAAATAGGAAAAATATCACAATTTTTCATCATCTAATTTTAGTTTTTCGGTGGTAAAGTTTACAATGTATTTATATAGGCGTGTTTTCTTAATGATATAGATTGTGGGTACACGTTAGAACCGCCCCATCGGTCCTTACGAGTACCCACAATCTATATTTTAGAGAAGAAATAAGAAAAATAAGGTTTACTTCTGTAAACCACAGTTTTACTAATAATAAAAGTGGGTTCAGGGGGGGGGGGGGGGGTTAAAAATATATAGGCGTGTTTTCGCGAAGTAATACATGAACGTTAACAAGTCTACGTAACAAAGATCCCCAACATGTAACTCCTTATTTGTATAAAAAACTGAGGTTTACCAGGTTGGACTTTATTATTTTTTATCATATGACGTCGCGTCTGAGAGTGTAATAACGCCATGTAATATTTTCGATTAACTATGCAAATTAGCTAGATATGTCGGGTAACGTTACATGTACGCACTCATTTTTAAATGAATTGGGATATTGCAGTCGCCGTATATTTTCTGAAATCAAGCAGTCATTTGTAACCAATGCATACGTTTATATGACAGAACAACATGTCCCAAAGATATCATGATAAACCTCCTGTAGAAAAGTACCTTTTCAGGGAAAATCAGCCCAAGAAAACCTGGTTTTGTAATGTTCGAGACTGTCGCTTTTCGAATTATCTTTGTTTACGCACTTACAAATTTGCAATTACACTAGAAAGGAAAGGGTTAGGTGGTTTCCATAAAATATACATATTCTGGGTAGGGAAATAACTACCATTAGCAGGACTAAATACAGTCTTACTAAGTATTTTCCCCGATTATGGCTGTCGCCGAAATTTAATTAAGCATTGTAATGGACGAGACGACGTTTTTCTTCTTGATATTTCTAAACAACGTTGAGGTTTTTATACACGGAAACGTGACCAAATGGAGATTCTATATTATAATAAGCATATAAGGTTGTTTGATGTTACATGTACAATAGGAAATTAATACAAAAATGTGCATGGATTTGTTGCAAAAATGCATGTAATGTTCGCGATCATTCTACCGGGCTTATTACGTATGTATCGACAAAAATGCTAGACTGAATTAAACTCCCGCAATGTGTGACCAACACAAATGCATCATCTGGAACGAAAATAATATTTTGATGTTGAAATTCCCTCATTTCCAGTGTTTTGTAATGTTCGAGACCTGTAATGTTCAATACCGAAAATTGTTAGTCTAACAGCTTGATCACAATGCTCTCACGTGGCACAGTTTTCCGTTACCAGATTACGTAGTAGAAAGTGTCTGCAGACGACATGGTTGCCTTTTCCGGTGTTTGATGGGTGAGGGAGTCGACAGACAAAACCACAGTTAAGGCAAAACAGCAGTCATATTTTGTTTTAAAATATCTGCATAGAAACTTTTTATCTTTTTCCAATATTATTTGCCACAATTAATATTTTCAATTAATAATATGCCACCAAAAATCACTATTAATGAACAACATTTGCACGCTTGCAAGATCATTATTCTATTGCAATAAGCAGTGGATGTATGCGATGAAATGTCCGCTACATTTGGTATCGAACATGACAGGTTTGCTACGTTGACCGTCCAGGGATATTGACTGCAAATAAATGAACTATTTTGAATTGTGCAACCTTAGTTGTGTAAAATGAACACGTTTAGTGGTATACATGTTTGCTATATTTCTACCAATAGCTGCAAACGGTAACAATGTTGATTCCAAATTTATTACTTTTTTCGATTTTGGATTTGAGTCCCATAGCTTATAATCTTTTCCCAAATATTATTTGCCAGAATGAATATTTTCAATATAAAGTGTGCATTGTTAAGAAGGCACTTCGACTCTCCAATTTGTATTTCCAAATGCATATTTTGAATTTTAAAAACATTGTAAGTGCAGTTTATTTTACTAAAATTATGGTATCGAACATTACAAATTGTATCGAACATCCCCGGCTAAAATAAATATGTATATTTTAGGGTATGCTGGTTTACTCTTGATTATGTTAACTAGATACAACAAATACAATATCAGATTCCTTTTCAATTTTACAGGTAGAAATGGTAAAGTGGCATAGCATGTCCCTTTACCGTGCATGGTAATGTCCGAGACATCATAGCTGCCATTTACAGACATGCATTTGTTTACATTTTATTAGAACTTATTTACAAACTTCACAAAACCTGTTACTTTCTTCCAGCTGGAAGACAAAATTGGTTACATTTTGAAGACTTTTCTATAGAAAAATATTACTCTGGAATGCACTGTAATGTTCGATACTGTATTCTCGCAGTTGCATCATTAATTTTAGATACTTGATTGTTGAGAACATAAGGACATGCGGTTGTTGTGTGTTTATATGTGATAGATATGTCTTTTAATGTTTTGGCTGCCTTAAGAACGCAGTTTATCTGTCAGGAGAGCATTTTATGCATAAACATATATACCGAGGCTTTTTGCGTAATAACGACACCATGTTTTAAAAGCATATGACTTAACATGCACTGTTACATTAGTTAGATAACAAAAACGAATGAAAATGACAATAACAGCTATATTGTCAGTTAATCACGTTAGTAAACTATTTGACTTATAGAAACAAAATCACTGTAATGTCCGCGACTTTTTACATATAATTCAAATAAACTTATTGCGTATGTTGATCGTTTATCTAAAGTAATAGTACTTGTGTTCCTTAATTGCCACTTAATACTTGTTCGCAATAGTCGTAAGTGATCTAGCTATTATGTGCATCTCTTAAAACAAAACGAAAGTTGTATATTTTCAGAAAACTATATCTTTTTCTGTATTCTCTAACCAACCCTGAATTTTATTCAAAATGGCTATTCATTTCTTTACCATATATATGACCATATGTTCAATTTTGTCCCCGCTTAATAACCAGGTCGTAAGTTTCTGTCATTGCGAGCTAGGGTCTCTTGATTTTTGTGATGTTATAGAAGTGGGTAACGAACAAGTAGATTGTAGCGTACATTTCTCACAATCAAAATTGATCAAAATACCGACATATTTCTAGCTATTGGGGTGAAATAACTTTTCATTTCTTGATCAAAGAATTTTAACTGAGTATAGGTACATGTTAATACTTTATTTTGAACATATCGGTGACTGAATCTAAGTAACTTTGTAATTTGACTTTTTAAACGGCTAAAATCCCAATTCATTTGAGAATGAGTGACGTGACGTCCTTAACGACGTCAGAATAAGAATCAGAATTGTTACTGGTGACACGTCAAATGACATTCATACACCAGGACCTGTGATGGGGGAAGTTAGTCCCTAGCTCTAACCAAAGAGGTAAATTTAGCTACACAATCATCAGCACCTTCAGCTGTCGAAATAATCGAATCGGGAAGGGCATTCCAATCTCTAATAGTTCTGGGGAAGAACGACTCTTTATAAATGTCAGTTCTTGCAGTGAGGGTCTGGAACGCCAACGAATGGTGATTTCTACAGTATCTAGCTGGGGGAACAAGGTCATCTGTTGGAATGCTGGCAGCACCCTTTAGACCTTTGTATAAAAGGATTAGCCTACTGTCTTTTCTTCTTTTCTTGAGAGACTCCCATTTTAATTTTCCAAGTATTCCAGTCATGCTCCCAGTTTAAAAGCAGTAATTGCCTGTTACAAATCTAGCAGCTCTATTCTGAACTTTCTCAATTTCATCGTTAAGGACCACTCCACTGGGGTCCCAGATACAACTACCATATTCCAAGATTGGGCGAACAAGACCTTTATATGCTGCCTCTTTTACATCCTGAGGGCACGGGCCTCCGTGGCCTAGTGGTTAAGAGCGCTGACTCTTGATCATTAGGTCTCTCACCGCTGTGGTTCGAGCCTCGCTCGGGTCACATGTGAGACGCCAAGTTCTGCAACGGAAGGTCAGGTGGTTTTTCTCCGGGTACTCCGGTTTTCGCCCACCTCTGATTAACGATCGGCTCGATATGAGTGAAATAATCTTGAAAGGGCCGTAAAACCAAAACAAAAAAAAAAAAAAAAAGAAAAAAAAATCCTGAGGGCACTGATAAAGAGTTTGCCTCAGGAAACCAAGCGTTCTATTTGCCTTAGTACACATGTTGCTAGTATTAATGTACAATACAGGAATTTAAGGGTCAGACGCCGAACAAACGCAGCGTTTGATCAGGATCTACACATTTTGCTTCCAGTAAAGGAATTTAAAGGCTAAACGAAACAGTCTAATTCTCCGTTAAGGCCCATCTTCTCAATCTACACTCAGAGACAATCGACCCACCAGTATTCTCAGTGCTTTGATTATACTAGAAACGACATATCAGAACCGTCAAAAAATTTGATTACCACTTTACTGAAGAAACGACATGCATACACCATAATGTACTACATGTACCGCACCCCGTACATCGGGGCTTGGAGAAATAGATTGAGCTGCATGGTGCTTCCGCACACAGCTGAAACTGACCGCACATGATTACTGGGGTCTAAGCCTGCCCAGGCAAAGTGGTGCAAACAGGACCTTTCCTACATATAAACCCCAATGGTTTGTTTGGGCGGTAGGGCTTGAAATGTCATTTAATCTCAATGACAATAAAAAGTCACACAGAATTGGAAACAACGTCTCCAAAATGACCTAAATAGTGTTGACGGAGACGTATTTCATAATTATATCCAATCAGATGTGACTATTGTCTAATACATGGCTGAATCCTGGGTCCACACAACCTCCTTTTCCAGGCTCATAACCTTCAAAAGTGGTCTTA
Source organism: Lucinisca nassula (assembly GCA_963580285.1). Lineage (NCBI taxonomy): Eukaryota > Metazoa > Mollusca > Bivalvia > Lucinida > Lucinidae > Lucinisca > Lucinisca nassula. The sequence continues at coordinate 77,304,627 of OY757024.1, read as the reverse complement.
AAGACCACTTTTCAACAGCCCCAAAGGTGGTCTTAATATAGGAATTTTACTGTATTATCGAGATACATGTATTGGTTTTGCATTACAATAACACAGCCGTGTGCTTAAACGGCGTTATTCTTATCCATGTCGATAACAAACCCATGCGACATAGTGCATTTTTCACATATCCAATATGGCTACTTTTCTGATGAAAATCCGTGACATTTTTCGAAGTTATACTGCAAACATAGGTTGTTGGTGCTCGTTAGAACGCGTTCTGCTCGTTAGAACGAGTACCCACAACCTATGTCTTAGAGCAGAAATAAGAAAAACAATGTTTACACCCCACCCCCTCGCCCCGTAAACCCCATTTTTCGCAATATAAAGTGCGGTTTAGGAGGGTTTGGTAGCGTGATGCTCTAGAAGTAGCATTTTTATATCCTCGGTATTATTGTTGTTGCGCTCTCTGTTTGTTGGTTTGCTGTTTTTTTTTTGTTGTTGTTTTTTTTTTGGTGGTTGTACAACTTTACCATCGGTCATAATTTTTGAACCGTTTGAGATAGAGCCTTCATATTTGGCATGTAAGTGTTTTTGTGAAAAGGGCTTCCCACTCATAAAAATGATTTTTGACCTTGACAAATGACGTACTTTAAATAAAAAAAAAACCTTCATATTTGACATGTATATTTCTTGGGACAAAGGCTTCTCACTCATACAAAACTTTTGTCCTGTGACACTGACCTTCATCTGTGACCTTATTTTAACAACAAACACTAACACTGGTCATACCGTTTACGTCGTTTCAAATAGAGCCTTCATATTTGGCATGTACGTTCCTTGTGACAAGGGCTTCCCACTAAAAAATGACCTTTGACCTTGACATGTGGCCTACTTTAAAGAAAAAAAAAATAACATTGGTAATAACTCTTGAATCGTTGTAAATATATTTGGCATGTTTATTTCTTGTGACAAAGGCTTCACAGCAGAAATTTTGACCTGTGATCTTGATCTTGATCTGTGACCTACTTTAAAGGAAAAAAAAATGACCTTGACCCGGGGACATTTTCGTACATGTATTTCACAAACTCATTTTGTTTTCAGATGCAAATTTTCGATACTTTCGTATTTCTAATCCAAATACTGATTGTTTGTACTCGTTAGAACGGACTCAATGAGACGGTTCTAGCGAGTACCAAACAATTTAGTTTTCAGAGAAAAATAATGTTACACCCCCGTAAACCCCATGATTATAAATAGTATGGGGTTTAGAAAGGTGCTCATTACACGGACTTGATACCGGATGACTGTGTGCATCCCTCTGTTTATCCATCACGTGAACAAGTCCGTGAAACAAAGACCCCCTAAACCCCACTTTATATAGAGAAAACTGGGGTTTACGGGGGTAAACATCATTTTCCTTATTTCTGCTCTAAGACATAGGCTGTGGGTACTCGTTAGAACCGCCCAATTGAGGCGGTTCTAACGAGTACCCAAAACCTATGTTTGGCGTGTTAAAAAGAGCTTTATCACAAATTTTCATTTAAAAAGGACCTTTTTGGAGGTATGAAAAAATGTACTATGCCACACGGATGTGTTATCGTAATGCCAACATCGTTTTAATTTTTACAAATGTTTGGGTTTAAATTTGTTTTAAATGTGGGCGGAATCGGAAACTGATTTAACTCATTAATGTGTTTTCTTGGATTATGAACATAATTAGGCATAAAGTGTTTTTGCATTAAAGTTTCATTCTTGTTAAAAGTGACGGTAATATTCATTGATCGCAAGCGAAAGCGTTCCTTTAAAGTGTTAGTTAGAGAAAAAGAATAAATAAACCCTCACAAAATGACATTAATGACATTAATGCATTTTGTTTTTCTGAAAATTGCTAGGAATGTTTCGGAAGATAAGGTATGTGGTGTACAAGACACGATAAACAACTTGATAAAGCATATGACGTTTTGACAAATTACTTAATGCTATCCAAAATGGCGTAAATTACACCAGTCATAAAATGTGAAACTCGCAGTGTCTCTTCTAGGAAACCATAACAATATGAACGCCGGTAGTTAGTTTATAGTTTGTAATTATTGATTTTAATTCGATTGCGATGAAAGCTTCAAGCTTATTGAATCACTCATTCCGGGTGTTTTCACGCGCCCGAAAGAGAGAGGCAGTGGCTTTTACACCACTGCTACCCATTTACACCTGGGTGGAGTGGGGCAGTGTCATTACGTGTCTTGCCCAAGGACATACCTCGATACCGGTGGCCGGATTCGAACATACAACCTTTCGATCATAAGTCGAACGCGTTAACCACTGCGCTATCGAGGCTGAACTATCAAGTCCTTGAAGTGAAATAGACGTAAAGGCAATGATCAGGAATTGATACAATTGCTATACCATCATGAAAACACGTCTATATACATGTAATTCTGACACCCTTGACCACCACATTTATATAGTAAAACTGGGGTTTACTGAGGTAAACCTTATTTTTCTTATTTCTGCTCTAAAATAAACGAGATTGTTCTCGTTAGAACCGCCTCGATGAGGTTCTAGGGTGTACCCATAATCTACAATTTGAGCAAAATTAAGAACCTTATCACAATTTTTTATCTTATATTTTTTGTTGTTTTTTTTTTCGGCGAAAAAACAAACAAACAGAAAACGATATACAGTAGAACTTCGATGGCTCGAACACCGATGGCTCGTTTACCATGGATGTGTCGAACCCATTCTTGAGCCCCTAGCGAAATCCTCTACATAAGACATAGTGGGGATAATTAAGGAGAATTTAGTCTTTTATCTTGCAAATGTATGCTGTGTGTACTCATTAGAATCGCCTCGATGAGGCGATTCTAATGAGTACACACAGCATACATTTTCATTATAGAACACCGAAAAGATGTCTAAAAGTATCTCGTTATGCCTCCTGACAGTAGCCTCAGTGGCTCGAACTACCCCTGTCTCGAACAGATTTTCGAGGTCCCAAAGGTGTTCGAGCCATTGAAGTCCCACTGTACATGTATTTGTATTGGCGTGTTTTCGTAATGACCTTCCATCAAAGACCTTTAAGTGAAAGCAGCACAAACATAAAGCCACGGCGCCATATTTAAATCTTTACAGGTGAATGCAACAGAAGTATCGTTCCCAAAATGACGAAACGGCTATCCAAAATAATAATTTACGTACATGCAAAACAAAACGCAGGTACAGTAGAACTTCGATCGCTCGAACACCAATGGCTCGTATACCATGGCTGAGTCGAACCCGTTTTTGAGTACCGAGGAAATTCCTCTACATAAGAAATAGTGGGAGATAATTTAGGAGATTTTCGTCTTTTATCTTGCAAATGTGTGCTGTGTGTGCTCGTTAGAATATAGAGGCGATTCTAATGAGTACACACAGCATACATTTCATTATAGAGCACCGAAAAGACGTCTCAAAGTATCTCGTTATGCCTCCTGGCAGTAACCCTCAGCGGCTCGCACTACCCCTGTCTCGAACAGATTTTCATGGTCCCAAAGGTGTTCGAGCCATTGAAGTTTGACTGTATAAACCACAACATTGAACGGTAAGAAACCTTTTACTGGGGTGAAGTATGGAGTGGGGGAGGGGTGGGGTCTTAAATCCATTGTTTGTGGCCACAACTTTATGCCGTAATTTACACTAGTTTGTTCGTGTGAGGTATACAATATCTCCCGAGACGAATTCAGACAACACGAACTAACTGAAATGCTGAAGCTAAAGAAAATCAACAGTTTGGCTCAGGTTGACCCGATGAGAGACAGAGCATAAGTCCCTTCAAACATCATCCAATACAGAGAAAAAGTGGGGTTTATATTAATATGCACGAGCTTCCCCTATTTTTGCTCAAACGTATAGATTCTGGATGCTCGTTATAACAGCCTCAATGAGGCGGTTCTAACGAGCAACTGCGTTCTATCTTTAGGGGAAAGAAGATAAACGCCACTTTTGGGCCCCCGCCCGTTGGGATTTGGAGAAAAAAGAACTGGGCTACATGGTGCTTCCGGAGGTGAGTACTAGTAAGTCGCTTATAAAGTCTAATCCTGCCCAGGCAAAGTTGTGCGAGTGGGACAGTCCATGTATATAAATCCTATTGGTTTCATTGGGCGGCAGGGCTTGAGATGGTATTGCATCTCAATGTTGTTTAAAAATCCCACAAAATTTGAAACAACGTCTCCAAAATGACATAAATATTGTTGACAACCAACAAACAAACCAAAAAAAAAAAAAAAAAAACGCCATTATTATTTAACTTCAGTTTAAGGGGAATGGGAACACCTTCAGGGGAGGCAACTCCTTCAAAAGTATTTTTGTCAAACATATCAATAGGGGTCAACTCTTAAAGGAAAGAATTTGCTCCTGAGGAGCAAATTCTTTCCTTAAAGAGTAGACCCCTTTTTCAGTGGAACAATGCTAATAATAAAGCGAACAGGACGTTCCGAAAATTGTCCCCCTTTGAAAAAATGACAGAAAAATCTGTCAGGTGTTCCCATTCCCCTTAAGAGAAATGAACGGAAACTCCATCCTGCAAGGGTTTGTTATCCAAATACATTCGGAGGCTGATCAGAGTTTACACTGATCAGTCCAAGTTCCCGTCCAGGACCATTTGCCGAGCAGTCGACCCAACAGTAATTATTCTTGCACACCAGACAAGGAAATTCGCGATTTTACCCTGGGATAGAAATTTATGTTCTGACCCTGGTGTTTCGACCCCAAATCGAATATAATCGCGTGTTTGATAAATGCACTTGTTGATTACGACCTTGGGTGCGCCGTCGTTAAGGTTGACGTCATGCACGATCCGTGACTTCACTTGACATTCCTGCAGTGTCAACACAATATGGCGGACGTTGGTAACCGAAGTGACTGCAGTTTTGAAATTCCGCGCTTAGAAATGGAAGGTATGCAAGAAAAAGTATCCAATATGGGTGTGAGGGATAGATAGATAAAGCCGTCCCTCTGGATCACTGTCCGGCATCACTCGGCAAGCCTCGTAATGCCGGACAGTGTCCCTCGGGACGGGTTTTTCCATCCACCCCTCACAACCATATAAGATTCTTATATTTTTTCGCAGTCTTGCCACGGCAGCGTTCTTTGTCACAGCACGAAGGATTGAATTGTTTGTTCGTTGTATTATCTGCGTTTCCTTATTGTTTGTTTGATTTGAGGTTTAACCTCCCCGTCAACACTGTAAAGGTAATTTTGGAGACGTTTTGTCCAATTTTGTGGGACTTTTACCCGACCTTGAGATGAAATGACATCTCAAGCCCTGTCGCCCGATAAAACCAATAGGGTTTATTAGCATGGACGGGCCGACACGCACCGCTTTGCCTGGACAGGCTTAGATCCTCTAAGCAGTTTACCAGTACTCGTGTGCGGGTCGGTTTCAGCTCTGCGTGGAAGCATCATGCAGCCCATCTATTTCTCCAAGCCCCGATGGGCGGGGGATAATGCGTTTCCTTAAAAGAAATTCTTTGCAGATCTAATATTTCTTCAGTAGCACTCCCAAACATATCGCTTAACCCATAAAATGCCATTCACGACAATTATCGTCTGCTTTTCCGCCTGCCGTTTATCTTAAAAGTACGTTTTTTTTTTTTTTTTTTTTTTTTTTGCAAACAGACTGCTGTCTGATCTGGGCCCACCCTTTGCCTGTATGCAAAAAAAAAAAAAAAAAAAAGATATCAGCAGACGACATAAGGAGAGGACATTTTAGATGTAGTTTTTTCTCGGCGTCATCAGGGTTAATAGAGTAAGACCATAAATATTAAGATAAATTCCATATTAAAAAGCTTATTAACAAAGTTTAAGTAATTATTTGTGTTTCTGCACACAGTGTAGTTTGTACCGTCAACACTATATAGGTAATTTTTGAGAAGTTGCTGTCAATTTTGTGGGACTTTTACCCGACATTGGGGTAAAATGACTTCTCAAGCCCTGTCGTCGCCCAATGAAACCAAAACATGGACGGTCCGACCCGCACCGCTTTGCCTGGGTAGTCTTAGATCATTTTAGCGGTTTACCAGGACTCGCGTGCGGTCGGTTTCAGCTCTGCGTGGAAGCATCTTGCAGTCCATCTATTTCGTCAAGCTCCGGTGGGCGGGGGGGGGGGGAGGAATTTTACTGTATGTGGGGCTGGCTAATCGGAGCTGAAACGATAATCGATTATCAGTCATATCATTGCGATCGATAACCGATTAGTAATCACTGAATATTTGGTCATAATTTTATCTGTCTGGCTTTCTGTATGAGCATGACTCCTACCATATGATATACTTTGCCATACGTATTTGAACAGACAGACCTGAGCAAACAGTGTAGACCCAGATGTGACGCCGCAGAACGCGGCGTCTCATCTGGGTCTGCACTGTTTGCCACTTATACAGCTATTTTAAGCACAGCTTTGGGTAGTAAATTGTACTTATCAAATAATCGATTGCAAGCAAATCAGTAATGATAATCATTTTTGTAGAATTTATCGATTGAATAATCGATTATCCGATTAATCGTGTCAACTTTAACTGTATGTGTGTTCTTTTATTTTGTTTAGCGGCGCAAACGCAGAGGGCAAACATGTAACTATTGTTCAGACATGCTTTTATGTTTATTTCATACATAGCAGTGAAATCAATGCATATCTGAAACAAATAAAAGAAATATTTTCACAGTAAAATGATATTTTCACAGTGTGAAAAATAACATAACCGTGTTATTTCATAGTAGCAGCCATGACTATTTTTCTCGACGAAATTCATATGTTATCTATAAAATAATTCTGTAAAATACCTTGAAAAGCACTCTTTGTACTGTAAACATGCTGAATCAAAATGGCGATCTGTTGATGTTTTGAAACTGACAGTTGTGTCCTAAAATATATATTTACTTTTTTTTTTCGATAAATATCGCATGAGTGAAAGTTCTGATGTTTTCAACATACCAGATTAATATTTTTGATATTCATCTCAAAAAAGTAAATATCCTCTATCTATTTCACTATCTGTTTATAATTATTATTATTATTTTTGAGATAACAGCATTTTTGGTGTTTGACGTTCAAAATACCAGCTGCAGCTGAGCCCTCCCCCCTGCTCCCGCAGTCTAGGTTCGTGCAGTTGCACATCATGAAAACACACCCGAGTGACATAGTGTATTGTTTTACATGTCCAAAATGGCAACTTTTCTGACGAAAGTCCTTGAATTTTTTTATTTATACTGTAAACATAAGTTGTGGGTGCTCGTTAGATCCGCCTCAATGAGGCGGTTCTAGCAAGTACCCACAACCTATGTCTTGGAGTAGAAATTCGAAAAATAACGTTTCCCCCCGCAAACCCCAGTTTTCCGTATATAATTTGGGGTTTAGCGGGGTGTTCATTTCACGAACTTGTTCACGTGATGAAGTCTAGTGTTATACCCTCCCTCGGTTTATAAATTCTCATATTTTTTGTTTGTTTAATTTGAGGTTTAACAACCCCGTCAACACTGTAAAGGTCATTTTGGAGATGTTGCTTCCAATTTTGTGGGACTTTTACTTTACCCGACATTGAGATGAAATGACATCTCAAGCCCTGCCGCCAAATGAAACCTATAGGGTTTATAAGCACGGACGGTCCGATTCGCAACGCTTTTCCTGTTCTAAAGCCACGGTCACAAATCACTATTCGAGCCCCGGACGACTACTTGGCGACTGATTTGGGATGAAATCGGGCTTGAGTCGGGCCGGCGTCCCGCCGGATGTTTGGGCGTCGGTGGTGGTCGGGAGGGGCCCGGTGAAATTTTAACTCGCACTTAAAATTCTCACCGAATTCTAAGGCGGTGGCGCATCGAATAAATATCGAGCAGAGCTCGTACCGACGTCGTAGACCCGGCCGGGAGCTGGATGGGCATCTGCGGAACATCGACCGATGCTCGTCCGGCTAGTAACAATCGCCAGGTATACGGCCGATGTACGGCCGGTAACCTGCAGTGCACCGGCTGATTTCCCGGCGTATACGCCGATGCCTACCCGCTCAAAATCTGGCAGATACCGCCAGATTCCAGACGGATGTCCTTCCAGGCCCCACACGGCATTTGTTTTTTTATTTTTATTTTTTTTTTATTTATACTTTATTTAAAGAGGACATCACATTTAGCTGCAATAGCTAGTCTACCACGTGATCCTCTAAAACATATAAACATATATACAAAAGAGTGATACATATAAAATCTAAAACATGCAATCAAAGGGCCTAAAATATGTGACAATGCTAATTCAAACTAGTAATCACAGTCAAATGGCCATGGAAAAAGACTAAAAGCCCCCAATACCGACAACGCTCATCGGTAACGAGAACGTCCCAGGGCACACGACCGCATGTACCCAGAAACGATCCAGCCACAAATTGAATCGCTGACATTTTATCTTTTTGGGGCCTGTCTAAAACGCTGAAAAACCTGCTGAATTCAGCAGGTTGCTGATCAGCAGATAGTGACTAAAACGCTGATCTGCTGAAATGCTGAATATTTATTAAATATGGTGATCTTGTGTATTTTTCACAATTTATGTGTTTATGTATGTGTTTATTCATTTTTTAATTATGTATTTATTTATTTGTTTATATTTTATGGCCTAACTGACAGTGTTGGTGCATTCATTATAAATTGCTGACATCACTAGACACCTATATAGAGAGTACTGCCAGTATATATCTACGTGGGTTTTGGAAACGTGTGTGTGTGTGTGTGTGTGTGTGTGTGTGTGTGTGTGTGTGTGTGTGTGTGTGTGTTGAGCTTTGCGCACCACCATCTTCTTTCTTATGAATGTTTTCATTGCTCTTAAAGGAACTCATTTTTGATTTTTATTTGCCTTCACTGCAGCTGGTGTTGTGCCGTGTGGCGGCCGTAAAACATCTCCCCGTACATCAACCATAGTGCAGTTTATATTCTACTTTTGGTCCTTTGAGAATAGCGTGAATATTTTGAGAAATCAGAAATAAATTATTGGTTTAGACTCCTATTCTAGACAGGATTTTAATTATTTGGACCCCATTTTGATTTATATCAGTCTTTGTATCGACTGCCTATTCGAAATTCGCAAAATTGCAGTATGTTTCGGCTAATAAAGCCTCATCAGTGACTCTGTAATGATCTGGAAAAAAAAAAGCCAGAGGAAATTGCCTAGGCAGTGCGAGTCGGACCATCCATGCTTATAAACCCTATTGGTAACATTGGACGACAGGGCTTGAGAAGTCATTTCATCTCAATGTCGGGTAAAAGTCTCACATTTCATCTCAATGTCGGGTAAAAGTCCCACAAAATTGGAAGCAACGTCTTCAAAACGTTTACAGTGTTGACAGGGACGTTAAACCTCAAATCAAATAAAAAAATTAAAGCATAAAAGTGATAATAATACTGGCGTACTTTTCGTTGTGCATGATTAATCCAATATCAACATAAATCAATCAGTAATTGAATAATTGACAGCACGCTTTCATACCAATTCACACCTGACTGACTGGCGGGCCGTCTTTAAATCCGGTGTTTGATCAAATCAATGCGTGATAGTATACATACTGAATTCCTTCTATTACCTGAATATTCAGACGTAATGCAAGCAAGTAAATATGATCACATTTTTTTTTTCGTGTCAAAACAGACTGTTGGATTAAGGACGCGCTTTGTGCAATATTCTACTAGTTTATTAGTTTATTAGAGTCTCATCAAGGTTAACAACCATGTACAGATATACATTTTAACATATAAACTAGCTAAAATTAACCATGCCATTTAATATAGAATTATAAGAGACTATCACAGTATATTTAACCAATACACAAATATACATTGTATATCAATTAAAACAAAATGCATTAAATATCAGAAATTATAAGTAGATACTAGGATGTACGAGTGTGCGATTGTGAAAACACCGCAATCAACACCATTTGCCTGCTTTTGGGTCTCAACTTCCAAATCATGATCGGTGTGTTCCACATACATTAAACCTAACTGAATTGACAAGCTCGGTGTCATTATGAAGCGGGCCTGTCTGTCGAATCCAAGGCTGTTGAACATAAAAATACTGTTTGTCTCATCCCTAAATGAGAATACCCTGTGATACCCAATGAATCTGGCAAGCTAGACTTTTTTCGTTTGGAACAGAATTCATAACTGTTTATTTTTGGACATGTCAACGTCTTTCATTCGGGAGATATTATGGGACCTTTTCTGGCAGCTGAAGGCTTGATATCATCGAAAATTTCTTTCTTGCTAAAACATTAACTGCTTCTATTATTTATGAATTAAGAACAGAACAGAACAGAACAGAACTTTATTTTCAGTAAATCTCAGGCTACAACAGTTAGCATATGAGAAAAAGTATGTATACAATGTTTGAAACACATATAGGGAATGACAAACATAACATGCTATATTAAACTATTACACTTTATGAAGACTGTCGGAGAGAAAATTTTGATAATGGCGTGTGTGTTGGGGGGGGGGGGGGGGCGGCGGAGAAAGCAATTCCACGTTGACGTAGCGTCGCTTTGACGCTTATTTCACCATTTTTTTTGGAAAGTAAAGCACGGTGCTTCCAGGAGTGTGCACTTAAGTGTCACTCATTGTTTTCATTACAGGTAGGAATAGTATTTTCTATCTTTTTTTTTTTTTTTTTTTTTTTTGAACACAATTATCAAATTTCCTCCGGCGAAGTCTACATTATCATCTTTATGTTTACTGTAGTTTCAATGTAAGCAAGGCAAAAGTGCTGATCGAAATAGGAGTGGCTAAATTAACCCCCATCCTGCTGAATATTCATTTAAGCCACACCCAACTCGTCTATCCAGCAATAAAGTTACTTGATGTGATTTATTGCCACAAATTCATAAATCGAATGCCAAACAGTGTAGACCCCGATCAAACTAAGAAGCCATCTGATCTGGGTCTACACCGCTTGCAAAGATAGAGGCCGTCGTGAACAACAAGATAAGGTTTAAGGACTATGAAAATGTCTTCCTGGCACGTGGGCTAAAATTCATGGGTGTTTAGCATGTCGACATGTTTCCAGCAAAACAAACAATGATGTTCCAAATTAAAAGAATAACCACAAAACATGCACATTAAAAAATGTATTTTTGTTGTTGGAAGAAAAAAATAAATATTCACTTTGTAAGAAAACCACATCTAAAAACGGTCCATTTTTGAACGTATGTCTCTCCATTGTCCTTCATTAGAAACATACCATTTATACACCAAAATATACTTTAGCTTACAACTGTTTATAATGGCATTTTTATCAGTAGAAGTTAAACCTAAATACTTTATCCACAAGGGTTCTGATTTTGGCGGGTTTTTACTTTTCGAAATCAGGTAGGAGGGGTCTTCAGTAGTATCACGGCGGGAATCATTAATATCCATCAGAATCTCTTGCGGAAGTTCAAGTTTCACCCTTTTAGGTGTAGGCGAATCTGTGTTTTCACTTTCAAAGAGACGTTTCTTACTAGATTTTTATGCCCCCGGAATCTAAGAGATTCGGGGGCATATAGTTTTTGGTCTGTTTGTCTGTTTGTCCGTTTGTCCGTTTGTCCGTCTGCAAAAACTTTAACATTGGGCATAACTTTTGAATGGTAATAGATAGAGCATTCATATTTCACATGTGTATACCTTATCACAAGACCTTTCCAGTGGTACCATAATTTTTGATCTCGTGACCTTGAACTTGACCTTTGACCTATTTTTTTCAAAATTTTTAAAAACATTAACATTGGCGCTGTCCGGGGGCATCAGTGTTTCACAAACACATCTTGTTTTAAATTGATTTGGGGGTCTGCGTAGAGAAACACTGACTACTTTGGGGATCTGAAATTAGAAGTACGGGTCTCATCTTTATAATGTTGAAATTGCTGTTTCCCGATGTTATTTCATAATTCTGCTCTAAACATAGAATGTCGGTACTTGTTAGCACAGCCACGGCAAGGCGGTGTTAACGAGTACCCACAATATATGTTTTGTGAGAGAAAGAAAAACGTATATTTAAGTAAACCTCATCATTTACAGAAGCTATGGGTTCTTGGGTTTCCAGTGAGCGCCCTGCTATAATTCTGATCGATAACTAGGGTCTACATGGGGTGTTCATTATTTTTTGTTTTAACAAGCACCCACAACATACATGTTGAATATATATAAGAAAAGTATCATTTATTTTATTCAGACGTAAGACAGGTTGTTGGTACTCGTCAGGACAACCTCATTGACACTGTTCTAACGAGCACCCACAACCTACGTGTGGAATATAAATAACAAAAGTATCATTTTTTTTTATTACGACGTAAGACATAGGTTGTGGGTACTCATCAGTAAGAAAAGTATCATACATTTTCTGCAGTAAAACGTTTTGAAAGTGAGAGTCTAGATGACAACATATTTATTTTATTAATATGGAATTTTTATATCCGATGTTTGTTTTAAAGTTTATTTCATTAATTCTTTAAAACAACAGTATTTTTAGTGTTAAAAATTATGAATGATATCTTTTTACCGCTACGTTATGCATTCTTAAAAGAATGACCATTAATTTTCTCTTTACCTGCCTCAGTCAGTGGCTGGTTATTATCTTATCCTATTAAGGACCGCCTCTGATCTGCTACAGGGGCAATAAAACGATTATGAATACAGTGTGATTGCTACTGTTTGTTTATACACGGTAGAGCAGTTTTCCGTATATTAATGAAAGCGAGCGCTAGGCAATACAAGAAATCAAACGCAAGCCACAACCCGTATATTGGAGATAAAAAAATCATATGTACTTGTTTGCACAGCCTCGGCAAGGGGGTTCTGACGAATACCAATATTACAAGTAACAAACTTATTATTTCATCATTTATTATTATTATTAATTTATTTCATTTACCAGACCGTACCCGTACCCGACTTTGAACCAATCAGATAACTTATGTAATTTATTCCTGCAAATTTCAGTGTAGATCCTGATCAGACTCAGAAGCAATCTGATCTGGATCTGCACTATGTGCAAAAATAGGTGTTATCAGGAATGACATGTTATTGCTTAGACTGGTCCGTTTGTAGTAAACTGTTTTCCATTCATACAATCATAGAGTGTGAAACGTGTGATAAATAACTAGGCCGTTACAAAGCATGTTCTGCACGAGCAAAAGTAGTAGAAAATGAATGGAATATGTTTAATTCTGAGTGGTAAGTGTAATAATAAGATTATAGAGGTCTCTCTCTCTCTCTCTCTCTCTCTCTCTCTCTCTCTCTCTCTCTCTCTCTCTCTCTCTATACAGACATGTAGACAGATACGAAAAGCACGCCTTACCACTGTAACCAAGGTTTTACTTTGTAAAAGTGGGGTTCAAGGGGTGTCAAATTTTTAAAAGCGTGTTTCCGTGATGTAAAGCGACTGCGTATAGAAAAGTATTAAGTGGCCCGGCCAATTGATAATTTCTATTTCTTTTTTACGTGTACTAAATAAGCTTATTTATACATCACATCTTTATAAATGTCTGTTTCTAATGCCAAACATGTACAACATAGATATCTTACAATGACATAATTAACTTACGTTGAATTAAGTTCTTTAATTCTGTGAGGCGGTTCTAACGAGTACTCACAACCTTCGTCTTAGAGGAGGATTCAGAAAAGCTTTTTTTTAACCTAGTAAGCCCCATTTTACTCTATAAAATGGGTGTAGGGGGTTAAATTACGCACAAGTTCACAAAGATAGATAGATAGATAGATAGATAGATAGATAGATAGATAGATAGATAGATAGATAGATAGATAGATAGATAGATAGATAGATAGATAGATAGATATTCAGCAAGTGTTGTGTCAAGGCAAATTTATCCACAACAAAATCAGTAAAGGAGTACTGTATTTCATTTCTATACGTATAGAACAGGGACTCGAGGTTCTCGCCTTTTATAACAAATATTTCGCCGTCCATGCAAACAAACAGCAGCAGCAGCAGCAACTACAACAAATATAATTTCTTCTATAAAATTGCTTCAAGATATGTCACCAGTAATATGTCTAGGACAACCTTTTACTTCAAAACCTTCAGCATCTCACTGTTTATATTCTGTTATATTTGCATACATGCAGCTCGATATGGCAACAATATTAATGTCTGTGGCGTAAAACAAATTAATTAAATTTATAAATTTTATAAATAAACATAATATTAACATGCAAGGCCAGTTTTCTGGACCAAAACAATAAAATATACTAAAATTCAGCATTTCAGCAGATCAGCGTTTTAGTCACTATCTGCTGATCAGCAACCTGCTGAATTCAGCAGGTTTTTCAGCGTTTTAGACAGGCCCCAAAAACTTTTTGTATACAAACACAATAGTGTAAATGTTTTATAAGACAACTAATTTTCCATAGCGATAAGACTAATAGGCGTACAAAACGAGTTTGCGATATCTCTTAATAGCACAGTTCGTTAAGAAAATAGATTAAAGACATAAAATAAATAAAGTCGATTATAAAATATTTCGCTACAATATTTAGGATTAAATTCACACATTCTTGATAAAATATTTGACTTTCTTTTAGAAAGTATTAAGAGACAAAGCATGTCTAATTGGCTCTGGCAGTTGGTTCCATAATTTTGGCGCCGAACATGTAAATGAACCATCAAAGAGTGTTGTTTTCGATCTGGGAACTGCTTAAGAGCCGCTAGATGATGATCTTAGCGGGCGATTCTGTGTCTGCGACACCGGAGTTAAAAGGTCCGAAATATAAGAAGGCGTTAGATTGTTAAGTGCTTTATGCGTTATTACGGCTTTATTATACTTATGACGGTTAGTAGTAGTTTCCCAACCAAGTTCCGAGAACATCATAGAAGATGGCGTGTCGTAATTAGCTCCTAGAATTATGCGTGCGGCTCTTTTCTGAAGTTTTGAAAGTCTGTCTATGTTACTTTTTGATGTGGTACCCCAAGTGATTGAGCCATAGTCTAATAGGGGAAGAATATACCCCTGGTAGAATAGTTTTTGGGCTTCTGGCGGAATATATACTGCTAGTTGCTTTAGAAGGGAGATTTTGGACGAGATAGTAGAGCACAGGTAATTTATATGATCTGACCAGAGCAAATTTTCATCAACAATAATACCTAACAATTTCTGCCTTCTAACATTCTTTATTTCAGTTTCGTCAATAATTATGTTCAATTGCTCAGAATTTTGTGTTTTATACCTTGTTCCTATTAGCATGCATGTAGTTTTGTCATGGTTTATGATCATTTTATTCTGTTGACTCCATGCCTTAGCATTGTCAGCATCTTGCTGCAGTTTAACCTCAACTTCGATTGTAGTTTTCCCTTTTGCATGAACAGTTGCATCGTCGGCATAATAATCAGACTCACAGTGCTCCATATATAAATGCATGTCATTTATAAACATTAAAAACAATGTGGGGCCCAAAATAGATCCCTGTGGGACTCCTGATTTAATACTAGCTGGTTGAGACATACCTATACCACCAGTCATCACTTGTTGCCGGTCCGGTATATATGAAGTAAATAATTTAAGAATAGTTTCGCTAAATTTGTAAACCGAAAGTTTGCTTAGTAATATAGAATGATCAACAAGGTCGAAAGCTTTTCTAAAATCGAGAAATAATGAACCTATTATATCGCCCTTATCAATGCAGGACATCCACTGGTCAAAGTGTTCTATTGTGTTGCCCAAACTGAGCCAAACACCCGCTTCCGACCCCTTTTCGACTTGGACAGCTCGGCCGACCACCACGTCTAGTATAGCTCGGCCGGAGTACGCCGAATTTGTGACCGAGGCATAAGCAGTTTACCAGTACTCGTGTGCGGGTCGGTTTCAGCTCTGCGTGGAAGCATAATGCAGCCCATCTTTTTCTTCAAGCCCCGATGGGCGGGAGCCGAATTCTCATATTAAAATAGGAAAACGAAATAAACTCTATTTAGGAGCACATTTGCAGGAGACATCAGTATTGTTCAGATTAATATGCTACATAAGTTCCTGTAATGAAAAATCTCGTAAACACCATTGTTTATATGGAATTGTTGGATAAACAATGCTATAAAATTCAGCCGGCGCATGACACAACCTTCAATACGACCCGTGCTATGGTCGAAAACTCACTCCAGCGGACCAGCCAGGTCAACTTGGTCGGAGCAATCTCTTGTCTTGCGACCAGCGAAGAATCTGATCAGACTGCGCGGATGCGCAGGCTGATCTGAGTCTTAGCTGGCCGGATTCGTCTATTGTAGATTTTGTCATGCGCCGGCTCAATTAACAAACTTATTTCATTGCCACAGCATCTAAATTAGGTGGTTCTAACAGGCACCAACAATTTTCGTTAGGAGATGAAATGATATAAATATAAATAACAATATATCATCTAAGGATATCATTAAATATAACATTATCTCACATGATTGTGTTATTCAAAAGGTGCTTTTGAAAACAAAGCCAAAAAAAAAAAAAAATCACAACATTAGATGCGGTAAATTCTATGTAAGTTAACTCATGAAAAAGGTACTTTAAGCATCGTCGAAAGGCAACGGCAAAGTCGAGCTGCGCATAAGTACAATTACACTGTCGTCTTTGCCGCTAGCCGAAATGAAGCTTCCTTCCAGAAGTGTTGGCGTTTCTGAGACTAGTAGCTGGCAGCGCGCATGTGGAGGACGGAAATGACGTTTTTTTCTGATTAATGTTATTGTGCCGGTCGAAAACAAAAATTACCACCGAAAGGCACCATAGGAATCAAGAGAGGCAGTCTGACAGGAAGCAATGTCTTACTAATTGTGCTCTACTGCTAATCTATGCAGTTCTGTTATTGCCTTTCCCATATTATTTGTGTGTTTTTTTTTTGTTCTAATGCTTGTGAAAACTATTCAAGCTGTGCTGCTAAAATGCACCCCCTGTCACAGGAAAACATGGTTTGGAAGTTGCGAGCAGGGAAGACACAAACAGGCATATTCAGCCACACAGACTACTTGAAATGTTGGATAATGGACTCAGAGAGGCATAACACTATCCAGACAGCGAAGACCAAAGTTCTGATCAGACTGCGCGGATGTGCAGGGTCATCTGTGCTTTTCATCACTATAAACGCCTATTCCAATACATTGTAAACTTTACCACCGCCCGCCCCCCCCCCCCCCCGCCCCCCCAAAAAAAGACTCAGCCTTCAATTGGCAAGGTCATGGCAACTTATGTTTTGGGATAGCATTGGTTGACTATTTAACTCATGTCCAGACTATTAATGGGGACTATTTTGCTCATATTTTGGACAAATTACGCCCAGCAAAATTACAGAAAAGACGTGGAAAAATTACCAAGAGGTGTACTGTTGCACCATGACAGTACTTGCAAAGTTTTTTCAGTGGGACAGGGCTAACAGAAAAGCGTACAGGAAGTCCCTAAAGATGTCTCCCTGTTTAAAATTTGCGGAAAAATCTGCCAGGTGTTCCCATTTCCCTTAAGGTTCTTCTGTCGCGGTTTAGTTTTGTTATAGTTTGTCTTTGAATGTGTGTATCGTTTACATCTTTTTGTTTTGGATAACCTGGGAAAGTAACTGTCCTTTTGGCTTTCCGCTATTTATTTTTTCATTAGGGTCCAGTTATTTCATGTTTGCGGTTCTTTCCCATTGGCGTCTCTGATTGGAGTTGTGGGTAACTTGTATCGATTCCTGATCATTGTCTTTACTTCTATTTTAAATCAGCATGCGTATCGACTCAATTGCAGTACTGCCTTCCCAGTCCAAATGAAGGACCTTTCGGTCATGGGACAGCCCAGAAAGCTCGAATAGTATACTCTGATCAGATTGTGTCGAGCGTACATGCTCGAAGTACATGTACATTAGGGATAAAAAATAGCTGTGTTTCTACTAACATGCAGAAAAAAGATTTGGTCGGTAGGTAGGAGAAACTTTTTTTTATAATTTTATGTTTTCTCTTGAAACAACAACAACAAAAAACAACAACAACA
This sequence comes from Lucinisca nassula, assembly GCA_963580285.1. Classification (NCBI taxonomy): domain Eukaryota; kingdom Metazoa; phylum Mollusca; class Bivalvia; order Lucinida; family Lucinidae; genus Lucinisca; species Lucinisca nassula. The sequence continues at coordinate 77,286,646 of OY757024.1, read as the reverse complement.
ACAACAAAAACAAAACAAAAAAAAAAAAAAAAAAAAAAAACAGGGTCGGGCCTGTATTTTTTATGTGATTTTGTTTTTGTACATGTTTTTGTTTGTTTTAATAGAATTGTCAATTTGAGACTTGCACTGTATATCATAATTCACTTTAGATGCTCAAAAAACTCAGCTCTGTATTTTGGCGGGTACTAAATGCCAACAAGAGCTCCACAAGCGGGGCATTATACGCCCGTGGCAATTAGTGTGTGTGTGTGTGTGTGTGAATTCGGGTTTAACGTCGCTTTCAACAATTTTTCAGTCATATCACGACGGTGTCTGGTTGCGACAGGGAGCTCAATGCTCACGTTTATAGTGCTGCCTCACTGAAGTATCATGTCCCAGACACATTACATGATACCACACCCAGTCACATTATCCTGACACTGGATCGACCAGTCCCAGCTCTACCCCGTAAATCTGAGTGCCAAACGAGGAGCAGCTAGTACCATTTTTAACGACTTTGGTATGTCGCGGCCCGGGATCGAACCCGAGACCTCCCGTTCCCCGGAGCGGACACTCTACCAACTGAGCTATCGGGGTCGGTCGTGGCAATTAGTAAGATGGAGCATAAATATACTGACTGTTGTACAAGTTTGGATTTGTGGAATGTAATCAAGGAACAATACGTGTTCCATATGTTCTTACCGGGCACTATTAATAACCCTCAATGGCTCAAACTACCTGTCTCCAACAACTTTTCATGGTCGGTAATATTTGGTGGGCCATAATCTCAAAATAATATGGACATAACTCTGGCAATAACTGGTGGACTGTAACCTTGAAATAATATGCGCTACTCCGCATCATAGTCTAATTATAGTTTCAGCTTCATCAGATGTAAAATGAAGGAGGCGTTATCCGAAAACATTAATATGTTTCGAAAAACCTGTGAAAGGGAATAACTCTGACAATATTTGGCGGACTGTAACCTTAAAATAATATGCGCTGTTCCACATCATGGTCTTACTATATATAAATTTTCAGCTTCATCAGATGTGAAATATAGGAGGAGTTATCCGGAAACGGAGTGTTTATAAAAATCTGTGACAGGGCCATGACTCTGGTAATATTTGGCGGACTATAACCTAAAAATAATATGCACTGTTACATAATAGTGTCTTACTGTAAAGTTTCAGCATCATCGGATGTAAAATATGGGAGGAGTTATCCAGAAACAAAAAGTTTGACTAGTTTTTCAAAGGGGCATACCTCTATTATTATTTGGTGGTCCGTAACCTCGAAACAATATGCATTGCCCCACACCATGGTCTAAATATATGAAGTTTCAGTTCAATTGGATGCGAAAAGTTTACAAACAATTCAAAGGGACATTTTTTTTGTTTGTTTGATTTGAGGTTTAACGTCCCCGTCAACACTGTAAAGGTCATTTTGGAGACGTTGCTTCCAATTTTGTGGGACTTTTACCCGACATTGAGATGAAATGACATCTCAAGCCCTGTCACCCAATGAAACCAAAAGGGTTTATTAGCATGGGCGGTCCCGCCTCGCACCGCGGTTCCTGGACAGGCTTAGATCCTCTAAGCGGTTTACCGGTACTAGTGTGCGGGCCGGATTCAGCTCTGCGTGGAAGCATCATGCAGCCCATATATTTCTTCAAGCCCCTATGGGCGGGGGCGACCAAAGGGACCTAACTGTATTATTATTTGGTGGACCATAATCTCGAAACAATATGCGCTGTCCCACATCACGGTCTAACTATGTATGAAGTCCCAGCTTGATCGAATGTTAACTGTAGGAGGAGTTATCCGGAAACGAAAAGTTTACAAAAAAAGTTCAAAGGGGCATAACTCTAGTAATATTTCGTTTCAGTTTAATCGGATGTAAAATGTAGGAGTAGTCATATGGAAACGAAACTATTACAAAAAATTCAAAGGGACCTAACTCTATTATTATTTGGTGGACCATAACCTCGAAACAATATACGCTGCCCCACATTATGGTCTAACTGTGTATGACGTACCCCTTGATTGGATGTAAACTGTAGGAGGAGTTATCCGGAAACGAAACGTTTACAGACGGACGGACAGACGAACGGACGGACGGACGCTAGGGGGTATACAATAATAAGCCCCGTTTATTCAAACGGGCGTATTAAACTACAAACATGTACTTAAAACGCGAAATTACTTTGGGAAAATGCAAAGACCACACTTGGTAGGGTCGGACAATGAAAATGGCAGGATCGGTGTTTCAATTTTTATTGTGTTCCTTTATTGTTTAAAAACAGTAGAGTCGTGTGTGTGTGTTGGGGGGGGGGGGGGGTCTGAAGCAGGGTCTGTCGGGTTAGCAGAGACATGGCTATGTGACACAGTGCATTCTTTCAAATCTCGAAAATGGCTACTTTTCCGATGAAAATTGATGACGTTTTTCTAATTTATACTCCCAACATAGGTTGCGTGTGCTCGTTAGAACCGCTTCTTTGAGGCGGTTCTAACGAGTTCCCACGACCTATGTCTTGGGGCAGAAATAAGTAAAGTATACCCCCTGTAAACCCCAGTTTTCACTATACAAAGTGGGGTTTATATGGGTTTTCATTTAATGGATTTTATACCCGCTGCTCTTTCTCTTTGAGCGTCCCAAAGAAAAGCATGAAATCGGAGCCGTGTTTGTTTGAAATAATTCTTAGAATTTATGATGGTTGACATGTTCATATTTTGCAGTATAATTATTTTGCAACCGAAATTCTAAACGCAATTACGTCAGAATGTCCAAAAATGTGCAAAATCCATCATAATTCATTATTCATTTGACAGTCTCAAAGAAACCAGTCTTCCATATGCCGCTTAATTAAAATCGAAATAATACACGCACCCAGAAAGGCTGACGCAGAATAAACATAACACAAACTTGACATGTAAAAAAAAAAGCAAATGCTCGCCAAGTTATCAATGCAAATGATCGCGCGTTGCTTGTAATAGACTGAGTGAAATGTAACTGCATGCACATAACGTCATAGTCATCAGATAATGAAATTTAATTCGATCTGAATTAAATTCTTTTATTATTGTGAACACACCATTTGTAACTTTGTCTTGTAACAATTCGCAAAATTGCAGTGTTTCCTCTGGCTTTCTTTGCCGTATCATTACAGGGTCACTGATGAGGCTTTATTAGCCGAAACTACGTAGTATGACCCATCTTCTTTCTTATGAATGTTTTCATTGCTCTTAAAGGAACTCATTTTTGATTTTTGTTTGCCTTCACTGCAGCTGGTGTTGTGCCGTGTGGCGGCCGTAAAACGTCTCCCCGTACATCAACCATAGTGCAGTTTATATTTTACTTTTGGTCCTTTGAGATCAGCGTGAATATTCTGAGAAATCAGAAATTAATTATTGGTTTAGACTCATATTCTAGACAGGTTTTTAATTATTTGGACCCCATTTTGATTTATATCAGTCTTTGTATCGACTGCCTATTCGAAATTCGCAAAATTGCAGTGTTTCCTCTGGCTTTCTTTGCCGGATCATTACAGGGTCACTGATGAGGCTTTATTAGCCGAAACTACGTAGTATGACCCATCTTCTTTCTTATGAATGTTTTCATTGCTCTTAAAGGAACTCATTTTTGATTTTTGTTTGCCTTCACTGCAGCTGGTGTTGTGCCGTGTGGCGGCCGTAAAACGTCTCCCCGTACATCAACCATAGTGCAGTTTATATTTTACTTTTGGTCCTTTGAGATCAGCGTGAATATTCTGAGAAATCAGAAATTAATTATTGGTTTAGACTCATATTCTAGACAGGTTTTTAATTATTTGGACCCCATTTTGATTTATATCAGTCTTTGTATCGACTGCCTATTCGAAATTCGCAAAATTGCAGTGTTTCCTCTGGCTTTCTTTGCCGGATCATTACAGGGTCACTGATGAGGCTTTATTAGCCGAAACTACGTAGTATGACCCATCTTCTTTCTTATGAATGTTTTCATTGCTCTTAAAGGAACTCATTTTTGATTTTTGTTTGCCTTCACTGCAGCTGGTGTTGTGCCGTGTGGCGGCCGTAAAACGTCTCCCCGTACATCAACCATAGTGCAGTTTATATTTTACTTTTGGTCCTTTGAGATCAGCGTGAATATTCTGAGAAATCAGAAATTAATTATTGGTTTAGACTCATATTCTAGACAGGTTTTTAATTATTTGGACCCCATTTTGATTTATATCAGTCTTTGTATCGACTGCCTATTCGAAATTCGCAAAATTGCAGTGTTTCCTCTGGCTTTCTTTGCCGGATCATTACAGGGTCACTGATGAGGCTTTATTAGCCGAAACTACGTAGTATGACCCATCTTCTTTCTTATGAATGTTTTCATTGCTCTTAAAGGAACTCATTTTTGATTTTTGTTGGAGGGCGCTGTAGAAAATTTTCCCTCAAAGTTAATACTTGTTAAAGAGTAATCGTTCTTTTTGTTGTCAGCAAAAATTTTCGAGAAGTCGACAAATTTTGAAGAATAAAAATCGAGGAAGATCGTGGGTACAGTCATGCCGAAAAGAAAATCTCCTGGTAAAGAGCCAATCTCCAAACGTTCTAGAGTAGAGTCCAGGGCAAAAAAGTCCATTGCTACAAACCGCTCGACAGAGACAGTTACGGCGACAGAGGGTTCTTCTACATCCACTCCCATAGCAGACCAGGCCACTGGTCACCCCATGGTCTTTGCTGCAGAGCAGGCCACTGGCCTCCACATGGCCTCTCTATCCTCAGGGAGTCAAACTGTGTCCAGCCCACTTGCAGCTCAACCGAGCCTTTTTGGGTCTGGTCTCCAGCTATCATCTCAAGCGGTCAATGCTGAAGGTGAGCAGGATCCCATGCTTCATTACTCTTACCATGAACAAAACATTTTTATTCCAGATAACATTAAGAACAAAATTTGGAATGGGGAATATGTTAATCTTGCAACACTATTAAAACAGAATTTTACACAGTCTGCTTACAATGACATGAGTGGAACGCTTGCCATAGTGAATAATCAAATAACAATTAAGCAAGCACCAACAAGAATCAAGGTCCCTATTAATACTATTCAAACTTGGACCGATGCTTTCATTCATTACATAATCATTTTTTCAGTAAAGCATAAGGACAAGACAATTGATTTATTAAAGTACATGACCATCATTAGGGGTGCGGCAATCAACAATCCCATTCATAAATGGCTGGAATATGATACACAGTTTCGTTTGAGAATGTCGAAAGAACCCACAAAAAATTGGGCCACTATAGATGGTCACCTTTGGCTGTCTTCTGGCTTGGCCGGGGATCTATCTGCTGTCGCACAGGCTGCTGCTCCTTGTTATGAGTATAATTTTAAAGGAGTTTGCTCCTGATTAAACTGCTCCTAAGCCCATACTTGCATCAAATGCAAAGTTTCGCACCCTGCCTCTACTTGTGGCTTATTTCTAGAGTCTAAAAAGTTGACACTTTTGATTTATTGATTGATACAATTGTTGAAAAGTTGATCATGAAGCATTAATTCTAATATACTTATCTGATCGAATATTCAAATTGTCCGCCATGGCCAAATAAAAGCCAATCAAATTTATTTAGGTTCAGTTATTTTTCTGTTTATCTTTATGTTCATCAAGAATAATGTATGTATAAACGAAACAAAATAGGAAGGGGAAGTTACTAAGGATATTTATGGTTTTTAACATGGCATTATTTTCTATAATTCTGTGCAAATTAGGAATTGGGCAGAGGTAATGATCAACCATGATTTAAATATTGGGCATGATGTATAACAAAAAGTTTCTTTCATGCTTAGCAGCTAAACACAGAAATTTGTAGGAGAACTAAAAATCGTATTCCAACATCACGAAAACACGCCTATATAATTTTGACCCCACTTGAACCACACTTTTGTACAATAAAACTGAGGTTTACAGGGGTAAACCTTATTTCTACTCTAAAAGGTAGATCGTTGGTTCTCGTTAGAACCTTTTGAGCAGAAATAAGAAAAATATAGTAATTTTTCATCTGAAATATAGTAATTTTTCATCTGAAAAATTTCATCTTTTTTGCGGTAAAAATTGCAATGTATTTGAATAGATGTGTTTTCGTAATGTTTTATAAAATGTGTGTCAAAAGTTAAAAGCCCCGCACATGCTCAAGCTATTAGGATGCTGATGACCTTGCATTTAGCGCGACGTTACGTCATTAATGCACGCGACACCATGCCAGCTTAGCTAACTGTCGATAATATTTGTTTGAAATCATAGGGCTTGAATACGAAAGAGCATTAGGGCCACTTTAACTTTTATTTTTTTGGCTCGTATCTCGAAATTTCGACTTAGTAATTCGAAATTTCGACTTACTATCTCGAAATTTCGACTTAGTTTTTCGAATTTTCGACTTAGTATCTCGAAATTTCGACTTAGTAACTCGAAATTTCGACTTAGTAACTCGAAATTTCGACTTAGTATCTCGAAATTTCGACTTAGTAACTCAAAATTTCGACTTAGTAACTCGAAATTTCGACTTAGTAACTCGAAATTTCGACTTAGTATCTCGAAATTTCGACTTAGTAACTCAAAATTTCGACTTAGTATCTCGAAATTTCGACTTAATAACTCGAAATTTCGACTTAGTCATTTGAAATTTCGATTTAGTAACTCGAAATTTCGACTTAATATCCCGAAATTTCGACGTAGTAACTCGAATTTCGACTTAATATCTCGAAATTTCGACTTAATATCTCGAAATTTCGACTTAGTAACTCGAAATTTCGACTTACTATCTCGAAATTTCGACTTAATAACTCGAAATTTTGACTTACTAACTCGAATTTTCGACATACTAACTCGAAATTTCGACTTACTGCTCCGAAATTTTGACATACTAACTCGAAACTGACTCTGTGATCTGCGCTGTGCATTCAACTCTGAATAGGTATTAGCCATAACAGGAATCATGTTATGGCCAACTCCGACTCAGATCTCAGAACCAACTTTCCACAACATCGCGGTTTAAATATGGAGTTTGGATATTTTGCATGTCAGCGCCAGAAGTGATGCCTCATTTCGAGAACGAATCATTTGCCACTAGACCTGTGTGCTAGACCCCGCCGTTACGGAGTCGAGACATTGGCTTGGCTAGCTAGAAGCCCGGATTTGAATCCCCTGGAACATATTTGGGAGATTCTTGGGCGTCGAATTCAGAACATTGAACAACCCCACGCCCCCTCCCCCCACCACCACACACACGCGTGGCTAGAGCTGACCAGCCATCAATTTCGACGTTTGACCGATGGGATGAAACGAAGGGTCTAGGAATCTGCTGCTCTGTCAAAATGATACATCTTGAACACGCAACGTATTCTGATACCGCATTTTCTGTCCGGTTGTTGCTTTGTTAAGTTAGTCATGGTGTTCGTGTTGCATAGTTTACCATCTTTTGGGTCGATTTTTTTTTCATTCGACCAAAGTAACTACCTACAGAAGCTTCTCGCCTGCTATTGTCCACGTGACTATCGCTGACCATCTACACCATGAACGTACCGGTTATTTAATGAAGCTCTCTTCTGTGGCGTCTGATCAAGGTTTACACTGTTTGCAATGTCCATGTTCACCGGTCCAGTCTACATGGCGCACTGACGTCACAAGGAAAGACTATAGGGCTGCTATAAATATCTGGTACCTGGATTTTGAACATGGTCAGTGATAGTCACGAGGTCAATAGAAGGCGGGAAGCTTTTGTAGTCAGTAACTTTTAGTCAATTGATAATTAATCGACCCAAGCGCGGCATCTGATCAGGATCTACACGTTTTACTAATAGTATAGGTTTTTGGAGGATAAACGAAACATGTTCAAATCCACACTCGAAGACAAACGACCCACCAGTGCTGTCAGTGCTTTGATCTTTACATGATTACAGCACACGATGAGAAAGGTTGCTACCGAAAAAAAAAAAAAAAAAAAAAAAATGTCAATATGACTTTTAGCCCGCTTTTATTTTACTGAAACGGGGTTGAATTTGTTTGTTTGATTTGAGGTTTAACGTCCCCGTCAACACTGTAACGGTCATTTGGAAGACGTTGCTTCCCACTTTTGTGGGACTTTTACCCAACGTTGAGATGAAATGACTTCTCAAGCCTGGACGGTCCGACTCGCACCGCTTTACCTGGGCAGGCTTAGATCCTCTAAGCGGTTTACCAGTACTCGTGTGCAATCGGATTTCAGCTCTGCATTGAGGCACTATGCAGCCCATCAATTTCTTCACGCCACGATGGGCGGGGGGCCGTGAAACGGGATTGAATGCGCGACGTCCTGATGAGACAGAAAACCCTCTGTCTCTTACATGATACATTTGGGCCTCTAGTTTTATAGTTGAGAAACATTGGCCAACATACAGAGAAAGAAGAATGAAAGAACATGTGAAAAAATACACCGAGAAAGGTCATTGGCGTTAACACGATACAAGTAAGCCGATAATGACCCTAGTCTCACAATGTTATCACATAATTTGCATAATCTGCTTGATGTAAACTTCTTTTCAAAGCGGGGTTTAATGAAACGGGGTGTTTAACATTAACTGTGTGTATAGGACTTAATATCTCGTAAGTCGAAATTTCGAGATACTAAGTCGAAATTTCGAGTTATTAAGTCGAAATTTCGAGTTACAAAGTCGAAATTTCGAGTTACAAAGTCGAAATTTCGAGTTACTAAGTCGAAATTTCGAGATACTAAGTCGAATTTTCGAGTTAATAAGTCGAAAGTTCGAGTTATTAAGTCGAAATTTCGAGATAGTAAGTCGAAATTTCGAGTTACTAAGTCGAAATTTGGAGATACTAAGTCGAAATTTCGAGTTAATAAGTCGAAATTTCAAGTTAATAAGTCGAAATTTCGAGTTACTAAGTCGAAATTTCGAGTTATTATGTCGAAATTTCGAGATACTAAGTCGAAATTTCGAGTTAATAAGTCAAAATTTCGAGTTACTAAGTCGAAATTTCGAGTTTTTCTGTCGAAATTTCGAGATACTTAGTCGAAATTTCAAGTTAATAAGACGAAATTTCGAGTTACTAAGTCGAAATGAAATTTCGAGATACTAAGTCGAAATTTCGAGATACCTATCAAAGAAAAAAAGTATACTTGGCCCTAATGCTCTTTCGTACTTGAATCATGAAAAAAAAAAAAAAAAAAACTTTTTTTTTTTTGGTACTATATTAGAGACAAGGAGGGAAACTTCGGCTCCATTTTTTTTTGGGGGGGGGGGGTTACCTCATTTTACCCAGTGTATCTTTTTCGCAAATGCAGTTTTTCACCTGCTAATTATGAATTATACAAGTTAAATATGTCCACTTTGCAACAATAATCTGCCTCTGTCTGTCACTTGCAGGAAACATGTTTTTCTCGCATGGATTAACTCAGCAAAGCAAAATTCGGCATAAACGTGTGACAAAAATTTTCAGGTTTTCATCAATCACATCCGAACTAGTTTTACGGAGGAAACTTTTTTCGCTTTCAACTGATGTCTTTCATTAAATTGGCCATCTCTTGACCAATTTGAATCCAAAATGATGTATTTGCAGCTCTAAATTTAGATTTTACTACTTTTACATCGCTTTCTGTAACAAATCAAGAAAACAATTGTCGCGAAGCTTGGTTTTTCTGCTGATTCCGGGCTACTCTGATACTCTATCGATGAACTAACGACCGGAACGACCGGTGCTGTTTAATTTTAAAACCGTTCGAAGTAGTGATAAATGAGCATTATCGCTATTTTTCTTCCATTTTCAACTAAACCCCAAGAGGGGACACAGACGTTGTATACTGCATATACTCCAGTTTTGAAGGCTGAAAGAGTACACAGTAACCATGTAATTACTGTAGGGTTCTTTAACCTACACAGGGGATGGTTCTCCTTGCACAGGGATGCTCCAGTTAACGTCCAGATTCGAAGGACGATGCAGTTTATGACATTCATACCTGCAAATGATGCCAGTGGAACGTGTTCTGACACCGAAATTTTGTCACCGCTGCTGGGGATCGAACGTGGGACCTTAAGCATCTGAGGCAAATGGACTAACCACTGAGCTAGGTTGGTGGCTAAATTTAGGAAGGCAGGGATTAGCCGTAGTTATCTCCTTACCGGACTCAGAAAAAGTGAAATGTATTTTTTGTTGAAATCGTGGACATTTTGTGTTATTTTCAAAACCGTTTCAATCATGCTTGTGTGGACAGAAATAAAAAGAAAAACCAAAAAAAAAAAAAAAAAAAAAAAAAAAAAAAAAGTAGCTTGTTAAAAATGCCACCAATACGTAAATGTTCAAAATGATGCAGCATGGAAACAATTTGTTCCCTATTGCAATATATTCCTTTTTATGTTTTGAAATTTTGATCCGGGGTCGCTAATGGCCAGTAAATGACAATAAGCACTATTTAGGATGGGCCCATTGGGTCCTTTTCCAACATAGGTTTAAAGGGACAGAACCCCTACAGTGCAGCACACACATGTTCTCTCATCCGCGAGTTTCTGAAGTGGACGCTTCTATTTATGAATTCGGTCAAATCCATTGATAACATAACATAACATAACATACCTTTATTTCTCTCAGATCATACAACATATGATACATGAGGAACATAAACAATATTCAATGTTTGATGTAGGGACTTTGGTAAAAAAACATTGCTCAATTCTTCTGCTCAACAAGTTTGTATTAATCTGAATAGGCACCACAACACAGCAAACGCAAACAAAAACGGTCAGAATAAGCTAGAGCATATCAACCTTGATTTTTTTTTGGGGGGGGGGGGGGGTGGGGGGGGGTGGGGGGGGTGAGGGGGTGCGGAGCGGGGGATCATTTTACGGTCCTTTCGAGTTTATTTCACTCATATCGAGCCGATTGTTAATCACATGTGGTCGAAGACCGTAGTATCCGGAGAACTCTTGAATGCCTTAAAATAGATGACTTTTATGAAAGGTTTGATTGTGAAGTGCTTAGATCTGTTGAAAAAGTACTTGTATTAGCCTAGAGTGTATTGGAAAGTAAGTGAGAAATGGGGCCTTGTTAATATATAGGACATTTAAAAAATTTGGTGCTGTTAAATTTGAGTAAAGCGGCATTCCAATCTTAGTGTTTCTCGACAATTTGTTTGTTGGATTTGAGGTTTAACGTCCCCCTCAACACTGTAAAGGTCATTTTGGAGACGTTGCGTCCAACTTTGTGGGACTTTTACCCGACATTGAGATGAAATGACATCTCAAGCCCTGTCGCCCAATGGAACCAATAGGGTTCATTAGTATGGACGGTCCGCCTCGCACAGCGGTTCCTGGACAGCTTAGATCCCCTAAGCGGTTTACCAGTACTAGTGTGCGGGCCGGATTCAGCTCTGCGTGGAAGCATCATGCAAACCATATATTTCTTTAAGCCCCTATGGGCGGGGGCCGGTGGTTCGGTTTCTCGACAAGGCTATTAAAAGGTTATAAAATGTTTTTCATGCTCAATTCAGCCGAGCGTTAAATTTCTAATGCTCGCTTTTTTTAAATACTAACAGTTCAGGTAATTTTCCTGCTAAGATTTGTTTGTTTGATTCGAGGTTTAACGTCCCCGTCAACACTGCAAATGTCATTTTGGAGACGTTGCTTCCAATTTTGTGGGACTTTAACCCGACCTTAAGATGAAATGACATCTCAAGCCCTGCGGCTTTATGAACCAAAAGGGTTAATTTACATGGGCGGGCCGACTCGCACCGCTTTGCCTGGGCAGGCTTAGATCCTCTAAGCGGATTACCAGTACTCGTGTGCGGGTCGGTTTCAGCTCTGCGTGGAAGTATCATTTCTTCATGCCCCGATGGGCGGGGGCCGTTTCCTGGTTAGATAAGAACTGAATAATAGAATGTATGATGGGATTGAGGCCGAAACTTGGAATTTTCAAGCAAGTTTTCAGTTAAGTATCATGTGGGGTTATGTCGAGCATGAGACTTTAATTCACTGAAAACAAGCCCGAGGCCACGACCGCAATATTAATTATTTTTCTCACCCAAACACTTTAAGGAATTTATTTGTTTGATTAGATGTTTAAAGTGTCCATCAATAGGTCATTTTGGAGACGTTGCTTCCATTTTGTGGGACTTTTACTCGACGTTGAGATGAATTGACATCTCAAGCCCTGTCGCCCAATGAAACCAAAAGGGTTTATAAGCATGAACGGTCTGACTCGTCACACAGCCCACCGATTTCTTTAAGCCCTGATGGGCGGGTCCGAAAACTTTAAAGAATGCGTTGTGAATGCAAAGACTGCACACATATACAGAAATTAATAAGCGATAAAGCACATTCACACCAATGTAACACAACAAAATGTTAGTATTTTAATATTCATACATGTACCTCCAGAAGAAAATCGTCATCATTTTTCCAGTGAGCCGCTAAAGTTTGTGTCTAAAGCATCCGTTTACATGTAAAGTGCTACGCATGAAATAAAAAAAAAGACAGTGCATGTACATTTCATGACCTGCTTTCTTTGACACTTGACAGCAGTTTGATGACAAATTGAATGTCCATTTCAATAAAAGTTGATAAGGATATGACATTCTGACTGTTAAAAATGTACATTTGAGGAGAAACAGAGAAACTGTTCCCCTAATCGCATGGATAACAAAACATGTTACAGAAGACGGTTTTGAAAACACAATTACCTCCGGCACAATGTGGGTATTTTGCAATGATTGACATAATGAGATAGCTAATAAACCCTAGAGTGAGGCAGCAGTATGAGCCAAAGAAAACAAACACTTAAGAAATGAATTTTATTTTTCTGCTGTTCATGATAGTACGAACGCAGTGGGTTGTGTGCAAAGTAAGTGAACCCCGAAGGGGCTCATGTAAACGTTGTTAGCGACTCGCTGTCGTTCATACTTTCATGAAAAGCAGAAAAAGTAGGTTTATTGTTTTATAATTACATTCTTTGCCCCTCATCACTGGGCGAAAAATAATGCTTATAGGGCACAGTTTTTTTAACTGAAAAACATTTACATGCCATTTTACTACACAGAGAGGAACAGCGTTGACCTCACCAACGCCCGCAGTGAACCATGGTTCAGAATGACGTCACTAGACGTCACTGAAAATCATGTGACTCGATGCGTTCACAGAAGTATGAACTACACTGTTTTCTATGTGTTTACATTACATTTTTTTATTTATGAGCCGGATAAATTTCATACCCTATCAGTTTAGCATGAAAGAGAGAGAGAGAGCAGCAAACATTAGACAAAATACATGTTGAAACGCTTTTTCCTTGGTTTCAACTTATCACAAAGGAAATAAAAAGAAGGAAAATTCCTTCAGGCCTGTTGGCACCAAAAATAGCCATTGTTATTTAGGTAACAATATCAGAACACACGCTTAAAGTCGTCAGTCAATCCGACCACTATGAATCCAAATTTGTAAAACAATTTCAAGTTATTTCTAGCCGTATCTCTTTTAACTTATATTCTGAACCGTTTGGCTTAACACTGCTGCATTTTATTTTGCTTAGCTAACCGTCGCTGTGTTCCGGGAACGAGCGTTTAAACACAAGGTGACGACGCCATGTACACACGTTCTTTAGCACTCTGCCAAAAACACATAGATTTTTTTACGATACCCGTTGTGCAAGAAACTGACAAACATTTCCCTTCAATACGGAGCACTCTAGCAATCTCCTCGATAACATGTGTTGTGCCCGTCCCAGCCTGGACATAAACAAGGCAGTGGTACCTTGTTTTTTATCAGATCTATGGCCGTCTTCTGCTTTTCAGTAAACATTTTATGTCCTTTTCTGCGCATGTGTCAAAAAAGTTACAGCGGCTAATTGGAAGTTGACCGCAAAGGGAAACAATACAAAATTCCCAGAGCACAGCCCATTATACGGAGAAACACCATCCAATTATCTTATCTGCGTAATACGTGTATACGTAGTCCTAGCAGAATATGTTACATTGAAAAAAAAAATAAAGGAGAAGTCTAGGCTATCACACACATTTTAACCGTAACAACAGCTACTCAACTGCCGGACGTAGTTTCCAAAGTTCCGAATTATATCTGTCCTGCACGTCCCGCTTTTTTAAACACGACGATTATGGCAAGCGCCCGGGTTTCTGTATCGATCATTGACAGAACACTGCGGAAAGCGAAGCAAAAGTAGCAAACTCTAAATTTAGAGCTGCGAGTACATCTTTTCGGATTCAAATTGGCAAAGAGAGCTAAAGTTAAATGAAAGACAACGGGTGAAAGCGAAAAAAGTCCCCCCCCCCCCCCCGTATCACTAGTTCGCTTGTGATTGATGAAAAACTGAAAATTTTTGTCACACGTTTATGCCGAATTTTGCTTTGCTGAGTTAATCCATGCGAGAAAAACATGTTTTCTGCAAGTGGCAGACATAGGCGGATTATTATTGCAAACTGGACTTATTTAACTTGTATAATTCATAATAAGCAGGTAAATAACTGCATTTGCGAAAAATATACACTGGGTAAAATGAGGTAACCCCCCAAAAAATGGAGCCGGAGTTCCCCCCCTTGTCTCTAATATAGTACAAATATATATATATATATATATATATATATATATATATATATATATATATATATATATATATATATATATATATATATATATATTTTTTTTATTATTTATTTATTTATTTATTTTTTTTTTATGATTCAAGACCTCTGTCTGAAATGTATGAAGTAAGCCATTTGCTAGTGATCATAAAAGAAATGTAATGTGCATTATATATTTGGTTATAAAAATTGCGGTTCGTGCGACATATTGGTTTCATTTCTCAAAAAGGATTATCTCTCTTACATCACGAAAAGACGCCTATATAATTTTGACCCCCTTGAACCCCACTTTTATATAGTAAAACTGGGCTTTGCAGGGGTACACAATATTTTTCTTATTTCTACTCTAAAATATAGATTGTGGGTACATGTTAGAACCGCCTCAATGAGGCGGTCAATGAGGCGGTTCTAACGAGTACACACAATCTATATTTTGAGCAGAAATAAGAAAACTACCGCAATTTTTCATCTAAAAAAAATCATTTTTTTTTTTTTTGTGGTAAAGTTTCCAAAGCATTTGTATAGGCGTGTTTTCGTAATGTTTATACTGTAAATATTGGTTGTTGTGCTCGTTTGAACCGCCTCAGTGTGGCGGTTTGAACGAGTACAAACAACTTATTCCTTGGAGTATAAATATATAATATTGTATACCCTTGTAAACCTCAGTTTTCGTTAAATAATGTTGGGTTCACACTGGTTAAGGCAAACGCACAGGGTAAGGAGCAAATGCACAAGATAAGGACTTTTTTCCGCTCAGGATAAGGAAAAAAATGGCGGACTCGGGATAACATGTGCAGGTTTGTTGTTGTTCTAGATCTCGTGTTATGGTTATTAATCAATACGGCTCGGGGCTGCTGACACTAGCTTCACGGAACCCACATGTTATTCACAAATTTATAGTCGATGGTCCGAATTCGACATTTACAGCCAGTCAAACGGAGAACCCGACACAGTGGAGATACTCAACCACGAAATCTCTTTATTTTACATGAAACGCTCTTCTGGGAAGATGGCATGCATTTTTATGTTGGTTGTAGACATACACATGATGAATCGGACTGTTGCAAATATTATTTAAGTAAAATTTAAAATTGGAAGACCCACGGTGAGAAATTTTAGTTCCATATTTAATACAACACCCACGGGCAAAAAGAACAAACATACACTTTTCTACCCGATTCATGATCGCGATGAACCCAATCAATCTATCCCTCAATAGGAGGTGGGGAGGGGGTGTTTGAACCAGAGTAATGCCCATGCCAAGAGAGAGCACAAACTTTGAAAGTTCCTAAAGAAAACAATTGGTGCTTCAAACTATGTAGGACTACTTATTAATATCGGAAAACTTAAACCTGAGATGGAAATTTACTGGTGCTACGACCATACAACTACCATTTTCTCCCGGAAAATTTTGTGTCTTTTCATATGCGTTGTACCAATTTCCTTGCCCGTGGGCGTTGTATTGAAAATGGAACCAGGATTTCTCAGTGTGGGCCTTCCAATTTCAAAATTTCCTTAAATCGTATTTGCAACAGTCCGAGTTATCATGGGTATGTCTACAACCAACACAAATGTGCATGCCATCTTCGCAGAAGAGCGTTTCATGTAAAATAATGAGATTTCGTGGTTGAGTATCTCCACTGTGTCGGGTTCTCCGTTTGACTGGCTGTAACTGTCGAATTTGGGTCATTGAAGATAAATTTGTGAATAACATTAATGTGAGCAGCCGTATTGATTAGTGACAATATCAAGAAATCTAGAACAATAACAAACCTGCACATGTGATCACGAGTCCGCCATTTTCTTCCTTATCATGAGCGGAAAAATCCTTATCATTATCCTGTGCTTTGTTCACGGGCAAAAGGTCCTTTTGAAAATGACTGAGCTTTGAGCAAACAGTGGAGGCCCTGATCAGATGCCGCGTCTGAACAGGACCTGCGCTGTTTGCCAGAGTATCCGTTTTTGGGTTTCTGGTACAAAATGGGTTAAGGACATTGAAAGGCATTTGTCAGTTTCTGACGAAAGAATCTGAAGTATACTTATCAACTACTGCCCTAGAAAAGTGTGGTTCAAGCCCATTTATACAACATAATTTGTCTTTAATATGATATGCCATACAAGACAAATCTTGCCATGTAGAATAGAAGATCTGGAATCGATACAACTACCTTACAACTCCCATCGAAGACACCAAAGTAAAGCAACCCCAACATAAAATAACTTCACTGTAAATAAAACATCACCAGTCCAGCGGAAAGCCAAAAAGACAGCCTTTTTACAGCTATCAAAAATGAAAAAAAAAAAAAAGAAAAAAAGACACAAGCAGTATATACATGCCAAAACAAACAATGATTATAATAAACTACAAAAGAAGCACCCACTTGGAACAGTCAGTAAAAACTTCTACTTCTATTTAAGGGGAATGAGAACACCTTAAGGACAGCCAACTCCTGCAAAAGTATGTTTGTCTCCTATGTCAATAGGGGTCAACTCTTAAAGGAAAGAATTTGCTGAAAGAATTTGCTCCTGAGGAAAAATTCTTTCCTTTAAGTGTTGATCCCTTTTTTTCAGAGGGACATGGCTTATAGAAAAGCGAACAGGAAGTCCCGAAAGTTATCTCTCTTTGAAAAATGGCGGAAAAGTCTGCCAAGTGTTCCCATTCCCCTTAAGGTGGTCACAATCCTCGCCATTAGTTCTATCGTGATTTAGACAAATAAGTGGTTCAGTCCGCGTAAAAGATTTCAAACACATCAGATCAACCTCAGAGACAACATAAAATCAAACGAATTCAGAGTTTAAACAACGATGAGGACCCGGCTGCATGAAATAACTGCAATGGTGGATCCAGGTGGACTGTGCTATGACTGTTTTTGGAGTCATGTTTGACAGTCAAGGCGGCTAGAATATAAGAATCTTATATGGGTGTGAGGGGTGGATCGAAAAATCCGTCCCGAGGGACACTGTCCGGCATCACGAGGCTTGCCGAGTGATGCCGGACAGTGATCCCGAGGGACGGATTTTTCGATCCACCCCTCACACCCATATAAGATTCTTTTCTTGCAAACCTTCCGTTTCTTAAAGCGGATTTTTAATGCTGCAGTCACTTCGGTTACCAACGTACGCCATATTTTGATGACACTGCAGGAATGTTTAGTGACGTTGCTGTGACGTCAACCTTAACGACGGCGCATACGAGGTCGTAATCAACCAGTGCATTTATCAAACACGCGATTATATTCGATTTTGGGTCGGAACACCAGGGTCAGAACATCAATTTCTATCCCAGGGTAAAATCACGGATTTCCTAGTCTGGTGTGCAAGAACATGTTCTAATTCCATACGACAAATCATGGCGCTTCAACCAATCAGAGCATATGTGCTGGAGGTTAATTACTTTCCCATGAACTTAGAGCCAAAGCTACAAATATTTCATTGATAACTGGTGGTAAACATAAAACTCAAATAATAAAACGCAATTATAGATCACAGGTCTTTGGACTAATTTTTGACAATGTCCGTACTGGAATTCCAAAGAAAGATAATTTATTTATTTCATGTAGCCAAGAAATGCAGTGTTATAGAAAGTCTCTTAGAAGGAATAATAGACGTAAAGAAGAAAATGACAACAACAAAAGTTAAAGAACAAATAGGATTATCAAAGTAATTTATTAGGCAAATTCAACAAGTCAGTGGGTATTACTAACATACAGTGTCTTTGTATTGCAGGGTTTAAAAATGTACAAAAAGACCAAAATATTCCACCTTGTCTAATTGCTAATGTGTCATAATTTAATTCTTTCAGCATTATCATTTTTGCTATATTATCAACACTAACATTCATCATGAACAGTGCATGAATGCATTTTATTTTTTCTCTTTAAAAAGTTTGGATAGATCTTGAATACATTGCTAATGCATGTTCTCATTTACTTTTTAAAAGCCAAATTAAAACTCCTGTGTGTAAACCTTTCTTTGGGGGTGGGGGGTGCGGGGGTGAGGGGATTTTATTACATAAATGCCTATGCTAAGCTTTGTATGATGAGGTGGCACTAAATGGTCATAATAAACACTCTAAAAATACACTTTAAAGAAATCTTGTCCCCTGATATGGCAACTGATTTTTGCACAAAAATAGACCTGAACCCATAGCAATCAAAAACAATGTTACCTGTGTCTGAATATTTTGAAATTTGTTATATAGAAGACATATGTGGCCTATTTTATATGCAATACCTTGGGGTGACAAGATCAGTAACGCATCTAATACTTATGATGAACATCTTATTTTGTTTATAAATTTTCAGGAAAAAAAAGAAGACATTTTTTAAATACATTTATCAGGAAAAATAAAAGACATAGACACATTTACAATTTATATATTAGATTAATCCTTATAGAGTTCTGTTGCCAATCAAAGCAACACGAACACAATTTGAAAATAATCACACCTGCCGATTTAAGACCGTGTATGACCTCTACAGGGGATTACCTAAGGGAGCTCTCCTGAGACCTATAGTAATTTATCAAATGAAACAAAGTTATATATATATAGTTGAAAGAACAATTGAAGTTTCAAGAAAATCTGTGCGTGGGCAGATTTGGACCCCCATCCCCTTGTGCAGTTTTCTTCTTCGCCATAGATGTTCAAAATAATGGATGCTCACCGGTAATTTATACTTATTCTTTCAAAATATGTTGCCTCATATGTCAAACATCATGTTGACAAGTCCGTAAAATGAAAACCCCTCTAAACCCCACTTTATTTAGAGAAAACTAGGGTTTACAGGGGTACACATTATTTTGCTTATTTCTGCTCCAGGCCATAGGTTGTGGGTACGCATTAGAACCGCCTCAAAGTGGCGAGCTCTTATGAGCACCCACAACCTATGTTTAGGGAATTAATAAGAAAAATATCAAGAATTATGATAAAAAACAACCGTTTTGGAGGTATGAAAGAACGCACTGTGTCACACGGGTGTGATATCGTAATTAGTGCCCTTTATAGAGGCCGAGGTCGTCTTTTATGGAGAATAGTAGTTTACAGGAAGGTGATCACATCACGTTAGGTGGTCACATCACTTTAGCAAGTCCGTGAAATACACATCCCCGCAAACCCCTTCTTTATATAGAGAAAACTTGGGATTATATGAAACAGTATACATATTTTTTTTCTTATTTTTGCTCCTAGACATAGGTTATGGGTACTCGTTAGAACCGCCTCAATGCAACCTTTGTTTGGAATATAAATAAGTAAAATGCGGCATTTTTTTTCATCAGAAAAAAAAACCTTTCTGGAGAAAGGCATTTCAGTGGTTTCTTGCTGTCGAGTCCTCACCGTTGTTTCATCTCTGTGGTTGATTGATTTTTGTGTTTATGGAGATGTTGCACTGATGAGTTAGGAGGCCTTCATGCGGGCTGAATAAATTATTTGTCGTAATCGTGACGGAAGTAAGGGCGAGGATTAAGACCACGTGAAATCGATTTAAGCGCCAGGGGAATTCGTTTCCGCTGACCGTTCCAAAGCGGTTCTTCTGTTGCGGTTTATTTTTGTTATGGTTTGTCTTTGGGCGTTTGTGTCGCTTATATTATTTTATTTTGGCTAGCCTATTGGCCATTTCGTGGGAAAGTAATTGTCCTTTTGGCTTTCCGCTTTTGATGTTTCCATATGGGTCTGTTGTTTCATGTTTGTGTTTCTTTCCCTTTGGTGTCTCTGAATGGGATCTTTGGGTTAATTGTATCGATTCCTGTTCATTGCCTCCACTTCTATTTTTCTTGTTTTCGTGATGTACTTTACTCCCACTGTAGCATATTTTACTGAAATTGACATCGAATGTGTAACCAGATCCCACTTTCTCTTACATGATATACATCATCATCTTTGCATATTGGACCAGTGTATTAGTGTGTTTGCGGATTCTAGCTTTTATAGTTTCTAAGAAATATTTGATGTCAATTTTAACATCGGCTTATATGGAGAAAAACAAGAATAAAAGAGCAATGTACAAATAAGTCCACAGTACAAATGTTTGAGGCTTTCGAGCTTTTATTGTTCCTGAGAAACCATTGAAGATTTAACAGTTGCCCTTATGGACAGATATAAGAATGAAAGAATAAGTGAGCAAAAACGCCTAGAAGCTCTATTGTTTCTACACAATATAACACCAACTATTACAAATCATACCAAGTTTAAGGCGTCAAACTTTTATAGACTATACATCACGTGAACAAGTCCTTGAAATGAAGACCCCCCCCCACCCCCTATACCCCAGTTTTTATTGAGAAAACTGGGGTATAGGGGGTAAACATTATTTTTCTTATTTTTACTCCAATGCATAGGTTGTGGGTACTCATTAGAACCGGTTCTAACGAGCACCCAGGACCTATGTTTAAAGTATTTATAAGAAAAATATCACGGATTTTCATCAGTAAAATAGTCATTTTGGAGTTGAGAAAAAATGCAATATGTCGAACGGGTGTGTTATGATAAAAACAAAGAGGAATGAAGGAACAACTGAAGAATTAAGGTCTAAAAATACCCATGTTTCCGCTTGCCTGACTGACCCTGAATTTTTGTGCCGTTCCTGTATTTTTATGGCCATCCAGAATAAAAGTAAAATATTCTCGTACCTTCCGACATTAATGTTTTCAGGCACTTTTGATCAAAATTCATAAAACTATCAAAATAGCAAAGTCAATGCTTAAGGGGAATGCGTACACCTTCAGGGGAGGCAACTCCTGCAAAAGTATTTTTGTCTCCCATGTCAATAAGGGTCAACTCTCGAAGGAAAGAATTTGCTCCTAAGGAGCAAATTCTTTCCTTTAAGAGAAGACCCCTTTTTCAGTAATACATGGCTTATACGTAGAGATGCAATCAGGAAGTCCCAAAAGTTGTCTCCCTTTGAAAAATGGCAGAAAAAATCTTCCAGATGTTCCCATTCCCCTTAAAATTCTGTTCTTTCGCATCCTTCCTGCTCTTAATCTCATAATTAGACAATCTTCTGTTCATTTGGTTAGAATTTAGCCTTTTTAAAGATTTTTGCCATTTTTCCATAAAATAACGTTGACAAAAAAGTTATTTTCGAGCAACCGACCCTAACCCTTTTTCGTCATGTTAGCAGAAACATCACGCTAACAAGTCCGTGAAATGAAGACCTCCTTTAACCCCACTTTATATAGAGAAAACTGTATTTACGGGGGTATACATAATTTTTCTTATTTCTACTCCAATACATAGGTTGTGGGTACTCTATAGAACCGCCTCAATGAGGCGGTTCTAACGGGTACCCATAACCTATGTTTTTAGTATAAATAAGAAAAATATCACTGATTTCCATCAGAAAAGTAGCCATTTTGGAGATGTGAAAAATGCACTATGGCGCACGGTTAGCGTAATGCACAGGTTTTTAGGCCTGATCTGAGAAGGACAATTGTCTCTTATACAATAAAAGTCACCATCATTAAAGATGATACCCAGTTTGAGGCTTCTAGGTTTCTCAAAAATGAAAGGTATGCAAGACAAATCTAACATGTGTGTGTGGGGTGGATAAAAAAATCAGTCCTTCGGGATTACAGTCTGGCATCACTCGGCAAGCCTCGTAATGCCGGACTGTGACCCTCGGAATGGATTTTCCTTTCCACCCCTCACACCCATGTAAGAGCCTTATATTCTAGTAGCCTACTTTTTGAACCCTGATTCCATTGCGAAATTTTGAAAATATTTTAGGGTCATTAATCCGGCTTAACTGACCGAAACACACCAGTCTGGACCAGACAAAAAATTACATCCCACGGGTATCAGTTCCTTGGTATAGTCATTGCTTCCTACATAACATTGAAATAGGAGCTATAACTTTTAAGGTTCTTCACAAATCTTTGACAAAAATAATGGTTGATGGAGAGATGGATGAAAGAGCGGATGGATGGGGAATCAGATGGGCATACGGACAGAAGTAAAGATTAAACACTTTTGTAAAGTGAATGTGAAAAGTCACCTGAATGTTTCGGGCGGAGTGATCTGCAATCCCGCTTTCTATTTTTTTTTTTTTTTTTTTTACTTTCTCTTTTGGCAAAACCTTATTGTACCAAGTTAAAAGAATGCATAAATAATACACAGAAGCAAATAGGCGTGAAATCAGTTATTTAAAAAGCTGTACCAGACAGAAAATAAGACTTAAAATTGCAGCATCAGATTAGATTACGGGCTTGCCCAAACTATTATCTTAAAGTCTACAGTTTCATTAGAAAATATTTGGTTGGGTGCTCTAAATATCTGTTTGATTAAACACGCAAATGCATTTATATACGCAAATCACATCAATACGCTAGAGACAAATAAGATTCTTTGAATTTAACTTCATCGCAATGGCTTTGCAAGCCTTAACAACAAAAACGGCAGGGATTCAGTTGATTCATTTGGCATATGATCTGCCTTTTTTACAATGGAGATTATTTTAGGACTTCCTCTTCATTTTTTTCTAATAAACACGCCACTGCGGAATAAAAATCAACTATGACAGAAACGAATACTCCTCACACAAGAGACTCTTCTTAACCATTGTCCTGCTGAATAAATTAATTTAGCCACACCTTATTTGCCTTCAACCAATATTAGTTAACTTGATGTTATTTATTCCTACAAATACACAACATGGATGTCAAACAGCAAAGATACCGATCAGAAGCCATCTGATTTTATCTGCATAGTTACTGATCAGATGGCTTCTTTACAAGCAATCTGATCTATTAAGTTACTGTTTGAAAAAGTCGAGCATATCATGGTCCAGCAGGACAAGGCTTAAATATACATACATACATTTAGGAGATAACTGTATTCAAAATTGTCATTTAGGAAGGTAAGTAAATCAGAGGTTTTACGGTCGGAATTTCGTTTTACGGCGACGCGTTAGTCGACCGTAAAACAGACGATTTACCTCCCCAGATCACAATTTTGCTATACAGTTATACCCATTCTAATGCACTTATACGTTTGTCTTGCTAAAAACGGTACTATTTCTGCACAAATCGGCCAGCGCTGTGAGCTGCGTAAAACTAAATGCCAGCCAATGAAAAACGACGTTACGCGATGACATCGGGTTTCCGACAGTATATCACAGAATATACTGTCGCAAATGTTTGACGTTATCCAATCAGACGTCGCGTTACATACGCAAGTGCATTAGAATGGCGGTTTAACGATCGGAAATTTCGTTATACGGCGACGCGTTAGCGGAGATGTAAAGCGAAATTTGCGGTGGTATAACCAAAGCTAACCTCCCGAAATGAAAAGTCTCATAACAGTTACTCCAAATTCCAATTTTATTGCGTTTATTTTTTTCATTTGTTTTGTTAAAGTACGTAAAACCGAGTGTCAGCCGATTAAAAGCGACGTTAGGTTTTCGATAGTAAACCCCAGAATAATATTTATGTCGCAAATTATTGTTGTTAGCAAATAAATCAGACGTCCCGTTACATACGCAAGTGCGTTAGAAGTTAAAATAATTGCCTTACGTAAAGGGGTGCCCTTTTCTCTCTAGAGTTGAAATAGTGGAATAGTCCAACTGTTGGTTTCGTTTCGCTCCACCATTTCAATTATTGCATGCCGTCGAATCCCCACCACTGTTTCATCTCTGTTTTCGTTTGATTTTTATGTTCTGTGAGATGTTCCACTGATGAGTTAGAAATCCTTCATGCGGATGTTACCTCCCTTCCATTATCTACCTTCCCTGCTAGCATTCTACATAAATATACAGCGGGCCGCTAGCGGCCCGTCAGCTACCCTGACGGGCCGCTAACGACCCGCTGTAGATTTATGTAGAATGCTTACTGGGTTGGTAGATCATATGCATAGCTTCTAGGTTTATAACCACTCTCTGACAACTACATCAGGGAGTCGACTCTTAGGCTTAGTGGTTAAAGCACTGGACTCCCACCCGAGCGGCCTGGGTTCGAATCCCACCATAGGCGGGGATTTTTTCAGGCTCTGCTTCTTTCCTTTGTTACGGCTTTCCGGGATCGGACTTTACATGTCAGAATTGGCCTCGCGCCGAAGTTGGCATCCTTCGCGTAAATGAATGATGACTTTCTTGAAGAGGGGATGTGTTAGATGTGTTTTTCAGGCTATGCTTCTTTCCTTTGTTAAGGTTTTCACGTCGTAAAACGGACTAAACACATTATTTGTCTTAATCACTACAGAACCAAAGGCGGGAATTGTGGCAATTCAAGGCCCCACCCGCACTCCACCGGTAAAAACCTTTTGATAGAACATTCCAGGACGGTTCTGCTGTTAATTATGATTGTTATCGTTCATCGTTGTATGTATGTATTGCAGAAGGTCAGCAGCGCCTCCATTGCTTTTTGCGAAAAAAAAACATCCATTACCTTGAGTATTTCTAAACAAAACTAAAACCTACCCGCTCAATGTTACAAGGACTCATACTATATAACAGACGGACGAATCTATTTAGTACATATTGGGTTCAACGTGAAAAAAAGCGAGATTAGCCCTTTTGGCTTTCCGCTATTGACTTTTCCATTAGGGTCTGGTTATTTCATGTTGAGTTCATTTCCCTTTGGTGTCTCTGATTGGAGCTGTAGGTTAATTGTATCGTTTCCTGATCATTTGCTGCTTCACTTCTATTTAGGCTGTTTCTATATATGAACAGTATACAAAACGGGGACAGCAAAAAAAAGCAAAGAAAAAACAAAAGAAAAAACAAAACAAAAACAAAAAAAAAACAAAAAAAAAAAAAACAGAGATATAAATAGAGATAATTATTTTTCTCATGATATTTGTACCTTTATGAACTGCTTATTGTCTTGAAGGCGGGATTTGTTTATTTGGATCAAATCGTCTGGGGGTTAGAACAGCTGTTGAAACACATATATTTGGCACTTTATCCAGACATCCATTGCCGCATCTTTCTTGTCATTTTTGTACTGAATCTGCACTATACCAGTGCCTTTTACAAAACATATCCCTCATTTTAATGGGTTTCGGTTTACCCGATGGCAAATTTATATGATTATAATTAACAGAAGAAGACCACATTGTTTGCTCTGTGCTGGATAAAGATAATCGCAATGTCAATGGAATTGAATCGAAATAGTATCTTTTTCTGTTCTACTAACAGAACTGAGATTGTATCTTTCTAGATGGAGCGCAGTCTAGTCTAGGCTGTATTCCACCGGCATCGCTGATGTACTTGATTCTTCGCATGTACGAGACCATTTTGGTTTCATGTCAAACTGCATTGCGTGCTTAATATATAAATGTAGTTTTGCAACGAATATTGATATATACCATTTCTATGGCCTTGCTATAGGAGCCGGTTCTTTTTTGCGACGCGGGTAGAGGGGCTGGAGTTTCCACGAAATAAAATTGATGCAACAGTTCCGCGTTCCTTTATCTCGTAGACGACCAAGGAAACATCACATTGGTGGCAGCGGCGGATTGGAAACGGTACCGCTACTTTGTTGCGTAGACTCCGCCCTTGAATTTGCCTTATAAAGCATGTGTGACTTCGGGAAGTTAAGAGTAAAGGTGGAGCAATATAACGGATATTGATATAAACCATTTCTACAGCCTTGCTGGAGCCAATTATTCTAGCGACGTGGCTAGCCACCGATGGCGCAGTTAGTTTGTGGACGATCCGGCAAACGTTACACTTTTAGCTATACAAATAAAATTTAGACAGGTAGCTCAGTCGGATGCCCATCTGACGGGTGATCAAGAGGACGCGGGTACGATACCTACCGGGGTCGGCAACATTCTTTCGCGGAGACCGATCATGAAATCTTTTCTACGGCCATTCTCTCCCTTCCGCTGATTCAAGAAGGGCCGTTGTCAGTTTCTGGCGAAAGAATCTGCACTGTACTGGTTAACCGCTGCCCAGGAAAAGTGTTGATAGCTACACTGATCGGCTCAAAAATGACAAAATAGTGTTGTCTGGGTCGTTTTACTCCAATACAAACAAAACAAACACAGCAGCCAAAGTAGATACTATATAAATGACTACGTTGTTTTTGCTATACTGCACATTAATGCGTACACTTTTTGAAAGACCGTTCCAAGGCGGTTCTTCTTGAGCCTGCTAGCGACAAGCTCTTTGCAATCGTATGCGGTTTTACAAGCGGATTCTCATCACAGCTCATTCTGCGTATATTCATACGCACACTACTTTTCAACCACGTGCAATGCGGCTCTGATACGGGTAATGTCAAATTGAATTCTCGAACTTTGTATGCTAATATGGCTGTAACTTAAATCGATTTAGATAACGTGATTTAAAACTCGGCGTCTGCGCTACTTTTTTCAAGGTGGGGTATCTCGGCAGGTACTATTTCATTCACCATGTTTTATGTAATGAAAAGAAATGTATCAGAATTTGCATACTCAGAATCCGCTAATTCGATGTTGAAAAACTTAAATAAATCTTTCTTCATGAAATAAAGACTTTTACACCTCAAAAACGGCGTTTTCAAAAACATCGACCTGGCGACTACTAGCATATTTATGCCAGATAATCTGATCTGTATCCAATCTTTCTAGCGATTGGCTATGTAAAGCATCTTGCTGAATATTCATTTAAGCCACACCCATTTCGTTATATCAGTCGATCAAATTACTTGATGTAATTTATCATTCCATTCCATTCCAGTAGACAGATTCCACATTCGATTTTCTCTGTTCAGCTCTCGAACAGTCAACAACGCTCTTATCATGTCTGTCTGTATGAAAGAGTATCGTCTACCTGAGCGACTTGTGGCTTTTCTGAAGTCCTGTCGACTCCATGGGGTGCCTGAGGTAAAAACAGGCCTCCACCATCAGTTTGTGACAGTGAGCCTTCGCTGGGATCTGAGCACTCCAGCTCCGACCAGACCCAGGAAGGCAGCCAGACCACAGCAGCCAGCCAAGGAGAGACCGCTTCAAGAAACAGCACCACCAGCAACAGTGACCATAGAGATCTCTCCAGCAGCCACCGTTACAAGACCGACGACAGCCAGCGCCGAACCAGCGCCCTCGCCGACACTGCAGCGACCAACACCTTCGCCTGCACCAGCGCCTTCCTCGCCAGAGCCGTCCCAGCCGACACCGCCTGAGCCACCGAAGAAGCAGCGCCGCAAGACTTCGCCGCCCAAGCCAGCCTACCAGCCACTCGCGCCGGACATGGATTTCGTGACGATCGACAAGCATTTCCGGGTACAAGACCACTACGACTGCCAAGCTGTCCGCCGCTATGATGACCATGACATCAACCTGCTTAGCAGGAAGCCTACGGGTCGAACCTACCCGTACGCGACAGAGTGCTATGCCTTCCAGCATCGGGAGAATGGCACTCTGTACGTGTCAAGGTCATCGGACGCGGGGGACGACGAGTTCGTCCCCGGAGCTTGGCGGTTCTACAAGCAGCACCTCTGCATGGCTAAGCCGGTAGGAGATGCTGAGGGCTTGTACCAACGCCTGGATCGTTACGCGCTCATCCTGCCTGCTGGTTGGGAATAAGACTTGCGACCAGTCTTCTTCCTGGACCGTTAGCCGTGCGTTTTCCTGAATGGAAACCTGCATAGGCATGCCTCATTGGCAGCCTAAGTCCGATGGCCAAAATCGCGCGGCCCCAAGAGAGAGCACCGTTGACCTACTTTCCGCTCTCGAGCACAGTAGAGAAATCGCGATTTGCAGTCGAATTGGCACTGACTACTCTACATTTTTGGCTCATTTTAGACCGGCCTTCAAAATTTCTAAAACTGGCAGTGCTTCTTTTTCCTGGGCAGGGCACAGGCAGACCAACGCGATTGACTCTTATTGGATAAACTGCCGCGATTTGCAGCCCAGAAGCACAAAACTTACGTCTCGCTGTGGAGCTATGGAGTTCAGTCCGCTCCACCTCGGCAGACGTAAAATGCCTTAACTTAAACGAACGAAACGAACGAACGAATGATGTAATTTATTGCTATCAATTCGTAAACGGAATGCCAGACAGTGTAGATCCTGATCAGATGGCTTCTTCAGAAGCCATCTGATCTGGATCTACACTGTTTGCAAAGATAGGTGTTGTCGTGAACAGCAAGATAAGGGTTAAAACTTTGACGTTGCATCAACATTGATGAAGCGTTCCCACAAAAAGAAGCCTCGGTGGTGTAGTGGTTACGCTACTCGCCTTTTAAACCAGGGATCGCAGGATCGATCCCGGGCTTCTCCAGACTTTCGGAAGAGTCTTTAAACCGAGGTCCCGTCTCGGTATGACCTTAGCTGTTGGTGGGACGTAAAACTCAAACACTCACTCACTCCCACAAAAATATCATGTGGTAACTGAGAATTGCACACTCTATGATATAATTACATAGATTTTGCCATTGGGCTGATGATATGTCTTATGGGGATTTCGGACCTAGATGTGGTTTGACAATCTATAAAAACTGTCATTACATAATCTCTAATTATGCTTAAAAATTTAATCATGTAAATCCTTAAGATGCCGAGAAAAACTGCTTCTGAAAATGTCATCGGATTATGGCGTCTGCTGAATCTTTTTGCAAGTTTTGTTTTGTTAAAAATGTTGCATACATTGCAATCAGTGTGGATACAGATCAGACTGCTCCTAGTCTGATCGGTGTCCACACTGTTTGCAACAATGACTTTTAAAGTAATCGACAGACGACAAAGTAGACGACAATTGTTGTGATTGGCATTAAGGGTTATTATAGATTATGATAAGAATTATGCCCAATGATATTGATCCTGAGACTATACCAAAAGTAAAAGTGGTGCCATCAGGCCGATCCTTCCGTCTTTTGTATGGGTAGTTGAAAATCATTGCAGATTTTTTAGCACACCTGGGCAGGAAGTGCTCATTGTGAGCTAATGTGATGAATCAGTGAACTCCGACAATGGACGAAAATAAAAAAAAGTTATCCTATATATATGTGACATGTTTCATTCAAATTCCAATGTAGCTGATATGTTCCAATTCCTATGTACACAATGGCTGCCAGGGTTTAAATAGAAAAAAAACAAACAAAAAACAATGTATAAAATCAATTCCTTGTATATTATAGTATTCGCACGTTTAACGATTTTCAAGGTCATGGTTTAAAACTTGCATCATAGTTGAGCATGTTTTTAATGGTCACTGATATATCTGATCAGAAAAATGTAACATGCCTTGTTTCAAAAACTTGCCATATTTCAGATTTGCATGTATAATTACAGTGTTTTGCGTTCATCTCAATGATCTTTTGTTGATATGTACCTCTTTCAGCTAAGCCCCCGCCCATAGGGGCTTGAAGAAATATATGGGCTGCATGATGCTTCCACGCAGAGCTGAGTCTGGCCCGCACACTAGTACTGGTAAACCGCTTAGAGGATCTAAGCCTGTCCAGGAACCGCGGTGCGAGGCGGACCGTCCATGCTAATAAACCCTATTGGTTTCATTGGGCCACAGGGCTTGAGATGTTATTTCATCTCAATGTCGGGTAAAAGTCCCACAAAATTGGAAGCAACGTCTCCAAAATGACCTTTACAGTGCTGACGGGGACGTTAAACCTCAAATCAAACAAACAAAAACCTCTTTCAGCTAAAAATAGTTGGATTATTTACAAAGACAGTGACCGAATCGGCAGCTTGTATATATATGATGGTTACGCATACCCATGGATGAATGCGCTACGCTACACCTACTTGAACGTCTCGGCTGAGTAACATACAATGTATTAAACTTAAGTGCCGATTTAACTTTTACTTTTTTATGCCCTGCCATTCAAAAAAAATGGCGGGGTATTATGTCATCTCCTCCGAAGTTTTGAGTGTCCGTCCATCCGTCCGTCCGTCAGCGCCCCATAATCCCGTGTCCGCTCCATAACTCTGATACCGTTTCAGATATATTCACGAAACTTCACAGATATGTAAAGCACCATCAGACGACATGCAGAACATATAAACGTTAACTCTGATTTTCATTTCTTTGAAGTTGTTGCCCTTCGAACATTGAACCTAGGAATTTCTATCATAGTTTCGTGTCCGCTCTATAACTTCGATACCATTTGAAATTTTTCCATGAAACTTCACCGATATGTAGAGCACCATGAAACAACGTGCAGAACATATGATCCGTAACTCGCATTTTCCTACTTTTGGAGTTATTGCCCTTTGAACTTTGAATAAAGCTGTTGCTATCAGTTTCGTGTCCACTCCATAACTCTGACACCATTTGAAATATTTTCACGAAACTTCACAGATATGTAGAGCACCATCAGACGAAGGGCAGAACATATGAAGCGTAACTCTGATTTTACTCCTTTTTGAGTTATTGCCCTTTGAACATTTGAAATAGCCATTTCTATCGTAGTTTCGTTTCCGCTCCATAACTTCGATACCATTTGAGATATTTCCGTGAAAATTAACAGATATGTTGACACCATGAGACGACGTGCAGAACAGAAAACCATAACTCTGCTTTTCCTAGTTTTTGAGTTATTGCCCTTTGAACTTTGAATATAGCAGTTTCTATCAGTTTCGAGTCCGCTCCATAACTCTGATACATGTACCATTTGAAATGTTTTCACGAAACTTCAAAGATATGTGGAGCAGCCTGAGACGACACACATAACATATGAACCATAACTCTGATTTTCCTACTTTTGGACAGTGAAATTGAACATAGCCATTTCTATCATGTAGTCTGTTTGGAGCACTATATCTCCTGAACTTAATGATTGACTCTGTCCAAACTTGCCTAGTTACATCACTAGAATGGGGGAAAACGACATTTGGTTTTGTTTCACTGTGATATGGCATTTGGTTGATGTAAATGTAGTGGCGGGGCATCATGCAGTACTTGCATTTTTAATTAATTATTACAGAGGAAATGTAAGACCTGAAATTAGATATAAGTCGTTTGCTCATCAGTCGGTTTACATGTAATGCCAAATAGAAGTGAAGGCAATGATCATGAATCGATACAATTAACCCACAGCTCCCATCAGAGACACCAAAGGGAAAGAAGCACGCACATGGAACAACTGGACCCTAATGGAATCATCAATAGCGGAAAGTCAAAAGGACAGTTTCTTTTCCAGAAAATGGCCAATTGGCTATCCAAAACGAAATAATATTAGCGATACACACACACTCAAAGACATACCATAACAAAAACAAACCACGACAGAAGAACTGCCCTGGAACGGCCAGCGAAACGAATCCCACTTGGGGGAGGGGGGGGGGGGCTTAAATCGATTTTACGTAACCACAATCCTCGCCTTTATTTCCGTCGCGAGTAAGACGAATAATTTGTTCAGTCCGCATGAAGGTATCCTAACTCATCAGTGCAACATCTCAGTGAACACAAAAATCAAACAACCACAGAGATGAAACAACGGTAAGGAATCGACAGCAAGAAACCACTAAAATGCTGGTACAAACGAAGACCAATAGTTGACTCCGACGGACCATACCAGAGACAGAGCATCAGGCACAAACCAACATTACATAAAACAAGAGGGCCATGATGGCCCTGGATCGCTCACCTTATCCATAGAGTAACAAGTGGGCGCCGGGGAGGGCCATAATTGACCCCAGGGTTATAATGTGCATAATGTTGAAGGAGGTCTAAAAAGGTGAAGCTTCGTACCAAATATCAAAGACATGGGCATTGCAGTTTCAGAGAAGAAGATTTTTAAAGATTTCCCTATATAAGTCTTGATAAACCAAAGGGTCTCA
This sequence comes from Lucinisca nassula, assembly GCA_963580285.1. Lineage (NCBI taxonomy): Eukaryota > Metazoa > Mollusca > Bivalvia > Lucinida > Lucinidae > Lucinisca > Lucinisca nassula. Next base: position 77,254,339 of record OY757024.1, on the reverse strand, counting down.
GGGCGGGGGAATTTTTTGGCCCAAGGGCTATAATTTGAACAATCTTGATAGAGGTCCACTAGATGAAATTTCACACCAAATATCAAAGACCTATCCCTACTGGTTTCACAGAAGACGATGTTTAAAGATATTCCCCAAAAAGTCTTTGTAAAACCAAAGGGCCCCAGAGCGGGGGCATTTTTGGCCCCAGGGCTATAATTTGAACAATCTTGGTAGAGGTCCACAAGATGAAGCTTCACACCAAATATCAAAGACCTGGGCCTTGCAGTTTCAGAGAAGAAGAATTTTTAAAGATTTTCGTTATATAAGCCTATGTAAAACCAAAGGGACCCAGGGCGGGGGCATTTTTGGCCCCAGCACTATAATTTGAACAATCTTGGTAGGGGTCCACTAGATGAAGCTCCATACCAAATAGCAAAGACCTGGGCCTTGCAGTTTCAGAGAAGATTTTTTAAGATTTACCCTGTATAATCCCATGTGAAACAAAAGGGCCCCGGGGCGGGGGCATTTTGGGCCCCAGCACTATAATTTGAACAATCTTGGTAGGGGTCCAATAGATGAAGCTTCATACCAAATAGCAAAGACCTGGGCCTTGTGGTTTCAGGGAAGAAGATTTTCCCTAAATAAGCCCGTGTAAAACCAAAGGGCCCCAGGGCGGGGGCATTTTTCTTCCCAGCACTATAATTTGAACAATCTTGGTAGGGGTCCACTAGATGAAGCTTCACACAACATATCAAAGACCTGGGCCTTGTGGTTTCAGATAAGAAGATTTTTGAAGATTTTCCTATATAAGCCCATGTAAAACCAAAGGGCCCCGGGGCAGGGGCATTTTTGGCCCCAGCACTATAATTTGAACAATCTTGATAGGGGTCCACTAGATGAAGCTTTATACCAAATATCAAAGACCTGGGCCTTGCGGTTTTAGAGAAGAAGATGTTTTAAGTTTTCGGTGAAAAAATCTATTTTTGGCTCCTGTGACCTATATGTGCAATTGACCGGAACCATTTGAACAACTTTGAAAGGGGACCACCTAAGGATCATTTCTGTGAAGTTTGGTCAAAATCCGATCAGTGGTTTAGGAGGAGATGTCGTTTGAAGAAATTGTTTACGCACGGATGACAGACAAAAAGTGATCCTAATATAAAACACAAGAGGGCCATGATGGCCCTGGATCGCTCACCTGATCCATAGAGTAACAAGTGGGCCACAGGGAGGGCCATTATTGACCCCAGAGCTATAATGTGCATAATGTTGACGGGGGTCTAAAAAAGGTGAAGCTTCATACCAAATATCAACAAAGTCTATATTTTGAACAATCTTGGCAAAGGTCCACTAGATGGAGCTACACACCAAATATCAAAGACCTGGGCCTTGCGGTTTCAGAGAAGAAGATTTTTAAAGATTTTCCCTATATAAGTCTAGGAAAAACCAAAGGGCCCCGGAGCGGGGGCATGTTTGGCCCTAGGGCTATAATTTGAACAATCTTGGTAGAGGTTTACAAGATGAAGCTTCATACCAAATATCAAAGACCTGGGCCTTGCGGTTTCAGGGATCAAAGTTTTTTAAAGATTTTCCCTATATAAGCCCATGTAAAACCATAGGGCCCAAGGGCGGGGGCATTTTTGGCCCATGCACTATAATTTGAACAATCTTGGTAGGGGTCCACTAGATGAAGCTTCATACCAAATAGCAAAGACCTGGGCCTTGCGGTTTCAGAGAAGAAGATTTTTAAAGATTTTCACTATATAAGACCATGTAAAACCAAAGGGCCCCAGGGCAGGGGCATTTTTGGCCCCAGCACTATAATTTGAACAATCTTGGTAGGAGTCCACTAGATGAAGCTTCATACCAAATATCAAAGACCTGGTCTTGCAGTTTCAGAGAAGAAGATTGTTAAAGTTTTTCCCTGTATAAGTCCATGTAAAACCAAAGGGCCCCAGGGCGGGGGCATTTTTGGCCCGTGCAATATAATTTGAACAATCTTGGTAGGGGTCCACTAGATGAAGCTTCATACCAAATATCAAAGACCTGGGCATTGCGGTTTCAGAGAAGAAGATTTTTAAAGATTTTCCCTATATAAGCTCATGTAAAACCAAAGGTCCCCGGGGCAGGGGCATTTTTGGCCCCAGCACTATAATTTGAACAATCTTGGTAGGGGTCCACTAGATGAAGCTACATACCAAATATCAAAGACCTGGGCCTTGTGGTTTCAGAGAAGAAGATTTTTAAAGATTTTCCCTATATAAGCCCATGTAAAACCAAAGGGCCCCGGGTTGGGGGCATTTTTTGCACCAGCACTATAATTTGAACAATCTTGGTAGGGGTCCACTAGATGAAGCTTCATACCAAATATCAAAGACCTGGGCCTTGTGGTTTCAGAGAAGAAGATTTTTTAAGTTTTCGGTGAAAAAAATCTATTTTTGGCTCCTGTGACCTAGATGTGCAACAGACCAGAACCATTTGAACAATTTTGAAAGGGGACCACCTAAGGATCATTCCTGGGAAGTTTGGTCAAAATCCGATCAGTGGTTTAGGAGGAGATGTCGTTTGAAGAAATTGTTTACGCACGGATGACAGACATAAAGTGATCCTAATATAAAACACAAGAGGACCATAATGGCCCTGGATCGCTCACCTGATCCATAGAGTAACAAGTGGGCCCCGGGGAGGGCCATTATTGACCCCAGGGTTATAATGTGCATAATGTTGAGGGAGGTCTAAAAAGGTGAAGCTTCATACCAAATATCAACAAAAGACTATAATTTGAACAATGTTGGCAAAGGTCCACTAGATGAAGCTATACACAACAAAATATCAAAGACCTGGGCCTTGTTGTTTCAGAGAAGAAGATTTTCAAAGATTATCTTTATTATAAGTCTATGTAAAACCAAAGGGCCCTGGGGCGGGGGCATTGTGGCCCCAGGGCTATAATTTGAACAATCTTGGTAGAGGTCCACTAGCTGAAGCTTCATACCAAATGTCAAAGACCTAGGCCTTGTGGTTTCAGAGTAGAAGATTTTTCAAGATTTTCCCTATATAAGTCTATGAAAAACCAAAGGGCCCAGGAGCGGGGGCAATTTTGGCCTCAGGGCTATAATTTGAACAATCTTGATAGAGGTCCACAAGATGAAACTTCATACCAAATATCAAAGACCTGGGGCTTGCAGTTTCAGAAAAAAAGATTTTTAAAGATTTTCTCTATATAAGCCTATGTAAAACCAAAGGGCCCCGGGGCAGGGGCATTTTTGGCCCCAGCACTATAATTTGAACAATCTTGGTAGGGGTCCACTAGATGAAGCTACATATCAAATATCAAAGACCTGGGCCTTGTGGTTTCAGAGAAGAAGATTTTTAAAGATTTTCCCTATATAAGCCCATGTAAAACCAAAGGGCCCCGGGGTGGGGGCATTTTTTGCACCAGCACTATAATTTGAACAATCTTGGTAGGGGTCCACTAGATGAAGCTTCATACCAAATATCAAAGACCTGGGCCTTGTGGTTTCAGAGAAGAAGATTTTTTAAGTTTTCGGTGAAAAAAATCTATTTTTGGCTCCTGTGACCTAGATGTGCCACAGACCAGAACCATTTGAACAATTTTGAAAGGGGACCACCTAAGGATCATTCCTGTGAAGTTTGGTCAAAATCCGATCAGTGGTTTAGGAGGAGATGTCGTTTGAAGAAATTGTTTACGCACGGATGACAGACATAAAGTGATCCTAATATAAAACACAAGAGGGCCATGATGGCCCTGGATCGCTCACCTGATCCATAGTGTAACAAGTGTGCCCCAGAGAGGGTCATTATTGGCCCCAGGGCTTTAATGTGCATAATGTTGAGGGAGGTCTTAAGGTGAAGCTTCATACCAAACATCAACAAAGGCTATAATTTGAACAATCTTGGCAAAGGTCCACTAGATGAAGCTACACATCAAATATCAAAGACCTGTGCCTAGCGGTTTCAGAGAAGAAGATTTTTAAAGATTTTGCCTATAAAAGCCTATGTAAAACCAAAGGGCCCCGGGACGGGGGCATTTTTTGCCCCAGCACTATAATTTGAACAATCTTGGTAGGGGTCCACTAGATGAAGCTTCAAACCAAATATCAAAGTTCTGGGCCTTGCGGTTTCAGAGAAGAAGATTTTTAAAGATTTTCCCTATATAAGCCCATGTAAAACCAAAGGGCCCCGGGGCGGGGGCATTTTTGGCCCCAGCACTATAATTTTTTGAACAGTCTTCGTAGGGGTTAACTAGATGAAGCTTCATACCAAATATCAAAGACCTGGGCCTTGTGGTTTCAGAGAAGAAGATTTTTAAAGATTTTCCCTATATAAACCAATGTTAAACCAAAGGGCCCCGGGGCGGGGGCATTTTTTTGTCCCAGCACTATAATTTGAAGGGGTCCACTAGATGAAGCTTCATACCAAATATCAAAGTCCTGGGCCTTGTGGTTTCAGAGAAGAAGATTTTTAAAGAATTTCCCTATATAAGCCTATGTAAAACCAAAGGGCCCCGGGGCGGGGGCATTTTTGGCCCCAGCACTATAATTTGAACAATCTTGGTAGGGGTCCACTAGATGAAGCTTCATACCAAATATCAAAGACCTGGGCCTTGTGGTTTCAGAGAAGAAGATTTTAAAAGATTTTCCCTATATAAGCCTATGTAAAACCAAAGGGCCCCGGGGCGGGGGCATTTTTGGCCCCAGCACTATAATTTGAACAATCTTGGTAGGGGTCCACTAGATGAAGCTTCATACCAATTATAAAAGACCTGGGCCCTGTGGTTTCAGAGAAGAAGATTTTTAAAGATTTTCCCTAAATAAGCCAAAGGGCCCCGTGGCGGGGGCAATTTTTTGTCCCAGCACTAAAATTTGAACAATCTTGGTAGGGGTCCACTAGATGAAGCTTCATACCAAATATCAAAGTCCTGTGCCTTGTGGTTTCAGAGAAGAAAATTTTTAAAGATTTTCCCTATATAAGCCTATATAAAACCAAAGGGCCCCGGGGTGGGGGCATTTTTGGCCCCAGCACTATAATTTGAACAATCTTGGTAGGGGTCCACTAGATGAAGCGTCATACCAAATATCAAAGACCCGGGCCTTGTGGTTTCAGAGAAGAAGATTTTTAAAGATTTTCCATATATAAGCCTATGTAAAACCCAAGGGCCCCGTGGCGGGGGCATTTTTTGTCCCAGCACTATAATTTGAACAATCTTGGTAGGGGTCCACTAGATGAAGCTTCATACCAAATATCAAAGTCCTGGGCCTTGTGGTTTCAGAGAAGAAGATTTTTAAAGATTTTCTCTATATAAGCCTATGTAAAACCAAAGGGCCCCGGGGCGGGGGCATTTTTTGCCCCAGCACTATAATTTGAACAATCTTGGTAGGGGTCCACTAGATGAAGCTTCATACCAAATATCAAAGTCCTGGGCCTTGTGGTTTCAGAGAAGAAGATTTTTAAAGATTTTCCCTATATAAGCCCATGTAAAACCAAAGGGCCCCGGGGCGGGGGCATTTTTGGCCCCAGCACTATAATTTGAACAATCTTGGTAGGGGTCCACTAGATGAAGCTTCATACCAAATATCAAAGAACTGGGCCTTGTGGTTTCAGAGAAGAAGATTTTTAAAGATTTTCCCTATATAAGCCTATGTAAAACCAAAGGGCCCCAGGGTGGGGGCATTTTTGGCCCCAGCACTATAATTTGTACAATCTTGGTAGGGGTCCACTAGATGATGCTTCATACCAAATATCAAAGACCTGGGCCTTGTGGTTCCAGAGAAGAAGATTTTTTAAGTTTTTGGTGAAAAAAATCTATTTTTGGCTCCTGTGACCTAGATGTGCAACGGACCGGAACCATTTGAACAACCTTGAAAGGGGACCACCTAAGGATCATTCCTGTGAAGTTTGGTCAAAATCCGATCAGTGGTTTAGGAGGAGATGTCGTTTAAAGAAATTGTTTACGCACGCACGCACGGACGCACGGACGCACGCACGCACGACGGACGACGGACAAAAAGTGATCCCAAAAGCTCACCTCGTCACTACGTGACGGTGAGCTAATTAGATACTCTCTAATTCTCAGTAAGCCTTTACGCTGGAACCGTCATAGAATCTGAGATCTGACCCACAGGCATGCATTTAAAGAGCGAAGCAAATTTTCAACCGTGATTGGGTTAACTACCATGCATGCAGTCTGTCGTATAACATTTATTTTGTACCCAGTCTTTTTATATCCAAAACAGAAGTAGAGGCAATGATCAGGAATCGATACAATTAACCCACAGCTCCCATCAGAGACACCAAACGCAAAGAAACACAAACATGAAGCAACAGACCTAACGGGAAATACCAACAGCGGTAAGCCAAAAGGACAGTTACTTTCCCACAAAATGGCCAAAAGGCTATCCAAAATAAAATAATATAAGCGACACAAACACCCAAAGACAAACCATAACAAAAATAAACCGCGACATCAGAACCGCCTTGGAACGGTCAGCGGAAACGAATTCCACTGGGGGGGGGGGGCTTAAATCGATTTTACGTGGCCACAATCCTCGCCCTTACTTCCGTCGCGATTAAGACAAATAATGGTTCAGTCCGCATGAAGGATTTCTAACTCATCGGTGCAACATCTCCGTGAACACAAAAATCAAACAACCACAAAGATGAAACAACGGTGAGGAACCGACAGCAATAAACAACAGAAATGCTGGAGCAAAAGAAAACTAACAGTTAGACTCCGATGGGTCCGACTAGAGACAGAGCATCAGTTACCAACCAACATATGCCTTCAAGCTGGAACCGTCATATAAACTGAGGCCTGACCCATCGGCGTGCAATTGAAGAGGAAAGCAAAGTTGTCAATCGTGATTGGGTAAACTACCATGCATGCAGTCTGTCGTATATCATTTATGTTGTACCCAATCTTTTTATATCGAAGAATGATTTTGCGAAATTGGGTGCAGGTGTCATCGCGGTTATACATTTTTGTAAATTTACGTACTAAGTCACCATAAAATTCGGGTTCCGATAGGCCTTGTTGCAGAAGAGATTAAAGTCCAGTATTGAATTTTGAAATTAAATCAGAATGACGTCTATAAAATTTTGAAAAGGCTTTGCGTAGTTTATGGCACCGATAACCCTGATTAAGAAGTTTAGCAGTGAACAATTTATTACGAGTGTTGATGTCAGTTACATGACTACACACTCTGGCAAATCGAATTAATTGTGAAATATAAACGTCATGGGATGGCGCACGTGGAACATCACTATCCAACAAAAGGTAAGTTTACAATCTCAAACTCAAAATCATCGCGTTTATCATAAATTTTGCAAGAAACAAACCCATCCACAACAGATAGATGTAAATCCAAAAACGGGGCCTCGGTATCAGAAGAATTTGCTTTATTTAACTGAAGTTCTTGTTGGGGGGGGGGGGGGTGTAAATTTGACTGATCAAACCATCGAAATGGGTATTGTCAAGATTTAATAAATCATCAAAATATCTAGAAGTGGAGCTAAAAGCTTCAATGATCTCAGACTGGTTATCAGCAGAAAGGGACATCATGAAGTCTCTCTCATAACAAAACAAAACAGATCAGCCACGAGTGATGCGCAATTAGTACCCATCGGAATACCCACAACTTGTCTAAATAACTTAGTACCAAATATTATGTAAATATTGTCAAGTAGAAAGGTGAGATCTTCACAAGTTCACACACCTTCGGACATGACCATAAAGTATAGTTTTTATGCTCTTCAGAAGTGAAAAACGCATTTCTTACATTACATGCAAGATAGATGGAGTCTTCCCTATGAAATGTCCATTCAATTAAATCATTAAGTTTTTCTTTTATAAGATTATGAGGAAGTGTAGTGTAAAGGATGGAAAAATAATAAGTAGACAGACATCGTACATCAACCATAGTGCAGTTTATATTTTACTTCTGGTCCTTTGAGATCAGTGTGAATATTCTGAGAACTCAGAAATAAATTATTGGTTTAGACTCATAATCTAGACAGGTTTTTAACTATTTGGACCCCAATTTTGATTTATATCAGTCTTTGAGTCGACTGCCTATTCGAAATTCGCAAAATTGCAGTATGTTTCCCCTGGCTTTCTTTGCCGGATCATTACAGGGTCACTGATGAGGCTTTATTAGCCGAAACTACGTAGTATGACCCATCTTCTTTCTTATGAATGTTTTCATTGCTCTTAAAGGAACTCATTTTTGATTTTTATTTGAAGCACGAAAACGCCTGGATTTCAATTTATTTGAAACTTCATTAGAATTTTTATAGACCAAAACAGATTTCTACCTCATCTTTCGAATACTTTGTCGCAATATTTTATCACATGTTTTTGATGGCAGTAAAACATGAAGTTAATTATTTGGAGAGTTCAGTGGTGGTACAAGAGCTTGAATTTGTAATAAACCGTGCTTTGTATGGTCTTTTATGAAGTTTAGGTAACCGATATAACATAGGAAGCTTGTCTTGTCCTGATGTAACACGGACAGCGAACTTGGTGGCTGAATGACAAATGTGGTCATCAAGCCCTCTCTACAGCTAAAGGCTGAAATTCATAGGCCTTAGTACCACCAAGTTCTTGCTGAAGAGTGTTAACATAGTGAAGCCGTCAAACAACGACCACATTGTTAGCGGCCTAATCAGCTGGAGCCAAAACAAACTTCCTATGACATTCTTGAATACCTAGTTTAAGGTGACGTAAAGACGTCTTAGGTTTAGGAGGTAACAAGTTCGTATTTTGCGGATAAAAAGATATGCGTTTGTTCACTAATTTTAGAATGCTTCTATTCTATTAGAGCTTTATGCTCAACGTACTCTCGTTTACACCATCGATTACTAAATTCATTCAAGGCAGCAGCGATTTCATCTCTACATTTATTGAAATCGATTTTATAAGGAAATCGATATTTAGGTCCTTAAGAATTTATAGTACGTATCCTAGAATCAGGAATGATTTTTTAAACTGCCAGTAAAAATATGACCAGCAGGAGGATAGCAATACACTTAATTTTTACAATCACATGTATCAGGAGTGTTAGTGTCAATATCAAGATCAGAAACAAGTTTATTGAAATTAAAAATGATAGATCTACTGTATTTATAGCAAATTATGGGTGTTTCAGTGTTTTGAAAATAAGCAGGAATGGATGAAATAACCGAACTGTCCCGGAAGATACTAGGTAAATCTATACAATCCAAACCCTTATTAATGAAGGATATTTTGATGTAATGACGTTTGTGATTAATTTCCGAATCGATGAAAGGACAAAGAGCATGCTGAGTATAACATCTAGTTGAACGAGCAGCGTCATATAATTGATTAGAACTATCGTAGAATTTATTCGCCTCGGTATCCAGAATCCGTAATACAGAAATGGGTAATGAACATAGAAAAGCAAGCATTGAGTGGCGTCCATGATTCAATAATATTATGGACAGTCACTTCAGTCTGGTATTGTTTCTTTCAAATGTACGTAATTTAAGTTTATAGTTACCATTTGTTCTGGAGCACTGCGATCTAGTTTTACGCTTTTCACAGTCCAGAAGCGAGAAAATATCAAAGTCGGGCATTTTCGATATATTACGCTCATGATAAATGTTGTCATTAAAGCCCAATGGAAAAGGTGTCTGTAATAATTTAATCCATTTTAATTCAGTTTCATGCCGTTTAATAATTTTAAACCTAGCTGTAGAATTTACACCATAATACATTTTTTCCACTGGCTGTATAGAAATATCTTTTATAGAATGACATGTACGTCTGAAATGACGGTACAAGAAACTGTCAGATTTTTTAGGCTTACTCATTCTTCGATAGTGTTCGTTAAAACGCGTTTTTAACATGCGATTAGTTTGTCCGACGTACTGCATTTTACAATTTGAAGCATGTCAGGTTATCATATATATCAAATCCGTAGACTTACTTGTCAAATTGAACATGTTAACTACAGAAAAACGTCTATCGTTTACAGACGAAGAAACAGTAGACGCAGTGCATAAATGTGAACAGCACCTGCACCCCTTAGCATTGCACTTGGAAATACTAGGATACACGCCTGTATACTTTCTCTGGAAAATATGAAGATATATGAAAATGGCATTGCAAATGCTATGATTAGCAGAAGCAGGGTTTCAAAGACTCTTTGTTTGGTAATAAAATGTTTTTAGCAGTTAGACCCAATCCTTTTTACAGATTGTGTGTCGAAAACATGAAATGCCACAAACGATAATGTGGACAAGATTGTTGAAGATGTGTTAAAGCACCAAACTGAAATGGAGGCGATGGAAGAAACTAATTTGATTGATCTGAAGAATCTCCGTCACTGGTGGAAAAATGCTTCTGCAGAGTACATTCTTTCCAATTAAGGAACGACTCTGTCCATAACAAGTTGGATGAAGTTCTGATTAATGGTTTCAAGGCGTTCGAAGGTTGTTGCCCTTGAGACTGTGGAACATAATGATTTGATAATATTAAACTTTTGGAGCAATATTTATGGTCTTTGAATATTGAAACTGTGATCATTTAACTTATAACAAAGCGAAAATGACAAGTTGAGACCGAATGGCTTAATTGTTCTCAAGTAAAAATCTAACACTTCTAAGGACAAATCAGGCCTCAGAAAGTTTGAATTTTTCTTCATTTCAGTCTTCATATATTGATTTCGGCTCTGATGAGCTACAGAACTGCATTTCTCAAATACAAATGTGCCATAAATACACAAAAATGTAGGATTGTCAAAGCGTACCATGATGACAATCTTTCCAATAGTAGAGCTTGAATGGCTCGATCAATGATAGTGCGTTTATCTTGGCTGATTCGAACTCGTTTTAGTCCCGACGAAATTCGTCCGGCAGCTCCGGAAAACAGATATTGTAATGCACTAGCGTATGTAACGTGACGTCGGATTGGATATCATCAAAACTTTGCGACAGTTTATTATAGGAATGCCTTTTATTTGTGTGGATTTTATCGATGTGTATATTCCGGCGAATCACTCACAAACTACATAAAGCCGTTTGTGTGTGATAGGCCCGAGTTTTACAATTCGATAAATCCACCAAAGTGATTATTCATTCCACATTATTCCAGTTTGTCATCGAAACGTTAAGGAATGCCAAAAAAGTAAATTTTAAGAATTCTTTCGGAAGCGTAATAATGAACTTATCAAAGGCCAAGGCGGAATGATTATTCAATTAGAAGCTGCCATCTTCGAAAGAAAGCTAAGCGAGAGAAACTTCGTCTTTAAATTCAGTTTTTTTTTTGTCTTCTAAATTAAAGTTTTCAAGTTTCCCATCTTTCAATCGATCGCTATAATGTCACTTCATATATGCAATGACGTAACTCGTGGGTTCTAAACTTGCTCTTTGGGATCAAGTTATATTACTACTTGTCGCTGTTTGAAATAAGTCTGAATTTTTTGCTGATGTAATGTATCGAAGTATAAACTATTTAGTTCAACCAATCGAATCGCTCGAAATGCACATAATGATGGAGAAATGGAATTATTCTGCGATACACTGCCAGGACCCGACCTGATCATGTAACATCGCTTTTCATTGGCTGGCCTTTGGTTTTACGCAATTCACAGGGCTTGTCGTTTTGTGCAAAATAGTAATTGTTTAATAAAACAACCGAATTAGGTGAATTAGAATGGGGATAGCTGTATTAAAAATTGTCATTTTGTGAGGTAAATAGTCGGTTTTACGTTCGCAAATTCCGCATTACGGCTCCGCTGACGCTTTCTTTATTTCCCATATAACTCAATGGAATCTCTAAATTGCCGTAGCAACCAAACTGAAGAACCAATTTTATAAAAACACAAATTTTCCATTCCCCAACCCAAGGATGCTTCAGATAAAATTTGTGCCCTGTGGCTTCGGAGGAGATGCCGTTTGAAAGTGTTGACGGCACAGACGCAGGCGACGAAGGACAGTTGCCTATCCTATAAGTTTCCCCGGATAAATGTACAAACGAATTTTAAAAAAAAAATTCGATCGGTTAAAAAAACGAGCCATGAAGATTTTGACTGACCCTTGTTCCTTTTCACTCATGCGTTTTGTCGTCATGCACCTGTCCTATTCTGATTGGTTGAAATTGTCTTGCACAGAAAGGCGTTTTGCGTTTGCCTAAAAAGCGTTTCGAATAATCACTTTCATTGGCTGATATTAAACGCGATAAAATCGCTCGTGAACACGATTAACCGTACATTGAAACGCAATTATTTTACCCGCACGCAATACGTATTTATCGCACAGAAAACATGTGTAAATGGTAAAGATTTTCGCGAGCTTATCTGTACTGTACTTCCTGACCAGCTTGATTTTGTATTTTACAAAAGAGGGACATTCTCAAAGAGGTTCATGATTACACTTTTTCCCATATTAGGACTTAAATGGCTCGATCAATGATAGTGCGGCATGGCTGATTGGAGGTCGTTTTAGCTCCGATAAACAAATATTTACGGGATGATTGTATTGAAAATTGTCATTTGGGGAGCGGTTTTATGGTCGCAAATTTCGTTTTGCGGCGACGCGTTAGCGGAGCCGTAAAACGATAATTGCCAACATAAAACCGACAATTAACGTCCTAAATGTCAATTTTGAATACATTTATCTCCATTTCAAAGCACTTATTCAGTTAATTTGTTTTGAAAAAAATGTTTTGTTTGTCCCAAGCGCAAGCGCAGTCAGCTGCGTAAAACCACTTACCAACCAATGAACATCGACGTTACATGATGACGTCGGATTTCTGACAGTATATCGCAGAATACACGGTCACAAGGTGTTGATGTTATCCAATCAGACGTAGCGTTACATACATAAGTGCATTAGAATTGGTGATAATTTAGGGAGGTCATTCTTATTTTAGTTGTATCGTAAACTCGTATGCTGTTTTTTTTTACTCATTACAATCGCCTCATCGTTGAGGCGAGTCCACACATGTACGTTGTTTTAGTGAGATACTATACTGATGAAACGAAATCTTTAAGTTGAACATCCTAATTAAAATATTTAGTGCAACAGAAATTGAAACAATACAGACAGAACGGAAATTTAAACAAAAAAACTAGAAAGAAATCAAAACAAGTAAGTTTCTCCGGGTACTCTGGTTTCCACCAAACCTCTGATTGACGATCGGCTCGAAATGAGTGGAATCACCTTGGAAGGGTCGTAAAATCAAGAAACAAAAAGAAAGAAAAGAAAGTAGTTTAAACGAGATGTTATATTGTTAAGGCGTGAGATCTAAGTTGAATAAAATATATACTAAGTTATGTAACGAGATGGTTTGTTTTTCTTGTATTTATTTTTTTTATTCTTTTCTGTTTGTCTTAGTTTCAATTTTCTTACTGTTTTTCTTGTTTAAATTTCCTTTCAACTTTTCCAGTTGCAAGTTCCATTATGTTTTCTTGTTTCATTTTCTTTTCCGACAAATTTCGGGAAGGAAACGCGTAAAGGATACCAAGTCCATTTACATATACTTTCGACAGGACACACAGTCATTGTGCCTATCACAGGAAGTAAACAAAATCACGCGGATTGCGTCAAACTACACTGTATCTGTGAGCATCTGCGCTAACGCCAGCTAATAAACAACATTATTCTGTCTCATTATCTCCTTCAGAAAGTTGCGGGCAACGATTATACCCGTCACGATAGCACAACCGTGTACTAAACTCCGTTCAGAAAATCTGAATCATCGATTTTTTCGTTTCTTGAGTTTAATACTCATTTTAGCAAATACATCACTATGGGAAAGTTTTAGACCTCACCTTCTGCCGATTTCTCCAGCAAGTCGTATGCATCTGCGACAGCCAGGAAAGGCTGTGGTTATTAAGAGAAAATTGCAAAATCTAAATTTTCTTTCACAGTCTAAGACATTCTGACAGATTCGACACACCCTTTTAAACCATATAAAGAAGTGGTTACTGCTCTTGTAAATTACAAGGGCGTCTGTGTTTTATTTGCACGATCACTTCATGGAAAATCATTAGCTGTGACACCACATCTGATATCGGTATATTTCTTTTTTAACACTGTTGACAGCACATCTCGCTAGTGGCTCTCCGTTCCTAGAGAGCCTCTATCTAGTCATTCGAATATAAGGTGTGTCATATTTGCCTATCTATTAATAAAGTGCAGCACATGGATTTGAATATTTATTATTTTACATGATAATCATCGTCAAATGGACTTAGTCTGTGGTCACATTTCTTTGTTTTGCAATTTTCTCCAAATGATCACAGCCATTCCTGACTGTCGCAGAGGCATACGACTTGCTGGAGAAGTCGGCTTAAATGGGCTAAAATCAGTATTAAACGCGAGAAACGAAAAAATCGATGATTAAGATTTTCTGAACGGAGTTTTAATGGCGTCTCTCCTGTCTTTAGACTTAACATTTTTCATTTGAAGATGGTTTATTGTTTTTTACTTATTTCTAGACATCACGAAAACACGCCTATATAATTTTGACCCCCTTGAACCCCACTTTTATATAGTAAAACTGGGGTTTACAACGGTAATCCTTTTTTTCTTATTTGTGCTCGAAATTATAGATTATGGGTTTCCGTTGGAACCGCCTCGATGAGGCGGTTCTTATGTGTACCCACAATCTATATTTTGAGCAGAGATAAGAAAAATATCATAATTTTTCATCTGAAAATTGTCGTTTTTTCGGCGGTAAAATTTACAATGTATTTGTATAGGCGTGTTTACGTAATGGCTAGTATAGATCACACGATCTATATCTTTTGAGCAAACATAAGTACGTTAATAAACACGCCCGTAAACCTCATTTGTCTCTACATTCATATATAGAGGGTTATCTAATTAAAGTTACCCTGTTATATGATTATATTCCAAATATCAAATGTTTCCGGTCAGTAGTTAATGAGATACGAACAAAAACCTTGGTGTGGTGTAAAACTTTATTGTGAGCGCGACATGGACGCGTACGCCGACGGTTGACCACAATAGCTCTTCTTATCTTTCGTTCAGGCGAGCTAATAAAGAATACATATTGCCAGGACATATCTGTTAAGACATACATTTCCGCTTGTGAAGTATTCATTATGATGAAGTTGTTTTATGTTTGTGTTTCTTTCCATTTGGTGTCTTGGATGGGAACCTTGAGGTAATGGTATCGAATCCTGATCGTTGCTTTCAGTTCTAGTTAGAGGGATGATATTTTACGGAATTGTTAATCTCGTTACGGACTTGTTCATTTACGGATTTGTTAATATTGTACTCAGCAACGAATAGTCTCAGACTGCGCGGGGCACACATGGCAGAAGATGCCCTTTGCTAGACACAGACCATTTAGCAAATTAATGGGAAGAAATGTCCAAACATTCGATAGTATGTATTCAATACGAAACGATGAATCTTGTCCCCTGTGTAATGATTCATTATAGATATATATTAGTAGAAGCAATTATTATACTTTCCGGGATAATGACTGATACATTTTGCTTCCACGAATAACATTTCTATCTAATTAATGTCAAGAATCCTATGACATAAAACCATGTTAATGGCTTGATTTAAAACTGTCTGTTCACTCCGGAAACATTTGATGTTATACCATAATTGTATTACACTGATGATCACGTTTATCTAGAGGCCCTTCCTAACTTGGACTACAAATATCAAAAGTAGAGCGTGTCTGTAGTATTTTAATTATACAGTGGAACTTCAATGGCTCGAACACCGATGGCTCGTTTACCATGTATGTGTCGAACCCATGCTTGAGTCCCTAGCGAAATCCTCTACATTAGAAATAGTGGGGGGTAATTAAGGAGATTTTAGTCTTTTATCTTGCAAATGTATGCTGTGTGTACTCAATAGAATCGCCTCAATGAGGCGATTCTAATGAGTACACACAGCATACATTTTCATTATAGAACATCGAAAAGATGTCTAAAAGTATCTCGTTATGCCTCCAGGCAGTAACCTCAGTGGTTCGAACTACCCCTGTCTCGAACAGATTTTCGAGGTCCCAAAGGTGTTCGAGCCATTGAAGTTCGGCTGATTTAGATAATAAGAAAATGACCAGCCTTTGTTGCTACCAGTGACGACCCTGATCATACCCTGTGCTGAGCGGCGTCTGATCTATACCAGTTCTGTTCGCTAAAGTCCCGTTTGGGGACGTTTTGTCTGTCATATAGAGGATCTTACCCGAGTGGCAATTACATATGAAACGAGCCTCCGGCGAGTTTCATACATTTAAAATGAAGTGACAAGGAGTACAAGATTCTTTTGGACATACGATTTTTAAATCCGATTTTTTGCTGAAGAAGATAAAAGTAAATTTAAAGGTGCTTTATTGAGCTATCTGGAAAGAATGCTTCCAAAAATAAAATACATATAGCCGGTATTTTCTTTAAAACAATACAAATGAATGCATTTTATGCAAAATTGCGAACAATTATGATGACAGATAACGAGTTTGAGAGGGATTCCCTAACTAGGTTTCGCACACTAGTTAGATTTATTTTAGTTCGTGACAAAAATAGAATCCCCATATATGACGTTATGCGACGTTCATTTTTGGCCTTGTTTGCTTAGGCCATGCCTGAATCGGAAAAAAATATGACGCTGAATACCATGCCATAAGTAACGACACTCAGAGACGATACTGTCGTCATGTATGTGTAAAGTGACAGATTTATTTTTAGAACAGAAATTCCTAACACATGTTCAGAGCGAAGTGTAAACACGAATGAAAACGACCATTTTCACAAAGTTCTGAAGCTGTATTTGGCCCCAAAAGTGTACACATGACAAAAGAGTATGCATTGAAGATAAAAACCAGAAAAAAAAATTTGAGACCCGGTAGCTCAATAATGCACCTTTAAAACAGGACTTCACGAACGGCGACATGATGTTATGCGTCAGTAATCAGGGAGTCAGTTGTTCAAAATTAACGACGTCGTTATTTAACGTATCGTTAAAACATTGATCATTAAAAATGGCAATATATGCAAAAAGATTTGCTGAACAAAATGTGAGCAGCTCACATTTTTTAGCACAAATACCCAAAATTATCGATATTGTACTTGCTAGAAGAGTTAACAATATGACCACTAACGAGCTCGTTAAGCTAACGATACTTTGAACAACTAACCCCAGGTGTTATTGCCAAACCTACTTAATAAAACGTAATAAGCTATTTTGGCCACTGCACGAGTTTGCCGTTTTAGTGATAATAACCGGGTAATAGTTCTGGCTATTGACCGGTTATAATGTATTGATTTTGGTTTCCTGCTTCGAATGTATATCATCTCCCCTATGCATGCGTAATGAAGAGGTTTTCCCAGATAAAAAGGGAACGAGTAATTTTGCCAGATGAAAAGGGAACCAGTAATTTCCGCCAAAAAGAAACAAACAACAACAATGTATGGTGTCTGGCTATCTTGCGGTGCAGCTGACAATCAAACAATGCAAACCCAGATAAGACCGCTTTGAATGTGCAGTCCGATCATAGTCTAAATTGTTAAACCCAAACCTCATATATTTGTCAGCACTGTCAACTCAAACTTCATATTGTTTTTATTTGTTTTTTTTTTTTTTTTCGTACAGCAATTGGGTAATAAAACAGTTATTTCTTGGTGGCTGTTTGGGGAATAGTCAAACTTATTGGCCCTCAGCGCCTCGGATAGCCCCATGTATTATTGCCACCGGCCTCAGGGCTAGGGCAATAGCGCATATTAAAGTTGATAAGTCAATATAAAGAATATCGCTATAGCTAGCGAAAAGTCGAAGTTAAAGAGATATACATTATTTAAAGTTAATAGCAGTCCCGGCCTTTCACAGCTTAATGGCCATGTACTTTTATCTGACCATTTAAGCTAAACTGTGCAAAAATTAAACGCTTTTTTTTCTGCTTGTCATTGACCCATCTGCCTTGCTGTTGTTTGACATTGCCAAACAACGTCGACCAAGGTTCAGACGCCGCAGAACTACTGCTCTAGTTTGCTAAGACGAAAATACATTGTTATAAAACTTCGCACAGACCTATCACCTTGACCGCTATGAAACTAATTAGGTTGATTGGTTTGTTTGATTTGGGGTTTAACGTCCCCGTCAACACTGTAAAGGTCATTTTGGAGACGTTGCTAACAATTTTGTGGGACTTTTACCCGACATCGAGATGAAATGACATCTCAAGCCCTGTCGCCCAATGAAACCAATAAGGCTTATTAGCATGGACGGTCCGCCTCGCACCGCGGTTTCTGGACAGGCTTAGATTCTCTAAGCGGTTTACCAGTACTAGTGTGCGGGCCGGATTCAGCTCTGCGTGGAAGCATCATGCAGCCCATATATTTCTTCAAGCCCCTATGGGCGGGGGCTTGGTAATTAGGTGGAAGATTCCATCATTATATACGAGTTTAGTATAATACTTGACAGAGTACAATTATGAAATGAATGTTATTTATTTAGCGTTCATCGAAGGATGAACAGCATCGGGTGACGAGCTTCGGGACGCTTGAAATAGTTCTGAGATTCTTGCTCATGGAATCTATAGAGGTATAAATTGTTTATTTCACCCAATCAAAATAGAAGTGAAGGCAATGGTCAAGAATCGATACAATTAACCCACAGCTCCAATCAGAGATACCCAAGGGAAAGACATACAAATATTAAACAACAGACCCTAATGGAAACTTCAATAGCGGATAGCCAAAAGGACAGTTACTTTCCCACAAAATGGACAATTGGTTATACAGAACAAAATAATATAAGCGATACACACACTCAAAGACAAACCATAATAAAAAAATCGCGACAGAAGAACCGCCTTGGAACGGTTAAATCGCTCGAAATGTTATTCTAACACAGCGCGCCTATATAGTCAATGGAAAATAACTGTGCCATATTGTACAAAAAATCACGACAAAGAAGAGCGTGGCGAGTGACGTCATTAAAAAAATTTATGACGTCACTAGTCGATTTTCTTGACGTTGGACGGTGTAACGTTATTTTCTCGCATCGAAAACGTTAGAAAAGGATATAAATGCATGTGTTTCAGTCGATATTTGAGAGGGATTTCTTCTCTAATTGGCGAAAAGTTGTGATAATTTGAAGGAAACAACAGCATTATTGACGAGCTTATGCGTGTTAGAATCGAAATAGATCAGCTCTAGGTAATAAATCACATCTCTAGCCAGTGATTTGTTAGGTAATAAATCACAGTTTGTCGGTCAGTTGTAAGTAGATAAATCACGCGCGCACGCGCTCGTGATTTGTCTACTTTACAACTGACCGACAAACTGTGATTTATTACTCAACAAATCACAGCTAGAGCTGATCTATTTCATAAATAAAAATGAGAATTGGAATTACCATTATGCGATCAAGTGTCTCTGCATTCGGTGACTGGAGACAATTGTTTTCTGTAATCGTGACGTTTCATGAGTAGTCCATGTCTCATTTCACAAGAAAATCCAATTTTCATTCAAAATTGTGTTCCTCGTTTCCAAGAAATAACCTTAGTAGTTTTAATAATTTTCGAAAATCTTGACGAAGAGCACTTGTTTGGGCCTATAGAAGATACCCAGCCAATACAGAACAGAAGGAAAATGTTTGGTTGACATCGATACGTTTTGTCGATTATTTATTGATACAGTCGAACTTCAATGGCTCGAACAACTTCGGGACCTCGAAAATCTGTTCGAGTCAGGGGTAGTTCGAGCCACTGAGGCTTACTGCCAGGACGAGGCATAACGGCGTACTTTTAGACATATTTTCGGTGTTCTGTAATGAAAACGTAAGCTGTGTGTACTCATTAGAATCGCCTTATCGAGGCGATTCTTACAAGATAAAAGATGAAACCCTAAATTTATTTCGCGCCATTTATGTAGAGGACTTCCCTAGGGGCTGAAGAACGGGTTCGACTCAGGCATGGTAAACGAGCCATGTTTTCGAGCCATCGAAGTTCTACTGTATTTATTGATTGTTTGTAATACATTATCATATTCAATTAAAAAACAGTTCTTAAAACAAATAATAATAAGGCGAAATGATGACTGGACCCCAAGTTCCGAATTGAAGACATAATAAGGTATGCGGAGAAGAGTAAGCACTATTTGCCCTACAGATGCATTATGTTCCTACTCATTTGTGTGACAAATCAGTACCCAGCAGACATAGGGCGTAATTGTGACGTCACATCAACGTCGATACAACGCCATGGCGTTTATGCAACGTCAAATCTACGTCGACGCAACGTCATGACGTAAAATTAGGCCAAGGAGGCCAGAAAAAGCATGAAATATATCACATTACGAGTAAGCAACCATGCAACATATTGCATTTTTTCACATCTCAAAAATGGCTGCTTTTCTGATGAAAATCCGTGATTTCTTATTTATACAGCAAATGTAAGTTGCAAAAGTTCTTTAGTACCGCCTTATTTAGCGGTCCCCTCTCATCGTGGATTGAAGAAATAGATCGAGCAACATGATGCGGCCACGCAGAGCTGAAACCGACCGCACATGAATACTGGTAAACCGCTTAGAGGGTCTAAGCCTGCCCAGGCAATGTGATGTGAGTAGCACATTCTCTGCATATAAACAAGAGACCCATGGGCCACTACGCTCACCAGAAGTCATGTGGTTTATACCATATACAGTCATGCTGCCCATCTTGGTCATGTGACAACAACACTTACAGGCTACCATGCAATCAGTAAAATCAAGTGTCTTTTTCCATACAAATGTGTAAGTGACCAAATTTGACCTGGACGTAAAACAGGTCAAAGTCAACCAAAGGTCATCATTTGAACAAACTTGATATGGCCCGAGTCCCCAATGCTGCATACCAAGTTTCAAGGTCATCGGCCATTGGGTTCATGAGAAGAAGATTTTTTAAGGTTTTACTATATATGGGCATGGTGGCCATATTGGTCACGTAACCCAGTCCTTACGAACAAACTTCCGTTCCCCCTTCCCAAAGAAGCTCCAAATGTAATTTTGCTTCAATCAACTGAGCAGTTTGAGTAAAGAAGAAGATTAAAATACTGCATCTGAGGCATCCAGGACAAAGGTCAGCAAAAGACCTTGACCTTTGAAATTGATAAGCTTCCATTAAGCTGATTACGAATATCATTTCTGATGCCACAGGCTACCATGCAATCAAAAATATCCACTGTTTTGCCCTTTTTCAATAAAAAACGTCTAAGTGACCAAATTTTACCTTGATTGAAAACAGATCATGGTCAACCAAAGGTCATCATGTGAACAAACTTGGTAGGGCCCGAGTCCCCGATGTTGCATACGGGTCATCGGCCCTTTGGTTCCCGAGAAGTAGAGTTTAAAGGTCTGGTGAGCTAAAGATAGAAGTGAAGGGATCAATACAATTAACCCAAAACTCCCATCAGAGACACCAAAGGGAAAGAAACACAAACATGAAACAACTAGATCCTAATAGCAACAGCAAGAGCAAAAGCCAAAAGGACAGTTACGTTCCCACAAAATGACCAGTTGGCTATCAAAAATTAAATAATATGAGCAATACACACACTCAAAGTCAAAGACAAACTATAACAAAATAAACCTCGACAGAAGAACCGCATTGGAACGGTCAGTGAAACAAATTCCATTGGGGGGCTTAAATCGATTTTGCGCGGCCGCAATTATCGCCATTACTTCCGTGGCGATTTAGAAAAATTATTTGTTCAGTCCGCATGAAGGCCTCTTAACCCATCAGTGCAACATCTCTGAGAACACAAAAATCAAACAACCACGGAGATGAAGGACTCTACAAAAAGAAACACATGAAATTCTCGAGTCCTTGGTTTCATTGGGCGCCTGTGCTTGAGATGTCCTTTCATCACAGTGTCGTTTAAAAGTCCCACCCAACTGGAAGCAACGTCCAAAAAATGACAAATATATAGTGTTGACGGGGAGGTTACCTCAAACAAACATACAAAACGGCCTCATTGATTAACCACACCCTTTGTCTTGGAGCAGAAATAAGAAAAAATATTCTTGCACACCAGACAAGGAAATCCTTGCTTTTACCCTGGGATAGAAATTTATGTTCTGACCCTGGTGTTCCAACCCCAAATCGAATATAATCGCGTGTTTGATAAATGCACTGGCTGATTACGACCTCGTATGCGCCGTCGTTAAGGTTGACGTCACAGCAACGTCACTTCACATTCCTGCAGTGTCAACACAATATGGCGGACGATGGTAACCGAAGTGACTGCAGCATTAAAAATCCGCGTTAAGAAATCGAAGGTATGCAAAAATAGAATCCAATATGGGTGTGAGGCGTTGATAGAAAAATCCTACCCTCGAGATCACTGTCCGGCATCACTCGGCAAGCCTCGTGATTCCGAACAGTGTCCCTCGGGACGGATTTTTTCATCCACCCATCACATCCATATAAGATTCTTATATTACATACCCACGAAAACCCCAGTTTTCTCGATACATTACGAAAACACGCCAATATAATTTTGACCACCTTTAACACACTTTTATGTAGCAAAATGGGGTTAACAGGGGTATACATTATTTTTCTCATTTCTGCTCAGAAATGAGAAAAATATCACAATTTCCAAATTAAGTTGTGCAGTTTTTGGCGGTAAAATTTACAATGCATTTGTATAGGCATGTTTTTGTAATGTAAAAAAAGGGATTTAGAGGGGTGTTCATTACACGGCATTGCGAAAACACGCCTATACAAATCTATTGCCACCTTTATCGCCGAAAAAAGTCGTTAATGCATGCCAGAAAGAGGATTGGTCCGAGAACAGAGCCCTGCCGGACACCAGAAGATTCGGGAATGCTGTCGGGTTAATCCCCATGTCATTAGAATGCCTCCCACTAACAATCAGCTTAATCTGACTTCCGGTTCGGGAAGAGATGTCGAAATGTGAAAAGGTAACGACGGACGACGGACCACAGACTACGGCATAAGCCAAATATGTCGTTTAAACGACAGAAGCCTCCGTGGTGCAGTGGTTACGCTACTCGCCTTGTAAACCAGGGATCGCAGGATCGATCCCGGGCTTCTCAAGACTTTCGGATGAGTCTTTAAACCGAGGTCCCGTCTATGTATGACCTTAGCTGTTGATGGGACGTAAAACTCAAACACTCACTCGTTTAAACGACATATTTTTGTTAAACGACATATTTTTGTCTTCTGTTCCATTCTATTTTTATTGTTTCAAATTCCCCGCTACTTTTTCGAGTGGAACAGAAAACAAGAAATATGTCTGTCATTTAAACGACATCTTTTTGTTTTCTGTTCCATTCTAATTTTATCGTTTTAAATTCCACGCTACTTTTTCAGAGTGGAGCAGAAAACAATAATTATGTCGTTTAAACGACATCTTTTTGTTTGGTGTTCAATTCTAATTTTATTGTTTTACCAGAAAAAGTGTTCTGTTCTGTTTTTCTGTTCTTGTAAAGACGAAAAGTCGCTTCCATTGCTGAGAGAATTAATCATAATCCCGGAAAAACGAAATAAAATAGATTTTTGGCCTCTGTGGCGCAGTGGTTAAGGACGTCGGCCACTGCAATGCTAGGCGACGTCGCCGCATCTGTGCGTGTGTTCGAATCGCAGTCCATGCACAATTTATTTATCCCTGATTGTGTCTCCACTATGGTTGTAAAGACGAAAGTCGCTTCCATTGCTGAGAGAACTAGTCATAATCCTGAAAAAAAAAAAAAAAAACGAAATAAATAGTAACAAATAAGCCCCTATATACAGAGTGTACTGCAGTAACGGATAGCCTTATATGCGCTATATGAGCTTCCTTTTTTTTGGGCATGCCTCTGTGGCGCAGTGGTTAAGGACGTCGGCCAATGCAGTGCTAGGCGACGTCGCCGCATCTGTGTATGGGTTCGAATCGCAGTCCAAGCACAATTTATTTATCCCTGATTGTGTCTCCACTATGGTTGTAAAGACGAAAAGTCGCTTCCATTTCTGAGAGAATTAATCATAATCCCGATAAACAAGAGGGCCATGATGGCCCTGGATCGCTCACCTGATCCATAGAGTAACAAAGGGGCCCCCGGGGAGGGCCATTATTGACCCAGGGCTATAATGTGCATAATGTTGAGGTAGGTCTAAATAGGTGAAGCTTCATACCAAATATCAACAAAGGCTATAATTTGAACAATCTCGATTAGGGTCCACTAGATGAAACTAAACACCAAATATCAAAGACCTGGGCCTTGTGGTTTCCAAGAAGAAGATTTTTTTAAAGATATTCCCTACATAAGCCTATGTAAAACCAAATGGCCCCGGGGCTTGGGTGTTTTTTTGGCCTCAGGGCTATAATTTAAACAATCTTGATAGAGGTCCACTAGATGAAGCTTCACACCAAATATCAAAGACCTGGGCCTTGCTGTTTCAGAGAAAAAGATTTTCAAAGATTATCTCTATATAAGACTATGTAAAACCAAAGGGCCCCGGGGCGGGGGCATTTGTGGCCCGAGGGCTATAATCTGAACAATCTTTGTAGAGGTCCATTAGATGAAGCGCCATACCAAATATCAAAGACATGGGCCTGACAGTTTCAGAGAAAAAGATTTTTCAAGATTTTCCCTATATAAGTCTATGTAAAACCAAAGGGCCCCAGAGGGGAGGGGGCATTTTTGGCCCCAGGGCTATAGTTTGAACAATCTTGGTAGAGGTCCACTAGTCGAAGCTTCACACCAAATATCATAGACCTGGGCCTTGCAGTTTCAGAGAAGAAAATTTTTAAAGATTTTCCCTATCTAAGTTTATGTAAAACCAAAGGACCCCGGGGCGGGGGCATTTTTGGCCCCAGGGCTATAATTTGAACAATCTTGAAAGAGGTCCATTAGATGAAGCTTCACGCCAAATATCCAAGATCTTGGCCTTGCAGATCCAGAGAAGAAGATTTTTAAGGATTTTCCCTATAAATGCCTATGTAAAACCAAAGGCCCCTGGGGCGGGGGCGGTTTTGGCCCCAGGGCTATAATTTGAACAATCTTGAAAGAGGTCCACTAGATGAAGCTTCACGCCAAATATCCAAGATCTGGGCCTTGCAGTTCCAGAGAAGAAGGTTTTCAAAGATTTTCCCTATATTAGCCTATGTAAAACCAAAGGCCCCCGGGGCGTGGGCATTTTTGGCCCCAGGGCTATAATTTGAACAATCTTGAAAGAGGTCCATTAGATGAAGCTTCACACCAAATATCCAAGATCTGGGCCTTGCGGTTCCAGAGAAGAAGATTTTTAAAGATTTTCCCCATATTAAGCCTATGTAAAACCAAAGGCCCCCGGGCGGGGGCATTTTCGGCCCCAGGGCTATAATTTGAACAATCTTGGTAGAGGTCCACTAGGTGAAGCTTCACACCAATTATCAAAGACCTGGGACTTGCGGTTTCAGAGAAGAAGATTTTTAAAGAGTTTCCCTATATAAGCCCATGTAAAACCAAAGGACCCCAGGGCGGGGGCGTTTTTGGACCCAGGACTATAGTTTGAACAATCTTTGTAGAGGTCCACTAGATGAAGCTTCATACCAAATATTGAAGACCTGGGCCTTGCGGTTTCAGAGAAGAAGATTTTTAAAGTTTTCATTTATAAAATCTATTTTTAGCTCCTGTGACCTAGATGTGCAACAGACCAAAACCATTTGAATAACTTTGAAAGGGGACCACCTAAGGATCATTCCTGTGAAGTTTGGTCAAAATCCGATCAGTGGTTTAGGAGGAGATGTTGTTTGAAGAAAAAGTTTACGCACGCACACACGCACACACGCACGCACGACGGACGACGGACAAAAAGTGATCACAAAAGCTCACCTCGTCACTACGTGACAGGTGAGCTAAAAACGAATAAAATAATTTATTGTTTTAAATTCCACGCTACTTTTTCAGAGTGGAACAGAAAACAAGAATTATGTCGTTTAAAAGACATATTTTTGTTTTCTGTTCCATTCTAATTTTATTGTTTTAAATTACTCCCTACTTTTTCAAAGTGGAAAAGAAAACAAGAAATATGTCGTTTATACGACATATTATATCGTTTAAACGACATATTTTTTGTTTTCCTCTCCACTCTTATTTCATCGTTTTAAATTCTGTTCTGCTAGATACTGGAATAGAAATGTCCCCTCCCGGGTTCCGTAAGAATCAGATCTGTTTGCAACCCCATTTGCATATTTTTGTATAGTTCGTCGACGAGCATGATCAGCTGAGTCTCGCAAGACTATTTCTATATCTTTTTCGACTACAGCCTTTGCAGCTCGTAGATGTCACGGAGACCTTGACGTTCATTCTTGATCCATGCAAAGCCCTTTGAGGTGTCAGTGTTGATTCATTTGAATACATACGTCTGAGAATGCTATATGTGCTATCCGAAGGCTCATGCAAGACAAGTCTATGCACAAACTCAGGCTTCGACGGTGACAACGGTCGTATCTTAAATTTTGCCGTGCGCCTGAAATAGCATTACGAAAAAACGCCTATACAAATACATTGCCATCCCCCCCCCCCCCCCCAAAAAAAAAATAAATACAAATAAAAAAAATAGAAATTTAAGATGAAAAAATTGTGATATTTTTCTTATTTCTACGAAAAACATAGATTGCGGGGACTCGATAGAACCGCCTCGACGAGGCGGTTCTATCGAGTACCCACAATCTATGTTTTTGAGCAGAAATAAGAAAAATAATGTATACCCATTAAACCCCAGTTTTACAATATAAAAGTGGGGTTCG
The DNA here is from genome assembly GCA_963580285.1 of Lucinisca nassula. Lineage (NCBI taxonomy): Eukaryota > Metazoa > Mollusca > Bivalvia > Lucinida > Lucinidae > Lucinisca > Lucinisca nassula. The sequence continues at coordinate 77,227,614 of OY757024.1, read as the reverse complement.
AAGGGGTCAGATTTATATGGCGTGTTTTCGTGACGATATTGATATACAGTAAGACCACTTTGAACAGTCCCAAAGGTGGTCTCTTTATGACTGTCATTGTTGTAGGAAACCCAAAGAAAGAATAATTGAAACCTTCTACGTATGATTTTAAGAGCACAATAAATCTTGATTTCAGCAGGTCTTAGTAGACGAATTTTACTGCACTAATATTTTCTGGACCAGTCTGACCTGATTATCTGCTTTTGGTTATTCGTCTGCCAGTGTCGTGCAATAAACTAATCCATTTAAAAGTAAGCCGTGCTAATGCAATTCCATATGGCCAATAATAATCAGGCTGAGTCTCAGTATATGGCTGAACGCAATGATTTACATATATATCCTATTTAAGTGGATATCTGCGCTAAATAACATAGTTTCAAATCTTTTCTGGTTGATAATTGTGACAATCTGTGTGTCATTACGTCTTCGTACTAATGGAAGTTAGCTATTTGCTCTCAGGCTACCCTTTCAATAATGGGTGCCGTAATATAAAGGAAGCGATGAACGAATAGGTACGTTGCCCTTGTGCACGTGCACACAATGCGGACAAAAACCACCCTGCGTGCCCGCCCAGTTAAATTTCATTGTTGGTCGATTTCTGTCAATCTACTCAAATTTACTAATCACAACAGCCTTACATTGATGGTCTCCACGTGACTATCACTGATTTATACGCAATCAAGATAATGGTTACCTTATTTGATTTGTTTGTTTTTGTTTGATTTGAGGTTTAGCGCCCCGTCAACACTGTAAAAGTTATTTTGGAGACGTTGTTCTAACGAGTGCCCACAATCTATATTTCGAGCAGAAATAAGAAAAATATCACAATTTTTCATCTTAAAAGTTTAATTTTTTCGGCGATAAAGGTGGCAATGTACTTGTATAGGCGTGTTTGCGTAATGAATGGTTATTTATAGCAGCGCTTTTCTGTTTGTTTTGAAGTCAGGGTCCGAGGTTATAAAACGTTCTTCATGCCCAACTCACTTGAACATGAAATTTGTCCTGCTCATAATTTTTAAAATGCCAACAATTGTTGGCATTTAAAATGTATAAACAGGGCAAACACAATTATTTGCTGACCTGAGCAGACAAATTGCTTCATTTGTTTGTATTTTAATAAATATGGCATTTCAACTTTCATGCTCAAGTGAGTTGACAAATGTTTTATAGCCTCAGGGCCTGGGCGTTGTATAAAGTGGGTTACATGTAGAACAGGGCCCAGTTGTTCAAAGCATCGTTAGCTTAACGAGCTCGTCGGTGATCATATTGTTAACGGTTCTAGCAAGTTTAATATTTATTTTTTGGTATTTTTGCTGAAACAAATATGAGCAGCTTTTGCATCTGCAAAAGCTGCTCACATTTTTTCAGTCAAAATATTAGCGTATTTGCCATAATAAATGATCAAAGTTTTAACGATATGTTAACTAACGACATCGTTAGTTTTGAACAACCGGGCCCAGATCGGGACCGGACACCTGTGTTGGGTTTGGCGAACAGTTTAGACCGCAGAACGTGGTGCCTGATCAAGGTCTACACTTTTTGCTAAAATACAGAAATTTAATGTCCGGTTTGTTTTGGAGTTTTATGGCCCAGCCAACAGTATATAGGTCATATTGAACCGGTTAGTTTTCCTCAACACACAATTCAGAGGCAGGCTTACACATGAACGGTTACCAAGTACTGTGCACGTTTGTCGCCAGAAACTCGCATCTGCCCTTCTTGTTTCAGCGGAAGGCAGAGAGAGAATGACCAGAGAAAGAATTTCATTACCAAACTCCACGAAAGAATGTTACAAACCCCGGCAGGTATCGAGTCCGGGTCCGCCAGGAATTTTAGGGTAATACGACACAACTGATATTCCCGATCAGCACCTTGTTCCAGAGAAGCGACCCATCAGTGCCTACAGCGCATCACGTTAACAAGTATGTGAAATAAAGACCCCATAAATCCCACTTTATATAGAGAAAAATGGGGTTTACGGGGGTAAAAATTATTTTCCTTATTTCTGTTCCAAGACATAAATTGTGGGTACTCGTTAGAACCGCCACAATGTGAGGCGGTTCTAACGAGCATCCAAAACCCATGTTTGGAGTATATCACAAATTTTCATGAGAAAAAAAAAAACTTTTCGAGGTTTGAAAAAGCACTTTCTTGCACACCAGACAAGAAAATCTGTGATTTTACCCTGGGATAGAAATTTATGTCCTGGTGTTCCGACCCAGACAACTAACATAAATGCGCTTCAATTCTATTCAACTGCCGGAACTACTTCCGCACTACTTTTATTTTGTAAACAATATACATGTGCGAGCTGTCAAAACTAACCGGAGGTGTTGTGCAAGAAAAATAATCCAATATGGGGTTCGGTTGTAGATGGGCGTTTCCAACCCTCGGTATGACCGTACTGAGCGGAACCTCGGCGTAGCCTCGGTTCCGCTCGGCACGGTCATCCCGAGGGTTGGAAACTGGGCGTTTCCAACCCTCGGGATGACCGTGCTGAGCGGAACCTCGGCGTAGCCTCGGCTCCGCTCAGCAGGGTCATCCCGAGGGTTGGAAACGCTAATCTACAACAGAAACCCATATCAGATCCTTATAATATCACACGGGTGTGTTGTCGTAATAGCTTTACTTATCTTTTTGCATGAAGACACTTTTAAACCAAAGAGCACACAGAGAAGACTACGGAACCTTAGAAGGGATACGCAATTTATTTCAATATGTTGTGCGAACAAGATAATATGTTGTGGGCACACGTGCGAATCTTGTGCGCACAAGATAATATTTTGTTCGCGCAATTTAATATTTTGTGTGCACAAGATATTATCTTGTTTGCACAACATTGATCTTGTGGGGACAACATAGCATCTTGTGCGCACAACTTATTATCTTGTTCGCACAATATAATATATTGTGCGCATAGAATATTATCTTGTGCGCACAAATTATTATCTTGTGCGCACAACATATTATCTTGTTCGCAGACCATATCTTGTTTGCACAACATATATCTTGTGTCCATAACATAATATCTTGTGCGCACAAGATAATTTCTTGTTCTCACGACTTAATAACTTGTTCGCGCAACATATTGAAAAAAACGTGCATGTCCCTTCTAGGGTTCGTAGAAGAGAGACCAAATCACGGATGCACAGGCTGATCTGAATTTCCACAGTGTGCACCTGTTCGAAGACAAATTTCTCTTAAAGTGGTGAGTCTCTAATGTAATTCGATCCGGCGCATGACAAAACCTACAATAAGACCGGTGCGGCCAGCAGAGACTCAAATCAACCTGCGCATCCATCCGCTATGACAACACTTATTGCTTATGTCCATTTGCATAGACATTTGCTTATAGTAGGTGCATGCTATCAGCGAAGACTCTGATGAGACTGCACTGATCTGAGTCTGCGCTTGTCGCTCAAGACTTCTTGTAAATTTTGTCATGCGCTGGCTCATTCCCATTGTAAGAATCCATTATAAGTATGAGGGATGGATAGGTAAATGCATCCCAAAGGTCTCTTTTGGACAAGCGATCCCTAGGGATATATTTGTCGATCCTTTCCTAGCATCCATGATGGATTCCTTTTTCTAGCATATACATGTAGAGCATTTCTGAACGTGGGTTGATTACTGACATCCGATATACCATGGTTACTGTGGCATCAGGGGACAGTTTCGCATTTGAGGGTGGACGTTTTTCAAAATATTATAGTAGGAAGGCTAAAAATGGCATGGTTGCTTATTAGAAATTGTAATATGTGGATATTTTTGCCAATGTTGGCTAATTTGCTGAGTATCTTTACTTTTATGAAATGGAATACGAAACTAACACACCAGCTGTCTTGATGCTGTGCAAGTTCAAGGTGCAGCGGCATATCTGAATTCACGAAGGTAGCTTTGGCAATAAAAAGTGGCTGTTTTTCAAAGAGGATTCCTGAAAAAGTTTACTGGTTGTGGTATACTTTTCTGTCTATTTCTTTGCATGTGACTGAGTGTACATGACATTTCAACAGGTGCCAAGTATTGGCGTTTCGGGAGTAAATTCACAGGATCTGTCAAAGTGAGGTAGAGTCATGCTTTTTTGTATGTAAAAAATAGTGGGTGGGGTAGGTGAAATGATGCTGCTGTCAGCCTATGCAAACAGAGAAGTGTTTCTTTGGTATTCTGTTTTAATTTCATGTATGTGTGGAGCACTTTGAAACCAAAACAGAAGTTATCGCTTTCTCCAGGAGTTGTTGATAACGATTCAAAAACTTGTGTGGCGCGGACAAAAAAAAGTGCTGCGATTAACTGTCCCCTAATGCCTTGTAGTGTTTGGTAAATTAGAGAGTTCTCAAATTTTTCCCCGGTGGCGGAATACGATTATTGGAGATATTTACAGGTGCAAAAAGCCTTAAAAAGAAGCAGAAGATGAAGAAAAAGAAGACGAAGAACAACAACAACAAACAAAAATCCTTAAAAAGCACTCTCAGGTCCCGAACAGCTCACCAGAGCTCTAGTTAAGATACCAAGAAAGTTACCATCACGAAAACACGCCTATATAATTTTGACCCCCTTGAACCCCACTTATATATAGTAAAACTGAGGTTTCCGGGGGTATACCTTATTTTTCTTATTTCTGCTCTAAAATATAGATATTGGGTATTCGTTAGAACCGCCTCAATGAGGCGGTGTAGCGTGAGATCTTTAAACCCGTGAGAACCTTAATACCAAGGTATATCTGCGCATGCGCAAGAAGGCCGTGAGAAATGTCATCCATTTCCTGTTAGCCCCTGCCCCTTTCAACTTGAGCCTATGTTTAAAATGTCTAAAGAAATCCGCTTACATTACGAACTTTAAATAGAACACTATTCATTACAGACTTTATTTATTTATTTATTTATTTATTTATTTATTTATTTATTTATTTATTTATTTATTCATTTATTCGAAAGATACCTGTATTAAATATGCCATAAATAGGTTTCCATGTGTTCAAAAAGAACAAAATCTATACAGATACATATATTTTCGTGGAATTATTACGAAACCACGCTTATATTTTAAACCCCATTAAACCCCACTTTTATACAGTAAAACGGTTTCAAGCGGTGTATATTATTTTCATATTTCCGCTGGAAAACATAGATTGTAGGGACTCGTTAGAACCGTCTCGGCGAGGCGATTCTAACGAGTACCTACAATCTATGTTTTCCAGCGGAAATATGAAAAATATCAGAATATTTTATCTAAAAAAATGATGATAAATTTCAATATATTTTAATAGACGTGTTCTCGTCATTAAAACTTTAAAATCAAGTTCGTTAGAAATTTTAAAATTATTATTCTGTCTAAATGGATTTGAACACTGTAGCATAAGCCTCAATATAAGTGCCCTTTTACAATAATGACAATAATACTTGTAATTATTGTAACAATAATAATGATGATAATAATAATAATAATAATTATAATAAATAATAATGATAATATTAATCATAATCCTAGGCTTAGAGAAAACATGTACACTCTTACCTTTTCAGTTCTACAATGTATTCCTAGCTTCCAAATGATATTGAACGCTTTTAACATTGGTTTCATGGAATTTAAATTTTGTTATATACCAACGTGATTAACATGTGTGATTTATGGTTTGACATTTCCTGTTGTCCCCATGCTTATCAAAACACACTAATTGTCACACCTTTTCTGCTTATATGGGGTAATAATGCCTAATGTCAACCGAACAGGTTTTCTCTTAACCGTTTCAATAAATAATAATAAAAAAAAAAACAGAAGTAATTACCGAACCCACTGCTCACCGAATGTAGGAAAGAAAGTATCAGGAAAAAAGTATCAGGGAAAAAAGTATCGGAAAAAAAATATCAGGAAGACAGTCTCAGTTTAATGTGACCAATTTGTGGGAATTGTACCAGACATTGAGATGAAATGACACCTCAAGCCCTGCCGCCCATTGAAACCAAATATGGTTCATGAGAATGGAGGTCCGACTTGCACAGGTTTAACATCCCCATCTACACTATACCTTCTTTCCGATAACCCAACTCACCAATCAAACTCGACCCAACCAACTGGGGCTTGAAGAAACAGATGGGCTGCATGGTCGCTAGGTAGGCAGGTACGTAGGTATGCAGGTAGGGTGAATGGTCTGGTGGGTGCGTGGCTGGATTGGCAGGTAGGTAGGTAGGTAGGTAGGTTAGGCTTACTTTTAACTTCTTAATTCGACGTTGTTTGTTTGTTTGTTTTGTTTGTTTTAAGATTTAACGTCTCAATCAACACGGTATAGGTCATTTTGGAGACGCTACTTCCAATTTTGTTGGACTTTTTCCCGACATTGAGATGAAATGACATTTCAAGCCCTGTCGCCCAACGAAACCAATAGGGTTTATAAGCATGGACGGGCCGACTCACACCGCTTTGCCTGGGCAGGGTTAGATCCTCTAAGCGGTTTACCGGTACTCGTGCGCGGTCAGTTTGAGCTTTGCGAGGAAGCATCATGCAGCCCATTTCTTCAAGCCCCAATGTGCGGGGGCCGTAGGTTCGGAAAAAAGAGATCCTGAACGGGGTTTTAGATTGTTTCTTTTAACCTTGCAATTCATCATGCAGCCAATCTATTTCTTCAAGCCCCGATGGGCGGGGGCCAACCTTCGACGTTGTAGGTAGGTAGTAGGTAGATAGACTTTGTTTGTTTGTTTGATTTGAGGTTTAACGTCCCTGTCATCTCGGTACTGGCCATTTTGGAGACGTTGCTTTAATTTTTGTGTGACTTATGCCCGACATTGAGATGAAATGACATCTCAAGCCCTGCCGCCCAATGAAACTAATAATATTTGTAAATGAACGGTCCGACTCCGACCGCTTTGCCTGGACAGGCTTAGAGCCTCTATGCGGTTTACTAGTACCCGTGTGCGGTCGGTTTCAGCTTTGCATGGAAGCGTCATGCAGCCCATCTATTTCTTGAAGCCCCGATGGACGGGGGCCAACCTTCGACGTTGTAGGTAGGTAGGAAGTCAGGTAGATAGACTTTGTTTGTTTGTTTGATTTGAGGTTTAACGTCCCCGTCATCACGGTACAGGTCATTTTGAAGACGTTGCTTTCATTTTTGTGTGACATATGCCCGACATTGAGATGAAATGACATCTCAAGCCCTGTCGCCCAATGAAACTAATAGGATTTATAAGTATGAACGGTCCGACTCCGACCGCTTTGCCTGGACAGGCTTAGAGCCTCTATGCGGTTTACCAGTACTCGTGTGCGGTCGGTTTCAGCTTTGCGTGGAAGCATCATGCAGCCCATCTATTACTTGAAGCCCCGATGGGCGGGGCCAACCTTCGACGTTGTGGGTAGGTAGGAAGTTAGGTAGATAGACTTTGTTTGATTTGAGGTTTAACGTCCCCGTCATCACGGTACAGGTCATTTTGGAGACGTTGCTTTCATTTTTTGTGTTACTTATGCCCGACATTGAGATAAAATGACATCTTAAGCTCTGTCGCCCAATGAAACCAATAGGGTTTATAAGCATGAACGGTCCGACTCCGGCCGCTTTGCCTGGACAGGCATAGAGCCTCTGTGCGGTTTACCAGTACTCGTGTGCGGTCGGTTTCAGCTCTTCGCGGAGACATCATGCAACCCATATATTTCTTGAAGCCCCGATGGGCGGGTGCGACAGGTAGGGCGGACGAGAAAGTGGGTATGTAGGTAGGTAGGTAGGTAGGTAGGTGGGGGAGGTAAGTAGTTATAGGTAGGAATGACAGGTTTAGGTTGGTGGTGAGGAAGGTAGGTAGGTACGTAGGTAGGTACGTAGGAATGCAGGTAGGTAGGTAGTTATAGGTAGGAATGACAGGTTTAGGTTGGTGGTGAGGAAGGTAGGTAGGTACGTAGATAGGTACGTAGGAATGCAGGTAGGTAGGTAGTTATAGGTAGGAATGCCAGGTTTAGCTTGGTGGTGAGGAAGGTAGGTAGGTACGTAGGTAGGTACGTAGGAATGCAGGTAGGTAGGTAGTTATAGGTAGGAATGACAGGTTTAGGTTGGTGGTGAGGAAGGTAGGTAGGTAGGTACGTAGGTAGGTACGTAGGAATGCAGGTAGGTAGGTAGGTGAGGGATGGTAATGTGGTATGTAGGTAGGTAGGTAGGTGGGTATGTAGCGAGGGACAGAGGGAGGAAGACCGTAGGTATGCAGGCAGGTAGGATCGTAGGTGGGATCGTAGGTAGCTAGGGTCGTAGGTATGTATGTTTTGGTAAGTAAGTAGGTTGGTATGCAGGTATGTAGGTAGGTGTGGGGTGGTTATAATGTAGGTAGGTAGGTGTGGAATGATGATGATGTAGGTAGGTAGGATGGTCGTAGGTAGGATCGTAGGTAGGTAGGATCGTAGTTATATATCTTTTGGTAGGTAGGAATATAGGTAAGTTGGTATGTACGTACGTATATCGATAGGTGTATATATAGGTAGGTAGGAATGTAGCTAAGTAGGTAGGTAGGTAGGTGGATAGGGTGGTATGTATGTAGAGTTGTATGCATGTAGAGTGGCTTAGTATAGGTAGATAGGAGGGTAGGTCCGGACTGACGGCCGGCCGGCCGGACGGACGGACGGACAGTCAGACAGACAGACAGACAGACAGGCAGAGAGACAGACATTAATTTTCTAATTTCGAACTTCATATTTCTAACTTCTATTTTTTATTCTTTTCGCTAACTTCAAAACTTCTGTCTTCTAACTTCGACGTCGTAGGTAGGTACGTACGTGCGTTCGTAGGTACGCACGTACATACTGGAAAGGAAGGTATGTGTGGTGTGTGTGTGGCTGGGTGGGTAGGGAGAAAGGTATCCATATGTATAGGTAGGTAGGTAAGTAGGTGTGGGTTGTTGGCGAGGTAGGTAGGAATGTAGATAGGTTCGTAGGTAGGTAGGTATCTAGGCAGGATCGCAGGTAGGTAGGGAAGTTGGTATATATGTTTCGATAGGTAGGATGGTGGTGATGTTGGCAGGCAGGCCGGTAGGTAGATAGGTGGGTGGGTAGGTAGGATCGTACGTAAAATAGAAGTGAAGGCAATGATCAGGAATCAATACAATTAACCCACAGACCCTGATGGAAATATCAATAGCAGAAAGCCAAAAGGACAGTTACTTTCCTACAATGGTCAATTTGCTAGCCAAAACAAAATAATATAGGCGGTACACACACTCAAAGACAAGGCATAACAAAAATAAACCACGACAGAAGAACCGCCGGGGGCGGGGGTGGGGGGGTGGGTCTTGAATCGATTTTACGTGGTCACAGTCCTCGCCCTTTCTTCCGTCGCGATTCAGGCAAATAATTTGTTCAGTCTGCATAAAGGCCTCCTAACTCATCAGTGCAGCATCTCCGTGAACACAAAAGTCAACCCACAGCGATGAAACAACGGTAAGGACTCGACAGCAAGAGTTTGTCACTCAGTTTTACGTCCTACTTACGGAGATGGGACCTCGGTCAAAAGACTCGTCCGAATGTCTTTGAAAACCCGGGATCGAATATGTGACCCCGGGTCTATGAGGCCAGTAACATAACCACTACACCGCGGAGGTTCTTTCCGTATGGGAACGGACGGTCAGACATACATTTACTTATTTCTACCTACCTACCAGCCTACCTACATACCTAAGTACCCTATTGGTTTCATAAGGCGGTAGGACTTGAGATGTCATCTCACCTCAATGTCGGGTAAAAGTCCAACAAATTGTTCGCAATTGGTCGCAATACGTCCGAAATGTATTTCACAGTGTTGATGGGGACGTTAAAACTTTAAGTAAAAAACAAAAAAAAAAAACAAAAAAAAAACATCTAACTACCTTCCCACCAAGATACCCCCTTACCTGCCTACCTAAATCTATCACACCCATCGAGACTTGAAGAACTAGATGGGCTGCATGATTCTCTACCACACCTGAGTACTGGTAAACCGCAAAAGCCTGCCCAGGCGAGTGATGCGTGTCAAACGGTCCATGAAAACCCTTTTGGTTCCATTTGGCGGCAGGTCTTGAGATGTCTTTTCATCGCAAAGTCGGGTCCCACGAAATTGGAAGCATCGTCTCCAAATAACCTATATAGTATTGACGGGGACGTTAAACCTCAAATCAAACATACCTACCTACCTACCGACCCACCAAGACACATGTCCTTAACTACCTACTAAAATCTACGCCGCCCATCGGGACTTGAAGAAATAGATGGGCTGCATGATGCCTGACCGCACATGAGTGCTGGTAAACCGCTTAAGCCTGCCCAGGCAAAGTGATGCGAGTCGGACCGGACCGTCCATGCATATAAATAAAAATCAGAAATGAGTTCCTTTAAGAGCAATGAAAACATTCATAAGAAAGAAGATGGGTCATACTACGTAGTTTCGGCTAATAAAGCCTCATCAGTGACCCTGTAATGATCCGACAAAGAAAGCCAGAGGACACATACTGCAATTTAGCGATTTTCGAATAGGCAGTCGATTCAAAGACTGAAATAAATCAAAATAGGGTCCAAATAATTAACAACCTGTCTAGAATATGAGTCTAAACCAATAATTTATTTCTGATATCTCAGAATATTCACGATGATCTCAAAGGACCAAAAGTAAAATATAAACTGCACAATTAGTTTCATTGGGCAGCAGGTCTTGAGATGTCCTTTTATCTCAAAGTCGGGTCCCACGAAATTGGAAGCATCGTCTCCGAATGACATATATAGTATTGACGGGGACGTTTAACCTCAAACCCAACCTATATATCTACCTACCCAGCCACCCATCTACCTACCTATCTAGCCACCAAACCGCAAACCTACTTACCTACCTACCTAAACAACGTCAAAGCAGAAGTTAGAAGTACGAAGTCAGCTTGCCCCCGCCCATCGGGGCGTGAAGAAATAGATGGGCTGCACGAGGCTTCCACGCAGAGCTGAAACCGACCGCACACAATTACTGGTAAACCGCTTATTGGATCTCAGCCTGTCCAGGCAAAGCGGTACGACTATGCTCATAAACCCTATTGGTTTCATTGGGCGACAGGGCTTGAAATGTCATTTCATCTCATTGTAGGGAAACATTTGAAGCAACGTCTCCAAAATGACCTTATACAGTGTTGACGGGGACGTTAAACCTCAAACCAAACAACAAAAACAAACAAGAAATTTTTTTCTTTTCTTTTTTACTTTTTCTTTTATTATTATTATTATTATTATTATTATTATTATTATTATTATTATTATTATTATTATTTGTAATTGGATAATCAGCACCACTATGAATACGGACCATTTTAACCCTAAGTCCAGTCGCCCTGAGTGATCTCGGGCGTTGCGGTTTGGCTTTGATCAAGTCGGACACCAATATAAGCTCAGCTTGACATAGTTGTCTTTATTCCTACATTCTATAATATCTGTTTGTCATTAGGCTACCGCCAATCGGGGCTTGGTAAAATCACTAGTAACACAGCTTCTAATTTACTTAGATAGGCTTCTCCAGCAGAAAATTAAAGTTTAACTAGAATCGCGCAGTCGATGGCACGCAATCGCATATCCCCACGCTTCACCGCGGGCCCCACCCCCTGGGCCCACCACTAGGGGTGTGATCAAAATTCCGAAAGTGTCATGCACTCCCTAGACCAAAGGTGTAACAGTTCCCAAAGTTTCAAGTTTCTATCTATAACGGTCTAGGGGGAGTTATCCGGTAACAGCAATGTGGGTGGGTAAAGGGGTCAAAATCAGTTTTTGACCTCTGGTGACCTCAAATTTGACCCCGGGGGTCAAATTTTGGTTGTAATGTTTTCTACTCATCATGCCGTTCGCTTTGATATATTACACGACAATGTTCTGGAAATTTTGATTTTTTACCATCCCCCACCCCCCGCGGGCCCCACCCCCTGGTCTCACCCCTAGGTGTGTGATCAAAAATCCGAAAGTGTCATGAACTCCCCAGACCAAAGATCTATCAGTTCCCAAAGTTTGAAGTTTCTATCTATAAACGTCTAGGAGAAGTTATCCGGTAAGACGGGCGGACGGACGTACGTACGAACGGACGACGAAGACCATTCGAAAAAAGTGGGGATAATTAATGTGACAGCATAATTTATCATTAAATATACTAAGAGAGTTTCAATACCCCAGTCTCTTATAGAGTTAACGTTATCGTATTACAATTCTCACGGCTGAATTCTCTCACACCCCTCCGTGAGGGATTTCAGCCACTTCCGGTGCGACTGAAGAATCTCACGGGTTCAATAATCTCACGCTACAGCGGTTCTAACGAGTGCCCACAATATATATTTTGAGCAGAAATAAGAAAAAAATCACAATTTTTCATCATAAAATTTTCATTTTTTCGGCGATAAAGGTGGCAATGTATTTGTATAGGCGTGTTTGCGTAATGACAATTTAAGCAGTGATACAGAATGATTGCGTCTCGAACCAGAATGCAGAGACTGGAAACCTAAATGATTTGCATTTCGGATGTTGGCAGCATCTACAGCTCCATAAAAGCTAATAGAGGCGTATAAGCAGATATCTTGAAACAGGATCTCACATAGGTTGCAATCCACAGGTTGTGACAATGGTTTATAATTTAAGGCTGACACAATTAATCGTTAAATCGATCGATAAATTCCACAAAAATGATTATCATTTCGGATTTGCTTTTAATCGATTACTTGATAGGTACAATTTACTCCCCAAAGTTATGCCTAAAATACCGGGATGAGTGGCAAACAGTGCAGATCCTGATGAGACGCCGCATTTGGGTCTACACTGTTTGCTAAGGCCTGTCTGTTCAAATATACATATGGTAAAGTGCAACATATGGCAAGAGTCATACTTAGACAGAAAGCCAGACAGGTAAAATTATGACAAAAACCTTAGCGATTACTAACCGATTATCGATCGCAATGACAGGACTGATAATCGATTATCTTTTCAGCTCAGATTAGCCAGCCCTAGTTTATATATAAATTACAAATCACATTTTTCGCCTCGGCGAGGCTATACTAAATTGAAATATTTCGCGAGTTCATTGGTTAGATCTCAGTGATATCTATCAGTATGCCAAAAATTGTTTAAATATTCCAAGCGCTTAAGTCACTATCACCAATTTTCACAAACGAGTTTCGGACGGACAGACAGACTGACAGAATGACACGGTGATTTTAGGGCACTCTTAGAAAATCAACCGACTTCAGTCGGTCGCTTTTTCTGCGGGTCGTGCAATTAAGATGGTTCAGGATCTTACAATAAGCGCAGCGCTTATATAGAAGTCATCTCCTGGGACAAGTATATTTTAACATTATAAATGAATGGTATTGTTCTGTGATATTCACTAATATGCATATACATCGACCTTCAACAGTTCGGATACCGTTTGAACAACGATTTTCGTTCGAAATAAAGGTAGTTGTAACATATGAAGACTGATCTTAGCGCCAGACCTGAGACATCATTGGGTTGACTCACACATAGGGGCTTGAATCATGAAAAAAAAAAAAAAAAATGAAAAAAAAAAAAAAATTTTTTGTACTATATTAGAGACAAGGGGGAAAACTTCGGCTCCATTTTTTGGGGGGCTTCTGATTTTACCCAGTGTATCTTTTTCGCAAATGAAGTTTTCACCTGCTTATTATGAATTATACAAGTTAAATATGTCCACTTTGCAACAATAATCCGCCTCTGTCTGTCACTTGCAGGAAACATGTTTTTCTCGCATGGATTAACTCAGCAAAGCAAAATTCGGCATAAACATGTGACAAAAGTTTTCAGGTTTTCATCATTCACAAGCGAACTAGTGTTACGGAGGAAACTTTTGTCGCTTTCAAATGATGTCTTTCATTAAAATGAACCGCTCTTGACCAATTTGAATCCAAAATGATGTATTTGCAGCTCTAAATTTAGATTTTACTTCTTTCACATCGCTTTCTGTAAAGATCAAGAAAACAATCGTCGCGAAGCTTCGTTTTTCTGCTGATTCCGGGCTACTCTATCGACGAACTAACGACCGGAACGACCGGTGCTGTTTAATTTTAAACCGTTCGAAGTAGTGACAAATGAGCATTATCGCTATTTTTGTTCCATTTTTAACTAAACCCAAAGAGGTGACACAGACGTTATATACTGCATATACTCCAGTTTTGAAAAGTAGAAGTAAAACAAAGATCAGGAATTGATACAATTAACTTACTCCACCCATAAAAGACACCAAAGGGAAAGAAATACAAACATTAAGCGACCAGACCATAATGGAACCCTAAACAAAGGAAGGCCATAAGGACAGTTACTTTCCCACAAAATGGCCATATGGCCATCCAAAATTAAAAGACACAAGTGATACACACAGTAAGTAACAAACAACAACATAAATAAATCGCCACAGAAGAGCCGCCTTGGAACGGTCAGTGGAAGATTTCCACTGGGGGGCTTAAATCGATTTTACGTGGCCACAATCCTCGCCCTTACTTCCGTTGAAGGCTGAAAGAGTACACAGTAACCATGTAATTACGGTTGGGTTCTTTAACCTGCGCAGGGGACGGTTCTCCCTGCACAGGGGGGCTCCAGTTAACGTCCAGATTCGAAGGACGGTGCACTTTATGACATTCATACCTGCAAATGATGCCAATGGAATGTGTTCTGACGCCGAAATTTTGTCACCACTGCTGGGGATCGAACCTGGGACCTTTAGCATCTGAGGCAAATGGACTAACCACTGAGCTAGGTGGTTGGCTAAATTTAGGAAGGCAGGGATTAGCCGTAGTTATCTCCTTACCGGACTCAGAAAAAGTGAAATGTGTTTTTTTGTTGAAATCGTGGATGTTTTGTGTTATTTTCAAAACAGTTTCACTCATGCTTGTGTAGACAGAAATAATAATAATAATAATAATAATAAAAAAAAAAAAGCCAGCTTGTTAAAAATGCAACCAATACGTAAATGTTCAAAATGATGCAGCATGAAAACAATTTGTTCCCTATTGCAACATATTCCTTTTTATGTTTTGAAATTTTGATCCTTGTCGCTAATGGCCAGTAAATGACAATAAGCACTATTTACGTTGGGCCCATTGGGTCCTTTTCCAACAGGGATTTAAGGGGTCAGAACCCCTGGAGTGCAGCACACACATGCACATGCACATCCGCGAGTTTCTGAAATGGACGCTTCTATTTATGAATTCGGTCAAATCCATTGATGTAGGGACTTGGGTAAAAAAACATTGCTCATTCTTCTGCTCAGCAAGTTTGTATTAATCTGAATAGGCACCACAACTCAACACAACACAGCAAACAAAAAAGGTCAGAATAAGTTAGAGCATATCAACCTTGATTTATTATTTTATTTTTTTTTTTTTTGAGGGGGGGGGGGGGGGGGAGAGAGGGTGCGGAGCGGGCATCATTTTACGGTCCTTTCGAGTTAATTTCACTCATATCGAGCCGATTGTTAATCACATGTGGTCGAAGATCGTAGTATTCGGTTAAAAAAAGCCTGGCCTTCCGTTGCAGAACTCTTGAACGCCTTAAAATAGATGACTTTTATGAAAAGTTTGATTGTAAAGTGCTTAGATCTTTTGCAAAAGTAC
This sequence comes from Lucinisca nassula, assembly GCA_963580285.1. Taxonomy (NCBI): domain Eukaryota; kingdom Metazoa; phylum Mollusca; class Bivalvia; order Lucinida; family Lucinidae; genus Lucinisca; species Lucinisca nassula. Next base: position 77,212,000 of record OY757024.1, on the reverse strand, counting down.
TTGCATTAGCCTAGAGTGTATTGGACAGTAAGTGAGAAATACGGGCCTTGTCAATATATAGGACATTTAAAAATTTTGGCCAGGCTATTAAAATGTTATAAAACGTTTTTCATGCTCAATTCAGCCGAGCGTTAAATTTGATATGCTCGCTATTTTTAAATACTAACAGTTAGGCAATTTTCCTGCTTAAATTTGTTTGTTTGATTTGAGGTTTAACGTCCCCGTCAACACTGCAAAGGTCATTTTGGAGACGTTGCTTCCAATTTTGTGGGACTTTTACCCGACCTTAAGATGAAATGACTTCTCAAGCCCTGCCGCCCAATAAACCGATAGGGTTAATTAACATGGACGGGCCGACTCGCACTGCTTTGCCTGGGCAGGCTTAGATCCTCTAAGCGGATTACAAGTACTCGAGTGCGGGTCGGTTTCAGCTCTGCGTGGAAGCATCATTTCTTCATGCCCCGATTGGCGGGGGCCGTTTCCTGCTGAGATAAGAACTGAATAATAGACTGTATGATGGAATTGAGTCCGAAACAAGGAATTTTCAAGCAAGTTTTCAGTTTAGTTTAGTGGGGTTTTGTCGAGTATGAGACTTTAATTCACTGAAAACGAGCCCGAAGCCACGACCGCAATATTAATTATTTTTCTCACCCAAACACTGTAAGGAATTTATTTGTTTGATTAGATGTTTAAAGTGCCCGTATCTTGTCGTATCTCTTTTAACTTAGATTCTGAACCGTTTGGCTTAACACTGCTGCATTTTTATTTATTTTTTTATTTTATTTTTATTTTATTTTTATTTTTTTGCTTAGCTAACCGTCGCCGTGTACCGGGAACGAGCGTTTAAATACAAGGTGACAACGTCATGTACACACGTTCTTTAGCACTCTGCCAAAAACACATAGATTTTATACGATACCCGTTGTACAAGAAACTGACAAACATTTCAATTCAATACGGAGCACTCTAGCAATTTCTTCGATAACGTGGGTTGTGCCCGTCCCAGCCTGGACATAAACAAGGCAGTTGTGCCTTGTTTTTTATCAGATCTAAGCCGTCTTCTGTTTTTCAGTAAACATTTTATGCCCTTTTCTGCGCATGTGTCAAAACAGTTACAGCGGCTAGTTGGAAGTTGACCGCAAAGCGATACAATACAAAATTCCCAGAGCACAGCCCATTATACGTAGAAACACCATCCAGTTATCTTATCTGCGTAATACGTGTATACTGTAGCACTCAGACCGAAGGATTTGCTTGTCAGGATATATGGCTGAGCGGCCTTATAGTGGGGTACGAGACCTACACATGTTTGTGGGTCCGCCTGGTGCAGATGAAGTTCATGAAGTAGGGATAAAATGACAACTACTAGTACTCAATATTTATAACTTTACCCAATGAATCACTATGTCAAATAATAAAACAAAGGTTACAAGAAATACATGTTTGAATACATGTTTGAATTACCACTAGTGCAAACTGAAATTACCACTAGTATAAGTTGAACTTTAGAATTGCATAGAATTACCATTGGTATAAATAACCACTAGTATAAGTCTATAAGCATAGAGATTCAGATCATAACTGTGTCATTATGCTTACAAACATGCATGAAATGGCCACTGTTACAAGATGAAACTACCACTGTGGCAAGATATTGCTCCTAAAAATTTATATTAAGGAATGACACAAATAGATACCCACAGGCTTGAACACCGACATCCAAGGAACAACCCCTGCTAGATGTAGCAAAATTGTCCCTCAGTGCGAGTGCATCAAAATTACAAATGCCTCACCACTCTTGGCTCAATTGTCCTGCTAACTAGATTAAGGTTGGCATTAAAGTAGATCTAAAACCTGGGTCAAAGTACTGCTTAGCTAGGTTATGGTAGGTTAATGTAGACTAGAATAGAATAGAACCAGCTAGAATAAGATATAACAGTGTAGAAAATATTTTGGTTGAAAATATCTTAACCCCAATGGGTGGGGTAATGCAACCTAGAAGGTGCTGGTTGGGATGTAAACAATAAAGAAAAAGATAATAACCTCTCCAAAAGTATGCCGGTTGCTGGTTGACATAGTTTGGTGACTTGGTTCCACTATATAGAATGACTGGGAAGGGTGAGACTTTAGATATTATTTCTATCTCTGGTGATTTTCAACCTTGGTTGCAATCGAGAGCACAAGCTCTAAGAGGCCTATCTACTAGGAGACGCTGCCTGTTGGTTGCGATTGCGGAGGGGTTTATATAGTGTCTGGGGCACGTGATACCGGTACGTCACATCCAGTCGTGACGTCGTCCCGGACTTTAGACCGGGAAAACGCACGCGACGACTAGTGATATGATCGTCACGTGACCAGTCCAGACAAACAAACATGGCGGCCAAGTATGTGAATGCGGTAAAAATGGGAAAGAATAATGAATCTTATGGCTATAAATGCGATTGTCACATAAATTCAACGATAGAGAGATGTAGATAAGCGGCCAAATAATTGATCTGGACCGGGAATATGGTCAGGTATTACGTCTATAGATATTTATACGGGAGCACTCAAAAGGAGCAAATTCTTTTTTTGGTACAAAATTATTATACGGGGCGAACTCAAACAGGCGGGCCAGCGTGCTACAATACCTCCCCACCTTAGGCATTTGGCCCCACAAATAGGTAGGTATTGCGGTAAGTAATCACTTGGTTAAGCAAATAATTTTATTAAAGAGGAAATTTCTGCTAATTAGTAAGCACATGTTTGTCACGTGACACACCGCAAGAGCCCGTCCAGCACAGTGGCAGTTTATCTTAGAAATTCAAGCATAATATTTAAATTGGAGCTACAGTAGGCATGCAAAATGGGCAACATTTTGACCAAACCAGGTCCACTGCCAGTCTGTACCTCTGCACAGTCCTGCCAGAGACCTGATCAGGTTCAAGATATATAACTGAAGACTCCTGATGTAGAACCATGACTTGATCATCCGTTTCAAACAAACAAGCCGACACGTATCAATTACTAGTGCCCACTTTCCGTACAGCGTCTCGAAGAAGTTTCAATATGAAATAACATACACATAGTTTCAATATGAAATAACATACACAGAGTTTCAATATGAAACAAAACGACATACATGTTCGAGAGACTGTAGTCAGTATGGCTATCAAATAAAACAATGACACATTTCCGTTCCTCCGTATGCATATTCTCTAATATTTGGACACTACGAGAACACACCTATAAATTCTTAACCTACTAAAGCCTCAACTTTACAAAGCAAAGCGTGAGTTCAGAGGTTTCAGCATTGTCTCTATACATACATTGCATATATACAAACAAAATGAACATAGACTGCGGGTGCCGACGAAAACCGCCTCGCCGAGGAGGTCCCAACTAACTCCGACAATCTATGCACCTGGCATAAATAAGCAGAATAACAGGATTTTCATCCGGGCCATTTCAACTGTTGTGATAAAATTTTCACTAGATAATTGAACAGGTGTGCACTCGCAGTGGTACGTCACATGCAAGAGGGCAGGTGGACACATCCCATTGTCACATCTACCCCTGCAGTAAACAGAAGACACAGTCTGGGTTTGACAAATCCATTGCTCAGCCGCCCGGGACAAGACAAATATATATATAATTTTTTTTTTTTTTTTTTTTGGCTGGGCGAGTGATTTTTCGTTTCACCCACCCAGACAAAAAAATGGATAGATTACGCAATTTCAAAGAGCACCGTAATTCTAAGCTATTTCCAAGATGCTGTGGACCATCGGTCAAGCGGCTGAACTCTGGATCCGCCAGGCCCCATAAAAATCTCGCTTGGTGGAAAATGTGTACTCTAGTGGGTACTAGGAGGTCTCGAGAAACATGCATGTGACCATTGGGTAAATTAAAACTATAATAACTGCAAATTATGAACACTATTCCTTGATGTCTTATTTAGTGGTACTCCAGCCGATACAGGGAGGCCTAATTTCACTCTGAATTCCTGCGTTAGCTCTCGTAGCCATTAGTTGCAAGTACTATATATATGTTTCCAGACTAAAACACACAAACTGCAACAGCTGAATGCCTATGATTGGACGAAACAATTAGGCAAGCGATTTGCAAAAGGAAGTTCAGGTTTTGCAGCCATGTGAACTTTGTGCATTCCAGGCCTGGAGACATCAAGGCATCATGAATTGTTTATTATAATGAATATATGCACCTATTTTGCTCTCATAGAGACAAACGAAACATATCATCCTGTTGAACTTTCTCATTAGTCATTTGCCCAACAATTAATATTCATAAATGTATGTACATTTCAGTTAAAACGCCCACCAAAAAAAAAACAGGGTGACATCTCCCACCATGAGACAAAGGACAGATAAAACAGTGGCACATGGTAAGAAAGGTAACCAAGTTAAGGTGGTATAATTAAACAGCATGCTATGAAAGTATTTAAGGACACAACTTGTATACATACTGGTTTTAAAATCACATAGAGATGCACTGACTCACCAAGGCGTGAAATAGTTTAGATAAAATCTATGAACCTAGAGATAGCGCTATTTCGTGTTAATGCAAAAGCTCATATATAACAGAAATCTAACCGTGCCAAGACAAAGGCCATGGACAAAGGTCATGACAAAGGCCACATTCCATAAATACGTGAATCAGTGCAACCCTCAAATCATACTCACAATCATTTATAGATAATTATCGCAGTTTAAGTCAGTTCAATTGTTAGATTGTCTCCCTTGGATCAACAATCAATGGCATGACATATCTTAAGATTTGTTTAATTAGTTATGTTGATATGCTAACAGTAAATTCTTACTGAAGTAAATCATAGCCACTGAATGTTTTCCAAGATTATATATAGATCGGATGTTTATCTTCCAAGACTCTGAGCAAAATATAGCAGAATATGCCAGAATGGAAAGAAGAAAACACCCAACCAAGGCAGTGTCTCGGCAAGACACTGCAGCTGGAGCTCCACATGAGATTGTATTTAATGACAACAAGCTGCACACTTTATCATACAACAAGCAATCACCAAATACAACATACGCTTTGCAAGTACATAATACAACTTGATCCATTCAAAACTGACTCCATCTGCAGTGCTCCGCGATAAGTAGACTAAGCTCTCTTGTTCAACCAGGCTGATTTTATTATATCATAAGAATGTGCAATAGAGTGAGACATCTCAAAAGAGTTACTACCAATCACGCAAAAATAGAGAAATGCTTCATGAAAAGTCACAGATATAATGCTTTATTTCATACATAAAACAGTTTAATGGTGGTTATACACCGATTAACAGCCCAGTCAATACTATCTTAGGTCATTCATTGAGCTGGTCAGTTTACCCATCCACACCTTTCCTGAGCATAACATTTATAAGCGATAAACCAGCACAATGCATACTCTCTCGCTAGGAACTGACAACTGCCCTTCTTGAATCAGCGGAAGGCTGAGAATGATCATAGAAAATATTTCATGATCAATCTCCATGAAAGAATGTTGCTGACCCGGGCAGGTATCTAACCAAAATCCATCAGTCACATGCGCCCAAGGCAGGTGTATGCTGTGTGTACTCATTAGAGTCACCACATTGGGTCTCTGCATCCTCAAGTCCAAGGTGCAACCGACCGAGTCACCGAGGCTGACTTAAATGTCAATTAAGGATTGTCAATAATATGTATATCAATCAAGCTTCTAATATGTTTCGTTACTACCGTAGAATGCCGGCTATCTACATAAAATATGAAAATGGCTCACCTTAAATTGAATGCCATCAAAATTTTAAAATTATTCTTAGAATCAGCAGGTTCTTTCAATCACACCTGGCAGAATTTCATTCTGGCACTTCACACTGGAAATGCCAAAATGAAGTATCTGCCAAACATCGGCAGTCCACGGCAGTAACTTCGTAAATCCACAGACAAAAATGATGACTTTAATTCTCGTTTCAGACACCTGGCCATGATGAGGCCTGGTTATGGATGCTGCTCCAGTCCTGTATAAGTGAAAAGGTAATGGTGCCAAAGACAACCACCTAATGACCTAAACTACCGCAAACAACTTATTTCATTTTTCATATTCACAAGTAGCCCAGCCCGCGATCTTGTAGGTGAAACAGGGTCCCGACTCGGCTATCAAGTGATGTAACTTATGGAAGTCATGGAAACAATATTTTTTTTTACAAAATCACTACTTTTCCGATAGTAAGTTGTTTACGGTGCAAGGTAGGTATATAAAAAAAAAAAACAAATCATTGAACTGGGGCAAGTACAGTTGACTCTCATTGTCTCAAACATCACAAGTACAGTTAACCCCCATTATCTCAAACACCCCCTATTTCAAACCATTACTAAGTCAAAGTAAGTTTCAACACTATCTCCCTACGGTTCCCATCTACAGTTATCTCAAACTAAAATTCCAGTCCCCCGGAGTTTGAGGCAAAGAGAGTTGACTTGTACTGACAAATATGTTTATTATGATGATTTCGTGTTTAACGACACGTCAACCCTATTGTGAGTCATGAGCTACAAATATGTGTAAGTACTGCTGGTTAACCTGCAAACACCATAACACTATGCAATTAGCAAACATGCAGGTTATCATGATAAAAAAAAAACAATTGAATAGAAGACACTTGATAGTTGCTGACCAGCATTTTTCCAGCTCAGAGGCCGACCCTGCCCTCCCACGAGAAGAGGAACTCAAACACTCACCTGTAAAGAGAATCATCACTTCACCAGGGATGCCTCAAATAACATCAATGGTGAAGCAATGATCTCATAAAAATGAATTTGAGACTGCAAATCTTGAGGTGCAAAATCCTGGGAGGATTGTGAATTCGGGACTGAACCAGACAACTTGAAATTCTACTGACCTATATTTATATAAACTTGAGTATTAGAATTGGTCAGTACCATATGTCTGTTTCAGCCTCTCCTTCACAATCCCCACCAGGCCCTCTAGGCAATAAAACCTTGCCTCTGTCAAAATTTCCAGGAGGTACCTCTTCTCGTGCGGCAGCAGGCAAGAATCAAGGTGGGCCCCATTTCTCAGATAGTTGAGAATAATCCTGAAATAAGCAGGGTCTCGGTCAAAGTAGTAGATTCTACTACTAGGACGCAGAGGACATCCCTCCACAAACATCAGATTAAAAATGGAGTGGGGGTCTGCCCTCAGCGTCACCTCCGAGCTGGTAAATCGCTGGCCACCAATGTTTAGAGTCACCCTCTGTTCTTGTACTCTCTGCAGTGCACTTAATGTTTGCATATGCTGCCTCATGGCAGCTTTCACGTCCACAGTGTCATTGGGCTTAGGCTGGGTTGCCTCTGAAAACTTAAGCCTTAGGTTGACTTTTAAGTGTTCATAAAATATTTGGTTCTCTTCTTCTATATCAGCTTGGCTGTGACTTGTACTGGCTGTGCTCATAGTACATAGGCTATTCATGGGAGTCTCAGCCTGAGTTTGAGAGCACTCGATCTCAGAACTGATCCCAGTCTCACGTAGCACCCTCTCACTCAGCTGAGACTCCTCTGGATCTTCATTAGTACTGGTTACAGCAGTGGCAGTAGACATTATAGTGTTGGTCACTGCCTCTTCATATTGGTGGCTATATGTGTCTTTTTTTTCTTCTGTTTCATTAAGATTTAGTTGAGTGTTGGGAGAATCTTTACTTTTCTGTATTTTGGTTGCTCCATTTTCATTAGGCAAGATTTCTTTCTTTTTATTTTTGCTACTGACTTCAGCACTTAATTTCTTGCTTTTTCCTTTTGATTCTTTTTCATTCTGCTGCTTGGTTTTGGTTGTTTCCTTAGATTTTTCTTTCTTTTTATTTTCCTTCCTAATTTCACTACTTTCTTTCTTATTCTTTTCTTTTTGCAATTTTCCTCTGTGTTGTTTAGAATTGTTTAGTTCATTCTCATTTGTGGTATCTTTCTTTTCATTCTCCTTACTATCATTTCTTACTTCCTTTGAAATCAGGCACTTTACTTTTTCCACTTTTTCATTTTGTTGCTCAATTATGACTATTTCATTTTCCTTACTTTGGTGTCTCATTTCACTTGATTCAGGGCATTCTTCTTTTTGTTCCCTTTCACTGGGCTGCTTAGATTTAATTTTCTCACTTTCATTTGCTCTGTCTTTCCTATCATTTTCCTTGCTTTGATCTTTATTTTCGATTGACTTTTCTTTTAGTACTTCACTGGGTTGCTTAGATTTAATTTTCTCACTTTCATTTGCTCTGTCTTTCTTTTCATTTTCCTTACTCTGATCTTTAATTCTAATTGACTTTTCTTTTAGCACTTCACTGGGTTGCTTAGATTTAATTGTTTCATTTTCATTTGCTTTATCTTTCCTTTCACATTCCTTACTGTTATCATTCATTTCACTTGTTTCAATGCACTTTCCTTTTTCTGCTTCTTCACTGCTTTCTTCACTTTGCCCCATTCCTGAATGTTCCATCTCAGTATTACTGAATATGTCAACAACTGTTGTGATTGGTGAGGGAAAGAAAACATCTCTTGTCCTCACCTCAAACTCCTCCATCATATACCTCTCCTCCACAGGTTCACTTATCTGTATCTCAACAGGATCCCAGTTGATATCTTCCTCAAGACTCCTAATAGAAGCAGGCTTCTTTGGAGGGACCTGTAGATCAGGCATAGGAGCCTTTCTTTTCCTCTGGGAAGAGAGTGGGGATTTGACTGGACTCCTGGTGGTTGCTGGATGTGTTGGTGGGAGGGGACTGAGCTGTTTTGGCATTGTTGGTGCACTGAAAAGCTCCTCCCACTGTTGCGGCATCTGATTCACTCTGTACTCCTTGTACAAACGCTCGGCCTCCCTTCCTTTCTTCCCTGTACAACGGTGCACCAGCTCCATGTCTTGGTATTTTCCGGAGCAGGTGCCATGTCTGGTTGCTCTGGCCAAGACTCTGCCGCAAACTGTACACTTGTAGGCAAACCCCGAGTGTTGTTCTTGCAGGTGCCTTAATACCATCCACCTCTTTGGGAAGTATTGGTCTGAACATACCCTGCATAGGAAGGTGGAGGCCTGTAACGATAACATGTAAAGAAGCAAGTAAAAAGGTTGCTTTTTCTCTTCTTAACGTCACTATAATTTAACGCCATAGTTATTCATTGTGACTCTCATTCATATGTTGAGCCAGTCAGTTAAACAAACCATTCTCTTTCCTGGACAGGCTTTAAACCTGCTAAGCTGTTAACCAGTACTTAAAATACATCCTATGTCAGTAGCTAACATCTTGTCTCGTCAGCACTGGTTGGCTGGTTGATTAGAGGTATGATGTCCCTGTCAACACTATATAGGTCATTTTGGAGACATTGTTTCCAACTTTTGTGGAACTTTTACCTGACATTGAGATGAAACGACATCTCAAGCCCTGTCGTCCAATGAAACGAACAGCTCGTCAGCACTGTAACATGCCCACTGATTGCTGGTTTAACGTCCCCATCAACACTGTTAAGGTCATTCTGGAGACGCTGATTCCTATATAGTGGGCTTTATTTGGATACTGAGACCTTATGACATCTCAGACCCTACTGCATGCTTACATTGTCTATTTAACCAAATGTTAAGAGATAGAGTTCAAGTAAATGTATTTTGTGTGACTATCTGTATGAAAGCAACAGTTCTGCAAGACCACTGGCTCAGGTTTTAATTTCGCTTGAATATCTTTTACTTCAAATGCAACCTCACACAATCATATGTAGGTACAATTCAAATGGCACATACCATTTTTGACCCAGAGAAAAGTTATACTTATATAAAAAAAAAAATGTATGAATGTATTTGAATTTTACGCCCTACCAACAACTACGGTCATATGGGTCCATAGTTGAAAGACTCATCGCAAAGTCTGCTATGAAACAAGTAAGGAAAAGAAAGGTTAGCTAGATACTACTCTTTCTTAAACCAAGTTGGTTTATTTTCACCCATGTTTACCTTCAGTCGGTCATAGTGAACCACTTTAGTTTTACTCCGCGGGGACTCTTGAATTCGGTTCAGCACCTCATTGAGTTTTTCTACGATTACATATGGACCTTTCCAAGGTCTCTGAAACTTCAAATTAATACCAGGTTTTCTTACAGGGTTATGAAACCACACTACATTTCCCACAAAAAGCTCAGAAAACCGCGCCTTTCTGTCGTACTGAGTTTTCATTCCGTCACTAGAGATTTGCATATGTTTTCTTGCAAAATCATGAGTTTTAACTAACTGTTTTTCTAATGCATAAGCATAATCACTTTCACATTTACTGGTTCTCGTTTCAGGTATTCCTAAAGCCAGGTCTATGGGTAACCTAATCTCCCTCCCCAGCATCATGGCGCTTGGTGTACATTTAGTGGTTTCATGTACAGATGATCTGTATGCCATCATTAACAATGGTAGGTATATGTCCCAATCTTTCTGGTTTTGCGAGACATATGCAGACAACATGGCCTGCACACTTCGACAAGCTCGCTCGATCATTCCGTCAGACTGGGGTCTGCCACTAGTTGTTCGAGTCTTGCGTATTCCAAGAAGCTCACAGACTTCCCTGAACACACAGGACTCAAAATTACTTCCTTGGTCAGAATGAAGCTCAGTAGGTACACCAAACACCGAGATAAACCTTTCAATAAGTTTTGAAGCAACTGTTCTAGAATCTATACAACATAAAGGGATGGCATCCAACCATTTTGTGAAGTAACACCCTTCTAGGAGTATATATTTGGCTTTGTTTTGATTGGTTATCGGTAAAGGGCCCATTATATCTATAGCTATTCTTTCTAAAGGATAACCTACATTGTATTGTTTCATTGGTGCTTTGGCTTTCCTATGAGGCTGTTTTCTAGAAGCACATATATCACATATCCTGCACCAATATTCTATGTCTTCTCTACAGTTATACCAGTAAAACCTCTGCCTGATCCTACTTACTGTTTTCTGCTGACCTAAATGGCCAGCGGTTACGGCATCATGTAACAGAACAAATGCCTTCCTTCGCAGGTTTGCTGGTAAAAGTATCTGATTAATAACCTCACCTTTCTTTTCACTATTTTCCCATTTTCTATGCAGTATATTGTTAATCAGAGCCAGTGATTCCCACTGTCTCCAGTAAGCTTTAAGTTCTGCACCATATGAAGCTATCATTTCCCAACTGGGTTTTTGTTCCTGTGATAGCCAGTTTCTTATCAGCCTCAAGTCAGGATCATTTTCCTGTTCCTTACCTATATTTTCTGGAGTCAAACAATCTAGATCAATGATTTCCAAAGGTCTCATGGCTATGTTTTCTGACATATCTGTCGGTTGACTAGTATCATAGTCTTCTCGGGGCCCGCACTGACTAATTTCTCCTACCTCAACCTCACCCTTTGAGGCATAATTTCCTTCATTACTATTCATCATAAAGTCACACACACAGTCATTTTCTCTGTGTGTGCAATCAGGAATTTCTTCAGCACTAGGGAGCTGTTCTTCAGACAGGTAAACGGCCCTAATAGAACAGCCGCCTTGCTGGATATTTTCTCTTATTTGATTATTAATTAACAGTGGGGAAGTGTCCTGTCGGATCCCCCCTTTTTCATAACTATCAGGCAATCTTTCTACAGAGCTAAGTTCAGGTAGGTGCACTTCTACTGAACTACTGCTCCTTACCTTCTTCTCCTCTGATGGGACCAGCGCATCCATATCTGTAGTATACTGTCTTAACTTACCATCTTTCAACTTACTTTCCCCCTTTATAGCACTTCCCACTGATTCCCCAGTTACCCGGGTGATCAGGCCGGGTTCAGTATTAACATACTTCTTTTCTATCCTATCACAATACTCACAATTTAAGTCAGTGCATGGACGCCTACTCATCGCGTCGGCATTTCTGTGAGAAACGCCACTGCGATGCATAATCTGAAAGTCATAGGTGGCTAAAAACTCTAACCACCTAGCTATTTGTCCCTCTACTATAGAAAAATTCATTAACCATCGTAAAGAGCCATGGTCTGATCTAACAGTAAAATGTCTCCCATAAAGATAGTGGTGAAAATATTTAATTGAGCTGACAACAGCTAAGAGTTCTTTCCGTGTGACACAATACTTTCGCTCGGTTCTAGAGAAACATTTGCTGTAATATGCTATTACACTCTCCTGTCCATTCTGGACCTGTGAGAGTACAGCTCCTAAAGCCACATTAGAGGCATCACAGTCAACAATAAATTCACCACCATTTTCTTCTGGGAAAGCAAGCACTGGCGCAGAAATAAGAGAAGATTTCAAAGTCTGGAAAGCCACTTCACATTTTTCATCCCACACAAAGTTATGTCCCTTTTCAGTCAGGGAATGCAAGGGCTTGCATATTGTACTAAATGCTGGAATAAACCTGCGCAAGTAGCTACACAATCCGACGAAGGATCTCAGCTCGGACACATTCGTCGGAGTGGGCCACTCTTGAACAGCTTTAACTTTTTCTGGAGACGTGCTTAAGCCATCCTCCGATATCAAATGACCCAGGAAGGATACTTGTTTCTGGAAAAATACACACTTATCTGGTTTCAGTTTCAAATTTGCTTCTTGCAGACGTTTTAAAACCTCTTCTAAATTTTGCATATGAACCTGGAAGGTTTTTCCATATACTATGATATCATCTAAATATATAAGTAATGTAACATATGAAAGGCCTGCAAGAACCCTTTCCATTAAGCGCTGGAAAACAGCAGCGCTATTTATCGCTCCGAAGGGCATCACTTTGAATTGCCAAAGGCCACTGCCGGGAATGCAGAATGCTGTTTTAGGTTTGTCAATATTTCTGACGCCAACTTGATGAAACGCAGAATGGAGGTCGACAGTAGAAAACCACTTAGATCCTCCCAAGGCATCCAAGCAATCTCCTATATGGGGAAGGGGTTGTGAATCTGGGATTGTGACCTTGTTAAGTCGTCTATAATCTATACAAAAGCGAATGCCTCCATCTTTCTTGGGAACCATTACAGCGGGTGAGGACCAAGGGCTAGTAGAAGGTTCAATTAAGTCTCTTTCAGCCATCATTTTAATCTCGTTTTCAGCCTCCTTTCGCTTTGCGAGAGGCAGGCGATATGGGGCTTGTTTTATAGGTATTGTACCAGGTTCAATATTTATTTCATATTCTGTCAAGCTAGTTCTCCCTAGATCATGAGAGGATCTGGAAAAAGTATCTTGATAATCTATAAGCAAGTGCTTAAAATGTTGCTGTTCTTCAGGACTAAGATTTTGACAGCTTCTAACAAAAATGTCATCAAGATGATCAGGGATATTCGTGGAACTGCTCTCGTCTTGGAAACCTTCCTTGGTCTGGGTGGCATTGACGCACAGAATTTCAGAAGGTTCAAGGGGCTCATAGGTAGCGACAACTGTATGTTTATTAATTGCTTGTTTTTCATCATATGGGTTTGCAATCCTGATAGGTATGGTGCCATATGATGGACAGACCAAAGATTTTGCCACCAGCAATCCCTTCTTATGCAAAAATCCTGTATCAATTTCAACAAGACCAGTTCCTCTCCTATCCATGACATCGGTTATGAATCCTTCAACCACCATTTCTGTCTCAGGGGGAATAACTACATACTCTGAAATTGCAACCCTGCAGCATGTGGGTTGAGCCTCACGGCTGTTTGCAAAGCAACGCACTTTCTCCCCTTTTATTTTCAACAATTTTTGAGTGAGCATTAAATCACACTGATGTGCAGTGAGAAAATCCATCCCTAATATTCCATCATTTTCAATATCTGCAACCAATACCTTTTGCTGCACTTTTTGTGAGCCAATCTCAATAGAAAGAGTTGTTTTCCCCAAAAATGGAGTTATCTCCCCTGTGACATTTAGCAGTTTAGTGTTTGTTGGTCTAATACTTTGTTGAACTTCTAAAGGAAATTTTCCAACAAAGTCTTTCTTTAAAATAGTAACATTTGACCCAGTATCTATAAGAAATGTAACAGGTACATTTTGAATTTTTGCACAGACAAAATAACCCTCTTCCATGCTCCAGTTTTGTCTCATAGCAATAGTTTCGGGCCCTTCTAGTTCAGTCTGAACCCGGACCCCTGGCTCGACTGACGGTAGTTTCCCTGATTTCGAGTATTCTGGTGAGCCTGTGGGTTAGTGTTGAACTTATGATTTGAATTACCTCCCCTTGCCTGTGGTTGCCATCTTTGGTTATTATTTCTGGGGAAATTATTACGCCTCTCTGGCCTTAACCTATTAGCTTCATAGAAAGAATTATCAGGTCTTGTACTGTTTTGTACTGAGTTTTTGTTGTTAAACGGGGGTTGGCTTCTTTGGTGAGAAAGATTTTCAACACGTTTTTGTAGGATATCTAAGTTCTTGCTTATTTGGGACAGCTGACTCTGGAGTTCTTTTTGGCCATAAGAATTGTCTGAGCTTGCCTGCTCGACTTTACCTACTAAGCGTGTACGTTGACGATCGGCTATCCTATGAGCTTCCATACGAACGGCAATTGCCTCTGCCTCGGACAAGGTTTTAGGACCAACTTCCCGTAACCGAAGGCGAATTTCAGCTTCAGAGAGAGCGTCAATAAAGTGATCCAATGCTAAAGCCTCTATGACATCCTGAGATGCATTTGGGTAAGACTGCCTGGTTAACTTCTTTATTGAATGAGCCAGCTGTGCAATAGACTCTCCCTTTGCCTTCACCTTTGACTTAAGTTGAGCCCTAAACACTTCAGCCCTATTTTCTGATCCAAACCTGGAGGTTAGCTTTTGCACCAAACTCTTATAATCTCTCCTTTGCACATCAGACAGCTCATTGAGTAAAGACCGGGCGTCCCCAATGAGACTATTTGCCAAATACAGCGATTTTGCTCTATAATCCCAGCCATTAATTTCTGCAGTAATATCAAATTGTGCCAAAAAGTCCTCGAAGTCATCTGTACCAGAGTAAGACTGTGGTTTAAGTTTGACATAGTTATCTCCCCTAGCAGCGGTGTTAGAACTAAAACTCTCGGTAATTGTTTGCCCAGGATCATGTGTGCCAGTGTGGTTGTCAATAATGCTGGAACTGTGTAAATTATTTGAATTCTCATTTGACATGGTAAGGGAGCTAACTCCTGAATGACTTTGATTATCTCTAATTTGCCTCCCCTGCTCAGACAACTTTAACTCCATTCGCTGAATAGAGCGGTCAAAATCATTTAGCTTGCATTGCATGTGGTTGCTTAAACCAGAAATGCTGTCTTTTACTTGGTTGGCAATGGTTGTCATTTGCTCCTTAATGTCGCTTTCTAAACGGGAAAAATCTTGGGTATTGTCATTGTCATTTGACGTGACCGACTCATTGTCATCTGCATCAATATTTGCATCCTGTATCTGCAAATTGGGAAGTGTCTCATCATTTTCTGCCATTTTATTATTTATTTATTTATTTATTCTACCATAAACTGTCATACACCAGGTTTTTGAACCTATGTGCTTAATTTTTGTATCACTTTATATTTTCAGGAGTGAAATAAATTCAGACCACTAGACCACCAGACCACCAGACCAGATTCCAACAGTGACAATACCAGGACTCTGTGAATCATAAAACTAGAACTGTCTAGAGTGAAACACTTATCAGAACTATCTACATGGACCAAGATTTTTTTTTTATTTTTTTTATTATTATTATTATTACTATTATTATTATTATTATTATTTATTTATTTTTTTTTATTTTTTTTTTTTTTTTACTTTTATCCTGAATAAAATATATAAATGTTTATCTTGTTCATTTCTTTGCCATCTTCGTGATTTGTAATACAGTCTGATTAAGCCTAAATTCAATCCCACTCACCGACACCAAATTGTAGCACTCAGACCGAAGGATTTGCTTGTCAGGATATATGGCTGAGCGGCCTTATAGTGGGGTACGAGTACTACACATGTTTGTGGGTCCGCCTGGTGCAGATGAAGTTCATGAAGTAGGGATAAAATGACAACTACTAGTACTCAATATTTATAACTTTACCCAATGAATCACTATGTCAAATAATAAAACAAAGGTTACAAGAAATACATGTTTGAATACATGTTTGAATTACCACTAGTGCAAACTGAAATTACCACTAGTATAAGTTGAACTTTAGAATTGCATAGAATTACCATTGGTATAGATAACCACTAGTATAAGTCTATAAGCATAGAGATTCAGATCATAACTGTGTCATTATGCTTACAAACATGCATGAAATGGCCACTGTTACAAGATGAAACTACCACTGTGGCAAGATATTGCTCCTAAAAATTTATATTAAGGAATGACACAAATAGATACCCACAGGCTTGAACACCGACATCCAAGGAACAACCCCTGCTAGATGTAGCAAAATTGTCCCTCAGTGCGAGTGCATCAAAATTACAAATGCCTCACCACTCTTGGCTCAATTGTCCTGCTAACTAGATTAAGGTTGGCATTAAAGTAGATCTAAAACCTGGGTCAAAGTACTGCTTAGCTAGGTTATGGTAGGTTAATGTAGACTAGAATAGAATAGAACCAGCTAGAATAAGATATAACAGTGTAGAAAATATTTTGGTTGAAAATATCTTAACCCCAATGGGTGGGGTAATGCAACCTAGAAGGTGCTGGTTGGGATGTAAACAATAAAGAAAAAGATAATAACCTCTCCAAAAGTATGCCGGTTGCTGGTTGACATAGTTTGGTGACTTGGTTCCACTATATAGAATGACTGGGAAGGGTGAGACTTTAGATATTATTTCTATCTCTGGTGATTTTCAACCTTGGTTGCAATCGAGAGCACAAGCTCTAAGAGGCCTATCTACTAGGAGACGCTGCCTGTTGGTTGCGATTGCGGAGGGGTTTATATAGTGTCTGGGGCACGTGATACCGGTACGTCACATCCAGTCGTGACGTCGTCCCGGACTTTAGACCGGGAAAACGCACGCGACGACTAGTGATATGATCGTCACGTGACCAGTCCAGACAAACAAACATGGCGGCCAAGTATGTGAATGCGGTAAAAATGGGAAAGAATAATGAATCTTATGGCTATAAATGCGATTGTCACATAAATTCAACGATAGAGAGATGTAGATAAGCGGCCAAATAATTGATCTGGACCGGGAATATGGTCAGGTATTACGTCTATAGATATTTATACGGGAGCACTCAAAAGGAGCAAATTCTTTTTTTGGTACAAAATTATTATACGGGGCGAACTCAAACAGGCGGGCCAGCGTGCTACAATACATAGTCCTAGCAGAATATGCTACATTGAAAAAATAAATCAAAGGAGAAATCAAGGCTATCGCAAACATTTTAACAGTAACAACAGCTACTCCACTGCCGGACGTAGTTTCAAAAGTTCCGGGTTATAACTCTCCTGCAACTCCCGCTTTTTAAACACGACGGTTATGGCAAGCGCCCGGGTTACTGTACCGATCATTGACTTTATACAAAAGTCCGGTATTCAGTGTCCTTTAACAATAAATGAGTCAAATAATTATCATTGTTATTGATTTTTTATTTCGTTTTTTGCCGGTAAGTTTTGACAGCTCGCACATGTATTTTGTTTGCAAAATAAAAGTAGTGCGGAAGTAGTTCCGGCAGTTGAATAGAACTGAAGCGCATTTATATAAGTTGCCTGGGTCGGAACACCAGGGTCTCGTATGCGCCGTCGTTAAGGTTGACGTCACAGCACGTTACGTGACGTCACTAAACATTCCTGTAGTGTTACCACAATATGACGGACGACGGTAACCGACGTACTGCAGCATTAAAAACCGCGCTAAGAAATGGAAGGTATACAAGAAAAAGAATCCTATACGGTTGTGAGGGGTGGATAGAAAAATCCGTCCCTCGGGATCACTGTCTGGCATCACGCAAGCTTCGTGATGCCGAAAAGTGACCCTTGGGACGGATAGTTCCATCCACCCCTCACACACATATAAGATTCTTATAATCTTCGAGAACTCGAACACTGATAGCACGTTTACTATCACTAATTTGAACTCGTTCTGGAGCCCCTAAAAATTCTTCCCATGCGTAGCTAGATACAGATATTCATATAATAAGGATAATTTATAGAGGTTCTCTGTCTCTGACACTGATGAGTTACTAATAGGAGGCTTTCATACGGACTGAACAAAGTATTTGTCTAGATCGCGACGGAGGAAAGGCGAGGATTTGCGGCCGCGTAAAATCGATTTAAGCCCCCAACCCCCAACCCCACCCCCACCCCAGCGGAACTCGTTTCACTGACCGTTCCAAGATGGGTCTTCCCTCGCGGTTTAATTTTGTTATGGTTTGTCTTGAGTGTGTGTATGGCTTTTTTTTATTGGATAGCAATTTGGCCATTTTGTGTGAAAGTAACTGTCCTTTTGTCTTTTCGCTATAATTGATGTTCCCATTAGTTATTTCATGTTTGTGTTTCTTTTCATTTGGTGTCTCTGATGGGAGCTGTGGGTTAATTGTATCGATTCCTGATCATTGCTGTCACTTCTATGATGTTTAAGTTATCTCGAAAGAAAATCTTGTGTGTGTTCATTAGAATCTAGAATCGCCGGCGATTCAAATGAATACACACAACTTTCTGTTGTTTTATATCTTTTCATTTCGCTTTCTATTGGTGACTGGAGACGGCTGCGTTCTTTGACCGTTTATTGTGTGTGTTCATTAGAATCTAGAATCGCCGGCGATTCAAATGAATACACACAACTTTCTGTTGTTTTATATCTTTTCATTTCGCTTTCTATTGGTGACTGGAGACGGCGAGCTGTCAAAACTTACCGACAAAAAACGAAATAAAAATTCAATAACAATGATAATTATTTGACTCATTTATTGTTAAAGGACACTGAATACCGGACTTTTGTATAAAGTCTTAAAAAGAAGAATAGAAATACTGTCTGTAGTTCTGCTATTTGCTACAAATAAAAAGGGAATGTTTGGGAGGTATTGTGCAAGAAAAAGAATCCAATATGGGGTTATGTTGTAGATGGTCGTTTCCAACCCTCGGAATGACCGTGCTGAAAGAACCACGGCTGGTTCTGTTGTAGATGGTCGTTTCCAACCCTCGGAATTACCGTGCTGAGCGGAACGTCGGCATAGCCTCGGTTCCGCACAGCTCGATCATCCCTCGGGTTGGAAACGCCCGTCTACAACAGAACCAGCCGCTCAGCAAGGTCATTCCGAGGGTTGGAAACAACCATCTACAACAGAACCAGCCGAGGTTCCGCTCAGCAACACTCGGAATGGCCGTGCTGAACGGAACCTTGGCATAGCTTCGGTTCCGCTCAGCTCGGTCATCCCTCGGGTCGGTAACGCCCATCTTCAACAGAACCAGCCGAGGTTCCGCTCAGCACGGTCATTCCGAGGGTTGGAAACGACCATCTACAACAGAACCCCATATCAGATTCTTATATTCTCGTTAAGGTAACTGTATGTTACAATACGGTTATCAAAAGCTACGATAGCTTCAATGAAAATCCACAGATTTACCGTTACCCTTGTGGAAGCTAAGGGTATCAAATCTCGACTTTCTATTCCACGTCTGAAGACGGCCCCGCCCATCGGGGATTGAAGAAATATATGGGCTGCATGATGCTTCCACGCAGAGCTGAAACCGACCCGCACACAAGTACTGCTAAACCGCTTAGAGGATCTAAGCCTGCCCAGGCAAAGCGGTGTGTGTCGGTCGGTCCATGCTTATAAACCCTATTGGTTTCATTGGGCGGCAGGGCTTGAGTTGTCATTTCATCTCAATGTCGGGTAAAAGTCCCACAAAATTGGGAGCAACGTCTCCAAAATGACCACTGACCGTTCCAAGGCGGTTCTTCTGTGGCGGTTTATTTATGTTGTTGTTTGTTACTTACTGTGTGTATCACTTGTGTCTTTTTATTTTGGATGGCCATTTGGCCATTGTGTGGGAAAGTAACTGTCCTTATGGCTTTCCTTTCTTTAGGTTTCCATTATGGTCTGGTCGCTTCATGTTTGTGTTTCTTTTCCTTTTGGTGTCTTTGAAGGGGGAGTAAGTTAATTGTATCGATTCCTGATCTTTGTTTTACTTCTACTTTACAGGGTTGACGGGGACGTTAAACCTCAAATCAAACAAACAAAACGTCTAAAGAGGCTGAAACATTTATACGCCAAGGTCATTTAAATGAAGTCCTAGAGAATAAAAGTTTCAAAAGATGTTTACCATCTATGACCGAGGACGCCACTTTGTTATCTGACCCACATTACGATAACACACCCCATACGACATAGTGCATTGTTCACATCTCGAAAATGGCTACTTTTCTGATGAAAATATGTCATGTTTTTCTTACAAATGCTCATAACATAGGTTGTGTGTGCTCGTTAGAACCGCCTCATCGAGGCGGTTCTAACGAGTACCCACAACCTATGTATTGGAGCAGAAATAAGAAAAATAATTAATACCCCCGTAAACCCCTGTTTTCTATATATAAAGTGGGGTTTAGGGGGGTCTTCATTTCACGGACTTGTTCACGTGATGCAGATTCCACCAAATCATTCTTTCTCCAATTTAACTGAGACTTCATCTAACATTTGGCTTAAATCGCCTTTGACATCATTTCAAAGAAATTGTTTATGAACTCATCTATTGCACAATGTCAGGTACGCGAATTGTGAGATGCAGCCTGTAGCATGTCATTCCCTGTAGGTAATTCGTATACTTCACTTTATTTCTAGAATTAAATGGTCACTGGGGAGCAATTGATTTCGCTAAACGTGACCCGAAATATATATAGGCTGTGTTTGTGTTTCCCAATAGTTTCGAATTGATAGTTATAAAAAAGAGTTGTCATGGAAAGCTTCAGGGTTTCAGATTAAATCGCTATATTGAATGATTGTTTTATTTGACCTTGTCTGTGCTTCGATAAAAAACAAGCATGTACTCGAGTAACTATCATGATATTTGTTAAATCTGCAGATGTTCTACCGCAGAGGTTTTGGGTTTCTGACATGCAAAAATATGCATGCATACAGTTGAGACGCGGACCAGACCGTTTCTCATAGACGCGGCAAAGTCGGGAGCTGGTTAGTTTGGCACAGCGACAATTCGTCAAATAGTATTTTTAGAAGACATACTCGGACTTAATGGGGAAAAAAGATATATCGTCTTTTGATAATATGGACTATTTATTGCAATTTGTGCTGTTTTGTGTTAATTGTTGATCTTTGTTAAATATTTACATTCTCGGTGCATTTAAAGAAAATCCTATAGTTAACTACTTGGAAGCAATGTTGTTCATACTTGAATGCATACATTGCCACAGGCGACGTCAATGACGTCGAAATAAACAATTGTTCTATTCAACATGATTGGACGATGGCGACGTAATGGCGCCAACGAGGCTGGCCACTGTCAATAGGAAAATAAGAATCTTATATGGGTGTGAGGGGTGGATGGAAAAATCCGACCCGAGGGACACTGTCAGGCATCACGAGGCTTGCCGAGTGATGCCTGACAGTGATCCCGAGGGACGGATTTTTCTATCCACCCTCACGCCCATATTGGATTCTTTTTCTTGCATACCTTCCATTTCTTAGCGCGGATTTTAATGCTGCAGTCGCTTCGGTTACCAACGTCCGCCATATTGTGTTGACACTGCAGGAATGTTTAGTGACGTCGAGTAACGTGCGGTGACGTCAACCTTAACAACGGCGCATACGAGGTCGTTATCAACCAGTGCATTTATCAATAACGCGATTATATTAGATATTGGGTCGGAACACCGGGGTCAGAGCATAAATTTCTATCACAGGGTAAAATCACTGATTTCCTTGTCTGGTGTGCAAGAAAACTGCATGCACTGGTTTTTCTTTGATTATGGCCCTTAAGTAAGACTTTTTCGTCATTTGATGGACGAGAAATATGTGTGTGTGTGTGTGTGTGTGTGTGTGTGTGTGTGTGTGTGTGTGTGTGTGTGTGTGTGAATTCGGGTTTAACGTCGCTTTCAACAGTTTTCAGTCATATCACAACGGTGTCACGTTGCGACAGGGAGCTCAATGCTCACTTTTATAGTGCTGCCTCACTGAAGTATCATGTCCCAGACACATTACATGATACCACACGCCACATTATCCTGACACTGGGTCGACCAGTCCTTGCTGTACCCCGTCAATCTGAGTGCCTAGCGAGGAGCAGGTAGTACCACTGTTAACGACTTTGGTATGTTGCGGCCCGGGATCGAACCCGTGACCTCCCGTTCCCCGGAGCGAAAACTCTACCAACTGAGCTATCGGGGCCGGTCGAGAAATAAGGTTAATATAAGTAATAAAGGTAATGTGTCGGGTTACGAGCAAAACTTAAATCATCATCAATAAAAAGTAAACCTCTTCTTTTCTCCCAAGACCTTTTTGGTTTTATGGCCGTTTCAAGATATGCCACATATTTCGAGTTGGTCGATAATCAAAGGTGGACGTGAAAACCAGTGTGTCCGGAGGAAAAACAACTGATTTACCAGTGCTGGTCTTGGCGTCATATACCAAGGACGTACGTGATGGATGATCCCTCGTTCTATAGAAATAAATGATAAGCTAATTTTTCTCAAAGGGTTTATTGCTAATTTCAAAGCTCCCTGTACCTAAAATTAGTTTTGTTTCCATGTTCACATAAAATGTTTTCCAATGTGTTGAGCTTCCTGAAAATAAATGTGCGTTTCTCGTGTTCCAACCTCCAAACCCAGGATTTCGTCCATGAACTTAAAGCTCCAAATACAGCACGGCATTGTTCGCAAAACTGTACCTTCCTTTCTTTTACTATTGAATGACTGCTAAGAAGCGCCTTAATGACTCGTAATTAATATGAATAAGAATAAGTTTCCCTTCTCAACTTGAATTTTTATTCACGGCTTTTCTTCAAATTTTGCATACACATTTGTATTGGAAAATTGTGCTTTGAGATTGCAAATATGCTCAATCCGTCAACTATTGACAGAGTTAAGATCTTGGTCAGTTCCCCATAAATGATTTTGCCTGAAATTCCTTACTATATTGAATTTATGAATACACGTACAACATCACACGCAGCATTAACAACAGCATTACCCGGATCTTTTGTTATCTTCCTCGATGTATGTAATGAATTAATGTTTGCCTTCACTACCATACTAATATATGGAAAATCTTAATTTATCATATGACGTCGCGTCTTAGAGTGTAATTACGCCACGTAATATTTTCGATAATCCATTAGTTGATTAAATATGCAAATGAGCTAGATACGTCTCGTAGTGGTAGAGGTACGACGTCCTTTAGGACATCGCGTTTACTTATGGCGGAATATTTCATTTTTTTAAACAGTAATGAATAAAATGCGTTTTAAAGTGGAAGTAAAACAAAGATCAGGAATCGATACAATTAACTTACTCCACCCATCAAAGACACCAAAGGGAAAGAAACACACACATTAAGCGACCAGACCATAATGGAAACCTCAACAAAGGAAGGCCATAAGGACAGTTACTTTCCCACAAAATGGCCATATGGCCATCCAAAATAAAAAGACAAGTGACACACACAGTAAGTAAAAACAACACCATAAATAAACCGCCACAGAAGAAATGTCATATGATAAATAGAATCTTGCGTTCGTGCCTGTGCATTATAGAATTTATTAAACGAGTCGAGGAAAAGGGATAATATGCGAGGCCTTTGCCTCGCATTTATCCCTTTTCCTCAATTCGTTTAATAAATCCAATAATACATGAGCACTCATGTAAGATCCTCTATGAAAATCTACAAATGTACAGATTTCTAAAGGAGGCATATTGAAGACAAAGATCGCCATTTAGGTCGTTCTAGTTCTTAAGTTATGAGAAATGTATATAATGTTGGCACGTACCCTCCTACTACACGGAACACGTGTATGAAGCTTCATCGATACAGCAAGGGCTTAAGGACACATGTTGTTGCAAAAGGAGAATTATTCTGGCCATTCCACTTTTGCAGTTTTTGTTTACTTGTATCTGTGGGAACTGTGGAGCCCACGCAGCTCCTATTTCTGCCTCTGGAATCTTCTCAATTACTGTATAACATCCGGTGTGAACTGGAATGGCTCAATTTGGTAAAATATTTCGATTGCAAATTGGAGTAGAATTAGCAGATTTCACTGGTGTCAAAACAATATGTTGAATCCGGTGTTTATCATATAATAATTTGAATCTGGTGCCTTTTCGAGTCATCGCTATTTCCTCTCTTATATTTTCCCAATGATCAACCGAAGTATAGCAAAAACAATGTTGTCTCAATGATGTTGAGGTTCTGTGTTTGACCAACACTTTTCTGTGTCAACTTGTATCATGAAAAATAGAAGTGAAGGCAAAGATCAGGAATCGATACAATTAACCCACAGCTCCCATTATTTTTAGTATCATAGTAACCGTTTGAAACTAAAAAAAAGAACTTGAATTAAATATCCTCTTTTTATCCTGCATTATAACGTTGGTAGGTTTCAATCCGATAATCGGTCGCAGTAACTCAAATTTATTTTATCGGGTACCGGTATAGTTCATCTCCTTTGAATATTTTCAATCACTGGATATGATTCTTCAAAACTGAACTCCACACTGAATCACCAAAGTCGATCACTGAACTTATCTTTTTTGTAGATGGTCAAAAGTGAAGATTTATCAATGTAAGAGAAAGATCGTTTTGCTAGTCCTAATAGTCTATTTGCCTACAACAATTTCTTTGTGTTCATCAAACTTTAAGTTTTGTTGAAAATGGATTCCTAGGACTTTTTCAGAGATTACACCTTTAGCTGAAAACTATTGTCATAACGATCTATCATACCATATAAGAATCCTAGATTTTGCTCACCAATTTATACTATATGACTTTGTGCATTGACGAATAATGACCATTTGGACGCCCGTATGCAAATCTCATATAGATCATCTTGTAAACCTTCAAAACAGAAGTGAAGGCAATGATCAGGAATCAATACAATTAACCCTAAGCTCCCGTGAGAGACACCAAAGGGAAAGAGACATAACTAGACTCTCATGGAAACACAAATAGCGCAAAGTCAAAAGGACAGTTACATTCCAACAAAATGGCCAATTGGCTATCCAAAACAAAAAACAAAAACAAAAATAAATAAATAAATAAATAAATATATAAATAAAAACAATATATATAAGCGATACACACACTCGAAGATAAACAATAGCAAAACTAAACCGCGACAGAAAAACCAGAATGGTCAGTCAGTGCAATGAATTCCTTTGGTGTGTGTGTGGGGGGGGGGGGGGGGGGGAGGGGGCTTAAATCGATTTTACGCGGCCGCAGTCTTTTAGGTGTTCCTTGAAAACTTTTGCATCGTCAGCAAATAGTACACAATGTGACTTGACTTTAAGTCATTTAGATAAAGTTTAGATAATAATACAGGGCATGAAACTAACCCTTGGGGCACACCTGGTGTCTTACCCGTGACGTGTCAGAAAATGATTTTGACCTGTAGACCAGACTAATCAAACCTCATAGATGACAAAAATCAAGGTTGAATATATTTGCAAATGACCGCTTTTCGGGCCATTTCAGTTATTAAGTAACCTATATAGCTACCCTTCGTTAATCTGAAATAGCTTCCGTTTGAAGGTGTGGAATAAGTTGAATAATCTGGTGATAATACCAGGAAATAAGAAATATATTGTTTTTGCCTGCATTTTTAATGCATCATATAGTGTTTGCGATGCTTTGTTACGTTTGCTGTCGTTCTTAAGCGTTACATGTAACCACCCGCAGGAGAGAGACCATATAGAAGTTCCGACGTTATTATAGAGAGGATCTTACATGAGTGTTCATGTATTATTGAATTTATTAAACGAGTTGAGGAAAAGGGATAAAATACGAGGCTTTGCCGAGCATTTAGTCCCTTTTCCTCAACGAGTTTAATAAATTCGATAATACATGAGCAAGAATGCAATATTCTATTTATCATATGACATTTAAAACGCATTTTACTCACGATTGTTTACAAAAATGCCAATATTCCGCCGTTAGTAAACGAGAGGTCGTTACGGACGTCATACATGTAACGATACGGAACGTATCTCGCTTATTTGCATATTTAATCCACTAGTGGATTATCGAAAATATTACATAGCGTTATTACACTCTAAGACGCGACGTCATATGATAAAATGGAACAGGCGATATTTGATTCGTCATATTTGAAGGTATTCTTTAACTGGAAGTATATAAAGAGAAAGAAAATATTGCTCAGAACAACACGAACGAAGACGACAGCCATATCGAATATGTTCTATATGAAGGTTATCCTCTGGAAGCAAGGACTAGAAAACAACACGAAAATATGACTTAGTGATATTAAACAACAACACCAAAGAACCTCGCCAACTACCCGCAAAAGCTAATTAAAATATAGGGAACTGCAATGGAACATCCGCCTTGGCACATTATTATTTTTTCCAGAAAACAGAAATGTTCATGCAAACTGTCTTCTAATTTGCATAAAAAAACCAGAATACTATCACGAATTTGTATTCTGCACGTATGAATGAGCCGGGGTAAATCATTTCCTACAATTTACATGTGCGCCCTCCGAAAAATCAGATCAATCTGCGCATTCAAATAGTCTGACCAGATACTTCTCTTCACGAAGGAGCACTGGGCCCTCAGCTATCCTTAGTGCGCACAACGAAGGCTCTGATCAGACTGCGCGGATGCGCAGGCTGATCTGAGTCTTCGTTGGGCGTACATGTAAATTGTAGGAAATGTTGTGCTTCGGTTCGAACAACATCGGGCCACGAAGAAAGATTAAGTCGGGTTCACTTATTTTGCTCGTAACCGGATGTTATTCATACTTCACTGAACGTTTGAAAATCACATTTATCATATGACGTCACGTCTGAGAATGTAAAAACGCCATGTAATAAATTCCGTAATCCACTAGTGGATTCAATATGCAAATCAGTTTGCAGATACGCCACGTAATGTTACACGTACGACGTCCTTAACGACGTCGCATTTAATAATGACGGAATATCGACGTTTTTGTGGAACAATCGTGGATGATATTCTTTTTAAATGTCATGTGATAAATAGATTCTTGCATTCGTGTTCATGTATTATTGAATTGTTTGAACTCGTTGAGGAAAAGGGATAAAATGCATGACACAGCCTCGCATTTTATCCCTTTTCCCCAACTCGTTTATCAAATTCAATAATATATGATCACTCATGTGAATCCTCTGTTTATTTTTTTAAATATATTGTTTTCTTTATTCTTGCTTCAAATATTAATTGCAGTTTTTAGTAGAAACGCCTCGACGAGGCTGTTCTTACGACTACCAACAGCCTATTTGACGTATAGTGTTTAAGTGTCCAAGTTTAGGATTTTCCATTTTTGATGGCTTATGTTTGTATATATTTTAAGTGGTTATGTCCCGCCCCAGTATCTATGGGTTTTATCCAATTACCAATGGTAAAGGGGCTTTGTCTGTCTCATCCCAATATCTTCTCATCGGCCATGGGCTTTTATCATCATGCAGCGCTATTATCTTGTCTTCTGTCACAACTGGTATATACATTACACAAATGCTTTGACTATTTCTTCAATAAGATTGCAGGTATATGTCAGCATATGCTTTGAACAATGAGCTTAATGCATCTTGAGTGACATTCGGGAGCTCAGATTTGGAATGACAAATTATGGCTAAATTCTTTATTGCGATGAGAATGTTTTCCTTGGAGACTTTTGATGTTTTATGAGAAAACACTGCTAATATGATAAGAGCATTAGATGAACAATAACACAGCATCGTGTCAATTTTAATAGGTTTGTCATGAATAAAAGCTAGTTTCTTGAAAGGGCTTGATTACAATGGGCGGGGGAAACTGTACAAGCTAGATAATTAAGGTAAATCAGCCGTAACAAAGCTGAAGAAATATCTCGCCTGTGGTGAGAATCGAACCTGGGCCGCTGGGCTGAAAGTCCATTGCTCTGATGATAGTCTGGATACAGTCTGAAACGTTGATTTGTTCTGGAAAAAAATAAATATTTTCATTTTTATTGAAATTAGTTTTCTTTATATAAAAAGTATCCTTCTCCCACTGCAGTCATTTGCTGTAAAACAGAGCCATCCCATCAGAATTAGACTAGCTACAATAATATGATTTAGACTTGCACAAAGAAGTATGTCTGAAATTGACAAAAATGTTTTAAGGACTGGGACGAGTCTACTCTAACCAATGAGCCAAGGAGTTACGACATGAATATTTTAACAAATTCCAATGCCCTGACCACTGAGCTAAAGAGTCTTTTCCCTGACCCAGTTTTCAGAGAGCGGTAATAATCCTTTAAGTTATGCATAATCAACCAACTTAAAGGTAGAAAACTTAAGGGAGGAAATGGAATCCGCAACAGTCAATTCGTCTACCGGTCCGCTAACATTTGTTTATTTACTTAGGTTGGCATACACATAAAAACAGCGCGGTTGTTTGGTATAATATTTATTAGTCGACCCAGAGTTATTAAATACAGCTATTGTCCACGTGACTACTGCTGACCATGCACAAAAGCTAGGTACTGGTCATTTGAGGCATCGCTATTCTTCTCCCTGCGACGTCAGAGCGCTGTGTAAAACCACTGGTTCATGATGTGTTACATCTGGAACGGGCTGGGGTACTGGCTGACTGGCAAACAGTGCAGACTAAGATCAGACGCCGCAGAACGCGGAGTCTGATCAGGTTCTACACTGTTTCCTGAAAGTACAGGAATTTAAAGAAGAACAGGAATTCAAGGGTTAAACGAAACAGTCTAAGTTCCCATCCAGGACGATTTTACCAGTGTACACTCAGACACAATC
Source organism: Lucinisca nassula (assembly GCA_963580285.1). Taxonomy (NCBI): domain Eukaryota; kingdom Metazoa; phylum Mollusca; class Bivalvia; order Lucinida; family Lucinidae; genus Lucinisca; species Lucinisca nassula. The sequence continues at coordinate 77,183,153 of OY757024.1, read as the reverse complement.
AGTGATGTTAGTACTTTGATTGTATTATTATCTGAGCCCCGACAAGTGAATTCGTGTCTTCGAGCATTCCGTCATGACAAATTTTAACTGTGCATGCCCAGCCATTCATCGGGGCCAGGGATATGGCTGTCTGTCTGAAGGTTCCTCTTCATTCACTGCTTGTATGAGCGAGAAGCGAAGGTTCTGGCGAGACTGCGCGGATGCGCAGGCTCGCCTGAACCTTCGCTGCTCGCATAGGCGATAAGTACCGAAATCGCTTGACGGGGCCCATCTTAAGCAGTATCCTAGCATTAATACATGTAAAAGAGTAATGTCAGATAGCAGCGTTTTCGAAAATTATCACATAGTCCATGAATACTATTTTGTCCTATGCAAAAATGTTAATACTTTTCTACGGAAACACGAAGAAACACGACTTGAGATAAACAGAAACACACTTGTGATCATTCCATAAAAATAGCCGAAGGCTCATGCAGTGACTGTCAAATGCAATAATTCCGTACTCGTGTGAGATCAGCTTTTATGTAACATCATTTATTTTCCTATCTGTTGAAGCGACGGATATTTCAGCATCTGCGCCCAGCGAATATTCAGATCAGTCCACGCAACTGCGCAAATTTGATCAGTCTTGGCTGTATGCTATATATGGATGGCAGTCAAGAAAGGCTGCGCTTATGTACAGACTAATTTGAGAACTCGCTTAACGCCAATTACTGAAGACACTTTAGTCTTGGTGCGGCGACGATAGAACCATGGGCGACGTTTTACGGTCGCAAATTCCGTTTTACGGTTTTTCTGGCGCGTCGCCAAAAAAAACAACAAAATTTTCGACCGTAAAATAGAAGTGAAGGAAATGATCAGGAATCGATACAAATAACCCTCACCCACATCAGAGATACCAAAGTGAAAGAAATACGAACATGAAATAACTAGATCCTTATGGAAACATCACTAGCGGAAAGCCAATAGAACAGATACTTTCCCACATAATGGCCCATTGGCTATACAAAACAAAAATATATAAGCGATACACACATTCAGAGACGAACTGTAACAAAAATAAACCGCGACAGAAACCGCCGATTTATTTCCCCAAATGTCAATTTTGAATGCAGTTATCCTCTTATTTAGAAATCGGAGGTAACATTAATGAGAGACGTTGTTTCTTGCCGTGGCTTCTGACGATACTTAGCGGGAGGTAACTTGCTGCGGCTCCCCAAAGACATTCTACCTTTTCTACTTACATGTTTGTGCACCAAATCTGAAAACATGCTTATAAAACTGGCTTTTGACAACAATGAACACAGTGCATAAAAATAGACATAATGTGTGCTTTGTGTGATGTTGATCTTGTTTCTATACCGCGTCGACCGAATTCGGCGGGGTATCTTGTTATACTTTTTGACCACCTTGCGTCCGTCAGTTTGTCCATCACAACATAACTAATTACAACTTTGACGTTGTCGAAAACCAGACAGAACGCGAGTTTCTGAAACACATTGGAGTTGCAATTAATTGATTTAAATTTGTGATGGACAGACCATCTGTTCACCTTTTCTTAGACAAATGTATTATTCAAACCTCCCGAAATCTCTCGCTCTAGTCGGTCTGTTCTGTTGTAACAGAAAATAATCCGTTAATGATATTAATAACGTTTATATTACATACTCAGTAATCTGATTAACCTATCCTACAGATTCTGTTGTAATCAGCTTTTGTATCGGGATTAGGGTCAAGACGATTACTGAATGCAAATTAAGAATTGCGTTTAAGAACGGAAATTAATATACACATACAGAGATGTTCACTGAACCGGTTATTTACCAACTTAATGCATCGAACGGTTCCATCATGTGTCGATATAACTACTATAATATCCCTTAATCATTGTGTTGAACACTAAAGATGGTTATGTTGCTGCACGTAGTTGATTAGTGTTTCAACAGTACGTTCGAACAAATAAATTACGAACAGAGACAACGAAAAGTCTGAAAATGTTTTGTACTTTTGATATACATGCATTTGCAATAAAAATCCCAACCAATGAATCTAGTCCAGAATCTTTAGATAACCAAGTAACGCAACTTGCCGACCTCACAGCGATACGATATAACCCAGTTATTTTCAATAACAATCATTACCTTGATTTCCTACAAATCTGTGTTAGTCACGTGGACATCAACAACGAAAAGCTACAATGTTTATTGACAAACAATAGACCCAAAAGCAAACTGGTAATATTCAGACCCAGTGAACAAATAGGCTGCGATCTTTGGCTGCATGACGGTTGACCGGCCTTTGTAATCTGTAGTGGCCATATCCCATTTTTATCACATGACGTCGCGCCTGAGATTGCAATAACGCCATGTAATAAATTCGATAATCCACTTTTGGATTAAATGTGCAAATTAGTTAGATACGCCCCGTAACGTTACATGTACGACGTCGCGTTTACTAACGGCGGAATATTGACGTTAAACAATTGTGAATAAAATGCGTTTTAAATGCCATATGATAAATAGAATCTTGCATTATTGAATTTTTTAAATTCGTCGAAAAAAAGTGTTAAAGTGCTCGGCAAAGCGTCCCATTTTTTACCTTTTCCTCTACTCGTTTAATAAATTCAATAATACATGAACACTCATGTAAGATCCACTATTTATCATATAACGTCGATGTTATTTAGTTGATAACTCGGTTTCATAAAAATCACATGGCCACATGTGTAATAACATATAGTTTGTTTGATTTGAGGTTTAACGTCCCCATCAACACTGTATATGTCATTTTGGAGACGTTGCTTTCAATGTTGTGGAACTTTTACCCGATATTGAGATAAAAAGACATCTCAAGCCATGTCGCCCGTTGAAACCAATATGGTTTATAAAAATGGACGGTCCGATTCGCACCGCTTCGCAGGCTTAGATCCGCTTATCTAAGCGGTTTACCGGTACTCATATGTGGTCGGTTTCAGCTCTGCGTGGAGGCATCTATTACTTCAGGCCCCGATGGGCGGGGGTGGGGTAATAACACATGGTTACTGGCGTGTAACGTCATGGCGCAGTTCGTAACAACTTTTTATACTTCTCTGGAGATAAAATCCGACATAAAACCGATATATGATAACAAGAACATTACAGTCGTGTTCATTCTATATCAAATTTATGAAATGGCAACTCATGTAAGATCCTCTGATTCTTTATTTAGAAGTTGTTGGGCCGAGGCTTCAAAGTACGCCATGTCCAGCCGGCTGGTGGTTTTCTTCTGTTCTGAAGTCAAATTGTTGTTGAGTCCTTTGCTTGCGTCATGTTTATCTTAATTCATCCATAGATGTTTTATTTTCTTTTTTTTTTTTTTTTGCTAGCGCGTCTCACCCATGAGACGGGATTACTCCTTATAGATCAATTTGTCACTAATATGATATATGGAACTGTATAGAAGTTGTAGGTGAGTGACAAATAATAATAAATTCAGGAACTGATGCACCTTCCCCTGTAGGTTTACACTGACAGGCACAATGCGGCTGTTTATTTGCAGCTTTTTAATATACATCTTTATCATATAACGCCGCGATTATTTAACCCTTTACCACCCAGGGATTTTGTGAATTTCGCTGATTTTTACAGTGTTGCACCTGACAGCAACTTCAACTAGCCATTGTTTCATAATGGATGGTCTGTTTTACACCAAACTCGGTATGAGTGTTCATTAGGCAACAGCCTTTCAAGTGCAACCTTTCATGACTTGATCATTGTTGTCGTGGTAAAGAGGGGGCATCTGAAAGTTGGCATAAAGTGTGTTTTCACATGGATTTTTGACCACATTTTAATCATCACACAGCTGTCAAGGCCAAAAATAAAGGTGTTTGGCACTGGCCATTTCCACTGTTTGCGGCATTTGTTATCAGCATCAATTTTCAGTCATTTTTTACCCCCGACACCCTCAGATATAAATTTTAGCGGCCGGTTGGGCGATACACCCAAAATTTTTCAGGATGTAATGGGGGGGGGGGGGGGGCGTTGCCCCCCCCCCCCTTTCAATTCCCCCATAATATTTTTAGTTCTTAAAATGGGGGGTTGTGCAGACACGTAAAAATGCGTATCTGAGTGGTAAAGGGTTAACTGAAATCTGGGAACATACTGAATTTTAGTCTAAAATGCATTAACTATATCCGGAATATTGTTTCTTGCAATAAAATGATGAAAAAACATTATTTTGGTCAGTTGAATTTTCTTAATTAATGGTTAACGTCGTGTCGTCAAAATCATATGACACACGTGTAATAACACATTGTTACGCAGCCCTATGATTTTTATTGCTATTTTGTTGCGATAAAAACAGATTAAAAGCGGTTATATGATAAACAAAATTTTACACTCTTGGTCATTTAAATATGAAATCTATGAAACTCGCCGTAGGCTTGTTTCAGAAATTTTCTATGAAACGACCACGGGTGTTATATCCTCTATATATTAATTGGTTCGAGTTGTTGAGTCACATGTTGTTAGCGGTTTTGTGTGTGCCACTGTGTCACGTATCTCTTCTAAATGGTTGTTTTCTTTGTCCAGCTTTTCCTGCTCAAAAGAAAGCCAATACAATACCATACACAGTAATAGTACACGATGTATAAATTAATGATATTCATGTATCGGGGTTAAGAACCGACCACCACACTGATATCAGAGAAGAAACGTTACTATATTCTTTTGACATTGTAAACCAAATTTTCGTAATATTCAGGTTTGGACAGTATCTTTTTCAAAAGTATTTTCAAAAAATTTTTATGTCTTGAAACGAAGTCGACATGGCTATTTAGAAAATGGTTTGCACAGTTTATGGTAACGTAATGCATAGTTTAAATGGAAGATAGCGTCCGTAGTTGTGAGCGATATCGTTTTTAATCAAGTTCGTGTCTGTAATCCTTTATTTAGAAAACAATGTCTTACATATGCCCCTACAACATATAGGGTTTACGTAACGATTCAAATGAAACTGCGAAGTGCAATGATCGAGTTTCGAAGGAGCGCATTGGTTTGTTTGCTGTCTACGTTTTTTTTCTCTCTGCTAATATTTCAGTCTTAAAACGTAAATTGGTTTGATTTGATGTTTGTAAAGACCAACGCATTTAAATTATAGTAATAAATTAATACGTCTGGCGTTACACAAGATTCCTATAAACAAAGTTAATCTGTTCTAGACACCAAGGTTAGAAACCATAAGGTTTCTCAGTCTGTGTTAAAAATCATTTATATAGAGAACAGTTTACAAAGGTAAACATTGCTTTCTTATTTTTGTTCAAATCAATCATAAGAAAAAAAAAAGCACATTTGTATCATATCAATAAAATTATTAAAATCACTTGAGCTTATATGTATTTTGTCTCACGGATGTGTAATATGAATGCTTGCTGGTGTCTGAAAGGTTCTATATTGGATAATATTTAGGGGCATCAATCGAACGCCATCAACCTGAATAAAAGCTCGGTCTATGAAAATAAAGCAAATCAACACAGTTTGTATTCCACTTATTACTTCCGATGTGTCCTCGTTTTCGGAGTACCCTGTCATTTAGCAAGCATGTTCCAAACTATCCAATTTTGACAAATGTTCGAATACAAACATGCCCAGCTGTAGCCATAAAGACATCTGAATATATATTAAGTTTCTTTCAAAGCGCCGTTTGCATTTTTAAGTTCGAATAATAGAACAAGGAATCGATACAATTAATCCCCAGCTCCCATTAGAGAAACCAAAGGGTAAGAAACACAAACATAAAAATAACTAGACAATTATGGAAACAGCAATAGCGGAATGCCAAAAGGACAGTTACTTTACCACAAAATGGCCAATTGGCTTTCAAAAACGAAAAAAATAATAATTCAAAAAAAAAAAGCGATCCACAAACTCAAAGACAAACCATAACAAAAATAAACCGCGACAGAAGACCCGTTTTCGAACTGTCAGTGAAACAAATTCCACTGGTGTGTGTGGGGTGTGTGTGTGTGTGTGGGGGGGGGGGGGGGGGCTTAAATCGATTTTACGCGGCCGCAATCTTTGTCCTTATTTCCGTCGCGATTTAGACAAATAATTTTTTCAGTCCCCATGAAGGCATCGTAACTCATCCGTGCAACACCTCTGAGAACACAAAAATCAACAACCGCAGAGATGAAACGACAGCGAGGTCTCGGCAGCAAGAAACGACTGAAAAGGTGGAGCAAATGAAAACCAACCGTTAGACTCAGAAGTAAGGCTTATCCTCCGCCTAAAGGTAGCCTGATTCATTCAGCCGCTGATGAGGAAACTGATATTGTAATGTAGGTTTAATGAATTTCTGTTCATCAGGAATTATTATTTAATCTTTCTTAATTGGTATTTTAATTTGGTTCGTTTGCTATTCACTCTTTCAATCTAGTCGTTGGAACATCACATATTTTTATATCTATAGATTCTGTGGCGGTCAGGTGCATTATAGCCAAACAAAAAATGGATTGCATGTATCTAAACGTATTACTTGGGGATGTAAATATGCAGTTGATTGTCTGAAATTTCGGAAACGGCGATTTGCCTCTGATATATGACAATTATCATAACATCAATCAGACCCCATTATTCATCAGACCCCATTATTCATTTCCTTATTACTAATGATACTACGTGCACAATGTGGAAAGCGCTAAGAGCTGTATAAAATAGAAGTGGAGGCAATGATCAGAAATCGATACAATTAACCCACAGCTCCCATCAGAGACAACAAAGGGTAAGAAACTCAAACACGAAACAACACCCCCAACGGAAACATCAACAGCAGAAAGCCAAAAGAAAAATTACTTAAAACCCGATTTAGCCAATGATAAGCTACGATACGTGATGACGTCGGGTTTACGGCAGTATATCGAAAATATTATGTTCCAACATGTCAACGTTAAGAAATCTGATGTCGCATTGCGTACGCGATTTCGTTCAATATTTAACTTGCTTAACCCGTGGTAATTGCACGCTTTTCACATATTATACATCTATGCCTTATACACGATTACACAAAATTTTATTGGTCAGTCTAGTATTTGTAGACCGTACCAGGTAAAAACCATCAGGGTCAAGGGTCAGTGTTGCTGAATCTTCTTCACAAATTGAGTATAGAGCAGAGATTAGATGAGCCCCGCCAAGCAAATTTGTGTCTTCGAGCATTCCGTCATGACAAATTTTTACTGCGCATGCCCAGCCATTCAGAGGGACCAAGGATAAGGCTCTCTGTCTGAAGGTTCCTCTTGATTCACTGCTTGTATGAGCGAGCAGCGAAAGTTCTAGCGATCCAGCGCGGATGCGCAGGCTCGCCTGAACCTTCGCTGCTCGCATAGGCGATAAGTACCAAAATCGCTTGGCGGGGCCCAGATACCTGTTTTGAAAAAAAAAATACTAACCAGAAAATTTATAAGGAATAGTGTAAAGTTTATGGAAAGACTGATCATTCATATTCAATTGTTAAAAATTGGGTGGCTGGTTATAAACGTGGTCGGATAACGATGAAAGACAGGCACCGTAGTGGAAGACCTGTGAACGCAACTGATTATGCCACTAGTGAAAAATCTAATGGAACTAGTAAAGCAGGACAGGCGCATGAACATTGCAGAAATGACTAGTCTGAGGGTAGCGTTTTTATCATTTTACAGGAACGACTGGGTGTGAGGAAGCTTTCAGCGCATTGGGTGCCTAAATCAGTTATTAAAGAACAACAAGCTGTCCGAGAGTCCATTTCTGCGCCACATTTGGAGAGATATGATTCTGATCCGGAAGACATTTTTGAATGAATTGTTACCGGGGACGAAACTTGGATCCATCACTTTGATCCTGAGACTATGAGACTAAACAGCAGAGAAATCAATGGAAGCGTCACGGTTCAGCGCGTCCAAAGAAATGTAAGACTCAGCCGTCAGCTGGCAAGGTCATGGCAACCGATTGGGGATTGGGGATAGCAATGGGGTTCTGTTGGTGGACTATTTTTCTCATGGCCAGACTATAAATGGGGACTATTTTCCTGATACTTTGGACCAATTACGTACAGCTATAGTACAGTAAAGGTATGGAAAATTACAAAAGGAGTGCTCATTCAACATGACACTGCTAGAGTCTATACGTGTAAAGCTTCTGTGCACGCAATGAAGCAGAACGCTTTCAAACACGTACCCCATCCATCCCATTCTCTTGATCCGGCACCCAGGGCTTAATGCAGCAGATGAAGGGTATATTGAATCTAAAGACTGACCCTGAATTCAACAAAAATGGATTTGCCATTTACATGCAGCCACCAAGCTTGCGGTATGTGTTACAGAAGGCCAAGACATGCTTCCTACGTTTCATTGGCTACCTAAACTACATAAAAGACAATACAAAGCACGGTTTATTGAAAATTCAAGCTCTTGCACCACCACCACTGAACTATCTAAATTATTAGCTTTACGTTTTACTGCACTCACAGATCATGTGATTATATATTGCGACAAACGCTTTGAAAGGGCAAGCAGAAATCTGTTTTGGTCTATAAAAAATTCTAATGAAGTTTAAAATAAATTGGATTCCAGACGTTTTCGTGCTTCAACTCTGTCTACCTATGATTTTTCCAACCTTTTACAGTACACTTCACCATAATCTTATAACAGAAAAAATAAGGATTTAATTGAATTGACATTTCATAGGGAAGACTCACTTTATCTTGAATGTAATGTAAGAAATGTTTTTTTATGCCCCCGGAATCTAAGAGATTCGGGGGCATATAGTTTTTGGTCTGTCCGTCTGTTTGTCCGTTTGTCTGTTTGTCCGTTTGTCCGTCTGCAAAAACTTTAACATTGGGCATAACTTTTGAATGGTAATAGATAGAGCTTTCATATTTCACATGTGTATACCTTATCACAAGACCTTTCCAGTGGTACCATAATTTTTGATCTTGTGACCTTGAACTTGACCTTTGACCTATTTTTTTCAAAATTTTTAAAAACATTAACATTGGCGCTGTCCGGGGGCATCAGTGTTTCACAAACACATCTTGTTTCACTTCTGAAGAGCATAAAATATATACTTTATGGTCATGTCAGAAAGTGTGTGAAGCTCTCACCTTTCTGATTGACAATTTTTACATAAGATTCGGTACTAAGCTATTTAGAGAAGTTATTGGTATTCCGACGGGTACGGAGTGCGCACTCCTTGTAGCTGATATATTCTTTTTCTGTTATGAAAAAGACATCGTGATGTCCCTTTTCGTTGAAAACCAATCTGAAATCATTGAAGCTTTTAGCTCGACTTCTAAATATTTGGATTATTTATTAAATATTGACAATTCATATTTCGATAGTTTGATCAGTACAATTTGCACCCCCTCCCACGAGAACTTCAGTTAAATAAAGCAAATTCGTCTGATACCGAGGCCCCGTTGTTGGATTTACGTCTATCTATTGCAGGTGGGGATGTTTCCTGCGAAAAATATGAGAACGCGATTATTTTGATTTTTAGAGTGTAAAATTTTCCTTTCTTGTATGGTGATGTTCCTCGTGCGGCATCCTATAGCGTTTATATTTCGCAATTAATTCGATCTGCTAGAGTGTACAGTCATGTCACTGACTTCAACACTCGTAAAAAATTGTCAACTGCTAAACTTCTTAATCAGGGTTATTGGCATCATAAACTACGCAAAGCCTTTTCAAACTTTTATAGGCGACATTCCGATTTAATTTCAATATCAATGTTGGACTTAAATCTCTTCTGCAACAAAGTCTATCGGTACCCAATTTTATGGTGACTTAGTATATAAATACACAAAAATATATAATTGCAATGACTTCGGCAATCGATTTCGTAAAATCATTCTTCGATTTAAAATATAAATATTATACGGCAGACTGCGTGCATGGTATTTAACCCACTCACTGCTGGCAACTTTGCTCCCCTCTTTAACTACACGCCGGTGGGTCAGGCCTCAGATTCTATGACGGTTCTAGCGAAAGAGATTACTGAGAATTAGAGAGAATTTAATCTATGTAATGTTGGCTGGTGCCTGATGCTTTGTCTCTGGTCGGGCCAATCGGAGACTAACTGCTAGTTTTATTTTGCTCCCGCATTTAAGTTGTTTCTTGCTGTTGAGTCCTCACCGTTGTTTCATCTCTGTGTTGTTTGATTTTTGTGTTCTCGGAGATGTTGCACCGATGAGTTAGGAGGCCGTCCTGCGGAACAAATTATTTGTCTATATCGCGACGGAAGTAAGGGCGAGGATTGCGGCCCCGTCAACTCGATTTCAGCCCCCAGTGGAATTCGTTTCAATGACAGTTCCAACGTGGTTCTTCTGTCGCGGTTTATTTTTGTCATGGTTTGTCTTTTTGAGTGCGGGTATCGCTTATATATTTTTTGTTTTGGATAGCCAATAGGCCATTTAGTGGGAAAGTAACTGTCATTTTTGTTTTCCGTTTTTGATGTTTTCATTAGGGTCTAGTTATTTCATGTTTGTCTTTCTTTCCCTTTGTTGTCTGTTATTGTAGCTGTGGGTTAATTGTATCAATTCCTGACCATTGCCTTCACTTCTATTGCAGCCTTGGAGCATCGATGGAGAAAGTGCTTGCTGGTGCGTGTTGACTATGTGCGGAAAAGACGAAGTCAAGCGTGACTCTAAGTAAGTAAGGCCCTATACTTGTTGAACGACTCTCATATGCAAGTGCATTAACTCTTGAAAGTATGTTGTAGCATTAACTACGCTTCTAAGATCGCATCTGCAAACTCAGTGACGGCCCATTACGAAATATTTTAAAAAGAGTAGGCTCCGATGTTTATGTACTGGATTCGGCCTTTTAATTTGTTTGATTCTTCCATCGTTTAATTCGGCCACGACCATTCCTTACAATAACTATTCCGTAATGCTTAGTGCATTTTTTATCTGATGGAGCTTGTGATATTTTTTTTTATTTTAACTACAAACCATTATACATATACACGCTATTTGTTGCTTGTTGTATGTTCTAAATGAATGCGTGTTTAGTTCTCATTACCTGAGTTAGGAGGAACTGAATAAATCTTTGACCTGACTTGACTTGCAAGAAAAAATCAAAGCACCAAAGGCACTGAAATGACAGATTCTATGAGAAAATCATAACACTGTGAAAACTTACAAAAAACCTTTCTAAAAAGAGCTTAAATTTTAGAAAGGTAGTTTTGCAAATTCCAATATATGATATGTTTGCAGATGTCTATAGACCGGTGGTATTATGAAACGCCATTCGACGTTTCAAATTGTTGAAAGAAACTATTTACGTTTTCAAAACCAAACATTAAAATTCAAGTTTTAACAATGCTACTGTCTATAAGTAACAGTTTTTGTCTGGTCGGTTGTGAACACCTCTACCCAAAGATACTCTATGGGAAAGAGATCGGAGGAGAAAGACTCGCTAGTCCAGTACATGAATTTCACTGGCTTGAAGACATTTTTGAGTAAGAACAGCACTATGAGCCCGCTCGTAATCCTGCTGGATAAGTTATCCCGGATTCTGAGCGTAAACAAATAAATGGAATCATGTGAGGCCGAAGCACTTGATTGATGAAACGTCTCGCTGGACAATCCACGTCTCAGCTATGATCTTGAATAATCTTAATGACACTAAGCTGCGTTCGTTAACTACACGCAATAGCTCGCCACACAATTACGCTTATTTCACCCGATATGTCATGCTCTATTACGCACGCGTCGCCTCGGCATACCTTACACCTATACGTCGAAACACCCTGGAACGACAACCGGCGCGATTCACGCTGAAGTTCGATTTGTCACTGAAACGCATATGCCAGTCGCTTAGACGCCAATTTACGTATTTCATGCACTAGCGTAAGTGTTCCGTACTGTGTCGACGCGTTAACTTTGGTCACGACAGGGACGTCTAGCTCTCAAACGTGCATCGCATAAGGGCGACAATCAGTGTCAATGCTTATTAGTCGGTAGTTGAGACCCCTTGTTTATCTACAGGTACAGTGTAGCAGCTGCCGGCGAAAATCTGCTTCGCATATGCGTCTGACGGTCGAATCGATCTTGACGTACGGACGTCGGTCTTCCGCTACGTCGACGTCCACTAGCGTCTTCTGTATATAGTAAGCTGTCGCTCCAATAGACGATAGATCACACACATGTGGCACCCAAAATCAGAGTCAACGTCATCCGCTTTCCGACCAGCTTCTTACTGTCAAGGGGCACGCTTACGATCCTTTAATGAAACATGTTGTAATTAGCTCTCACTAAATGCTTTTTTTGAGAACAAATATCAGTTTCTTCTTTTCTAGGCACGGCCTTACATTACACATCAAAAGTGTGATCCTGAACATGTGGTTTCTATCCGTACTGGTGTGAGGGTGGCGAGGATCGACGTGGCCGGACTGGTAACCAAACGTCACGGTTGATTGATTTAACCTTTTTGGTTTCAGAATCAAAGCACTGAGAGTGTGGGTGTTGGTTGGAGGAATAGGCCTGGGCTGAGATTTAAACTGTTTCATTTAACTCTGAAATTCCAAACAAATAGTGAAGATTTTGATAAGAAGACGCGTTCGGCAGCGTCTGATCTAGGTCTACACTGTTTGCCAAGCTCACCCTATGATTCCAGGATAACCCTCTTCCATCTTATGGAATACCCCGATCTCACTGCGGCTACTTTCTGCAAGACAAAAAGTTATTCTGACAAGTCAGTGATAGTCACGTAGACATTAGCACTGAAGCGCTTTTCTTATTATCAACTTCGGGTCGAATGCCAAACAATCAACCAAAACATAGCCGCGTCGTTTGTCAGTGTTGGGTACATGTAAGTGTTATCTGTAAAATCTGCACATGAATCAAATGTTGGATCTGGCAAACAATGTAAACTCAGTTCAAAAGCCACACAACACGGTGCTGATCTTGTTCTACACTTTTTGCATTAGTCACTAACATCTTAAGTTTAAACGAATGAGTCCAAGTCCCCGTTCATGACCAGCCTGCATTTAGAGGCACTCTGCATGAGTGTTGTCAGTGCTTTGATTTATTCACTGCCTTGGGTTTCTGGAGTGCACTCTTCAATCACTGAAGTTGGGCCCGCCCATTCTGCTAAATATATGGCACCTAGAATTATATCACAGGACCTACACTAAGTACCTGTACCATATTCAAGGGTTGAAAGGGACAGCCTTTCTTTTAAATTTCTCAGCGCAAAGTCAATTTACACCTATATTGTAACTGACCTAAACTTGACCTCGAAAGTCAGAAAGAAAACCCATTAATATTTTTGTCTACAGCTGACCTGGTCCAACAGCAGGCTGGTCTTTAAGGATTAAATATTGACAGCACTGTTAGAAAACAGTGTAAAACCTGAGCAGACTGCTGAGCAGACGCCGCATTGATCTGGGTATACAATCTTCCCCAAACCCGTTGCATGATGCGGCTGATTCATATGAAATGCTGAATCGTCAAGTCGTCTGTTTTAAAAGTTTGTATTACGCTTACAGGACAGATAATACGCTTGTACAATTTTGATTACTGTGCCAAACCGGACTACATTTGTGCGGACTCATATTTCTATGGCGGTCAAAGCCGGCAGAAAAAGCCTGAATTACTTTAAACGTGCAGCACAGCAAGAATAGACAGATGGAATCTGTCATTAAAAATGAGCAGTTAAGCAAAACCATTACTGGCAGAGTTTCAGAAGCGATACTTTGAAAAACCTGAACGTTAAAGTACCATAGCCAAACTGGATAGCACTAAGAGATTCGGGACAAATCTTATTAGGCAGTGGTGGGGGGGGGGTGTCAAAGGTCGACGGCGTGGTTCGGTATATCAGTCTGTAGAGTGTTTGTACGGTATACGAGAGGCCCTGGGTTCGCAGGGCTAAAACTGACCGCACATGAGTACTGGAAAACCACTATCAACAACATCTTTTTTTATTCGGCGGCAGGGCTTGAGATGGTATTTAATCATTGTCAGTTAATCATTCGACTATTAATTGTTTTGGGTTTAACGACACGTCAACCCCGTTGGGTAATTTTGTCTCATATCCAGCAGAAAGGGAGAAAAACATATAGAAGAGGTCGTAGGTTAAAGTAAAGGACAGTGGAGAAAGAGGAAAATGAATGCAAGTGTAGAAACAGATGGATTAACAGCACTCCTCTCTACCATTACATGTACCTGTTGCAAGGATAGCAGGTCTTACCTGACTGTCAGCCAATATCAGTTGGACTCCACAGTGACGCAAGACATACGTCACCTTGATCTTACGCTCTTTTTAAAATTGTCAAATTCAAATAAATTAATAACTGCTATCGAATCAATCTGAACAACGGTTATTTTTTGCCACACAGAACTGCGCATGCGTACAAATACGGAATCGTGGGATAGCATTTCATTAGCGAACGGTGGCGTCCTTAACTCATCTATTGATCATAAGCATTCGCAATTTGCTGTCGTTTGTCGGAACGGGCGACGGACATGACGGACATATGTTGCAGATGCTGCTTTAATGTCGATAACTTCCACCCTATATGTGGTTATGTAAAATCATGAATATTAATTTTAAAGAAAAGGAATCGTTGGCATGTGCATATAATGTATAAAGAAATAAAAATTAAGAATTAAAAATAGTTTACCTAATTGCGGTGTTTAATTTTTATTGCTACGCGATGTTTGTGTTACAGACATAAACGTCATTAAATATTAAAAAATAGAAGTGGAGGCAATGGTCAGGAATCGATACATTTAACACATCCCACCATAGACACCAAAGGGAAAGAAACACAAACATGAACAATCTAGACCCTAATGGAAGAGTCAATAGCCGAAAGCCAAACGGAAAGTTTCTTTTCCAGAAAATGGTCAATTGGCTGTCCAAAATGATACACACAGCAATGACGAACTATAACAAAAATAACAGAAAATAATCGGCGACAGACGAAACTCCTCGGAACGGTCAGTATAAAGTATTTCAATGTGGGGGCTTTAGTAGATTTGACGCGGCCGCAAAAATTTAAAAGAAAGACCGAGGGAGCATAACAAACACAAGACGCAGCCCAGTCTCGACACCAAAAGGAAGAGGAAACATACACAAAGCAAGAAAAAATACGAGTGTTCATACAATGTAACAATCAGTCCTCTCTTACCCACACGTTGTGATCAGACCATTAGAAAACACTAAACAACAACTCACAACAGATTTCGCAGATATACAACAAAAATAACAGCAAAAGACCAACACCAAAACTAACGCCTTAGAACGGTCAGCAGCATATGCCCTGGGGGTGGGGGTGCTTAAAAAACTTTTACCGGCCGATTCTTCGCCCTAGGTCAGGGTGTTGTTCCCAACAATAAACATTAAATATTCGGTTTGCATAATGATTTCCTGACTCAATCAATGCATCACCACAGAGACATAAATCAAATTCAAACACTGAGATGAAGCCAAGATGAGGGCTATTAGCCCCCCCCCCCCCCCCCCATTACACTGTTAGCCAGAGCTAAAGATAATCATTAGGTAAACAAAAACATGAAACAACATACCCTAATGGAAACAACAATAGCGGAAAGCCAAAAGGACAGGTACTTACCCACAAAATGGCCAATTGGCTATCCCAGAAGAAAACCCGCTTTGGAACGGTCAGTGAAACGAATTCCACTGGGGTGGGGGGGGGGGGGGGCACAATCCTCGCCATTTTCTTCCGTCGCGATTTAGACAAATAATTTGTTCAGTCCGCATGAAGGCCTTCTAACTCATCAGTACAACATCTCCGTGAACACAAAAAATCAAACAACCACAGAGATGAAACAACGGTGAGGACTCGACCGCAAGAAAACACTGAAATGCCGGAGCAAAAGAAAACCAACAGTTAGACGCCGATGGGCCCCACCAGAGACAGGGCATCAGGCACCAACCAACATTACATTCTCAGTAAGCCTTTACGCTGGAACCGTCATAGCCTGACCCGCCGCAATGCAATCAAAGAGTCGAGCATAGCTATCTACCGTGATTCGGCCGACAGCCATACGTGCGGTCTGTCGCATGATTTCTAAATTTACCCAATCCTCGCCCTTACTTCCGTCGCGATTTAGATAAATAATTTGTTCAGTCCGCATAACGGCTTCCTAAAACATCCGTTCAACAGCTCCGAGAACTACAAAACTCCAACAACCACAGAGATAAAATAACGGTGAGGACTCTACAGGAAGACATAACTGAAGTGCTGGGGCAAAGGAAAATCAAAAGTTAGACTCCGAGGGGTCCGAGCAGAGACAGAGCACCCGGTACCAACCAACATTGCATAAAATTAAATTTCACTTCGAAGCATAAAATTAAATTTTAATTCTAAGTAAGTCTTAACGCTGGAACCGTCATAGAATCTGAGGCCTGACCCAAGGGCACGCACGTAAAGAGGGAAACAAAGTTGTCAACCGTCATTGGGTTAACAACCACGCATGAAGTCTGTCGTATAACATTTATGTTGTATCGAATCATTTTATATCGAAGAATGATTTTACGATATTTGGTTACTGAAGTCATTGCAAGGATATATTTTTCTGAATTTATATACTAAGTCACCATAAAATTCGGGTTCAGATAGAGCTTATTGCAGAAGAGGTTTAAGTCCAACATTGAATTTTGAAACTAAATCGGAATGACGTCTATGGAACTTAGAAAAGTCTTTGCGTAGTTTATGATACATTTAACCCTGATTAAGGAGCTGTGCAGTTAATAATTTATTACGAGTGTTGAAATCAGTTACATGACTAGACACTCTGGCGAATCGAAATAATTTCGAAATATATACGCCCTAGGATGCCGCACGAGGATACCCATCCAAGAAAGGAAACTTTACAATTTGAAAATCCCAATTATCGCGTTTATCATAAATTCTGCAGGAAACAAACACATTTACATTAGACATATGTAAATAAACAAAAAACGGGGTCTCGGTATCAGAAGTTTTTGCTTTATCTAACTGAAGTTCTCGGGTGGGGGTGCGGGTGGGGGAGGGGACATTTGACTGATCAAACCATGGAAATAGGTATTGTTAATATTTTATCACCCAAATATTTGGAAGTCGAGCTAAAGATTGGTTTTCAACGGAAAGGGGATTGTCACGAAGTCTTTTCATAACAGGACAAGAACAGATCAGCCATAAGAGGTGCGCAATTTTCATCGGAATACCCACAATTTGTCTAATTAACTTAGTGCGAAATAGTGTCAAGTGGAAATGTGAGAGCTTCACACGCTTTCTGACATGACCATAATGATTAATTTTTATGCTCTTCAGAAGTGAAAAAAAAAATAATTTCTTACATTTCACGATAGTGGGAATCTTCTCATTGAAATGTCCATTCCGTTAAATCTTTAACGTTTTTTATAAGATTATGAGGAAATGTAGTGTTTATCGAGGAAAAATCATAAGTAGACAGACTTGACTAAGATGATTTAGAAAAATACTTTGTTCAGTCCTCATGAAGGCCTCCTGACTCATCATTGCAACATCTCCGAGAACACAAACATCAAACAACCACAGAGATGAAACAACAGTGAGAACACAACAGCAAAAAACCACTGAAATGCTGGAGCAAAATAAAATCCAACAGTGAGACTCCGATAGGCCCGACCAGAGACAGACCAACATTAAATAAAATTTATTTTTTTTTCTTTAATTCTCAGTAAGCCTTTACGATGGAACCGTCATAAAATCTGAGGCCTGACCAACTCGCGTGCAAGCAAAGCTGTCAAACTTGATTTGGTCAACTCCCATGCCTGCAGTCTGCCGTATTCCATTTTTGTTGCACCCAATCTTTTTATATCGAAGAATGAGTTTACGAAATTGAATGCTGAAGTCATTAAAAATATGCATTTTTCTGTATTTATACACTAAGTCACCATAAAATTCGGGTTCCAATAAGTCCAACATTGAAATTTGAAAATAAATCGGAATGACGTCTGTAAAATTTTGAAAAGGCTTTTCGTATTTCATGATACGGATAACCCTGATTAAGAAGTTTAGCCGTTAACAATGTATTACGAGTAGGAAGGTCAACAATTACAACAGCAACAACAATAACAACAGCAACAACAACAACAACAGCAACAACATAATGAAAATAATAGTAATACATAACGAATATTTTATGCAACAAATGAACAAATGAATTGAAATGACCTCGCATTCGTTCGATGATAACTGAGCAAACAATTTGTTTTAAAGCAAAACAGTGGATGGATAATATTGAAACCTATAATATGGCTGGCTTGTTTCGTATTATCAGCGACGTATAGTCATCATTTAAAAGGCATGAAACGTGGTGATAAAATATATTTTAACAAATGTGCAGACATGCATTTGGTCTTATTCATTATCAAATACTTTCTGAATAACGAATAGTTCATTTGGTGTTCTGTTGAATATGTAGAAATTGAAAAAACCATTTGGGATTACTAGTATAGCTTTATCACGTGCACAGGCGTATTATATTAGCACAAATGTGTTCCTGGTGGTACAACTGAGACATCAAAATGCAGTAGTATGTAAAGTAAATCAGTTCAGTGAATACTACATCAGGAAGCCAATTTCGCAGAACTCATCACGCGAACAAGTCCGTGAAATGAAGACTCCCCTACACTCCACTTTATATAGAGAAAACTGGGGTTTATTAGTTTATATGGCTAATTACCCTTTGTCAGGCATGTGAAGTAGAGTTTAATTAGTGGAAAACTGTATTCAAAACTGTCGGTGCCTTAACGCTCGGAAATTTAGAGAACGGAATTTGCGTCCGTACATCTGCCTTCGTACAACGACCATTTATTAAACCCACCAGCTTGTTGTCTCAATATTTGGACGATTTATTGGACAGTTCGATGAACGTGGTGCTTTTGTTGTGGTTTATTGTCATTGTATGTATGTACTGCTAAAATCATTTTTTTCATTTCGGTTAACCGTTTGGCCGTTTCGTACGAAATACACTGCCGTTCTGGCTTTCTGCTTTTGATGTTATTATTACGGTGGGGTTGTTTTATGTTGTTTTTATTTTTCTTTTTTGCTTTGGATGAGATGAATAGGGTGATTTAATCGATTCCAGACCATTTGTTCCAAGACATGATAATTGATCATTTCTATTACCGATTAATGAGACGGTTGAAATGAGTACTCACGATTTACATATTCGATCTGATATAAAACTCGTACGAGTGCAGACCCCACTGTGTCCTACTTAAAGTGATGTTTACAAAGGTTTTGAAGGAAAAGGTAAGCTGACGTGATTTAATGTATGAGTTGATTAATTATGGTAGGACCTCAACGGATTTTCCGAGCGCAAAGTCCTAGGTTTTACCTGTGGCCGTCCTTCAAATTATCGTTTAACCCAGGGTGATCACAGGTTTACACAATCCTCCACATTGGAAAGATAATTGTGTTTTAATGGTACTGGCAGCCGATTAACATACTAATGTCAAGCCCGGTATTGGATGAAAAGTAAGAAACAATAAATTCGTTTTCTATGCTATATATATATAAGTTTTAATTTTACCCTTTTGTTGGTTGACAACAGTGTCTAACAGTGCATGCCAGACCACCAATTCTGCGACATCCACACAGTGTCTTCAAACAGTTTCGATCTAACTGAATCTCTTTTGATATATAAAATGAGCAGTTCATCCATGATAAAAAGGCTTAAACGTTATTCACTTACAAAAGTTACTGACTATAACTGTTCGTCAAAATAACGAAGCATCACGAAACACGCCTATCTGTATTTGTATTATCTTTTGTATGGAACTGTTGTGCAGCTGTTGTGTAAATAGAGGATTACCTTTTGAGATGAATACCAAACATATATCCTCAAGTGTGTTGGAAACATCAGAGTTTGTTTCATATATGCTTTTATTTCATTGCTAAGTATAAAATAAGATCCTCTTAATCCATAACACTATGGTTTCAAGCAACTGTAGGTTAGCATGTCTGTGTAGGAACACTCCTGTAAGACCAAATTTGATTTGGAGAAACCATTATCTTGATACTTATTCATCGAAACATTGATTGTTGGTACACGCTAGGGCCACCGGTTTGTGACACCACCAAACTGCATTTGTTTCCGTTAACATATAACGGCTTTATATCTGAAAATTGCTGGTTGTAGAGTCAAGAAACTTTCAGAAAGGTGGAATATTATTATTATTATTAAACAAGGACATTAAAAATTAGTATACTTAGAGTATGCCTCCTTTGTCTACACAGGAGGAACAACCTTTGTCATAGCAGTGATGTCGTAACCATTAGTTTGTTTTGCCCGTATTTACTACACAAAAATATCCATCACAACAACTAGGCGTGGTCGATACATAAGGTCATAAAGGTCAAACATACTGAAATATGTTTCAGGACTGTGGCTCTTACTTCAAGCTGATTTGGTAATGATGTTGGATCTACCATTGTTTACAGCGTCGAATCAAATTTATGGCGAAGCTTTCGAAGCCTTTTCAATGTTCCTAGGTGAAATCATCACGTGCACAAGTCCGTGAAATGAAGACCCCCCTTAACCCCACTTTATATAGAGAAAACTGGGGTTTACGGGGGTAAACATTTTTTTTCTTATTTCAGCTCCAAGACATTGGTTGTAGGTACTCGTTAAGGTTTACCCTGTAAACCCCAGTTTTACTAAATAAAAGTGGGTTTAAGGGGGTCAAAATTATATAGGCGTGTTTTCGTGATGATTCCCGCGATGCCAGTGATGTCAAAATAAACTATTATTCTTTCCAATATTGTTAGGCGATGTCAACGCAATGGTACAAATGACGCTGTTCCGCTGTCAATAGGAAAATCTGTTTGCGTTCGCTTTTTTGTTTCAATTCATCACGAGAACAAGTCCCTGAAATGGACATCCCCTTAAACCCAATTTATAATGAGAAAACTGGGGTTGACGGGGGTATACATTATTTTTCTAATTTGTGTTCCAAGACATAGGTTATGGGTATTCGTTAGAACTCGTTAGAAGCGCCTCAATACGGCGGTTCTAACGAGCACCCACAACCTATGTTTGCAGTATAAATAAGAAAAATATCAAGGATTTTCATCAGAAAAGTAGCCAGTTGGGAGATGTGAAAAAATGCACTATGTCGCACGGGTGTGTGTTCGTATTGCTGTTCAATATTAAGCGATACCAGCTGAAATATGTCTTCTGTAGGCTCGTAATTCACACATCTTGTTTGGAGCATTTCATCTACCTTATTCAAACCAAAATGGCCGCTACTGAAATGGGTACGACATCTATGTTATGACGCAGGTTGTCACCATTGATAATCCATTTTGTTCTTATTAGTTTCTAAAACAGGCCACGTGGCGGTTCGTTAAGTTGTGATATTTTAACAGGCATAATATATAGTTTATCAACGACCACCTTTGAGAGTTCAACGATCAAGCGTTACAAGACTATTCCATGTTTTAGGGGAAGCAGGTTTCGGATTTCCTTTTTTCACAGGATTATAAAATAAAAAGCAGGTTTTTGATAATGCCATTATGTCGAAATCGTGGCCAAGTCGTTAATATGATGCAGTACGAATCTCATTAAAATAATATCGCCCAATGTAAAATCTCAACTGAAGGCGACTTACCTAAAACACGGACTAGTCCAAAATTAAAAGTGCAATCACGTCTCACTGGGTTTCGAAAGGTTTTTCGACAAGCTAATGTTTTCGACAAGCTAATGTTACCCCGGTCTATTAAAAAGGAGAAAAATACGATGCAGCAAATTATAGACCAGTGTCGCTAACATGCATATGTTGCAAAACCCTGGAGCATATAATAGTTAGTAACATCAACAAGCACCTAGCCTTTGAGAGCATTCTTGCTGACTGTCAACATGGTTTCCGAAGTCAAAGGTCTTGCGAAACTCAATTAGTTCAGTTTTACCATGACATTGTGAGCAATCTGGATGGGGCCACAAACCGTGGCCACAAACAGACTGACTTGATTATCATGGACTTCGCTAAGGCCTTTGACAAGGTACCTCACAGGAGGCTATTGTATAAATTGGATTACTATGGGATAAGAGGATCCACACACAGGTGGATTAGCTCATGGCTCTCAGGGCGCTCACAACAAGTTGTACTTGATGGCCAAGCGTCTGATCCAGACCCTGTTTTATCTGGTGTCCCCCAAGGTTCGGTCTTTGGACCGGTCCTTTTCTTGGTATTCATTAATGATCTCCCTGATAACATCAGGTCATCTGTCCGTTTGTTTGCTGATGATTGTGTCCTTTATAGGAATATATATTCTTCTTCTGACTGTCTTATTCTACAAGATGACCTGAATCAACTAGCACAGTGGGAGGCCGATTGGCAGATGAAGTTCAATGTGGCCAAATGTCATTCAATGAGGGTGTCGCGACACCCTCCTGACAAACAAATTAAGTTTGACTATTAACTACACCAGCAAATCTTGGAGCAGGTTCAATCCGCCAAATATCTTGGTATCACCATCACTGATGATCTTGATTGGGGTCAACACGTTTCAGAAATAACATCAAAAGCAACTAGGACTTTAGGATGTCTTAGACGAAACTTGGCTTTTGCACCTAGGCAGACAAAGGATGTTGCATATAAAACATTGGTTCGCCCTCAGCTAGAATATGCATCACCCATTTGGCATCCCTATGTTAAAACTCAGATTCAGCAGGTGGAGAAGGTGCAGAGGACAGCTGCTCGATGGACCTGCCGACGATGGCGCAATAGAAGCAGCGTCGGTGACATGCTTAACGAGCTAGAATGGCCGTCCCTAGAGGCCCGTCGTGAGCAGTCCTCTTTAACCTTCTTCTATAAGATACATTCAGGTACAATGGCCGTTAATAAAGATAAATACTTGACCCCTGTGACAGTTTCAACTCGAACAAGGGCATCAAAAGTAAACAACTCACAGTATCACAGGTACCAGTCCTACAGTGATGCCCTGAAAAATTCCTTCTTCCCTAGGACTATTCCCCAGTGGAATAGTCTTCCCTCCTCTGTGGTGAATGCTAAGACTGCAGAGGAGTTCAAAGCCCATACAGTGTAAGATTGAGACTCAGAGGTATGCGTTTTAGTATACCTCTGTTATTCAGATTGTAAATAGTTTTAAGGACTCATCCAGTGACTTCTCCTTTTTTTTTTTAAGCTAAATTCTAAATTTAGCTACGCACCCAACTGAGGTAATGGCCAAATATGACCGACTCAGTATAAGAAGATAGATAGAGATAGATAGACTTTTTTTTAATACCATGTCCGATTATAGCCCTAAATACACATACACAATACAGGTTTACTGCGTATGTAGAAGCCTGTCCAGGAAAATATTGGTTAGCTAAATTTACTGACACGATATGATCTAAATACTATTATCTTGGTCGTAAAAGCGCAAACAAACACGTTCCACCGCATCTGTTCTAAAAGCATTCATAATTGAAATTATCGAGCACATTTCTAATTTAGTGCAAGTTCCAATAAGCTTGTAAAACCGCACTCTCCCGTGATTTTCTCATATTCGCCGGCACATAAACGACCAATTTTACCAGGTAATCAATTTAAATATTCCATTTTCTATCTTTATTTGTCTGCTCATTACGAAAACACGCCTATGCAAATACATTGTAACCTCTATCGTCAGTTGAAGAAATAGATGAGCTGCCTGATGCTTCCACGCAGACCTACATCGACCGCACATGAGTACTGGTAAAACGCTTAGAGGATCTAAGCATGCCCATGCAAAGCGGTGCGAGTCAGACTGTTCATGCTTATAAACCCTATTAGTTTCATTTGGCTACAAGGCTTGAGATGTCATTTCATCTCAATGTTGGGTAAAAGTCCAACAAAATTGGAAGCAACGTCTCCAAAATGACCTATACGGTGTTGCCGGGAACGTTAAACCTCAAATCAAACAAACAAACAAAAAACTTTATCGCCGGAAACATGAAAGTTTTAAGATGAAAGATTATGATATTTTTCTTATCTCTCCTCAAAATATAGATTTTGGGTACGCGTTAGAACCGCCTCATCGAGGCGGTTCTAATGCGTACCCACGGTCTTTATTTTAGAGCAGAAATTAGGAAAATAAAAGTTAACCCTGCAAATCCCAGTTTTACTATATAAAAGTGGGGTTCAAGGGGGGGGGGGGGGGGGGCAAATTATAAAGGCATGTTTTCGAGATGTTAAGAGACTAAACATCTAAGTCTAAAATGGAATGGAGTAATATACAGTAGTCACTGAAATGCTGTATCAGATAAAAAATTTAATGTGTCTAGGAGACCAATTTACATAACAAATATTTTAGTTTCCCGTTTTCAAAACATTAAACGGTCTGTAATGTCAACAGACCTAGACACTAGACTGGTTAATTGTATTTCATTTGCCCACGTACCGGTTTAATGAGAAACATTCTTTTCTATAGACTGTACTTACATATGCATGTAACAGATGCCAGATCAGGCAATTTCTTGTTTTTAAGAAATGAAGGTATTTTTTAACGTTCACTGAAGTATAAACAAAATCAGGTTACGAACAAAGCTTAAGTGAACCCCTTCAAGCACGAACGATATCGGTTCCCCTAAAGAAGCCTCCGTGGTGCAGTGGTTACGCTACTCGCCTTGTAAACCAGGGATCGCAGGATCCATTACGATAACACATCCGTGTGATATAGTGCATTTTTTAAACCTCAAAAAATGTATATATATATTTTTTTTTGATGAAAATTTGTGATATTTTTCTTATTTATACTCCAAACATAGGTTTTGGGTGCTCGTTAGAACCGCCTCATTAAGGCGGTTCTAACGAGTACCCACAACCTATGTTTTGGAGCAGAAATAAGGAAAATAATGTTTACTCCCGTAAACCCCCGTTTGCTCTATATAAAGTGGGGTTTAGGGGGGTCTTTATTTCACGGACTTGTTCACGTGATGCGATCCCGGGCTTCTTCAGACTTTCGGATGAGTCTTTAAACCGAGGTCCCGTCTCCGTATGACCTAAGCTGTTGGTGGGACGTAAAACTAAAACTCACTCACTCGGGTCCCCTAACTTTACTTATGACCCGATGATGTTCATACTTCAATGAACGCAAAATAAATTACCTTTACAAGTATTAGCTTTAACAAAAAGCTTGGGTCTACGCTTAGCATACATTAATTTGTGTAGTCATAGGATTGAAATGTCAAATGGCAAAGCTGCTCATGTGTATTCCGTATTAGTGAGCCAGTAAATACTGAAACTTGTATAATAGCCAAAGATTCCAAAAAGTTGCCTCCAGTTTCATATAAAAACGGAACTACCAATATTTTACTATGACAACCACTCGTGCTAAGGAAACGCAAATTCAGAAGAACAGATGCCTTCTTTTAGTGAAAAAATAATAATAAGAATAAACAAAAATAAATAAATAAAAAAGATGTACTCTGCTGGTGGATGATTCGATCGTCCCCGAGGGTATCATCAGCTCAGTATCAGTTCCTTATTGCTGAGGTTGATACTGCGGTGTTGACGTCAGTACTCAAGTACTGTTTTAAATAGCTATATTATATCTTTAATTTTTTGCAGTATAAAGTTCTAACTTTTCTAAAGCTAAGACTGACTTGTCAGGTGAGACATGCATATTAGTGTATTTGATTGCCACTTTTTGACATCTCCTTCCTGATGCCCGGGACTTCCGTGGATTGTGGGCCATTGTTGCTGATGTTGGCTCGGTGTGGGTGTGGGTTTCGGTTTCAGAACTTTGAGGTTGAGACACACTGATGAAGATTAAATATCAGAAAGGCCTCTGTGTCACTACGTTTGGTATCGTTACGCATTAATTGCAACCACTGGGTCGGTATCTCTGCTGGTGGATGATTCGTTCGTCCCCGAGGGTATCATAAGCTCAGTATCAGTTCCTTAGTGCTGAGGTTGATACTGCGGTGTTGACATCCGTACTCAAGTACTGATTTAAATGGCCATATTATATCTTTAATTTTTGGCATTATAAAACTCTAACTATTCTAAAACTAAGACTGACTTGTCAGCTGAGACATGTATCTTAGCGGATTTGGTTGCCACTTTTTGTAATATTTTAAATTTTGCAAGTCTCGCTACTTTGGACATCTCCTTCCTGATGCCCGGGACTTCCGTGGATTGTGGGCCATTTTTGCTGATGTTGGCTCGGTGTGGGACGCCTATACGTCTGCGCGCAGGCGTCTCTTGCCTGATGCCTCCAGTTATCCTGTCTCATGAGCTACGTCGGTCTGTGTGTGCTCGGAGGGGGCTGTGCTGTGTTTGCCGGGTCTTGTCCATCATCCGTTTCGGTTTCAGAACTTTGAGGTTGAGCCACATTGATGAAGATTAAATATCAGAAAGACCTCTATGTCACTAAGTTTGGTATAGTTACGCCTTAATTGCAACCACTGGGTCGGTATCTCTGCTGGTGGATGATTCGTTCGTCCCCGTGGGTATCATCAGCTCAGTATCAGTTCCCTAGCGCTGAGGTTGATACTGCGGTGTTGACGTCAGTACTCAAGTACTGATTTAAATAGCTATATTATATCTTTATTTTTTGCAGTATAAAATTCTAACTTTTCTAAAACTAAGACTGACTTGTCAGGTGAGACATGCATATTAGCGTATTTGATTGCCACTTTTTGTTGTGTTTTAAATTTTGCAAGTATCGCTACTTTGGACATCTCCTTACTGATGCCCGGGACTTCCGTGGATTGTGGGCCATTTTTGCTGATGCTGGCTCGGTGGGGGACGCCTATAAGTCAGCGGGTAGGCGTCTCTTGCCTGATGCCTCCAGTTGGCCTGTCTCATTAGCTACGTCGGTCGGTGTGTGCTCGGAAGGGGCTGTGCTGTGTTTGCCGGGTCTTGTCCATCATCCGTTTCGGTTTCAGAACTTTTGGGTTGAGACACACTGACGAAGATTAAATATCAGAAAGGCCTCTGTGTCACTAAGTTTGGTATAGTTACGCCTTAATTACCTTAATGGATATAAACCGAACAAATGCCAATTCTGGCTTGTCTGCACCCTATCTCATGAATTAATCTATGAAATTTGGTCAAATCTGGTACACAATACCATTGCAATTTACCAAAGATTTGCTTAGATTTTGGTAACCTTGACCTTATTTTCAATGTCACAGGCTCTCAAAAACTGTTAATTTTGGGCACCCTGTCTCAGTTAAGAATTGATAAATATTAGTCAATATCATTTCAACTTGCCGAAGATTTGATTAGATTTTGGTGAGTTTGACCTTTTCTAAATCACAAGCACCCGAAATTTATCAGCTGTTGGCCAAAAAGGCATCAAACTTTATAAAATCAAAAGTATGTTTAAGTTATGTTATTGTGGTTTCTGAAATCATTTTCAGTCAGAAGGATGAAAAGCTGATATTTTATACTTCCGCTATGCAACATTGTACTTCAACAATGCATTGCAGACACCCGCTAAAACCATTTTTAGCTCACCTGGGCCGAAGGCTCCAGGGGAGCTTATAGTATAGTGGGTCCTCCGTCGTCCGTCGTCCGTCCGTCGTCCGTCCACACTTTTGAGCAGCTATATCTCTATATCCTGCAGGCTGATCTCAATCATTTCTCATCTTTAGCATGCCACTGGTGGGGCATTGATGACATTAACTTTTTTTCGAAATCGCTCTAGAACTTTGGTTTCTATGACAACCACAAGGTCCCATAGACTTACTATGGGAAAATGCTTGTCATCACCGTAGCGCCTTCAGTTTTGATCGGATCTTTCTGAAACTTATATGTAAGGTGACTGGGGATAAAAACTCGGATGAGTTTGAAAACCCGCCATGTCGGTCCATTTATCATAGAGTTACGTCCCTTTGATTGCTGAAAATGCCGATTTTTGACCTTGTCATCACTGTAGCCCCTTCAGTTTTGATCGGATCTTCTTGAAACGTAAATGTAAGGTTGCTGGGGATAAAATCTCGGATGAGTTCGAAAACCGGCCAAGTAGGCCCATTTATCGTAGAGTAACGTCCCTTTGATCGCTAAAAATGCCGATTTTTGACCTTGTTATCACCGTAGCCCCTTCAGTTTTGAGCGGATCTTTCTGAAACTTATATGTAAGGTGGCTGGGGATAAAATCTTGGATAAGTTCGAAGACCAGCCAAGTTGGCCTTTCTATCATAGAGTAACGTCCCTTTGATTGCTAAAAATGCAGATTTTTGACCTTGTCATCATCATAGCCCTTTCAGTTTTGAGCGGATCTTTCTGAGACTTATATGTAAAGTGGCTGGGGATAAAACCTCAGATGAGTTCGAATACCGCCCAAGGTGGCCCATTCATCATCGAGTTACGTCCCTTTGATTGCTGAAAATGCCGATTTTTGACCTTGTCATCACCGTAGCACCTTCAGTTTTAATCGGATCTTTCTGAAACTTATATATAAGATGGCTTGGGATAAAACCTAACATGAGTTTGAAAACCCGCCATGTCCGCCCATTTATCATAGAGTAACGTCCCTTTGATTGCTGAAAAAGCCCATTTTTGACCTTGTCAACACCGTAGCCCATTCTGTTTTGATCGGATCTTTCTGAAACTTATATATAAGGTGGCTGGGGTTAAAACCTCGGATGAGTTCAAATACCGGCCAAGTGGACCCTTTAATCGTAGAGTAACTTCCCTTTGATTGCTGAAAATGTCAATTTTTGACCTTGTCATCACCGTAGCCCCTTCAGTTTTGATCGGATCTTTCTGAAACTTATATGTAAGGTGGCTGGGTTTAAAATCACGGATGAGTTCGAAAACCTGCCAAGTCAGCCCATTTATCATAGAGTTATGTCCCTTTGATGGCTGAAAATGTTGATTTTGACCTTGTCATCACCATAGCCCCTTCAGTTGTGATCGGATCTTACTGAAACTTATATGTAAGTTGGCTGGGGATGAAACCTCGGATGATTTCGAAAACCAGCCAAGTCTGCTTATTTATCGTACATTGACGCCCCTTTGATTGCTGAAAATGCCGATTTTTGACCTTGTCATCACCGTAGCCCTTTCAGTTTTGATCAGATCTTACTTAAACTTATACGTAAGGTGGACGGGGATAAAATCTCGGATGAGTTCGAAAACCAGCCATGTCGGTCAATTTATCATAGAGTAACATCCTTTTGCTTGCTAAAAATACCAAGTTTTGACATGTCATCACCGTAGCCCCTTTAGTTTTGATCGGATCTTTCTGAAACTTATATGTAAGGTGGCTGGGAATAAAACCTCGGATGAATTCATATGCCGGCCAATCAGCCCATTTATCTTAATGAAAAATCCCTTTGATTGCTGAAAATGTCGATTTTTGACCTTGTCATCACCGTAGCCCCTAAAGTTTTGATCAGATCTTTCTGAAACTTATACGTAAGGTGGCTGGGGATAAAACCTCGGATAAGTTTGAAAATCGGCCAAGTCGCCCGATTTATCATAGAGTTATGTCCCTTTGATGGCTGAAAATGCTGATTTTTGACATTGTCATCACTGTAGCCCCTTCAGTTTTGATGGGATCTTTCGGAACCTTATATGTAAGGTGGCTTGGGATAAAACCTCAGATGAGTTCGAAAACCGACCAAGTTGGCCCATTTATCATAGATTTATGTCCCTTTGATTGCTGAAAATGTCCATTTTTTACCTAGTCATCACCATAGCCCCTTCAGTTTTGATCAGATCTTTCTGAAACTTATATGTAAGGTGGCTGGGGATAAAATCTCGGATGAGTTCCAAAACCGGCCGAGGCAGCCCATTTATCATAGAGTACAGCCCCTTTGATGGCTGAAAATTTTTGACCTTGTCATCACCGTAGCCCTTTCAGTTTTGATCCGATTTTTCATATGTAAGGTGGCTGGGGATAAAACCTTGGATGAGTTCGAAATCTGGCCAAGTGGGCCCATTAGTCTTAGAGCAACATCCCTTTGATTGCTGAAAATGCCAAATTTTGACCTTGTCATCACCGTAGCCCCTTCAGTTTTGATCAGATCTTTCTGAAACTTATATGTAAGGTGGCTGGGAATAAAGCCTAGGATGAGGTGGAATACTGGACAAGTCGGCACATTTATCATAGAGCTACGTGCCTGTGATTGCTGAAAATGCCTATTTTCGACCTTGTCATCACTGCTGCCCATTCAGTTTTGATCGGATCTTCACGAAACTTACAAACAAGTAAGTCAGGCAGAAAAAGCTCGGAGGAGTTTGAAAACTTGTCAGGTTTGCCTATTTATCACAGAGTAACATCCCTTTGATATGAGCAGTTAATTGCTTATTTTTGAACTTTTCATAACCATAGCCACTTCAGTTTAGATCGGATCTTTTTAGCATGTCAGGAATAAAAGCTTGAATGAGTTTGAAAACCGGTGAGGTCAGCCTGTTTATCATAGAGTTACATTCTACTTGATTTGCAGAAAATGCTTACCCTGTCATCACCATACCTCCCATAAAGCCTTCAACAAAGGTTGGCACATCCTTAAACCTTGAATCTGTTAGCTCAGGTGAGCGATACAGGACCAAGCTAGCTTGGTCCTCTTGTTTTTCTTTTGTTTCAATAAACAGAATGCATTCATGCAACACATGTTCTGTTATGCATTGGCAGTATTGATGTGTACCAACGCAAACCTCTACTTGATTGCACGACCCGCAGAAAAAGCGACCGACTGAAGTCGGTTGATTTTCTAAGAGTGCCCTAAAATCACCGTGTCATTCTGTCAGTCTGTCTGTCCGTCCGTAACCCGTTTGTGAAAATTGGTGATAGTGACTTAACCGCTCGGAATATTTAAACAATTTTTGGCATACTGATATATATCAATGAGATCTAACCAATGAACTTGCGAAATATTACATTCCATTTAGTATAGCCTCGCCGAGGCGAAAAATGTGAAAACTTTCGAACTGCTTCTCCTCGGAAACCGTTGGGCCGAATGAAGTCAAAGTTCATATGGAGCCTCAATGGGATAGGTGAAACCAAAATTTGCTCATGGAGTCCAGGTCACATGACCAAAATGGCCGCAAAGCCATATATGGTCTGTCTGTCTGTCCGTCCGTAACCCGTTTGTGAAAATTGGTGATAGTGACTTAACCGCTTGGTATATTTAAACAATTTTTGGCATACTGATATATATCAATGAGATCTAACCAATGAACTTGAGTAATATTACATTCCATTTATTATAGCCTCGCCGAGGCGAAAAATGTGAAAATATTCGAACTGCTTCTCCTCGGAAACCGTTGGGCCGATTGAATTCAAATTTCATATGGAGCCTCTATGGGATGGGGGAAACCAAAATTTGCTCATGGTGTCCAGGTCACATGACCAAAATGGCCGCAAAGCCATATATGGTCTGTCTGTCTGTCCGTCCGTAACCCGTTTGTGAAAATTGGTGATAGTGACTTGACCGCCTGGAAGATTTAAACAATTTTTGGCATACTGATAGATATCAATGAGATCTAACCAATGAACTTGCGAAATATTACATTCCATTTAGTATAGCCTTGCCGAGGCGAAAAATGTGTAAATTTTCGAACTGCTTCTTCTCGGAAACCGTTGGGCCGATTGAAGTCAAATTTCATATGGAGCCTCTATGGGATGGGTGAAACCAAAATTTGCGCATGGGGTCCAGGTCACATGACCAAAATGGCCGCCAAGCCATATATGGAAAAAACCCTTCAAAAATAGTCTTCTCCAGAACCACTGGGCAGATGTCCACGAAACTTGATAAATAGCATCTGGGACGTAGGCCCATCATAAATTGCTAAAATGGTGACCCTGGGTTGACCTTGACTTTCTTTGTGCCTAGGTCAAACTTTGACACATATGCTTTTGTATTGGAAAAGTGAGAATGCATTTTATCCTGCAAACAATTCAGAATACAGTACTAAAGTATAAGATATAGTTTTGCTCCTTACGATAAGGCGCATTTATTGGGGTAACCGTTTTAGGTCCAGGTCACATGACCAAAATGGCCGCCATACCCTTATATGGTAACACTCATAAAGCTCAAAGCATCCGGCGGGTAGTGCACTTCAGCTGAAGCACTGGTTGTTCAGTAGGTTCATAAAATGAAGGATTGTGGCCAAGTAAAATCGATTTAAGCGCCCCCGCTCTCCAGTAAAAAAACTTTCAGTGACCGTTCCAAGTAGGTTATATGTGCTTTATTATTGTGAGAGTTCGTCTTTGCATATATGCATTGCTAATATAATTTTATTTTGGATAGCCGTTTGGCCATTTTGTAGGAAGGTACCTATCCTGTGTAACGTTTTCAATATGTCGGAGGTGATTTATCTTTGTGATTCTTTCCCTTTGGTGTCTTGGGTGAGAAGTGTGAGGTTACTGTATCGATTCCTGGTCATTGCCTTCATTTCTGTTTTGTGAATGTTGCGATATAGTCAAATTCCTTTATTAAGACCACTTTTGGAACTGTTCAAAAGTGGTATTTAAGACCACTTTTGAACAGTCCAAAAGGTGTTCTTTAAGACCACTTTTGAACAGTCCCAAAGATGGTCTCTGACCAGAGGATACACCATGCATAAAACACAAAGAAAGAATGAGTAAAATCTACTGAATAAGCTTTCTAAAGCAGTATTAGTCTTAATTTTAGGTGGTCTTAATAGCGGCATTTCACTGTATGTTGTAACGTTTTGCGCCTAGCAGTATTTGTATTTTTTTAGTACGCGCATGAAATTATTTTGAATAACAATAATCAGAGAACAGTAAGGATACTTTTCTAATGTGTAAGCTCTTTAATATAACCTGTCGTTTACAGTTATCCAGGATCAAAGACATCATTCATATTATGCCCTGTTCTGTAGCCCAAAGCTTTCTCTGTCGTTTTCAGATAGATGCCACACAGCGGTATAAAGGCAGGTTTATTAATTGTCGACGATGCTCACAATTCTGTTACATATGTAGTTGGAGGCTAAATGTGGCAGTTACCAGCAAACAGTCCTACTCATATGCCGGATGAACTATAAAATTCTCTGGCTCAAGAAGGGCAGTTGTAAGGCTCCAGTGTCTACCCAAGAAGAGGATGAAGATGAAAACTGCCCGACCCTATATGACCTAAATGGTATTGACAGGATGTTAAACGCCAGACAAACCAAACTTTACTAGTAGGAAAAACTATCCAACTGAATATGACATGAATGGTGTTGACAGGGCGTAAACTCTAGACAAGCGAAACTGGACCAATTAAGCCATATCCAGCGCAAGCAAGACTAGCACTGCCCCCTAGGGTGTCGCAGGTTGGATTCTCCGGCACCCCCGTGAGTCGTATAGTCAGGCCCGATCACCGGGATACGGTTTGACTCATGAAGTCGCAAAATATTTGAAGAGGTTTTTTCAGTTTCCTAATTGAATTAACCCCCCCCCCCCCTACAAAAGATAAGGTGGGTTTACAAAAATAAAGAAAACCTAATGGCGGAAAAAATTGCATTCTGCTCCTACTAGCAAGCTTATTCAGCACCTACGTGCCAGGGTCTCAATAAAAAAATAAGGGGGCATAACTATAGACCTTTCTGTAGTTATGAGATACAGTGTTCCATCAAATAGAAGCCCAAAGGAGTAACATTCCGCTAATGGTTTTGAATAACCGACTGATTAGAAAAGATTGGTGACAGTAGGACTGGCAGAAATCTATCTATCTATCTACTAATACTGCGTCGGTCACATTTGACCATTACCGCAGGTGTATATTTCATACACTCCAGGTTTTGCAGGATGAAACCTACACAGTAATCATGTAATTACGGTAGGGATCTTTAACCTGCACAGGGGATGGTTCTCCCTGCACTGGGGGCCTCCAGTTAACGTCCCGATCGGAAGGACGGAGCACTTTATGACATTCATCCCTGCAAATGATGCCAATGGAGCGTGTTCGGACACCGAAATTTTATCGCCGCTGCCGGGGATCGAACTCGGGACCTCTAGCATCAGAGGCAAGTGCACTAACCACTGAGCTATCACGCTCCCCCCTGAGGGATGAAGTGAGTTTCTAAACTCCAGTGTCTATAACACTTGAAATGTACACTTTGACATTGTTCTAAATATAATATAGAAGTATTATATTTATGAATTAGATAACCCTAACATTTCAAGGGGAAAATAAGAATTAATACATTTCTAATAAAATAATGTGTATAAGGTTGGTAACTGCGAAATTATTCAAGTACGGTAACAGAGATGTTTCCGTAAATTTCCGGAACTGTACGGAAACGGGCGATCCTATCGGCCAACGGACGACAAATGAAGAATGTACATCCGCAAGCTTAAACACGTTTTATGACGTGTATGGGCATCGAGGCAAGAAAAACTAAGAGTAACTTAGCAGAGGAGACAAATGTTCGTCGTAAGCAACAACATTTGCACCGATCACTCCAAGATGAAGCAAAACTTGGAGCTTAAAGAAAAAAAATATTGTGACATCAAAGTGGGTGGGGGATCTGTACCATAAGCACCGTACAGCATATGTAGACCAGCAACAGCAATTCACATGATGAAATTACACTTGCCTGATACACATATATACAATACATTCAGAATCTACGAGGAGAGACTAAACGTCTCATGGAACAAGGCAAAGATAGTATCATCTGGCCATACAATGCACTAGTTTGTGTCAACATACATTGGAACTTAATTTACCCGGATACCTTTAGAACCATGAAATTTTGTTCGAGATAAGAGTTGCTGTCCTCGGTAGCTCAGTTGGCTGCAAGTCCGACTGGTAATCAGGAGGACGCGGGTTCGATACCTGCCAGGGTCGGAAACATTCTTTCGTGGAGATTGCTCATGAAATCTTTTCTACGGTCATTCTCTCCCTTCCGCTGGTTCAAGGAGGGCAGTTGTGAGTTTGTGGCGAAAAAAATGTGCAGTGTACTGGTTGAACGCTTACGTATAAGTCTGCCCAGGAAAAGTGTGGATAGGTTAACTGACCGGCTCATAAATGACCTAAAATAGTGTTGTCTGAGCCGTTAAACTACAATACAAACAAACAATCGAGATAGGAGGTCGACCTTCGGTTTGTTTGATTTGTTGTTTAACGTCCCCGTCAACACTATATAGGTCATTTTGAGGCGTTGGTTCCAATCGTGTGGGACTTTTACCCGACAGTCGAGATGAAATGACATCTCAAGACCTGTCGCCCAATAAAACCAATATAGTTTATAAGCATGGACAGTCCGACTCGCAGTGTTTTGCCAGGGCAGGCTTAGATCCTCGAAGCGGTTTACCACTACTCGTGTGCAGTCGGGTTCAGCTCTGCGTGGAAGCAACATGCAGCGCGTCTATTTCTTCAAGCCCCGATGGACGGGGCCAGGTCATGGCGCTGGGCCATGAGGCAAACTATGGATATATTTTGACGAACGAGGGCAAGTTTTGTGTGTTCATTATGAGTACACAAAAGATACACCTTTTCAAGATCGAATAAAACAAATCTCCATACATTAACATGGATACATGGCTATTTAGAGTTATAGGAAGAATTCCCTAGATAAGTCCAACTTCAATGGGATAACAAAAATTTGTTCGAGACAGGGGAAGTTCGAGCCACTGAGAGATACTCCCAGCAGGCATAACGGGGTTAATTTTCGGACACTGCCAGCAGGCATAACGGGGCTAATTTTCGGACAGCTTTTCGGTGTTCTATTATAAGAATGTATGGTGTGTGTAGGCATTAGAATCGCCACTAATGAGTACACACAGCATACGTTTGCAATATAAAAGCCGAAAATCTTAACAGTAGCGAATCTCAGAGGCCGGCGTATGTAGATTTAAAAACATTTTTCTCGAGAAAAAATTCGATGGGACTATAATTCAAAGATGAAAATGCCTGTCGAGTCAGAATTTCATGCTCTTGACACAACCTGTTTGATAAAATTCACCTTTGAAAAATAGACAGATATGAAACTTTGTGTACATTTCTTTCCGATGAAATACCACACAAACACCATTCTCAGCAAAAAGTGTGTATAAAAATGCGGTAAACTTGAGAAAAATCTGGGTCGTTTCAGTGGGTTCAGAAAAGACAAAAATTAATATATATTTAGCGATAAACTGGAAATGTTTCACCATAATCATTAAATCGGAAATTGAATGATCTGCAATTGAGTTAAATTTCAGGAAAATCTATTTCTGACCATTTTTTTTATTCCAAAAAAACTGAACTACTTCCGGTCGTTGAACAGGAGCAAAAGCCAGCCAACATGGCTGTAAACACAGGAAAATAACGAGACGAAAAGACTAACCCTGTAGTATTTCTCCAGCTACTGATTTGTTTACCCCGCCTGCAGTTCATCAGGTTTTCCCAGTAAATCAGAACTCCCGATGTTTACTTTATTTTTCCATTTGTGTCAAAAAATAGCCTCGAAGAGTCTGTCAATATACGCATCTTCCATGCCATAATAGGTATATTGCCAACAACAACAAAAACATATGACGTATACATTTGTACTGACGTCATATACGAAAAACCAATACTACCTTATTTGCCCATCAAATAATCAAGATCAAATAACAATGTAGACTAACAATATGGACATAATGAGCACCTTACTCTGTTAACTGCCAGTTCACGCGCAGCCTAAGTTTCAACTAGTCCCATCCACCTCGAAACACAAATAACCTTAAATTTAAATCACGTTTGCTCAACGATGCTTTATTTTAGTTGTCACTACTGCTCAATCATGATAGAGAGAGAGAGAGAGAGAGAGAGAGAGAGAGAGAGAGAGAGAGAGAGAAAGTTTGTTTGATTTGAGGTTTAACGTCCCCGTCACACTGTAAAGGTCATTTTGAGGACGTTGCTTCCAACTTGTGGGACTTTTACCCGGCATTGAGGTGAAATGACATCCCAATCCCAAGCCCTGCCGCCCAATGAAACCAATAGGGTTTATAAGCATGTAAGGGCCGACTCGCACCGCTTTGCCTGGGCAGGCTTAGATCCTCTCAGCGGTTTATCAGTAATCCTGTGCGGGTCGGTTTCAGCTCTGCGTGGAAGCATCGTGCAGCCCATCTATTTCTTCAAGCCCCGATGGGCGGGGGCAGAGAGAGAGAGAGAGAGAGAGAGAGAGAGAGCCAGCCAACAAATCATGTCGGGACATCACTGTCGGCCCAACATTGGCCCGCTGTAGCATAGCATGTCGGGACATCACTGTCGGACCGACGTCGGCCCGCTGGTTTGTGTGTACGAGAGAGAGAGAGAGAGAGAGAATAATTTGATTGCACTCTGACGTAAATGAAATGAAATAAAATGAAAAAAAAATCTGCCCAACCGAGCCAGCAAAGCGTGCCGGGCCAACGTCTGGCCGACAGCGAAACGACGTCTTAACGCTGGGCTAACTTACGTCGTATCGCTGTCGGTCCGACGTTGGCCTGTTTGTGCTAGCCGGGCACTATCCGCAAGAAAGAGATACCTGGGTCTCAAAGTAGAACCACAAAAGTCGCGCGGTGGAGGATGCTCCTAGAAAACCGACCAAAAGTGGATAATTTATTTTCATTCGCAGTTTTTTTTTTTTTTTTTTTTACCATCCCTATTAGTTTTTTTGTGTGTTCGTGATTGGGTAATTTATCGGACTTTGCCACATAGTGCGATACAGGCTTGTTTGTAGAAATTATTTCTACAAACAAGCTGTAGCGCAATGGAGACAAGCTGTTGCGCAATGGAGAACCTTTCCCCCCCCCCCTCCCCACCCCATCCCCGAACCCCCACAATCTTTCATGCCCAGTGTCAAAACAATTGTATGATCGTAGGCGGTTTATCCTTTTCAGGCAGGTAATCTTTGAAAGACGAAAGCCGCCTCACCTTGAAATTAATGAATGTCATATCATAATAAAACCCCCGTCTGAGTATAGGCTGAGAAAAAAAGTCCTGAGCGAGGATTTAGACTGTTTCGTCCTGTATTTGTTTAACGTCCCCGTCAACACTGCATGTGTAGGTCATTTTAGAGACGTTTCTTCCAATCTTGTGGGACTTTTACCCGACATTGAGATGAAATGGGCAAGCGTTAAGATGTCGCATCGTTGTCACCCCGACGTTGTCCTGTATTTGTTTAACGTCCCCATCAACACTGCATGTGTGGGTCGTTTAAGAGACGTTGCTTCCAATTTTGTGGATCATTTACCCGGCATTGAGATGAAATGGGCAAGCTTAGATCCTCTTAGCGGTTTACCAGTACTCGTGTGCGGTCGGTTTGAGCTCTGCGTGGAAGCATCAAGCAGCCCAACTATTTCTTCAAGCCCAATGGGCGGGGGTCAGGCCTTTACTGAGCTTTTATAAATCTAAGGGTCTACAGAGTCTACTGTTCACACATACGAATGCAAACAGTGTAGATCCAGATAAGATGCCGCAAAATAAGTTATCTCAACCATAACGATTGTTATTCTATTACTGATTTACATCGACCAAAAACCGATGGGTGAGTACTATCACAAAAACAGACCTATATAATTTTGACACCCTTTAAACGCCACTTAAGTGTAGTAAAACTGGGGTTTACAGGGGTATACTTTGCCACCGCCCACCGGGGCTTTCAAAAATAGATTGGGCTGCACAATGCTTCCACGCAGAGCTGAAACCGACCGCACACGAGTACTGTTAAACTGCTTAGAAGGTCTCAGCCTGCCCAAGCAAAGTGGCGCGAGTCCTGATGACCTACACATGCAGTGTTGACGGGGACGTTAAACAAATACAGGACGAAACAGTCTAAAATCCTCGCTCAGGACGCTAACCTCATGCATATAAACACTTTTGGTTTCATTGGGCGGCAGGGATTGAGATGTCATTTCATCTCAATGTTCGGAAAAAAGTCCCACAAAATTGGAAGCAGTGAGTGAGTGAGTGTTTGAGTTTTACGTCCCATCAACAGCTAAGGTCATACGGAGACGGGGCCTCGGTTTAAAGACTCATCCCAAAGTCTGGAGAAGCCCGGGATCGATCCTGCGATCCCTGGTTTACAAGGCGAGTAGCGTAACCACTACACCCCGGAGGCTTCTAAAGCATTGAAGCAATGTCTACAAAATGACCTAAATAGTGTTGACGGGCACATTAACCGCAAATCAATCAATCAAACAAACAAACAAACAGGGGTATACATTATTTACCCAACATTGAGATGAAATGACATCTCAAGCCTACCATCCGAGGTAGGCCTACCCGCTTGTCCAGCGGGCACACAACGTTTACGCAACGTCGTATCAACGTCGATGCAACAGAATGATGGTGCATCGACGTTTAAAAGTCATTTGCCCCACCCAACATTGAGATGAAACGTCATCTCAAGCTACCACCCCAGGTACCCGCTTGTCCAGCGGGCACACAACGTTTACGCAACGTCGTATCAACCTCGATGCAACAGCATGATGTTGCATGGACGTCTAAAAGTAATTTGCACCCCCCCCCCCCCCCCCCCGAAGCGGTTTTACACCAGCACAAAAGTTCGGTCGGTTGTTTCAGCTCGGCGCAGAAGCTCATGCAGCCCAATCCAATTTTCTCCAAGCTATGATGGAAGTCGGTGTCATTTTCTGAAGGCTCGAACATAACAGTCACCACTCAGAGGCTGCAGTATTTAAATGGAATACCGACAGATACAATGCCGTCAGATAGACTTTGAGAGAGAGAGAGAGAGAGAGAGAGAGAGAGGGAGAGAGAGAGAGAGAGAGAATCGTACCAGTGATGCGTTTTGCATAGGATTTACATGGATCTGGTGAAGGATTGTCTAAGGATGTGAAACCAGTAAAAATTCTGATTCTGATCTACGTGTTCACAAACGGTTTCTGTCTATCTATCTATATTCTTATACGGAGTCGGTCATATTTGACCATTACCTCAGTTGCCGTATCAAAGTGTGAAACTGCTTAACTTACCGACAAAAATAAAGCAATCCAGAGGCAGTTAGTTTAGGTGTGGTCTAACAACCAAGGTTCATAACGTATTTTGACAAAACACGCCTTCTTTCAGCGTTTAAATTTTGAATAACTTTTCCTCGCAGCCATGTATTTTAAAAATCTGTGTATGCAAGCGTTGCGACTAGGTCAAATATTGACCCAACTTCTGACGTCAACATCTCCAATACTGTGTTTACTTTCGTGTAGATACTCAGCTGGAAGACAGAATAATGTATAACAAACATTTTAGGAAAATTTGAACCAAATTTTTTGCTGACCATTTTTTTATTCCAAAATAACTGACCGGCACTGTTTTACCAGAAGTTTGTTTAAAAATATAGGTTACTTAATAAACGAAGCTTCGGAAACGTTCCATTTCAGTGGCAACCATAACTGAAGTAATGAAACGTTTTAGGAAGTGTTGATGTTTTCATTTGTGCTTTTGAATGCTAATTTTATCATTTCTGACGACTGTATGCTTATGTTAAAATGACCGGAAGTAGCTTCGAATTTCACAATTATTTTTGCTATAAAAAATAATCCCTTTCGCGGAAGCTTACAAAAAATAAAATCTTGACGACGGCCTTAGCAACTCTCCTACTGTAATTATCTCACACTACTTCTCAAGTTGAGGACTACCTAGGAACTGAAAAACGGTTTCGACTCAGCCATAGTAAACGCATATGGAGACTTCGCTCAAACTTATCCATATGTCGGAAAAATGCGATTCTCTGCTGAAAGAGGTTCCGTTGAAGATGACGCACGAACAGAAACACATGTAATAGTGAATGCTAGAAAGTTAATTTCTTGTACACCCGACAAGCAAATCCGTGATTTTACCCTGGGACAGAAATTTATGTTCGGACCCTGGTGTTCCGACCCAAAATCGAATATAATCGCGTGTTTAATAAATGCACTGGTTGATTACGACCTCGTATGCGCCGTCACAGCACGTTACGTGACGTCACTAAACAATCCTGCAGTGTCAACACAATATGGCGGACGTTGGTAACCGAAGTGACTGCAGCATTAAAAATCCGCGCTAAGAAATGGAAGGTATGCAAGAAAAAGAATCCAATATTGGAGTGAGGGGAGATGGAAAAATCCGTCCATCTGGATCACTGTCCGGCATCAATAGGCAAGCCTCATGATGCCGGACAGTGTCCCTCGGGACGGATTTTTCCATCCACCCCTCACACTCATATAAGATTCTTATAGTATCTTTGCTTATATGCTTGTGAATTCTAAAACAGCGCGCCTTTTAAGGCCATGGAATTGAACTGTTTTATTATCCAACAAATCGATAGTCAAAAGAGCGTGACGAGCGACGTCATTAAAAGCCGCCGTTTGATGACGTATACTGGTAGATTCCTTGACGTTAGACGATGAAACGTTATTTTCTCTCATCAAAAACACCACACAAGCACATAAATGTGTGTGATACAGTCAATATTTTTTTTTTGGAGGGGGGGGGGGGGATTTCTTCTAATAATGGCGAAAAGCGGTGTGAATTTGAAGGAAATAACAACATAATTGTCGGTTTTTAGCGTGTTAGAATCGAAAAAGGTCAGGTGTAGTCTGTGATTTGTTGAGTAATGAATCATATTTGCCGGACAGTTGTAAGTAGACAAATCACCAGCGCTACGCGCTCTTGATATGATCTACTTTACAACTGACCTCAAACTGTGATTTATTACTTAACAAATTACGGTTAGAGCTGATCTATTTCTTTTTTGACAAAAAAGCGAAGACGTTTTCGCTCACCCCTAATGGATTAATAGTTATATGTACATACGAAGATATTTACAGTCAGTGCCTTACAGTAAACATTCGTTTGCAAATTTTATGTATTTTATCTATTTTACTGACAATTTATACAGAGACGAAAATTCTCATATTGATTCACAGACAACACCAGACACATGGATTCATAATTTCAAACATCAAGGAGCCATTTGTATACAAAATACATTAATTTTATCATTGCTTTTAGGTTAACGTCATCACTATTAATACGTTTGTTGGTTGAGATATCAAGACAAATACGATTCTCTCCTAAAGTGACCGAAAATGTTTCCCAACATAACTCACTTCGATAAGATATCGGCTGATGTAAAAGCAAAGATTTCCTGGTGTAAATGCCAGGCTACTGAAAAATATATAGGAATGTCATTCAACAAGATAAGTGCATTAACACAAACAATGCAAAGAGCATTATCACAGTGAAGTGACGTTTAGAATTCTTCAATAAAAAGGCGATCCTTTGAAAGCGAGGACTGGAACACAAAACTGAAAACCGTCGAGTTGTTTTTTTCTGGGCAAGACCACTAGTTTCGGCCAGTTAGGGCCCACCGTTAATGCATTTACCATGGAATATCTTAACATCGGGTTAACAACTCCGTGTAATGAACACCCCTTCTAGCCTCAACTTTATATAGAAAAAAGTGGGTTGTATGGGGTTCAACGTATTAGTGCTCAAAAACGTATTATGGGAATCGTTGGAACCGTCTTATCATCCCTCTAAAGCCAGTATCTCATAGGGATGCGACACCTGGCGACTATTTTGGGACACATATTTGCGACAGAAAACGCGACATTGCGACCATTTCCTAATTCCGGTCACACTGAATGGGTCATTAAGACATACATGTACTAGCGACAGTCGCACTAATGTCGTACGATTATCGCACGAATCATTGACAAGCTCGAGTTCGCACACATGTTGTACGACATTCGCACGACGTTCGCGCGATATTTGCGAGAGACTCCCACGATGTTCGCACAATGAAATTACGAACATTTATCACCGACGACAGTCGCACGATGTTATTGCGAACGTCGTGCGACTATCGCTCGAAGGTCGTACAACAGTCGCACGACGGTTCTGCGAGAAAATGATTAATGCATCGGTCACAAACTTGGTGACCTGGCCGAGCTGTACTAGACGTGGTGGTCGGCCGAGCTGTCCAAGTCGAGAAGGGGTTGGAAGCGGGTGTCTGGCTCGTCTTTGTCAAAAAGTATGCCGTTCGGGGTTTAGCGGGACATCAAGTTATAAAAAGTTTACAATGTTCCGTACTGGTTTGCTAGAAACTGGCACACATCGGAGATCGGGCCCTTATACAGACGAGCGTCAATCAGTGGGACGCCGGAAGGCAAACGGTCGGCGATCGAGCGGCGACAGCCGAAACACGATTCGTCGAGCGGATTCCGCTTGATTACCTGTCGGGCGCCGGCCGGACGTCGGCCGATTACTGCTTGATTATCTGATTGGTCGGGGTCCGCTCTACGACCAGCGGATGCCAGCCGATGGCATCGATATCGTCCCGACATCGGTACGAGCTCTGCTCGACTTTTATTCGATGTGCCACCGACCTAGAAGTCGGTGAGAATTCGGTGATAATTTTAAGTGCGAGTTAAAATTTCACCGAGCCCATGCCGACCACCACCGACGCTGGCCGGACTCCAGCCAGATTTCACCCCGAATCAGTCGCCAAGTAGTCAGGTGGGGCTCGAATATCGATTTGTGACCGTGGCTTAACCAAGAAAAAATAAACATTCTAGCAGTCATTTAGTCTCTGAAACTGTGGAAGCTCCTGT
This sequence comes from Lucinisca nassula, assembly GCA_963580285.1. Lineage (NCBI taxonomy): Eukaryota > Metazoa > Mollusca > Bivalvia > Lucinida > Lucinidae > Lucinisca > Lucinisca nassula. Next base: position 77,139,693 of record OY757024.1, on the reverse strand, counting down.
GCTTTCTTTATCATGGACGGATTCTGTTGGTTGATGACACTGACAGTACATGAAACTATCAATGTGAGCAAACTGTTTTAAGACATACTGTTATGTATACCAAGGTCACATGGGACAAAATACGGACCATTCGCGACACAATTGCGAGTGATTTAAGATATTCGTAATTTAGTCACGACGTGTATTATCTATGTCACCATTGGTTCGCAATTAAGTCTTATTTATTTCGCAAATCTGTCGTGTTCCAAGCCATATACGACGGCTGGAAACTAAATTGCGAAGGTTCCGCGTCAAGTTCGCGACGGTGTCGAGACTACCGCGATGGCTTTGCGACTATTTGGTGAGGAATTTTGTCGCACAAAATTTTTGAACATGTTCAAAATTTTCGCGAACCTTTTGCGACTCTTTGCGACACAAGCGTGGAAATTTCGAATCACTGCGACTGTTTCAAGACCGTTTTGAAACTCGCCCGCGAATGTAAGTCGCAAGTTGTCGCAAACAGTCGCATCCCAGTGAGATAGGGTCTTTTTAAGAGATACTAGATGAGGATCGGAAGCTTCCAAATCTAGTCAAAAAGTAAAAAATAGCCTCTGGGAATTATTTCATTTTGGCCTGCTTCTTTTGAGGCGACATGTTGTCTATACCAATCAAGTGCGACTCCGAAAAAGCAGAGAGAAAAATGTGCATGACAAAATCGAAAGAGAGTAAAAAGAATAAAATAGTTAGAGAAACACGAAAAAAAAAAAAGTCCGTGCTCATGTTGAGCACAGTATGATTCGTGACTTATGACGTCATCAGAAAGATGATATTTAATACCGAATAGGACATTCAGTTTGCTATAACAAATGGGTGAGACAAGGCCAACTAACCCTAAATATCAGCTTCCAGGTTGAAATGATCTTTCCTATCCCATTTCTGCCGTGATTTCACAAAAGCTCGGCCGTTCTAAGGATATATTAGTTTTCCTAGTTCTGCTCCAAGATATAGGTCGTGGGTACTCGTGAGAACCGCCTCAATCAGGCGATGCGGTTATAACGAGTACCCACAATCTATAATCTTGAGAAGAATTAAAAAAATGTATACCCATGTAAACCCCAGTTTTACTATTTAAAAGTGGGGTTAAAATGGGTCAAAATTATTTAGGCGTCTTTTCGAAATGAATATCAAATGTAAATCATTACGATACATGTAACAGGTCCGTATCCTAAATAGGGGATCGTACATGTGTGTTCATGTATTATTGAATTTATTTAACTAGTTGAGAAAACGTGGTAAAGTGCGAGGCTTCGCCGTTTTTATCCCTTTCCTTCAACGAATTTAATAAATCCAATGATACATTAGCCTAGTGCGAATGCAAGATTCTATTTATCATATGATATTTAACACGAATTTTATTCACGATTGTTTAACAAAAATGTCAATATTCCGCCATTTGTAAACGCGACGTCGTTAAGGACATCGTACATGTAACGTTACGGTGCGCATCTAACTAATTTGCATATTTAATCCACTAGTGGATTATCGAATTTATTACACAAAGTTAATACATTGTCAAAATGCCGTCTTTCATATCTCTAGACCAGCATTTGTAAGATAAAATATGATATTGTTCTTATTTCCAGCCCAACTAAAGATTGTGGGTACTCGTTTACCCTTGTAAACCCCACCATTCTCTATAAAGAGTGAGGATTATAGCGATGTTCATTAACCCGATGGCGGTCCTTGTAAGGAGCATCCACTTTCTTTGATTGTAGGGGGAAAATATCAGAAATTTACATCAGAAGTAAGTCCTTTGTAATAAAAAAAGACAGAAATAGTGTCTCATATTGAGTTCCTTTTGTATAATGTTATAAATCTAGTAATTTCGTACGGCCCAGTTAAAGGTCCAAGGTCAGCTGTATTGTCCCGAAGCCGAAACTGGGCCAATACGAAACTACTTGATAAATGATAATTTTGTTAACATCAGAAATGATTCTTTCGGATGATTTCACCTCAGGTTTGTACGATTTCACCTCAGGTTAATAGGTTAATATGGACTCCATTTTTGAACTTTACACGGCGTCCGCCATTGTTGTTTACCACATGTAAAAAGACAAACCAAACGCGTGATTTCGCCATCGGCTTCTTCGTTCATTTTCCAAGTAGTATGAATACCAAATATAAAATAAAAAATACCCCATAATCTTAATGTACATGTATTTACGCTTTTTCGAGAGAGGGGTTGTTCGAACAACTGAAGGTTCATCATCATCAGGAAAACCCGCATTGACCCCTTAAACCCACCATTTTTATAGTAAAACAAGGGTTACAGCGGTTTAATTATTTCTGCTCAAAACATATATTGTGGGTACTCGATAGGACCGCTCCGTAGAGGCGGTTCTAACGAGTTCCCACAATCAATGCTTTGAGCAAAAGTATGAAAAATATCAGAAAATGTTGTATTTTTGTGATAATATTTCCAATTTATTTGAAAAGGCATGTTTTCGTAATGAATCCCCTGGCATAGAGACATTATTATATTAATTAATTGTTTTAATCTTCAAAAAATATGTTGTGTGTACTCGATACCATCGCCTGATCGCGGTGATTCTAATGATACACGCAGTTTACTGTTTCAAGATTTAATAGGGAAAGCTCCCTTAATTATTTGTAGTATATTATTTCTGTAGAATTGGAAGAATTTCGTAGAAATTCAAAAGCGGGTAGGAGGCCTTCATGCGGACTGAACAAATTATTTGTCTAAATCGCGACGGAAGTAAGGGCGAGGATTGTGGCCAAGTAAAATCGATTAAAGCCCCCCACTTGAATTCGTTTCACCATCCGTTCCAAGGCGGTTCTTCTGTCGCGGTTTATTTTTGTTATGGTTTGTCTTTGAGTGTTTGTGTCGCTTAAATTATTTTGTTTTGGATAGCCAATTGGCCATTTTGTGGGAAAGTAAGTGTCCGTTTGGCTTTCCACTATTGATGTTTCCATTAGGGTCTGTTGTTTCATGTTTGTGTTTCTTTTCCTTTTGGTGTCTCTGATGTGGACTGTGGGTTAATTGTATCGATTCCCCATCATTGCCTCCACTTCTATTTTCCAAAAATCCATGGTAAACCGGTTATCCGGATTAGAGCCATTGATGGTTCACGTTTTGTTTTGGTATTTTTAATACAATAGATTATTACTTAACAAGTGTGGATACAGTAAACATACACAGAAATCGGCCCTCATGATACGGCTTTTGATTCTTTCTTCATACAGTATATGCAAGTTACCCTCTGCTAATACGATTTGTCCCTGATTTATACCGGTTAACGTCATATTAATATCAATAACCTGTTGGTAACATTTTTTTTGTTGTTGTTGTTTTCTGATTGCTTTTCCTATCTGCCAAAGATCCACAGACTGCATTCCGAGTTGTGCCTAATAAATTGCCTCTTAAGAAAAGCTTTAACTCACAATTTTGTTGACAAGCCATGATATATGATATATGATTTCCATTTAGCCAACTCTAAATGATAATGGGCATGTCTAAAGACGCAGGTCAGTAAACAACGGCGCTGTAACGGTGTACTTTCTCATCGTGATAACAAGTAATACTAAAAAAACAACAACAACTTTAAATCCTACTTTATACAGAGAAAACTGGGGTTTGCGGAGATATACAAACCTTTTTCTTATGTTTGCTCCAATACAAAGCTGGTGGGTACTCGTTATGACCGCCTCACTGAAGTTGTAGAGTAAAATAAGAACACGTATCACACATTTTTATCAGAAAATTAACCAGTTTTGGGAAATGAAAGAAGGCACTAAGTGTAACGGATATGTTATTGTAATGTAGTCATTTCATGTTCAAAAGAATGATTTCATTGACACTATCACCCCCGCAAAAATGCTTTCTTAACCTCTCCGCCCCCACCCCATGGGGAGCGGAGTATTTTAATACTTCTTGGGGTTTAAATGACACGCGTCAATGACGCGCATGTTAATAATTAAGAATACGATCAATTCATCATGAAAACACGCCTATGCAATTTACCCCCCTAATCCTACCTTTATATAATAAAACTTGGGTTTACAGGGGTAAACATTATTTTTCTTATTTCTGCTAAAAACATAGATTGTGGGTACTCGATAGAACCGCCTCGTCGAGGCGGTTCTATCGAGCCCATGCAATTTCTGTTTTGAGCAGAAATAAGAAAAATATCACAATTTTCATCTTAAAATTTCCAATTTTTGGCTGAAAAAATGATAATGTATTTGTATAGACATGTTTTCGTAATGATTAGCTACAACCATGCTCAACCATGTCAACGTTACGCAAATACGCCTATTCAAATACATTGCCACCTTTATCACCGAAAAAATGAAAATTCTCAGATGAAAAATTTTGATATTTTTCTTATTCCTGCTCAAAATATAGATTTTGGGAACTCGTTAGAACCGCCTAATCGAGGCGGTTCTAACGAGTACCCATAATTTATATTTTAGAGCAGAAATATGAAAATACGGTTTACCCATGTAAACCCCAGTTTTACTATATAAAAGTGGGGTTCAAAGGGGTCAAAATTATATAGGCGTGTTTTCGTGATGATAGGGCAATTGTTTGTTTGATTTGAGGTTTAACGTCCCCGTCAACACTTTAAAGGTCATTTTGGAGACGTTGCTTCCAATTTTGTGGGACTTTTACCCGACATTGAGATGAAATGACATCTCAAGCCCTGTCGCCCAATGAAACCAATAGGGTTTATAAGCATGGACGGTCCGCCTCGCACTGCAGCTCCTGGACAGGCCTAGATCCTCTAAGCGGTTTACCAGTACTAGTGTGCGGGTTGGATTCAGCTCTGCGTGGAAGCATCATGCAGCCCATATATTTCTTCAAGCCCTTATGGGCGGGGGCTTAATGATAGGGCAATAAATTGGCAATTAAATAGCAGGAGATTTTGATGGACTCGCACTTGTTTTTATTTATTTGCAAAACGACCATATTGGGGCATACAAAACTAAACAGAAAGCGAAGTGGAGAAACTTTTAATGCTAACTTCTGTTGACCATGACATTTTTCTAATAAATGTTAAATCCTCCACAACTGTTTCTCATTGAAATGTGATATTTTATTTATAATATTGTTTTTCAAATATAAACCCCAAACATATGTTGTGGACACTCCTCAACGTGTGCCCATGAGCGGAAAATTATTGTATAAACATGTAACGCCCGGTTTTCTCGGAATAAAGTCAGGCTTACAGGGGTGTTCATTAAAATACAGCAATGTTCCTGTATAAGTTTATACTATTTTATTTTAGTTCGATTGCGATGAAAGCTTCAAGCTTAAATAGTCCAACCTGGGTTAAGCTAGCACATCAGGGATAATGAGAATGTGCTTGCTTAAGGCAGATGCTTGCTTAATACAGGTGAATTTTACTGCATTTGCCTTTTTCGGGAACTAAATGCCCGCTTGCTTAAGACAGGTTGCTTGCTTAATAGAGGTGACCACTAAGACCGGTTTGACTGTATAATCGCTCTCGAACACTCATTCCGGGTGTTTTCACACGCGCGCGCGAGGGAGAGTGACTATTGCACCACTGCTACCCATTTACACCTGGGTGGAGTGGAGCAGTGTCAGTATATGTCTTGTCCAAGGGCACACCTCGATACCGGGCGCCGGGTTCGAACGCACAACCTCTCGATTATGATTCGAACGCGTTAACCACTGCGCTCAATGTTCCTGTATTAATCTTTAAGACAACTTTTGAAAAATCTCAAAGGTGGTCTCTGACCAGAGGACACTGTATGCAGTATACACAAAGAAAGACAAAATCATCTATTTAAAGCAGAATTATAAGTCTCACTATTTAGGTGGTCTTAGTAGCGGAATTTCATTGTAACTTGTAATCGTGATGATTTCAAATGTTTTGGCCAGAACATTTTTGACCAGGATGATTTCAACAGTTTTGACCAGGATTCTCTGCTGATCTGAACCTTGCTCACTTGTCTTGAACTCACAATTTTTAAAATCTTAAAAGTTGTTAGAATTTCGATACAGGGAAATTTTAAGAAAAAAGAAAAATAATCGAAGAATAAAAATGTGTTAAGAATCTTAAGTTAACTTCATTTCCAAGCATTTAACACATTACGAAAACACGCCTATACAAATACATTGTAAACTTTACCTCCGAAAAATCGATTTTTTTTTAGATGAAAAATTGTGATATTTTTCTTATTTGTGCTCAAAGTATAGATTGTGGGTACACGTTAGAAGCGCCTCGATGAGGCGGTTCTAACGAGTACTCACAATCTATATTTTAGAGCACAAATAAGGAAAGTAAGGTTTACCCCTGTAAACCCCAGTTTTACTATATTTAAGTGGGGTTTGAAGGGGTCAAAATTATATAGGCGTGTTTTCGTGATGAGGTTTCAACAAATGAACATGAGAATGTCTGTGAACATTGACATTCGTCTGTGAAAAATGCATAGACAATGCACTTGTTTTGTTTAAACATATTATTTCACCAGAACGAATACAGTAGATACAAATATATACTGAACCGAAAAAGAAACGCAACTCCAAATATAAATGCGAGTATTTGCAGAAATAATCATGTTTGCAGAAAATCGATTTAATGACGCAATAATATAATCATTCCTGAATGTAACTACCATAGAGAGTTCAATTTCCAGTGAGAATATTTTGAACACAAATCCGTTTTGTCATAGAGGAAGTCATTTCACAAGTTCAAAACATAAGCAGTTAATAGCGAGCATGTCCTCCGTTTGCATTCAGTCCTGCACGCACATGCCTGGTCATGGACAGGATTAAACGATTGATCTCTGCCTGGGGAATAGCATTCCACTCTGAGCGCGGGACGCAAGGCTTGACGCGTTGTTGGCGGCTGGGGGCGATTACGTACGTGCCTATCCAAGACGTCCCACAAATGTTCTATAGGAGAGAGATCTGGACTATACGGAGACCAGTGCATCACGTCAACGTTGTTTTGATGAAGAAACGCCATGCTGAGCCTTGCTACATACGCCCGAGCGTTATCCTGTTGAAACGTAACATTGTGCTGTCGTACATACGGACCAACTACCGGCCGTAAAAGGACGTCAACGTAACACTGAGCCGTCAAAGATCCATCAATGAATACCAGGGGCGTTCTATGACCATAAGATATGCTTGCCCACACCAACAACCCACCGCCTCCAAATCGATCACGTTCGACCAAACAATTGTCTCGATAACGTTCTCCGTCACTCCTATACACACGTTGACGGCCGTCGGCTCTGTACAACAAGTACCTGGACACGTCAGAAAACATTACGTTACGCCACTGACGAAGGGGAAACAGGTTTGGCCTATGTTGTGTGAGCCACGCCATTCTAACCTGATGTCGTCGTGGTGTTAATGGCATACCAACGTACGGACGACGAGGACGTAAGCCAAACTCTCAAATGCAATTCCTGACAGTATCTGCACTTATTCGATTGTTGTGCGTTCCTGGTGTCACCTGAGACGTCTCGACGGCTGTACGGAACCGATTGCGAAGGTGGGTTAGACGGATGTATCGGTCCTGTCGAAGTGTCGTGACGCGTGGGCGTCCACTTCTGGGCCTGTCATTTGTCGTTCCCGTTTGACGTAGACGCTGGTACAAGCGAGTTATCGTCGATTTACTCACTTGGAAGTTCCTGGCGATGACAGCCTGAGACGTCCCACGTAGAAACATTTGGACCGCTACGTTCCGACGATCTTGCGTCAAACGTACCATATTCCGTACAGAAATGTTACCGGACTTTTGAAACCTAAACTCCAGGTAACACCATATGCCAATATGATGAGGTTACTGTATACATTTAATGTACTGCACGAGGAAATGTTGAAATCAACGAATTGCCAAGTGGAGCGTTAAACTGTACAGATATCGCCAAAATGCTTTCTGCATAAGAAAGTTTAAAAAAAGTATGAAAGTAAATCGCAAAATGATCTGTAGTCAACCTGATGTTGCTAATAAAATCTTTTGGGTCAAAAGGTTGCGTTTCTTTTTCGGTTCAGTATACAATTTTGTGAACAATAGAAAGGATAGATAAGAACAAAAGCATATGCTTATAGAGTTCCGCTCCTTAAATAGGTAGATATACACTGCTCAAAACATTTAAGAAAGCAAACACATATTTCCTCATAGTATAAAGATGGAAGTTTGATAATGATGATGAAACAACGATTCAGAAAGATGAATACCTTTATCGGCAAACATTGGCAACCAGTTCAAAAATCACTCGACCTGTAATTTGCATAAATGTTTGAGAAATCGCCATCTTTACGTCAGGTTATTTCAAATGTCATAGACATGCGCAAATCAGTGACGTTTTCCTGTTAGAAATGTCCATGACCACCTCGAGCAGCACAACACGCCTGGCATCGCCGAGGTATGCTACGAAGCAAAATTTGAACAGTTTCTAAAGCTAGTGTTTTCCATTCATGTGTAAGGATGTTTGTGAGTTCTTGAATAGTCATTGGTGGATGATCGCCCTGATATGCGCCTGTAAAGAATGTCCCACACATGTTCTATTGGGTTTAAGTCAGGAGAACGTGCCGGTCAGCCCATTACTTCAAAAGTCTCACGATTAAGGTAATCCATGCACACTAGCAGTATGGGGGCGCGCATTATCGGAATGAAATTGTCACCGATTGCCCCAGCGAAAGGCCTCACAATACGATCTAGAATTTCATCGCGATACCGTAAATTCCACCCCGTACCATCACTGGCCAGTACATAAACGCTTGGAGTCCAGTTTCTTGCACACCAGACAAGGAAATCCGTGATTTTACCCTGGGATAGAAATTTATGTTCTGACCCTGGTGTTCCGACCCAAAATCGAATATAATCGCGTGTATGATAAATGCACCGGTTGATAACGACCTCGTATGCGCCGTCGTTAAGGTTGACGTCACAGCAAGGTCACTAACCATTCCTGCAGTGTCAACACAATATGGCGGACGTTGGTAACCGAAGTGACTGCAGCATTAAAATCCGCTTTAAGAAATGGAAGATATGCAAGAAAAATAATCCAATATGGGTGTGAGGGGTGGATAGAAAAATCCGTCCCTCGGGATCACCGTCCGGCATCACTCGGCAAGCCTCGTGATGCCGGACAGTGACCCTTGGATGGATTTTCCGTCCACCCCTCACACCCATATAAGATTCTTAAAATAAATTACACCTGATTGCACTTGCTTCTAATGTTATAACATCGTAAAAGACATGCTGTCTGTCCATAACAACACGTTAACACGAACACCCCGTTAAGTCAGATAGAGAGTAAGGCGATTGCAACAAATATCCCATCTATATTTTATGACAATATTAGAAAAACATCTAAATTCTTCGACCTATATTTTTGCATAGGGTCACTGATGAGGTTTAAATGGCCGAAACTAGCTAGTCTGGCCCAGAAAACATGCACACTCCATATTTTTCATTTCCGTGGTGTATTCCTTGCTTCGAAAGATAACCCATTTATAGAACATATTGTTGAAAAAGTGAGGCCGGGCAGTGCGGGAAAAACGGGAAAAAGAATAAGGACTACACCATGGTGAGTTTGAAAAATCTAGATTTGGCTGATAAGCCACATTACGAAAACACGCATTTTCAAATATATTGATAATTTTACCCCAAAAAAGGAAAAACAATAATATTTAGATAAAACAAAAATAAACAAACAACAACAACAAAAAAAAAAACGTATTTCTACCCAATAACAAAAACCGTGGGTACTCGTTAGATTCACCTCTCCGAGGCATTAAGATAACTCACCTGTGCGACATAGTGCATTTTTCATATTTCCAAAATGGCTACTTTTCTGACGAAAATCCGTAATTGTTTTCTTACATATGCTCAAAACATAGGTTGTGGGTGCTCGTTAGAACCGGCTGATTGAGGCGGTTCTAACGAGTACCCACAACCTATGTCTCGGAGCAGAAATAAAAAATAATAATGTATACCCCCGTAAACCCCAGTTTTCTCAAGATGAAGTGGGGTTTAGGAGGGTCTTCATTTCACGGAGGTGTTCACGTGATGGTACGTCTTTCACCTCTAGAGGAAAAATGAATAAATCTTATTGCCTATTGTCGCGCGACTTCATAATATGACTGTAAGAAAATGATCAATTAGCTCTACTCAACAGGGTACATGTAATAAATGGGCAATTAACCAGCAGGGATATGGCATCGGTTTTTGTAAGTCAACAAGATTCGAGCATACAAACTGTTACATGTAAGCCAGATAACAAAACACGACTATCCAAGCAATTTAACGTTGGGTCGATTGACAGGTCGATTGCCACAAACAGCATTAGGGTTTGCCAAATCACAAATACAATACGCAGCGCTGCACTTTTGCCCTTTGTGTTGCAGCATCAAGGGAATGCAATGTTTACAACCTTTCAAATTATATCATTGCTTTTAGATTAAAGACTCCCTCGGTATTGTAGACATTGGCAGGCAAGTAGAGCCAGTGTAACGAACACTCTGTAAACATATGCGTTAGAAAAGAGATAAAAATGCCAATAAAGGATTACATTATTCGATCGTGAATAAGTATTTTTCACATACCAAATGTAAATGTCAGACTCGTACATGGGTTGTCTTGCTAGTGACGAAATCTGTCTTATATCGGCACCCATACGGGACAGAAATCTGTCCCACTTTGGCATCCATACAGGACACTACACACGCGACTTTGAAGCCATGACGTTTAAAATTATCGGATATTCTAACACACCGCGCCTATAGGCAATGGAAAACAACTGTGTTTTATTCTGCAACAAATCACGGCAAGGAAGAGCGTGACGAGTGACGTCATTAAAAACTGCAAAGTTATGACGTCACTAGTCGATATCCTTGACGTTGGACGGTGTAGCGTCATTTTCTCACATCGACAACGTTAGAAAATGATATAAATGCATGTGTTTCAGTCGATAATTTTAGCGGGATTTCTTCTAACAATGGCGGAAAGTTGTGAGAATTTGGAGGAAACAACAGCATTATTGCCGAGTTTCAGCGTGTTAGAATCGAACTAGAGCTGCCGCCTAACGGGCGCCAATTATACCCCCGCATGCGTTGTCAGATTTTACAAGTATTTGACCTTGAGGAAGGTCAACGTAAAGGTCAAGGTCAGGTTTGTGTATATCAATCTTAAGTACTAGTGGCAAGGTGTGTGGTGTGTGAATATTAAAGAAATCGGTCAAAGAATAAGGAAGTTATGAGCAATGTTAAAGTTTTTTGTAACGGACCGACGACGACAAGCTGACTCCTATATACCCCCTTCAAACTTCGTTTGCGGGGGTATAAATAGATCAGCTCTAGCTAGTGATTTGTTAGGTAATAAATCACAGTTTGTCGGTCAGTTGTAAGTAGACAAATCACGCGCGCTACGCGCTCATGATTTGTCTACTTTACAACTAACCTCCAAACTGTGATTTATTACTCAACAAATCACAGCTAGAGCTGATCTATTTCTTAAACATCGTGTTAGTGACGTTAGCTGGAGAAACATTTATTCAGACGTTCAAACGTCTATAACTCCGTTAATTCTGACTAAACACCACAACTGTGGGTGATAGTTTTTTTTTTTTTTTAATTTATTCAAAAGGAACATTTGGGTACCAATAATTCTCGACTTTGTTTAAATGTTTGGTTTGGCCTCTTTTTTCTCTAGATTCCCTGAAGAAACGAGGCTGCAGGCAAATTGGCATTTTAGGTTGTATGACAGAAAAAGAATCAATCATTGTTGTTCAGTGGGGACAGGAAGTCCCAACCCTCGGTTCAAGCGGTAAAGTGAGAAACTCGGCAAAGTCTCGTTTCCTACATGACCGCTTGACCCTCGGGCTGTTTTTTTTTCTGTCCCCACTAAATACTCAATGGCAGACTCTATTTGTATCACAATTCATAACAAAATCCTTTGCTATAGTGGAAGGGTAGTTAAAGCGCCTTAGGGGACCTCAAGCGTCACAGAAAAGCAGCCAACAACAGCGCGCTAGGATCGTGACCGACGAAGAAACGTACTTGAAGCGTACTGGAAACGCAGTCCAGACATATGTCGGCTGCACACGCTTGCATCACGAAAACAACGCCTATATAATTCTGATCCCATTGAACCGACTTTTATATAGTAAATCTGTCTGTGGTTTACAGGGACAAACATTATTTTTCTTATTTTTTTTTTTGCTCTAAAGTATAGATTGTGGGTACGGGTACTCTTTAAAACCGCCTCGATCGGAGGGGGGGGGGGGGGGGGTGGTTCTAACGTGTACCTTGAGTAGAAATTAGAAAAATATCAAAAATTTTCATCTGCAACTTTACATGTTTTTGGCGGTTAAATTTCCAATGTATTTGAATAGGCGTTTTCGTAATGGAGCGGCATTTTGAAGAAGCGCCATACTGAGCGCAGCCAAAGCGCTGTTCAGGTAAAATTTACAGAAAATTACAAAGTTATCTGTAAATCAGGCACATTATCCCATCTGACCTGGTGCTTTGATTAAATTTCCGTAACTCGAGCTACAACTAGCTTGAACCCATTGCCATGATCGCCATTGAAAAACTAGGTAATGAGGATTGGATAACGATTCCCTAAAAGCGTATATTAATGATACAAACTGCCTTTCAAGAAGTGAGGGGCGACTTTTCTAGTAAAAGGTATTCCACAAGAACAGCAGCTGTACTGAATGAACACTCAAGGGTCAAAGTAGGGTAAATCGGGAGTATGTCTTACCGAGTCAGTTCCGCTCTAGTTAGGAGTATGTATAAATTTCGAGATTTCATTTCTAATGTGTGTGTGTGTGGGGGGGGGGGGGGGGGGGGGTTACGGTCATTTAAAAAAACACCTGGTCTTCCGTTGCAGAACATGGCGTCTCACATGTGACCCGAGCCAGGTTCTCACAAAGTTCACAGTGAGAAATTTATCACAACACTTTGATACAAAATCAAAGGTAATTTTTCATTATGGCGTGATGTTCTTATTCATAAAAAAAACACACCTATATAATTTTTACCCCCTTGAACCCTACTCTTATATAGTAAAACTGGGGTTTGCAGCGGTAAACCTTATTTCTCTTATTTCTGCTCTAAAAATAAATTGTGGGTACTCGTTAGAAACGCATCGATGAGACGGTTCTAACGAGTACCCACAATCTATAAATATAGATTGTGGGTACTCGTTAGAACCGCATCGATGAGTACCCACAATCTATATTTTGAGCAGAAATAAGAAAAATATCATAATGTTTCACCCTAAAAGTTTCATTTTTTCGGCGAAAAAAATTACATTGCATTTGTATAGCCGTGTTGTCGTAATGTCTTCAAGAGAATTCTTGCTGCATCTGCTCTTTTGTCTAGTAGCAATAAAACTCATTATTCGTCTTCTGGGATTTTACTTATGTTTTATCTGCATAATGATAACAAAACTGAGTTTGTCGTCGCCTTCTGTTGGATTTAATTGTATTTGCTGTAGGCTGCTGATGTAACTATTGCAATAAAATATAAAATATTGATATCTTTCGATACTGTATCTTAAAAGCGTTGTCTTTAAATTTGACGCTAAACCACGCGTACCATTTATTATCTTTTAATCTTGTTAACAAGATAATTTGCAATAACATATTGCGCTGTGATTGTACAGGTTCGTGTGCTTCTATGAACAAGGGAAGGGAAGACAATGATTAGTGATTGATAACATTTCCCTAAGCCTTCCGTTCGAGACACTAACGAAAAATATGTAGGCAAATAAAGCAATGACATTACAATTACAAATTGCAAGATAATAGGCACAAAGACAGTTTCGCTCCCAAGCATGGCCAAAATAGCTATCCTAGATAATAAATACTGCCAGATAATAAATAAACAAGAAGCCCATGGGTCACTATGCTCACCAGAGCTCAGGGGGCACTGCCCACTGACAGCCATGTATTTTAATAAATCATGGAAGCCCTGAGCCCAAGGACTCTACAGATTTGGACACAATCAGTCCTGTAGCTTAACAGGTCTGATGTCGCTGGGTCGAAAATCATATGGCAGACAGAAGATTGCTTAATGAATATATATGTGAAAGTTTTGCAAAAATATCCGCTAAGACTTCGCAGTAAATGCAAAGTTTCAATTGTCGCCATTACAAGTCCATGAAAACTCTTAAGTTGTCAAAGCAACCAAACAATAGAGCCGAATTTCATAAAACAACAACAACAACAAAAAAAAACAACAACAACAACAACAAAAACATAAAATATATTTAGGCAAATATGGTGGATAGTTCCATAAAGTCTCAGCCTGGTAGAGAATATGTTTTTTTTTGTGAAGTAATTCTTAAGCATTTCTTTTTCATGGCAATCAGGCAACCAATAAAAGTGAGCAGTAGGCCAAAAATCACATGGCAGACAGAAGATTGCTCAAAAAATATTTCTGTTTGCAAAAATATCCGCAACCAAACAAACGAGCATAATTTCATAAAAAATAAATAAATAAATAAATAAATAAAACCTGTTCTGACAAATATGGTGAATATTTTCATAAAGTCTCAGCCTCATAGAGCATATGGTTTCTGAGGAGATGATTTTCTAAGTTTTACTTTTCTATTTTTTTTTTTTCATTTTGGTTTCCATGGTAACAAACAGAAATGAGGAGAAGGCCTAAAAACATATGGTAGACAGTAGATTGCTTAAGGAACATTTCTATGAAAGTTTTGTCAAAATCTACAAAGGTTTGGCACTTAATGCCATTTTTTCAAATTTCCCCATTATAAGACAATAGAAACTCTAAGTTGCCATAGCAACCAAACTAAACATCTAAATTGCATAAAAAACAACACAAAACCTGTTAAGGTAAATATCACAATCTTATCATAAAGTCTCAACCTCATAGATTTTATGGTTTGTGGGGAGATGCTTTTTTCATTTTGGTTTCCATGGCAACCAACAAAAAATAAGCAGTGGGCTTAAAATCATATCGCAGATAGTAGGCTGCTTATGGAACATTTATATGAAAGTTTTGTCAAAATATCTGCAAAGGCTTGGCAGTAAATGCATTTTTTAGTTTTCCCGTATTATAAGTCTATGGAACTTCTAAGATGCCATAGCAACAAAACTAATGAACCGAAATTCATTAAAACATAAACTTCCAATCCCCCGGCTCAAGGATGCGATAGATAAAATTTGGACCCAGTGGCTTCAGAGGAGATGCCGTTTGAATATTTTGACGTCACACGACGATCATGACGCAGACGACGATGACGACGACAATGACGCCAGACAACTGCCTATCCTATAATCTCCCATTGGAGCCTTCGACTGGTGAGCTTTTGTTTGTTTGTTTGTTTTGAGGTTTATCGTCCCCGTCAACACTGTAAAAGTCATTTTGGAGACGTTGCTTCCAATTTTGTGGGACTTTTACCCGACATTGAGATGAAATGACATCTCAAGCCCTGTCGCCTAATGAAACCAATAGGGTTTATTAGCATGGACGGTCCGCCTCGCACCGCGGTTCCTGGACAGGCTTAGATTCTCTAAGCGGTTTACCAGTACTACAATGCGGGCCGGATTCAGCTCTGTGTGGAAGCATCATGCAGCCCATATATTTCTTCAAGTCCCTATGGGCGAGGACCGTCGGCTCTGGTGAGCTAAAAATTAACAGGACATACATTTATCATATGACGTCGCGTCTGAGAGTGTAATAACGTCATGTAATATTTTCGATAATCCACTAGTGGATTAAATATGCAAATTAGCTATATACGTCCCGTAATGTTACATGTACGACGTCCTTAACGAAGTCACGTTTACTAACGGCGGAATATTGGCATTTTTGTAAACAATCGTGAATAAAATGAAGATACAGTAGAACTTCGATGGCTCGAACACCGATGGCTCGTTTACCATGGATGTGTCGAACCCATTCTTGAGCCCCTAGCGTAATCCTCTACATAAGAAATAGTGGGAGATAATTAAGGATATTTTAGTCTTTTATCTTGCAAATGTATGCTGTGTGTACTCATTAGAATCGCATCGATGAGGCGATTCTAATGAGTACACACTGCATACATATTCATTATAGGACACCGAAAAGATGTCAAAAAGTATCTCGCTATGCCTCCTGACAGTAACTTCAGTGGCTCGAACTACCCCTGTCTCAAACAGATTTTCGAGGTCCCAAAGGTGTTCGAGCCATTGAAGTTCGACTGTACTATAGTCTGGAGGCTGACTGAGCCATTGTTGTTCGGTTCGACTGCAAACTCAAAAGAGTATCGGTTTACAATAATGAATTTGTAAAGTTAATGAAATTATTGCCCAGAACAAAACGATTGGATAGAGTATTACGGCTATGCAACAGTCAGCATGAACCAAAATAGACGGTTTTGCTGAGTTCATGGTTTGCACGGGTGATGGGACTGACTTGACTCAGAAGAATAAGTCTGAAGCACTTAACGAGAAATTACTATGAGTCTTATTTAGTCTGAAAGACTAAAAGCAAAGCTACATCCAAACCATAACTGTTTACGGGGCAAATCAATCGTCACAGCTATCATTAGCAATTACATTAGATCTGCCAATGACCTTATATTATGTTACGCGAGCAATCAGTTAACATCGACAACTTGTTCATGCTCATGATTGCCAATCATGGAAATCGACCTCTTTCCATAGAATTCAATTTTCTCTTTAGGTCTACTTCTAATGGCATTAGCGATTGGTTTAGTATGCCACCGAGAGCAATAAACACTTGATTTACTGTGCAAGTGAGTATTATTGACATACAATATTAAAATAATCTGTTGTGGGTATGGATTGGATTAAGGAGTTCCATTAAAGAAAAGAAAATTGCCCTCTTAAAACATGTTTTCGTGTATTACTATCACAACAAGGCTGCAAACCTATAATGATAAGTACAGTCATCGCTTCTACTCTATTAAGAGCAAAACATACGTTTTCATTGCGGTGAAGTTGTTTTGTGCTCTCGTTTCTTTCCCTTTGGTGTCTTGGATTGGTGTCGTTGGGTAATCGTGTCGATTTTTGACCATTGCCCTGACTGCTATTTTTACGAACGGCATTGTTGGATAGTTATGTAAAAACGGTTTGCATAAACACGAACGCTTAAATTATTCGTATCCACATGTGTTTTAATATTGGGATAAAAACAAAATGGTCATCGGTGTAAATAATCAATATTAGGCGAAGTTATACGAAGATAGTAGATAATATTTGTCATTTTAATGCACTTGCTTATGT
Source organism: Lucinisca nassula (assembly GCA_963580285.1). Lineage (NCBI taxonomy): Eukaryota > Metazoa > Mollusca > Bivalvia > Lucinida > Lucinidae > Lucinisca > Lucinisca nassula. The sequence continues at coordinate 77,122,443 of OY757024.1, read as the reverse complement.
AACATAACGTCTGGTTGGATAACGTCATAAGGTCAAAACTTTGCGACAATAAGTCTGTCATGTACTGTCTGAAACCCGCCTTCGTAATGTAACATCGTTTTTCATGTGTAGGCGTTTGCTTTTACACCTCTCACAGAGCTTCCCGCTTTGGGTAAAAGGTTTTAAGAAATCTTTCCACTGAGCGTTCCAAGGCGGTTCTTCTGTGGCGATTTATTTATGTTGTTGTTTGTTACTTACTGTGTGTATCACTTGTGTCGTTTTATTTTGGATGGCCATATGGCCATTTTGTGGGGAAGTAACTGTCCTTATGGCCTTCCTTTGTTTAGGTTTCCATTATGGTCTTGTCGCTTAATGTTTGTATTTCTTTCCCTTTGGAGTCTTTGATGGGTGGAGTAAGTAAATTGTATCGATTCCTGATCTTTGTTTTATTTCTACTTTTAAGATTGAAAAAAAAAAAAAAAAACAATTTTTAGCATAAGAATGGGTAAATATGTATTAAAAATGGTATCATTTGGGAAGGTAAATATTCTGTTTTACGGTCTCAATTTCCATAGCCGTAAACGATACCCTCCCGCATGACAATTTTGAAGACAGATGTACCCTTGTTATACTCTTTGTACAGTAATGCAAGTGAATGAAGAAATGCAGTGAATACTTAAATTTAGTAAATGGGTTAAGCTTTACGGAGGAAATTAATTTGTCATAATGTGCCAGCAATATGTTCGTAACTGACACACTTCTGTAAGCTAGGGCCATGTCCATTTTCTTGTTGCTTGTTTTATGCATTGAAATAGAAGTGAAGGCAATGACCAGGAATCACTAGCGGAAAGCCAAAAGGACAGTTACTTTCCCACAAAATGACCAAACGGCTATCGATAGCAAAATAATATGAGCGATAAAAACACTCAAAGACAAACCATAACACAAATAAACCACGGCAGAAGAACCGCTTGGAACGGTGAGTGAAACGAACTCCACTCGGGGTTGAGGTGGATAGGCGGGGGTTGGGGGGCTTAAATCGATTTTACGTGGCCACAATCCCCCCCGCCCCTAACTTCCGTCGAGATTAAGACAAATAATTTGTTCAGTCCGCATGAATGCCACCTAACTCATCAGTGCAACATCTCCGTGAACACAAAAATCAAACAACCACATAGATGAAAAAAACGGTTAGGACACGACAGCAAGAAACCACTGAAATGCTGGAGCAAAAGAAAACCAACTCCGATGGGCCGAACCAGAGACAGAGCATCAGACACCAACTAACATTACATAAAACTAGATTCTGTCTAATTCTCAGTAAATAAGTTCTGAAGTTAGATCCTTTGGAAGCATCAGTGGAACCGTCATATAATCTGAGACCTGTTATACGGACGTGCAATTAACGAGGGAAGCAAAGTTGTCACTAGTGATTGGGTTAACTACCATGCATGCAGTCTGTCGTATAACATTTATGTTGTATCCAATATTTCTATATCGAAGAATGATCTTTCGAATTTGGGTACTGATGTCTTTGCAATTATGTTGAGAGAGACAGAGCCTTTTACACCACTGTTACACATTTACACCTGGGTGGAGCGAGGCAGTGACATTACGTGTTTTGTCCAAGGAAACACCTCGCCTCCTGTGGCCAGATGAATCCACAACCTCTCGATCATAAGTCGAACGCGCTAACCACTGAGCTATCGAGCCTGGCACGACCATAAGAGTAGCAGCCCGGACTCTTTTTGTGTATAAATACATGTTTCGATTAAAACCAAATAGTTGTTAATCTTGTGTGTTGAGTGAAAATTCGGTTTTCAACCTACCACCTTATTAACAAGTCTGTGAAACGAACACCCCCTTAAAGTAGAAGTAAAACAAAGATCAGGAATTGATACAATTAACTTACTCCATCCATAAAAGACACCAAAGGGAAAGAAATACAAACATTAAGCGACCAGACCATAATGGAAACCTAAACAAAGGAAGAAGGCCTTATAAAGAGAACATTGATATTTTCAAGGGTATACATTATTTTGCTTATTTCTGCTCCAAGCCATATATTGTGGGTACTCATTAGAACCGCCTCAATGAGGCGGTTCTAACGAGCACCTTCAACATATTTTGCAGGATAAATAAGAAACCTCTCATAAATTTTCAGAGGAAATGTAGCGATTTCGGAGTTATGAAAGAATGCACTATGCCACACTTGTTTATATACGAGGGTAGGCTGAAAAGTTCTGAGCCTGACCAAGATCCAATGGTTTGTCCATGCTGAAAGTGCCTTATTTTTCAACATAGTCTCCCTTCCTGTCCACACACTTCCTCAGGCGATGCTGGAGGCCTTGGATCCGAGTGGTATAGAAGGTCTCATCTTGGTCTCTGAAAATCATCCTCCACAGCAGCTATCACCTCCTCGTCTGACCGATAATGCTGCCCAACCAAGTGCCTTTTCATCTTTGGAAACAGGAAATAATCTGATGGAGCTAGCTCAGGTGAATATGGAGGGTGATCGACAAGTGTGAAGCCAACGTCATGCAAAGCAGCCGTTGCGACAACCGATTTATGAGCAGGCGCATTGTTCTGATTGAACAAGACCCCTTTTGTCAATTTTCCGGTTCGTTTAGCCTTAATTGCTTTTTGCAATTGTTTTAGCAGATCTGCATAATACTCCCCACTAATTATTCTGTCCTTTTGAATGTAATCTAGGAATATTATACCCTTGGCATCCCAGAACACTGATGCCATCACCTTCCCTGCAGAGGAGACGACCTTTGCCTTCTTTGGAGGGGGTGAGCCAGGGTGCTTCCATTGCATGGATTGTCTTTTGGTCTCTGGCTCAAAGTGATGAACCCAACACTCAACCTGAGTGACAAAACGGTCAAGAAAACCATCTTGGTCTGCTTCAAAAATAGCCAAGTTGGCTTGTGACAGGTTCCGTCTGGTCAACTTTTGATCAAGCGTCAAAAGCCGTAGCACCCATCTGGCGGAAACCTACGACATTCCTAATTCACTGTGTAGAACTCGTTCCCGGGAGATGCCAACAGTGTTAGCTAACTGATTCACAGTTTAACGCCTGTCATCCATCACGGCCCTGTGCAGTTGGTGGGTCGTCAAAACCGGTCACCGTCTTCAAGGCTGTCCTTGCCCATCTTAAAATTTGCTGCCCACCTTTTCACGATTACATACAAAGGAGCATCATCTCCTAATGTAGCAACCACATCGGCATGAATGTCTTTAGGAGCTAACTCCTTTTTATGGAGATACTTGATGACACCACGATGCCAGATTTTGTCCATTTTCTCAAAAACGTGCTAGTATCAATTTTCAAAGTCTAGAATTTCTACGTTATTGCATGTATACTTGAACTCATTTGAATCAAATCAAATAATGAAAGTTTGGATTTAATGAATACAAAATTTCATGGCTGTTCGATACCTGCTTCTTGGTCAGGCTCAGTACTTTTCAGCCTATCCTCGTATAACAGAGTTGAAGCATTACGATAACACACCCATGCGACATAATATATTATTACATCTCCAAAATGGCAGATTTTCAAATGAAAATGCTTGACACTTTTCTTGTCCATACTGCAAACATAGGTTATAGGTGCTCGTTGGAACCGCCTCGTTGAGGCGATTCTAACGAGTAACCCACAACCTATGTCTTAGAGCAGAAATAGGAACAATAATATATACACCCGTAAACCCTAGTTTTCTCTATTTAAAGTAGGGTTTAGGGGGATCTTCATTTCACAGACGTGTTCACGTGGTGGTAAGTACTTTATACATTTCAAACGTGGTTGATTTTAAAGCTCCGTTAAACAGCTGCTTTATGCATGTCAACTTCAAGTTAGTCTAGATTTAACGAATGCAGTTCGGGCTCAGTTCCACTTGAAGATAACTGTCGCCAATCTGATATTGGTATTTCTTTCAATGCGTAAAAAAAGTGAAGGCAATGATCAAGAATCGATCCAACTGCCGAATACCCTCCATCAGAGACACCAAAGGGAGAGACGCATGAACATGAAATAAGTAAACACTAATGAAAACATCACACGTTTCAATGCCAAAAAGGACATTTACTTTCCCACAAAATGGTCAAACGGGTATCCAAAATAAAAATAGATATAAGCAATACATAAATACAAAGTCACTGATCTAAGAACATGTAATCAGGTATTCGATAATACTTAGATAAGGCCGAATAAGTCTTCAATTTGATCTACGTAAGGTAAATTAGATTAAAACAAACACACAACGTTAGGATATCTGCGTTTGCGAGAATATTGTGGGTGGTAATTACATAGTTTCCCAATAGGCGTCTATATCAACGGTAAAGAGTTTTCGCTCCGAATCTTTCCAAGTATACTGAGGTCACTATCAAATCGAATATCATACCTATGTATAGCTTAAAGTGTGTGGAAGGAGCTACGAGCCCTCATCTTTGATTCACCACAGTTATTCAGTTTCATTTGTATTTCAGTTAATTCTAATTTGTTTTTTATTCTGTGGTGGTCCATTGATTGAGGTAGTTACCTTCATGTGGACCAACTACTTTGTGTGTTGTAAATAATTTTAGAACCTATTGTGAAGGTTGGGATCGATTTAAACTCCCAAGTGAGTCTCGCTACTGACCGTCCTAAGGGGTTGGTTCTAATGTTGTTTATTTATGTGTAGCTCTGTCGGATTTTCCGACGGGGCTATTCTTGTTGTATGTGCTTTGGTGGTATATTATAATACTAATTATTATTTAATTTTCATTATATGTGCCTGATGGATCTTGATCACCTCTTGTGTGGATGCGGGAGCTGGTTGTCGTGTTGTATATTTGTACTTAAGGATACCAAAGAAGTAGTGTAATGACTAACATCAAACGCAGCTCTACACCCGCTGCCCATATAATTCTGGTTCTAGAAAACAAACATGCTAACTTACATTCTCTGGCTTCTAGGCAGAATGAACACACAATTCCTGTGACTAAAAGTTTTTGCATTTGTGTTTTATATATAATCGACATTTTGTGTCTCACACTTACAGTTATTATGGACAGGACATTACACCATTTTTGATAAGTCAGCGACTGTGTTTCCGTTATATGTATTTCGTCCATGCGCAGTTCGGATTTGAGGCGGTTGTTATATTTATAATTTTCATTAATTGTGCCTGCTGGCACTTGATCACCTCTGGTGTGGAAAGCGGGGGGAGTGGGGGGATGGGCGTTGCTGTGCTGTTTATGTTTCTTTTTCTTTTTTGTTTGCTTCCTCGTTGTTAGTTACTCTTCCTGTTAGTGAAATGGTGAGCTGTCATCTTTGATTGCGGCTTTTCCTGGGCATCTATTCCTATATTTGTACAAAAGGATACCAGTGAATTAGAGTATTGACTAGCATGAAACACAGCTCTCACCAGCTGCCCATATAAAAAGTAGAAGTAAAACAAAGATCAGGAATTGATACAATTAACTTACTCCACCCATAAAAGACACCAAAGGGAAAGAAATACAAACATTAAGCGACCAGACAATAATGGAAACCTAAACAAAGGAAGGCCACAAGGACAGTTACTTTCCTACAAAATGGCCATATGGTTCTAGAAAACTAACACGCAAAATTACACGCTCTGCCTTCTAGGCGAAATGTACACACAATTCCTCTGACTAAGAGTTTTTGCATTTATCATTTATATATAATCAACATTTTGTTTCACACTAACTTTTACTATAAACAAGTTTGACATTACACCATTTTTGATTAGTCAGCCAATGTTTTCCGTTATATGCATTTCGTCCATGCGCAATTCTGATTTGATGCCGTTGTTATATTTATAATGTTTATAGAAAGGCAATCCTTCGGGAGCCAATACTACAACACAGAACTGAAAACCCTGCAGGGAACAAGTTTGTTTCTGGGCCAGACAAGCTATTTATGCCATAATGATTCTCACTAGTGACCCTTATACACATATATAGGAAAGGATATTATATTTCTTGTCAGGTTTTGCATTTGGCCATTTTGTGGGAAAGTAACTGTCCTTATGGCCTTTCTTTGTTTAGGTTTCCATTATGGTCTGGTCGCTTCATGTTTGTGTTTCTTTCCCTTTGGTGTCTTTGATGGGTGGAGTAAGTTAATTGTATCGATTCCTGATCTTTGTATTACTTCTACTTTACAATATTGTCAAACACTACAAAGAAAAGACGGATCTTAGCGAATGACTCAACGGATCTTAGCGAATGACTCAACAAACCGTCGACAAAAGATAACTTTTTCTATAGAATGTTTCGTTACGAGATATTCTAGGATTAAAAGTTAATTGCCTTCTTTATTCACATATTACGATCCAAATTTTAAAACACAAAGTGTATAACGGTGTATCGAATTGAAGTAGAGAACAAACCGAGTTTCGGAAGTGCCGGATTAAAATAATTACAATGAAACAGAGATCAAAATTTAAATTGCACGTTTTTATTTATGCGTTGGTATTTCTTGGCGGAAAATAAAACACACAGATCAAGGCCTTTCAATTGCATTTCCCTAACAAAACCATTAAAACTTCCATTTTCCAAGCTCGGCTTATTAGAAAGTGCCATGCACAAAAGCAATTCTCGCAAGTGTTACAGAGGGAAGGTATGAAAACTGGAGGAGCGCTTGCGCTTAGGATTCTCTAGTCATTTCCGTAATTTTCCCCATTCATAGTTATTCTTCATATTACAATTATTCATATATTCCATTTTTGATTAAGCATTTCATCAGGTAACGCATATCAACTTCCGCTCTCTGTCCTTATGTAAGCTTCGCGCTCTTTACAACTCACTCATTAACAATGCATGCATGCGCACTCTTACCTTCGCGCCTTTGTCAGTCTTTCTTTGTTCCTGGCAGGGGTTGGACTCGAGTCCACCTCAAGGACAGATCTTTTATCTATATTCCTAATTACTTACTAGAATATGAATATATTTATTTAGCAGGTATGCGCTTACTTTATTTCATTATCATGTTGAACATTTGTAAATTATCATAATTGTCATTATTTCATGAATATTCATATCTTGCTATTACGATCTCTCGACCGCAGGTCAGTCTTCCTTTGTTTCTTTGTTTCTCGCGACCACCTCAAGGACAGATCTCATATCTATATTTCTAATTACTTAGGATATTTATATATTTATTTATCAGAGTGAGGAGGTCGAGAGAGAAAAGTTTCTGGTCGCAAAACAAAACATGAAATACTTTGAAGCAGATGTCATCTCTTGAACCGCGAACCCCCTCGAGATAGTGGGAGAAGTCCGTGAGACGCATCACCACAACAACTATCATAACAACCATTATGCGGCTACAAACCACCTTAAGATCCGCCCGTGATTACTGGTACCAAACTACCGGTTCTCTCTTATGTGGTCTGTCCAAAAGACAGAGTAACAGCCTTTATCCATCTTCCTGTGACGTCACAAGACCTCTTATTTCCAAACATATGTGCCAAGACTATTTTTTCCAAAGTATTTGATTCTTTTATTTTGACTTATCATCATGGTACGTACCAGTGTGATTTTCTTTTTTATCCATGACCTGTCCGCATTAGCTGTCTGTGTATCGGCAACATCGAATTAGGTCATCATGAACAGCTGTTTTTCTACTTTCGTGTCACACTGTGTGTATTTCTTCCTTGTTATGAATTTTTTTCAGTGACATTTCATTACGATAGCGTGTTATAAAGTGACTCACTTTTCCGTCTTTACATAAGACAGACGTATTTTATCAGTGACAGTACTCAGTGACTCTCTATCTCTCCCTAATGAGAATCCTACATGGGTGTTAGGGGTGGATAGAAAAATCCGTCCCTCGGGATCACTGTCCAGTATCATTCGGCAAGCCTCGTTATGCACGGTAGTGACCCTCGGGACGGATTTTTCGATCCACACCTCACATCCATGTAAGATTCTCATAGCCCTTCCCGATTCGATAGTTTCCACGGCTCAAGATGTTGAGGATAGAGTAGCTAAGTTTTTGGCGAGAGCTAGGGACTAACGTCTCATTCCACAGGTCCTGGTGCATGGATAAAGTCGGCAAGGAACTCTTTAGTAAAAAGAAACAAAGAACGGTTATCTTTCCCGCCTTTTTTCTTATTTGGCGGAGGTGAATGCTTCGGATTTCATCGCAAACATTTAACCATTTTTAAATAGATTTTAGAGCAAAATGTGTACGATTATCTGATCGAAAATCATCAGAAATCAAAGGAAATGTACGTAGTAATTGTACAGAGTTATTCTTTGTCAAGTGATTAAGACTGATTTAAAATATTTCTTGGGCCTTTTGGACGTATGACCAGTAATAATTCTGACTCTGATAACAAGATTTACCGCTTCTTTGTACAGGCGTGATTCAGTCACGTTCTCACAATGGGACATATCAAGGCTAAAACAACGTCTTGAACCAAATCAGCGGGAAAAATGCAAGCACTGATAATCCCAGCTGATCGTACAAAACAAACGAGGCTAGCAACTAATCGTACAGCCGCCAACATGGTAGGCCCTGAACATAGCAATTATTATTATTTTATGGGGGAATACAGAACTAGCTACCGAGTAATTTGATATGCTGGTTAATAACTGTATTTAGGCTTCGGTAATTTAATACATAAATCACTGATGCAGCATCAGAATTGTTATCCTGTGAAGAACAAGGCGGTTTATGATTTCAAATCGAAGCAAATTTGAAAAGAAACGTCACTTACCTTCCAAAACATGTGTTCAACAAACGTGTCATTAATGATTTTTAGTGTTTTTCATAAATTTCGTGTAAAGCAGCAATGATATTTGAGCGTACAATAGCAGCAGCTTCCGATTTCAGAAACTACAAGATGGTCAACTGTGGAATGTGTACATGTAAATAAATGGACTGGACGTGGTTACTTGTGCAGTGTAAACCTGTCAACTGATTATATCTCGCTCCCTATTCCTTTAATTTAATTTATCGTCAGATACATAGAGAATATCGGGTGAGTGTCTTCTGATATCAAGTTTATCAGGCAAGGCTTCGACAAAGTTTGTAGAATCGCGAGGCTTGCCGAGCGATTCTACATGCGTTCTCGAAGCCGAGCCTGATAAACTTGATATCAAATGACACGGATCTGGTATTCTATTTATCAGTTTATCCCCATGTACACTCTTAAATTAGGAATTTACGATCAGTTATCGATGACCTCAGTACGTCCCAACATTCCGGCGGTCCATATATTCAGTATCAGCTGACTACAATTTTTCATATGATGTTTTTAAGTACTTTTTTCCCAGTAATAATAACATTTTTGACATTTTCCAATAGTCCGATTCATTAAAAAGTTCAATGTGACGTTGACGTGATAAAGCTCACTTGTCCTGTGATAGGATATCTTTTTCATGTCAGTGTGTCACAATGCAATATATAAAGGGTGTAACTGATAAAATGCTCTCAGTGTTTTGTGATTTTTTTGTGATTTCCCATATATGCAGTGTACATATATTTGCTAACAGTCTATTTCTTTTTTAACTTTCTAAGATACATTGCAATATATCCGACCGCATAGTTCTGTTTTACACAGTGAAGACTAAGATCATGCCGAGGACGCTGATCAGACTGTTATGTGTCGTTTATTATATTTAATGCATTGAATAGTCTGAAAAGTGCCGTTAACATCAGAAAGCTACTTATAGACAAAACGAATATCTTTACTTGAGATTCAAGTTTAGTAGCATTTTGATATTCATGATTGTATCTATTTTTCTGATACTTTCTCATAAACTTTTCAGTTGGTGATTTCTGTTCTCTGCACAAGTCAAGGTAATATCTAACAACACTTTACTTGCACTGATACATTCATTTTGCAATGCGTCATATTTAGAAGAGTTTTGAAAAATAGAAGTGAAGACAGTGATCAGGAATCGATACAATTAACCAACATCTCCCATCAGAGACACCAAAGGGAAAGAAACACAAACATGAAACAACAGATCCTTATGGAAACATCAACAGCGGAAAACCAAAAGGACAGTTATTTTCCCACAAAATGCCCAACTGGCTACCCAAAACAAAATAATATAAGCGATACAAAACACTCAAGATACTCAAAGACAAACCATAATAAAAATAAACCGCGGCAGAAGAAACGCATTGGAAGGGTCAGTGAAACGAATTCGACTGGGCGGCTTTAGATTATTAGATTCGGTACTAAGTTATTTAGACAAATTGTGGGTATTCCGATGGGTACTAATTGCGCACCTCTTGTGGCTGATCTGTTCTTGTATTGTTATGAAAGAGACTTCATTTTGTCGCTTTCCATTGATAACCAATCTGAAATTATTGAAGCTTTTAGCTCTACTTCTAGATGTTTAGATGATTTATAAAATATTGATAATACCTATTTTGATGGTTTGATCAGTCAGATTTATCCCCTAGAACTTCAGTTAAATAAAGCAAATTCTTCTGATACCGAGGCCCCGTTTTTGGATTTACATCTTTCTATTGTAGATGGATTTGTTTCGTGCAAAATTTATGATAAACGCGATGACTTTGATTTTGAGATTGTAAATTTTCATTTTTTGGATGGAGATGTTCCTCGTGCGCCATCCTTCGGCGTTTATATTTCGCAGTTAATTCGATTTGCTAGAGTGTGTAGTCATGTAACTGACTTCAACACTCGTAATAAATTATTAACGGCTAAACTCCTTAATCAGGGTTATCGGTACCATAAACTACGCAAAGCCTTTTCAAAATTTTATAGACGCCATTCTGATTTAATTTCAAAATTCAATATTGGACTTAAATCTCTTCTGCAACAAGGTCTATCGGAACCCGAATTTTTTGGTGACTTAGTATATAAATTCAGAAAAATATATAACCGCAATGACTTCAGCACCCAATTTCGTAAAATCTTTCTTCGATATAAAAAGATAGGGTACAACATTGATATTATACGACAGACTGCATGCATGGTAGTTAACCCAATCACGGTTGGCAACTTTGCTTCCCTCTTTAATTGCACGCCGGTGGGTCAGGCCTCAGATTCTATGACGGCTCCAACGTAAAGGCTTATTGAGAATTAGAGAGATAATGTTGGTTGGTGCCTGATGCTCTGTCTCTGGTCGGGCTCATCGGAGTCTAACTGTTGGTTTTCTTTTGCTCCAGCATTTCAGTGGTTTCTTGCTGTCGAGTCCTCACCGTTGTCTCACCTCTGTGGTTCTTTGATTTTTGTGTTCACGGAGATGTTGCACTGATGAGTTAGGAGGCCTTCATGCGGACTGAACAAATTATTTGTCTAAATCGCGACGGAAGTAAGGGCGAGGATTGTGGCCACGTAAAATCGATTTAAGCCCCCCAATGGAAATCTTCCGCTGACCGTTCCAAGGCGGCTCTTCTGTGGCGATTTATTTATGTTGTTATTTGTTACTTACTGTGTGTATCACTTGTGTCTTTTAATTTTGGATGGCCATATGGCCATTTTGTGGGAAAGTAACTGTCCTTATGGCCTTCCTTTGTTTAGGTTTCCATAATGGTCTGGTCGCTTAATGTTTGTATTTCTTTCCCTTTGGTGTCTTTTATGGGTGGAGTAAGTTAATTGTATAAATTCCTGATCTTTGTTTTCTTCTACTTTAATCGATTTGCGTCTTACTTCCGTCGCGATTTAGACAAATAATTTGTTCAGTCCGCATGAAGGCCTTCTTACTCATCAGTGCAACCTCTCCGTGAACACAAAAAAATCAAACGACCACAGAGATGAAACAACGGTGAGGACTCGACAGCAAGAAACCACTGAAGACTGCTTTCTAGTAAGATTAGTTATACCATATTTTTCAATCATTGTACTGTACATGTTCCAATCAATTCATTAACCATTATCCATCCTTATGTAGCACCTCTTTTGGAACCGCAGCACTGAATCAGACACCGAGTACTCGAGTTTATTTCTCCTTTAAAAAAGTAAAATCGACTTCCGCTTTATGAAGTGGGATTCTTCGGTATCGGTTTACTTTTGTTATAGTTCGTCTTTGAATGTGTGTATCGCTTATATCTTTTTGTTCAGGATGGCCATTGTATGGGAAAGTGACTATCCTTTTGGCTTTCCACTATTGATGTTTCCATTAGAGTCTAGCCATTTCATGTTTGCGTTTCTTTCCTTTTAGTGTTTGTGATGGGAGGTTTGGGTTAATTGTATCCATTCCTGGTCATTGCCTTCACTTCTGTTTTGACATTCTGGGGCCAGTTGTTAAAAGCTAACAATGTCGTTAGTGAACATATCATTAAAACTTTGATCAATTTATAAGGCAACTATACTAATATGTTTGATGAAAAATGTGAGCACTTTTGGCAAATGCGGGTTTTTTTAGCAAAAAGCACCACTGTAATACATATTGTTACTTGAACAGTTAGCAATTTGAACACTAAAGAGCGTGTTAATCTAACGAAGTTTTGAACAACTGGTACCTGGTAATTAACTCAATGACTTGTTGACGTCATGTCACATGTTGACAAAACGTAAATAGATGATTTGTTTGAGTTGATATTTAACGTCCCCGTTAAAACTATTAAGGTCATTTTGGAGGCGTTGCTTCCGATTTTGTGGGACTTTTACCCAGATGAAATGACATCTCAATCCCTCCCCCCATAGAAACCGCTAGGGTTTAAAGAGCGGTTCGCCTCGCATCACTTTTCCTGGGCAGGCTTAGACCTAAGCTATTTACCAGTACTCAAGTTCGGTCGGTTTCAGCTCTGCGCGGAAGCACCGTGTAACCCAATCTATTTCTCCAGGCGCCGTAAATAGATGAAATTAATGGAAACTGTATGCAGTGAAATTGTCGCATGTGTATGAAAGATGATCATAATTATGGAAATTCTAAATCGAGGAACAGGACTTCCGGAAAATAGTATTAAATCGAACTGTATATAAGGATAATTTTATTAGGCCTTTAGGATAATTTTATTAGGCAATTACACGATAAAATCTGTCTTTGTTTGCCCCCCCCCCCAGTTAAGACACAAACTGACCCCATAAGCTTCTCAGGCAAGCAAAAGCCGTGCAAAATTTAAATAAAGAATTTAGGGGTATTGTACTATCCAAATAGTGCAAACAAAGTTGCTTATTAGAATGCGCTGACAAATAGGCTGAACGGCACCTTTGTTATTCGCATAATGCAAAAACAGGTTCTCTCAAGACGTGGCTCATTTTATCTTTAAATTACTTCGACAATGGCATTTTCTAATACAATCTTATCATGCTGTAAACAAAGAATTTGGGTGCCAATTTCAACCACCTGGTTATGACTGTATTCAAAAACCTGTTTGTTTCTCTTTTACTGGGCAAAGAATGCCATTATTCGCCATCTTTTTTTTATATATAATAAACGAGTATCTGATTTTGTGAATTTTCTTGATTAACTTGCTCTTTCTATATCAAGGAAGTTTGTAGTTTTTTTTTGTCTTAACGTTATGTTCACTAAGTTTACGTAGTCGTTTTAATCCTTTACGAGGCCTGTGCAGGCAGTTCAGCTAACATTTACACATTCCTAGTTTTACATGACATTGTAGCAAATTATACATCAAGATATACACGCACCACTAGTACTTTACCTAAAATACTAATTGATTCACAATATTTCCAGCATTTGATAACGTTTAATAAATTATCACAGACCACAGACTCACTACAGAGTTACGGCATTTCATTAGATGCAGAGATACGGAGAATTGAATAAGTTCCCACACCCGAAAAATCAAATTCACACATCCTAATACCGGGTAAAGTAGAAGTAAAACAAAGATCAGGAATTGATACAATTAACTTACTCCACCCATAAAAGACACCAAAGGGAAAGAAAAACAAACATTAAGCGACCAGACCATAATGGAAACCTAAACAAAGGAAGTCCACCATAAGCATCAAGCATTGCTTGGCATAGACGCCTCATGCTTCGAATTAAACGCTGTATCTGGTCTTGTGTGATGTTGTCCCATTCTTCATATAGCGCCATAGCAAACTGCTGACGGTTGATTGGCGGATGACGTCGGCTGTCACACGTTTTCCGAGCTGGTCCCAAAGGTGCTCAATTGGATTTAATTGGGTCCGGCGAAAACGCAGGCCAAGGAAGAACTTGCACGCCATTTTGATTGAAAAAGTCCATGGTTAGCCTCGCAGAATGAGCAAGTGCATTGTCCTTTTTGAAAAGCGTAACGTCACCATTATTGCGTGAAAACGGTACTTCCTCAGGCACTAAGATTTCATCGATGAATCAACGTGCCGTCAAATTGCCATCAACAACAATGAGTTGGGTTTTGTTGCGACATTGGATCTCTCCTCACACCATTACTCTACGACCAACGTGACACCTGTTTAACACAACAGTCTTGTAATCGCTCCCCACGTCGACGCTACACTTTACGCCGCCTATCAAACATTTCAACAAAAAACGGGACTCGGCCGTGAATAGTGCACCACGCCAACGCTGTTGTGTCCATCGGATACGCTTTCGACACCAATTAAAGTGAATGATTCGACGTTCCGCCGTTGAAACATGATTGTTCGTTTGATTTGAAGTTTAACGTCCCCGTTAACACTGTATAAGTAATTTTGGAGACGTTGCTTCCAATTTTGTGGGACTTTTACCCGACATTTAGATGAAATGACATCTCAAGCCCTGTCGCCCAATTAAACCAATAGGGTTTATAAGCATGGACGGTCCGACTCACACCGCTTTGCCTGGGTAGGCTAGCCATTTTGTGGGAAAGTGACTTCCTTTTGGCTTTCCGCTTTTGGTTTTTCCATTAGGGTCTGTTGTTTCATGTCTATGTATCTTTCCCTTTGGTGTCTCTGATGGGAGCTGTGGGTTGATTGTATCGATTCCTGATCATTGCCTCAACTACTATTTAGAGCCTCTAAGCCGTTTACCAGTACTCGTGTGCGGTCGGTTTCAGCTCGGCGAGGAAGCACCATGCAGCCCATCTATTTCTTCAAGCCCCGATGGGCGGGGCTACCTCGCCGTCGAAACTTTCCCTTATACGTCTTATGGTTAGAAATACCGCGTTCCTGGAGACGCCGCCGAACAGTTAACGCACTCACGCGTAGGTTATGGGTTCCTACTGTCTCCTGTACAGATTACACAGATGTCCTGAATCGGCCGCGTTAATGACAAAAAACAATGTACCGGTCCTGCTGACTTATAGTAACACGTTCACGTACAGGGCGTTGTCTATCGTGCACAGACCCCGTAGCATTGTGCCTTTCAACCAATCGAGCAATCGTAGTGTGCGAACAACCCATACGCTCTGCAAAATGATGGTATGAAAGCCCACCTTCAACCATACCGAGGGCAAGATGACGATCTACATATACTTAGCCGTCCCATTGGCTTGCTCTTATGAAATGTTTTGCTGGCTTTTTACGTTAAGAATCCGGAGCTTATAATGACAGTAAAGAGAGTGACAAAAATATCGTAATTTTCGAAAATATTGCAATTTTTACATTTTGCACGTACACATGCAGATCATGAAAATCACGCATTATTCGTGTCAAACAAGCTAATGCTTCGGTGACAACTTTACAATACCGTATTTATCAGTTGTTTGCCAATGGAAAGCCATAGGAAGACTTCCAAAATCTCGGACATACCCTTCCCGGCATTTACACCTTTTCATCGTTCGGGTCGATGGGCATTGGGCGAAGCTTGCTAACCAAGTAATGCTTAATATCCGCGGACGCCTGATTACACTCCTCTGGAGTCCATGTCTGTTGATCCTAACATTGATATTTGCCATTTTGTCTATGGATTTACGATTTTGGATTAACGCTTTGGTACTACGACTTAAACTACTTGAAAAAGTCACTCAGTTTTACCTTAAGTTAAAGAAATCAAAATTCTAAAAGTGGTTCTCATTGAATCTGAGTATATATAAAACCTAGGCATATATCGTTATTCTAATTGGCAGAAAGGAAATGAAAGCCAGTTTGAACGTTTAATGACTAAAACACGATTTATATTATACCGTTATTTCATGGCTGTTTAGTAGAAGTCAAGCATATAACCTCGAAGCGCATGGGGCGATGGCTGTGACTATCCCCAAACAAATATACTGTTATTTCCTTTCTTCAGAGCACCCACAATCTATGTTGGAAGCAGAAATAAAAATGACAACAGTGCGTAAGAAAAAAAAATGTCAATTTCAAGACCATCAAAGATCACTGCACATGGTTGTGTTATCCTACTGGACTATCAGGATGAATAAAACAATTATCAACATCAAGAAAAGTACAATCACCTACTCCCTGTGCATGGCAATAGGGGGTACCTAAAAGCATTAACTAAAACACGGAAACGATCTAGCTACAATGAAACAAAGCTAAATACTACATAGAACCATACGTCAGTGTTTGCATGTGTCATAATAAATCAATGAATCTTACTGTCGTAACCGGTGTAACCTGCTACAATGTATAACGAACATATCAAAAATGCATTTAGCACTGTGCTGATACAACAGTCACCATTTTTAAATATACAAGTTATCAACTTATACCCAAAATGAACAGCGTCTTTAAAAAGAAAAATAAAGAAAAAGAAAAACACATTCGAGGACGAGTAAAAAAACACAATCGATCGATATCTTCTTTTTCGGTGTAATTACCCTCTACACTGATACACTTAATCCAACGCTGTTCCAACGCCATCAGCCAATAAAAGAAGAAATCAGAGTCCTTCTCTCCGACCTATTCCTCAACTGCCGCCACGACTTCTTCGTTGGACTGGGAATGACATCCACTGTTATTCTTTTTCAAGTTTGGGAATAGGAAATAGTCACTTGGGCTAAGTCCGGAGAATAGGCGGGGTGTGGTATTAGCCCGCAACTATTCCGCTCAACAGCATCCATTGAAATTTTGCAAGTGTAGACTCTTGCTTTATCTTAATGGAGCAGAATCCCTTTGGAGAGTTTACCTCGGCGTTTTTCACGAATCGCAGTTCTCAGCTGGTCGAGCAAATTTGCATAATGCGTACGTGTTAGTGGACTTTGCTTTGCTAGAAAGTCCAACATAATAACGCCTCGTGCGTCCCAAAATACAGTTGCCTTCACCCTGCCAGCATAGGGCTGCGTTTGGAACTTCTTTGGCCTCGTAGATCCCGGCACTACCCACTGGCGATTGGATCATTGCCTTTACTTCTATTTTGAGTTTTATTCTCTGACTCATAATAATGGACAATCTACTAGACGTGAAAGAAAATCATCTTCCTTTGTACTTAACCGCTTCAACAGTGCGCTGCATACTAATGCTCGAGTTGTCATTTGCTCGTAGCTACGGTTAGTTTGCGCATGCATAAGCGATCATTTAAAATTGTTGAAACGCTACCGTGTGAAATGTGTAATGCATTCGCTATTTCTTCCACCTCAATTCTCCTATCAGAATACACCAGATCACTTACTTTGTTACACATCCCTTCATCTGTGGAATCTGATGTGCGTCCAGGCCTAGTTTTGTCTTCTAAAGACGTTCTACTGCGTTTGAACTCCATTCCCCAACCCAGAATTTAACTTGTGCATACGACGGCGCAGAAAATCCATAAACATTGGTCAACTCGCAATGTATTTCCTGACATGTTTCCCCTTTCAAATACAAGTACCGAATTACAGCACGGTACTCAACTTTTGACGAAAAGTTTGCTTTTTGTATCGCTGGCCATGTTTCACGTTCAAAATCTTATAAGTGAATGACATGATACGGAGCAATTATGTCCTCATGCCCAAAACATTGAAACAAGGCATGAAAATCGGTCAATTGGAAATGGGATAGGCAGGTTACTTATTGACTTGCCCTCGTATATACATGTACATTTACTAACCAATGACGCATAGGTTGACAGAACACTAAATCCACAAGATAAAAATCTTGATGCTACAATCGATTCTTAGAGATAATTATCGCCTTACCCAAGTGAAAGGACCATAATTTCTTAGATATTACAAGAGGTTATTATACACAGCTGATGACACAGTTTGTCAGCTGATCTGCCCGTGGCAGTGTATATAAATGATTCGGCCAGTATCAAAACAATCGCCATGGTTATGTCTCGCAACAAACGAAAATGTGTTTTCAAGCATGCGCATGCAGTGAAGACTCAAATCATCATCCGCGATCTAGCATACAGTGAAACTTCAATAACATGAGAACGGATAGTTCCATTACCTTGCCTAATTCGAACTAGCTTTTGAGTTGCTGGAGAATTCTCCGAATTAAAGTGGGCCCATCGGAGTCTAAATATTGGTTTTCTTTCGCTCAAGCATTTCAGCGGTTTCTTGCTGTCGAGACCTCACCATTGTTACAAGTTATTTGATTTTTGTTTTATCGGAGATATTTCACTGATGAGTTAGGAGGCCTTCATGCCGCGGACTGAACAAAATGTTTGTCTAAATTGTGACGGAAGTCAGGGCAAGAGTTGCGGCCGAGATAAATCGATTTAAGCCCCCAAGTGGAATTCGTTTCACTGAACGTTCCAAAGCGATTCTTCTGTCGCTGTGTATTTTTGTTTTGGTTTGTCTTTTGAGTGTGTGTATCACTAATAGTTTTTTATGTTTTGGATAGCCAATTGGCCATATTGCGGGAAAGCAGACATATGTAAAATATCAGAATTGTTATCAGAAAATTTCATTTTTTTGTTGGTAAATTTTTTGAAATGTGATATTATATTTAAAAGGGCCTGTTTTCATGAGTTGCTGGAGAATTCTCCGAATTAAAGTCGGGCCCATCGGAGTCTAAATATTGGTTTCCTTTCGCTCAAGCATTTCAGCGGTTTCTTGCTGTCGAGACCTCACCATTGTTACAAGTTATTTGTTTGTTGTTTTTTTTTGTTGTTTTATCGGAGATGTTTCACTGATGAGTTAGGAGGCCTTCATGCCACGGTCTGAACAAATAGTTTGTCTAAATCGTGGCGGAAGTCAGGGCGAGAGTTGCGGCCGATATAAATCGATTTAAGCCCCCAAGTGGAATTCGTTTCACTGACCGTTCCAAGGCGGTTATTTTGTCGCTGTGTATGTTTGTTTTGGTTTGTCTTTGAGTGTGTGTATCACTTCAAGTTGTTTATGTTTTGGATAGCCAATTGGCCATTTTGCGGGAAAGCAGTCATATGTAAAATATCAGAATTGTTATCAGAAAATTTCACTTTTTTGTTGGTAAATTTTTGGAAAAGTGATATTATATTTGAAAAGGCCTGTTTTCATACATGCAAAACAGCGAAGACTTAAAACTGCACAGTGCAGAAATGCATGCTGATCCGTGTCTTAGCTGGTTGCACATGGTCGAAGACATCTTTTGGCTTATCGCAACTCATATTACAGGTTCCAGTCTGACGGGGTTGTGGACTTTGCTATCATGCTTCTTGATAAACGTGCAAGCGACTCATGTCTTTCTCGGAAAACGTCGACACGTTGTTGCGAAGCTGAGGATACAGATATTTACAGTGTTTCCTCTGTCAAGCAGCCTACTCTAACAAGGGAGGTGGCTGTACAGCAGAGGGAACTGCATAGTTATAAATAAAAGATAACTAAATACAGCAGAGCATGGATGTATGAACACTCGTCATGACAAAAAGCCTGTATACAATAAAATTCCGCTATTAAGACCACCTAAAATTAAGACTAATTCTGCTTTAAACGGGTGCACTTAATGTTAGTTTGTGTTTTCTGCCCACAGTGTCCTCTGGTCAGGAATCACAATTGAGGATGTTCAAAAGTGGTCTTTAAGACCACTTTTGAACAGTCCCAATATGGTCTTTATATAGGAATTGTACTGTAAGTTTTACCCCCTTGAATCCCACTTTTATATAGTAAAACTTTGCTTTACCGGGGTAAACCTTATTTTCTTATTTCTGCTCTAAAATATAGAGTGTGGGTACTCGTAAGAACCGCCTCCATGAGGCGGTTCTAATTCGTACCCACAATCTATACTTTGAGCAGAAATAAGGAAAAAATCACAATTTTTCATCCTAAAGTTTCAGTTTTTTTTTCGGCGAAATTGCAATGTATTTGTTCATTCGCGTTTTCGTAATGTAAAGAAAACGACGGAGAGTCGTCAGATGCGTTGTACTCATTTGGTATTTTCCGGTCATTGTTCCATTTACTCATTTATGTATATTCTTTGCAGTTTGTAACTTTTCTTCCAAGATATTGGTTGTTGAAATAACCGAGGCAGTATAAAGGATTCTAGGGATTTAGGTCAATCAATGTGTCTGCTGGCAGAAGAGAGAGAAGACTTTTCAGCAGATGTTAAATATATGTTGAAATGATATGGTGGAACTGAATGTTGCTGCTGAAACGGAATGGCTGTTAAATATATGTCGCAGTTAAGGAAGACTTATAAGGAACGGTAAACAGACACACATATCGATAACACACTCGTGCGACAAAGTGCAATATTCACCTCTTCACAATTGCACTTTTCTGATGAAAATCCGTGATATTCCTCTTACTTATACTGCAAATATATGTTGTTTGTGCTACGAGTACCCACAACCTATGTGTTGGAGCAGAAATAAGAAAAATAATGTATACCCCAGTAAACCCCAGTTTTCTCTATATGAAGTGGGGTTTAAGGGGGTGTCCATTACACGGACTTGTTTCCGCGATGGCTTTCCTTGGTAACTATTGGGTTAAATGCTTAAAAGAAGAAAGCTATAGCATTATAAATATTGTCTCAGGAAACAGTTAAAAGAACGCATCCATGTGAAATAATATTGTCTGTCATTTCCCTAACTAGAGGTTTTTTATGAGATTAAGCGTCTTTATGCACCCAAAACGTATATTGTTGGCATTCGTGAAAATCGACATCATATTCAGGGATGTACGTAATGAGAAACCGCACAGTCTATGTGTTTATTCAAGTTAGAAACAATGCACTGTTTTAAATATTCCAGTCTTTGTATTGCTTGATTTATCATGCCAGGGTCCAACACGAAAACAAGCCTATCTGATTTAACGCCCTTAAAAAGCCCACATTTATATAGCAAAGATGAGGTTTTCGGGTAATTTTTTTTTCTAAATTTTTGTCCAAAAACATAGATTGTGGGTACTCGTTAGAACCGCGAAGCTGAGGCGGTTCTAACGAATTCCACAATGTATGTTTTGAGCTGAAATGTGAAAATATCAAACTTTTTTACCTGAAAAAAAAATCGATTTCTGTTAGTAACATTTTCAATAGATTAGAAAATGCATTTTGTCGCGGCCGTATCGCTTCTGCATTGTTGTGGTTCTAACGAGTTCCCACAATCTATGTTTTGAGCAAAATTATGAGAAATATCACAAATTTTATCTGAAAAAAAAAAAAAAATCGATATTTGTTTGTAAAATGTTCAATATATTTGTGCAGTCGTAACGCATTATTTCGTGGCCGTATCTTTTCTGCATTGTTTTGCACCGTTGTTAAGGTCTTTTCAGCACTCTAATCACCCCTGATGGTTTTGCTTGTTAAGCGCATGTTGTTGAGCCTGTTCAAATATACTGAAAATTTTACCACCGAAAATTGAAAATTTTCAAATAAAAATTCTGATGTTTTTCATATTTCTCTCAATCCATAGATTGATGGAACACGTTAGAACCGCCTCAGCGAAGCAGTTTCATCAAGTACCCACAGTGTGTGTGTTTTGAGCAGAGATAAGAAAAATATACCGGCCCCGACAGCTCAGTTGGTAGAGTGTCCGCTCCGGGGAACGGGAGGTCACGGGTTCGATCCCGGGCCGCGACATACCGAAGTCGTTAAAAATGGTACTAGCTGCTCCTCGCTTGGCACTCAGATATACGGGGTAGAGCTAGGACTGGTCGACCCAGTGTCAGGATATGTGGCTGGGTGTGGTATCACGTAATGTGTCTGGGACATGATACTTCAGTGAGGCAGCACTATAAAAGTGAGCATTGAGCTCCCTGTCGCAACCAGACACCGTCGTGATATGACTGAAAAATTGTTGAAAGCGACGTTAAACCCGAATTCAGACACACGTAAGAAAAATAATGTCTACCCATGTAAAAGTTTTTCCATAGCCTCAGTCAAACCATGCCTGCCCTTTTAGACTTTGGATGCTGTATTTCGAATGGATCTCTTTCCGGGATATTAAGAGCTCAAAATATCTGTCGGTGCGCCGTGTATAAACAGAGTATGTACCTTTTCTGTTCCTATGGGACTATCGAGTCCCTCTGCGAAAAAAGGCGCATTGAAGAAAGCAAATGGAAAATACAGAACAAATGACGTTGAGCAGGAAGTGCAATTCGAAGCACACGGCCACCAATGACAACTAAAGGAAAAACAACAAAAAACTAACTTGGCGTATAAGGGACGTAGGCAATGGAGGCCGTAGTTTAAAATAGAAGTGATGATCACGAATCGATACAATTAACCCACAGCTCCCATCAGAGACACCAAAGGGAAAGAAACACAAACATAATACAACATACCCAAATAGAAACATCAATAGCGGAAAGCCAAAAGGACAGTTACTTTTCCATAAAATGGCCAATTGGATATCCAAAACAAAATAATGTAAGCAGCGATACAATCACTCAAAGACAGACCATAACAAAAATAAACCGCGACAGAAGAACCGCCCTAGAACGGTCAGTTAAACGAATTCAACTGGGAGTCTTAAATCGATTTTACGTGGCCACAATCCTCGCCCTTAATTCCGTCGCAATTTAGACAAGTTACTTGTTCAGTCCACATGCTGGCCTCCTGACACATCAATGCAACATCTCCGTGAACACAAAAATTCAAACAACCACAGAGATGAAACAACGGTGAAGACTCGACAGTAAGAAACCACTGAAATGCTGGAGCAAAAGAAAACCAACAATTAGACTCCGATGGGCCCGACCAGAGACAGAGCATCCTAATTGTGTATGAATTTGTATAAGAACTGAAGGCAATGGAAGAAAATTCGTAAATTCTAGACAAATACAATGGTGGCCATAGTTTAAGCCTCATTATTTTGTATGAATTAGAATAAGAACTGAAGTCAAGCGGTCTCTTAGTTATGTTTTGGATATGTGCGTTGATGCGAGTCTTTTTTTTTTTGTTTCAGTTCATTGCGAAAACACGCTTCATAATATTGACCCCCTTGAACCCCATTTTATAAAGTAAAACTCGGGTTTATAGGGGTTAACGTTATTTTTCTTATTTCTGCTCTAAAATATAAATTGTGGGTGCTCATAAGAACTGCCTCGAATCTCACAATCAATATTTTAAGCAGAAATAAGAAAAATATCGCAATTTTGCATCTGAAAATTTCCATTTTGTCGGCAAAAAAAAGTTACAATGTATTTGCATAGGAGTGTTTTCGTACTGGGTGCGTTTTGGAGGGATAAAAGAAATACGCATTATGACTTCCGTAACTTGATCTGCCGCATTGTATCACGTCAATTGGATGTTTCCAGATTAACGTATCGCACGAGACGCGGAGTGTCGAGTATGATGCATGCGGAAGGTCTGGGAACGTCCAAAAGACATGATAGTGTGCGAAAGACCGTTTATATACTGATATGTTTATTGTATAATACCTGTTCGCTGCAAACAATTTTGTTCCCACACGTAAATAACCGGGAAAATTTGCCGTTATGCTCTGAGTGTAAGTGACGTCATCATTCCACACGGCTGGTTCCACGTTACGCATGACAGCATTCTGAGGTCGCAGCAAAAGCAGGGGCTCAGATCGAGCAAAGATGGAGATAAGGAATCGGAAAACGCGAGTAGGTTGATAAGGGATTTTGTTGTTTTTTTTTGGTGTGTGTGTGTGTGTGTGTGTGTGTGTGTGTGTGTGTGTGTGTGTGTGTGTGTGTGTGTGTGTGTGTGTGTCGGAAAACTGACTGTTGTCGGCAGTATTTTAGTTAGTTTTATGATAATGTATCGATACTATATCACATGGATGTGTTATCGCTTAATGTACCAGTCAGGATTGAGGACTCGACAACAATTTGGCGTCAAAGCAGAATCAGTAAAAAAGTAATTAACTCTACAGCACGGCGTCAGCATGCCTAACTGTGTGCCTTTCAAAAAAAAAAAATGTTAGACTTTTGTTTTCCCTGTGTATTGAAACCGTTTAGTTATGACGATATAATAAACAAGAAGACAATGAAACATCACCAAAACATGCCTATATAGTAAACCTGGGGTAAACCTGGGATTTACAGGGGTGTATATAATTTTTCGAATTTCTACTCAAAACATAGATTGTGGGTATTCGTTAGAACCACCTCGTCGATGTGGTTCTAACGAGTACCCACAACCTATCTTGTAAGGAGAAACAACAAAAATATCAGATTTTTTTTATCTGAAATTGCATAACCTTTTTTGTGGAATTTCCAATATATTTGAATAGGCATGTTTTCATAATGTGTGTTTTCGTAACCAGTCGAGTTATCAGCACTCGACCAAAAGCGGACTTTAGGCAAGCCTTGGTTTCGATGTTGGAGTATTTGGCGGCTAAGTAAGAAAGCGTGTCTTTGGATACATGGATCTTTGTTGGTTTAGCTGTTTATATATTTTTTTCCGTAGTGTTCAATTGATTGAGATTTATTTGCGCTAATAAAAAATATTCGTGTTTTATAAGCTTATTTAGAACCCTGAGGCGAAGTTTCCGTCAGTAAAATCGCATTAAGCTCCGAATTTAATTTTGTGATAAGCTTTTCATAGAACGTAGCGTTGATGTTTTTCCATATATTGTTGACTTGTTTGTTAGTTTACCGGACTTTGGTATTTATGTGTAACATCATAGGCTTTCCTTCCTACCTAATTTAACAAATTCAATTTAGCGTTAATCCCTGTTTTTCGCTCACTGAGTTGGTTACTTAGCATCATCATCACGTTTCGTCTTCGTAGGTGGGTGTGGTATTTGGTTGTTACAATTTCTTTGCATCCGTTTCTTTTTTTTTATTAGTTTCATGGGTTTTAATTCTAATTAATCTAATTCCATGTAATGCTGGTTGGTACCTGATGCTCTGTCTCTGGTTTGGCCCATCGGAGTCTAACTGATGGTTTTCTTTTGCTCCAGCATTTCAGTGTTTTCCTGCCGTTGTTTCTCTTCTATGTTTGTTTGATTTTTTGTGTTCATGGAGATGTTGCACTGGTGAGTCAGGAGGCCTTCATGCGGACTAAAAAAATTATATGTCTAAATTGCGATGGAAATAAGGGCGAGGATTGCGGCCACGTAAAATCGACTTAAGCCCCACAACCCGCCCCCAGTGGATTTTTTTCACTGTCCGTTCCAATGCGGTTCTTCTGTCGCGGTTTATTTTTGTTATGGTTTGTATGTGAGTGTTTGTTTCGCTTATATTATTTTGTTTTGGATAGCCATTTGGCCATTTTGTGGGAAAGTAACTGTCCGTTTGGCTGTCCGCTATTGATGTTTCCATTAGGGTCTAGTTGTTGCATGTTTGTGTTTCTTTCTCTTTGATGTCTCTGATGGGAGCTGTGGGTTAATTGTATCGATTCATGATCATTGCCTTCACTTTCTATTTAACATGACTGTTAAAAGATGTAAAACTTTCTTGACTATCTCTATTTCTGTAATTTCCGTTTTCTGCTAATTTCAGTTAAATTAATTTTGCACTGAATTACACTGTATTTTAATGTATCTTAATCACCGTTTACCTCGGCAGGATATTCTCAGTGAAATTACCATTACACTTAATTCCAATGTACAGTTTGAAATACAAAATGCTTATGAGCTTATACCGGTACTTGCACTTTGTGGAATATGGCATCGGTAGCTGTATCTTCACGCGTCACCTATATAATATTGACCCCCTTAAACCCAACGTTTATATTGTAAAACATGGGTTTATAGGGGTTTAACCTTATTTTTCTTATTTCTGCTCTAAAATATAGATTGTGGATACTCGTTAGAACCGCCTCATTATTTTTCTTATTTATGCTTCAAAATTTTTTGATCTTAAAATTTTCATTTTTTTCGGCGATAAAGGTTGCAATGCATTTGTATAGGCGTGTTTTCGTAATGGTTACAGACAGTTGCTATTTCTAAAACCATTCATTTAAATGCAGGCTTCATTGCTGATGCCCACGTGATGATCATTGTGCAACAATGGAAGGCCGAACAAAAAGTTCAAAAGATTTTGCATACTGATCTACATGTATATGAGCTTGTCGATAGGAGTATTAGTCTGTTTAAAGTACAGTCAGGCTACCTGAGTAAAATAAACATTCACGAGAGGGCAAATGGAACTATCGAAAGCTATTCGTCGAAAGCTTGTTTTCTGTATGAAAGCGTTTAACGAACCATTTGAAGACCAGGTTCAGGGCCGGGCATTTATCAGCCTACACTAAGGGACAATCAACCAACCAATGCTGTCAGTGCCTTATTTATTGCACAGACATAATACAGTAGAATTCCTATGTAAAGACCACCTTTGGGACTGTTCAAAAGTGGTCCTTAGGACCACTTTTGAACAGCGCTAAAGCTGGTGTCTTAGTAGGAGACACTAGCTGTAGAAAACACCAAAAAAGAATAATTGAAACCTTCTCAATATGCTATAAAAAGCAGATTTCATCGTAATTTTAGATGGTCTTAATAGCAGAATTTTACTGTACTGGACACCATGTGTGAGTAGAATAAAATCAGGAGTTCATTAGTCTTGGCCGCCGTTGTTTCATACAAATCAAAGTAGTGAACATCTGCTATGACATTTTAATTTCCGGCAAAAATCAGCTTTCTTATGTAAAGTACCATGAAGTGAGTTCTGCCGTAGACAAGCTTGAGTTACACAATTAAAACAAGATTGATCCTCGAAAACCTGTCCTCACAAACCCGTCCTAGTTTAACAGCTTCGTTTGGATTTAAGCCTATAAGAATTAAATCTGTATTCTAAATTGATTGCTTTGTTTGTTTGTTTTGATTTTAGGTTTACCGTCCCCGTCACCACTATTTAGGTCATTTTGGAAAAGTTACTTCCAATTTTGTGGGACTTTTACCCGCCATTGAGATGAAATGGCATCTCAAGCCCTGCCACACAATGAGACCAAAAGGGTTTATATGCATGGACAGACTGACTTGCACCCCTCTGCCTGGACAGGCTTAGATCTTTTAATCGGTTTACCAATAGTCATGTGCGCGGTCAATATCAGCTCTGCTTGGAAACACCGTGCAGCCCAATCTATTTCTCCTAGCCCCAAATGGACGTGATGGTCTAGGGTAACTGTATTAATGTATTGAGATAAAAGACTAATTTGAGTCGTCAAATGGGTGCGCTCAGCAAATATTCAGACCAGCACGTACTTTATATGCATGGCCATCACCAAAATGACAGGGACAACTTGAATCTGACTGAGCGGTGATGTAATTCTTGAATGCTTGCATACTCGTATGTCCGAATTCAAACTTTTGTTGTTCGGTACGAATGTAAGTACAAATAGAAGTGATGTAGATATGACCACCTTACATTTTCCATCCAAAGAGACACTTACACAAAGCCTTGGCTTTATAATTAAATTCTAAAAGTAGATGTAAAAAGGAGAGTCTCTGTCTCTGGTTGGGCCCATCGGAATCCATTACGATAACACATCCGTGTGGCATAGTGCATTTTTTCATACCTCAAAAAAGGTAATTTTCTGATGAAAAATTATAATATTTTTCTTATTTATACTCATAACATAGGTTTTGAGGCGGTTCTAACGAATACCAACAACCTATGTCTTGGAGCAGAAAAAGGGAAAATAATGTATGCCCCCCCCCCCACCTAAACCCCAGTTCTTGAACACCAGATAAAGGGGAATAGGAACACCTTCAGGGGAGGCAACTCCTGCAAAAGTATTTTTGTTTCCCATGTCAATAGTGGTTAAATCTTAAAGGAAATAATTTGCTCCTTAGGAGCAAATTCTGGAGCAAATTCTTTCCTTTACGAGTAGACCCCTTTTTCAGTGGGACAGGCTTATCGAAAAGCGAACAGGAAGTTCCGCAAGTTGTCTCCCTTTGAAAAAATGGCGGCAAAAATCTGCCAAGTGTTCCCATTCTCCTTAAGAAATCTTGGACTTAACCCCGAGATGAAAAGTCTTATCATACCTAGATTATCCTATGTACGCCGACAAGTCAATCGATACTAAATAAACAAATCTCTTTCTTATGTCAATACAAAGCAAAGACTATGCACATAATTTAACCAGCTTTTCTCTTTTCTCTCAGTTTCAGCCATTTGTTGTCTCTTTGTCGATTTGATGTAAAGTGGCTAAAAACTATAACGAAATGCTTAAATAAAGTAGCATGTCATGACCGAAGGTGGTGTTATTTTCAGTTGATAAAGTAGATAAGGCTCTGGATTCTGCCTTGTAACATAAGCGTAAAGTTCAGAATAAAAATGAAAAAAGGAAGTATGAATCAAAGAGCCCTGTTCAACAGGGCTAGATTCAAAGTACACGTAAAAGTGTATGAACTTGTCCAAAGTCGTTTATTTCTTCCTCATATAAACTTAAGGATTAATTTTTGTACAATATAATTTTACAACTAAAAGCAATCAAAGACAGATATATAGCTATTCTCAATGGCGTTTAAAACACTAATATATCACAAAAAAGAAAGTGTAATATCGTGGTTACGTAATTATCAGTCACACAAGTAAATGTAAATAGTGGCTACTCAGAAAAAAAAAAAAACACCTTTAACGCGGTTCTGAAAACTTGTGCCAGAGTTCATTTTTTCGTAAAAAAAAGTCAACCCCGTTCAAGGCGAACCATGGTTTCTTGTATATGTAATAACATGTATTATAACGTCGCTGTTATTTAGCGGATAACGTCATGTCATGAAGATCTTATGACCACACGTGTAATAGCATATGGTTACGTGCTCTAATCGTCAAATTCAGTTACCGATAGGCATTATGACAACAGAGACTAAATCGAAATGACGTCTGTAAAATTTAGAAAATGCTCTGTGCGGTTTATGATACCGATTATCCTGGTTTAGAGGTTTAGCTTTTAATAATCTATTATGAGTGTTGAAGTAAGAAACATCACTAGACACTTTAGGAAACTGAATTCGCAAGCCCGGGAAGCTTCATTCTGAGTGGATATTAGGTGATTCTATTTTCAGTTGAAAAAGTAGATAGGACTCTGGATTCTGCCTAATAACATAAGTGGCCCCCAACCATAGGGGCTTGAAGAAATATATGGGCTGCATGATGCTTCCACACAGAGCTGAATACGGTCCGCACTCTAGTACTGGTAAACCGCATAGAGGATCTAAGCCTGTCCAGGAACCGTGGTGCGAGGCGGACCGTCCATGCTTATAAACCCTATTGGTTTCATTGGGCGACAGGGCTTGAGATGTCATTTCATCTCAATGTCGGGTAAAAGTCCCACAGAATTGGAAGCAACGTCTCCAAAATGACATTTACAGTGTTGACGTGGACGTTAGACCTCAAATCAAACAAAAACAAACTAATAACATAAGCGTAAAGTTCAGAATAAAAATGAAAAAGAGGAAGCATGAATCAAAGGGCCCTGTTCAACAGGGCTAGATTTTAAAGTGCACGTAAATGTGTATGAAATTGTCCGAAGTCGTTTGTTTCTTCCTCATATAAACTTATAGATTAATTTTTGTACAATATAATTTTCAATCTAAAAGCAATCAAAGTTAAATATATAGCTATTCTCAATGGCGTTTAAAACACTAATATATTACAAAGAAAAAAGAAAATGGAATATCTTGGTTACGTAATTATCTGTCACACAAGTAAAAAGTGGCTACTCAGAAAAGAAAAAAAAAAAAAAAAAAAAAAAAACGTTTAGCGCGGTTCTGAAAACTTGTGTCAGAGTTCATTTTTTTTTTTTTTATAAAATACAACCCCGTTCAAGGCGAACCATGGTTTCTTGCATATGTAATAACATGTATTATAACGTCGCTGTCATAAAGATCTTATGACCACGCGTGTAATAGCATATGGTTACGTGCTCTAAACGTCAAATTCAGGTACCGATAGGCATTATGACAAAAGAGACTAAATCGAAATGACGTCTGTAAAATTTAGAAAAGGCTCTGTGCGGTTTATGATACCGATAATCCTGGTTTAGAAGTTTAGATTTTAATAATCTATCATGAGTGTTGAAGTAAGAAACATCACTAGACACTTTAGGAAAATAGAATTAAAACAAAGATCAGGAAATGATACAATTAACTTACTCCATCCATAAAAGACACCAAAGGGAAAGAAATACAAACATTAAGCGACCAGACCATAATGGAAACCTAAACAAAGGAAGGCCATATGGACAGTTACTTTCCCACAAAATGGCCATATGGCCATCCAAAATTAAAAGACACAAGTGATAAACACAGTAAGTAACAAACAACAACATAAATAAATCGCCACAGAAGAGCCGCCTTGGAACGGTCAGTGGAAGATTTCCACTGGGGGGCTTAAATCGATTTTACGTGGCGACAATCCTCGCCCTTACTTCCGTCGCGATTTAGACAAATGATTAGTCCGCATGAAGGCCTCCTAACTCATCAGTGCAACATCTCCGTGAACACAGAAATCAAAGAACCACAGAGGTGAGACAACGGTGAGGACTCGACAGCAAGAAACCACTGAAATGCTGGAGCAAAAGAAAACCAACAGTTAGACTCCGATGAGCCCGACCAGAGACAGAGCATCAGGCACCAACCAACATTATCTCTTTAATTTTCAATAAGCCTTTACGTTGGAGCCGTCATAGAATCTGAGGCCTGACCCACCGGCGTGCAATTAAAGAGGGAAGCAAAGTTGCCAACCGTGATTGGGTTTACTACCATGCATGCAGTCTGTCGTATAATATCCATGTTGTACCCAATCTTTTTATATCGAAGAATGATTTTACGAAATTGGGTGCTGAAGTCATTGCGGTTATATATTTTTCTGAATTTATATACTAAGTCACCATAAAATTCGGGTTCCGATAGACCTTGTTGCAGAAGAGATTTAATCCAATATTGAATTTTGAAATTAAATCAGAATGGCGTCTATAAAATTTTGAAAACGCTTTGCGTAGTTTATGGTACCGATAACCCTGATTAAGGAGTTTAGCCGTTAATAATTTATTACGAGTGTTGAAGTCAGTTACATGACTACACACTCTAGCAAATCGAATTAATTGCGAAATATAAACGCCATAGGATGGCGCACGAGGAACATCACCATCCAAAAAAGGAAAATTTACAATCTCAAAATCAAAGTCATCGCGTATAGTAGCTATATATAGTAGCGTATAGAGCTATAGTAGATAAACATGTTTGTCTTTCAGCCACCAAGTTTGCTGTGTGTGTTAACGAAGGCCAAGACAGGCTTCCTACGCTATACTGGTTACCAAAACTTCATAAAAAACCTTACAAAGCACGGTTTATTGCAAATTCTAGCTCTTGCACTACCACTGTACTTTCTAAATAATTAACTTCCTGTCTTACTGCTATTAAAACGCATGTAATTAAATATTGTGATAAAGTCTTTGAAAGATCAGGAAGAAATCTGTTTTGGTCTATAAAAAATTCGAATGAGGTTTTAAATAAATTGAAATCTAGACATTTTCGTGCTTCTAGTCTGTCTACCTACGATTTTTCCACTCTTTACACTACACTTCCTCATAATCTTATAAAAGAAAAGCTTAATGATTTAATTGAATGGACTTTTCACAGAGAAGATTCTCTCTATCTTGCATGTAATGTCAGAAATGCATTTTTCACTTCTAAAGAGCATAAGAATTATACACTTTGGTCAAGTCAGAAAGTGTGTGATGCCCTCACCTTTCTACTTGACAATATTTATATTAGATTCGGTACTAAGTTATTTAGACAAATTGTGGGTATTCCGATGGGTACTAATTGCGCACCTCTTGTGGCTGATCTGTTCTTGAATTGTTATGAAAGAGACTTCATTTTGTCGCTTTCCATTGATAACCAATCTGAAATTATTGAAGCTTTTAGCTCTACTTCTAGATATTTAGAAGATTTATTAAACATTGATAATACCTATTTTGATGGATTGATCAGTCAGATTTACCCCCCTAGAACTTCAGTTAAATAAAGCAAATTCTTCTGATACCGAGGCCCCGATTTTGGATTTACATCTGTCTATTGTAGATGGATTTGTTTCGTGCAAAATTTATGATAAACGCGATGACTTTGATTTTGAGATCGTAAATTTTCCTTTTTTTGATGGTGATGTTCCTCGTGCGCCATCCTATGGCGTTTATATTTCGCAATTAATTCGATTTGCTAGAGTGTGTAGTCATGTAACTGACTTCAACACTCGTAATAAATTATTAACGGCTAAACTCGTTAATCAGGGTTATCGGTACCATAAACTACGCAAAGCCTTTTCAAAATTTTATAGACGCCATTCTGAATGTTTTCATTGCTCTTAAAGGAACTCATTTTTGATTTTTATTTGCCTTCACTGCAGCTGGTGTTGTGCCGTGTGGCGGCCGTAAAACGTCTCCCCGTACATCAACCATAGTGCAGTTTATATTTTACTTTTGGTCCTTTGAGATCAGCGTGAATATTCTGAGAAATCAGAAATAAGTTATTGGTTTGGACTCGTGTTCTAGACATGTTTTTAATTATTTGGACCTCATTTTGATTTGTGTCAGTCTTTGAATCGACTGCCTGTTCGAAGTTCGCTGGATTGCAGTATGTTTCCTCTGGCTTTCTTTGCCGGATCGTTGCGGGGTCGCTGGTGAGGCTTTATTAGCCGAAACTACGTAGTATGACCCATCTTCTTTCTTATGAATGTTTTCATTGCTCTTAAAGGAACTCATTTTTGATTTTTATTAGTTTCACGATTCAATATTGGACTTAAATCTCTTCTGCAACAAGGTCTATCGGAACCCGAATTTTATGGTGACTTGGCATATAAATTCAGAAAAATATATAACCGCAATGACTTCAGCACCCAATTTCGTAAAATCATTCTTCGATATAAAAAGATTGGGTACAACATGGATATTATACGACAGACTGCATGCATGGTAGTTAACCCAATCACGGTTGGCAACTTTGCTTCCCTCTTTAATTGCACGCCGGTGGGTCAGGCCTCAGATTCTATGACGGCTCCAACGTAAAAGCTTATTGAAAATTAGAGAGATAATGTCGGTTGGTGCCTGATGCTCTGTCTCTGGTCGGGCTCATCGGAGTCTAACTGTTGGTTTTCTTTTGCTCCAGCATTTCAGTGGTTTCTTGCTGTCGAGTCCTCACCGTTGTCTCACCTCTGTGGTTCTTTGATTTTTGTGTTCACGGAGATGTTGCACTGATGAGTTAGGAGGCCTTCATGCGGACTGAACAAATTATTTGTCTAAATCGCGACGGAAGTAAGGGCGAGGATTGTGGCCACGTAAAATCGATTTAAGCCCCCCAGTGGAAATCTTTCCACTGACCGTTCCAAGGCGGCTCTTCTGTGGCGATTTATTTATGTTGTTGTTTGTTACTTACTGTGTGTATCACTTGTGTCTTTTGGTTTTGGATGGCCATATGGCCATTTTGTGGGAAAGTAACTGTCCTTATGGCCTTCCTTTGTTTAGGTTTCCATTATGGTCTGGTCGCTTAATGTTTGTATTTCTTTCCCTTTGGTGTCTTTTATGGGTGGAGTAAGTTAATTGTATCAATTCCTGATCTTTGTTTTACTTCTACTTTTCATGTGTAATTGAATTTATTAAACGAGTTGAGGAAAATGGATAAAATGCGAGGCTTTGCCGAGCATTTTATACCTTTTCCTCAACTCGTTTAATAAATTCAATAATACGTGAGCACGAATGTAAGATTCTGTTTATCATATGACATTTAAAACGCATTTTATTCACGATTGTTTACAAAAACATCAATATTCCGTCATAAGTAAACGCGACGTCGTAAAGGACGTCGTGCATGAAACGTTACGGGACGTATCTAGCTAATTTGCATATTTAATCCACTAGTGGATTATCGAAAATATTGCATGGCGTTAATACACTCTCAGACGCGACGCCCTATGATAAAATGCAGCTTCTCAAGTTACTGCGCTTATAATGTGTATTTATTGTTAGGTCATTCGATAGCAGGCACGGACTGGACTAGTCCTAGCTGATAACGTTTATCACAAGATTTTGACGTGATAATTTCACCCATTTATGTGGGTACAAGTGACGACCTTGACAGTGTACGCAATAAAACAGTCTGCATGCAAGTTGTGATAATGTCATACAATACGACGCAAGTAGTTAAAGCTATAAATTACACAGTGAATTCACTTTAATATGAGCCTTGTTACGAGAAATGGTATCTTCGACGTTTGAGACGGGCAAGCACAAACCCGCCTGCTAAGCTAGCTACACAGACTAGCAAAAGTCTTGATATAGAAATTAGAAATATTGTCCTATCCTATATTACGAGAACACGCCTATACAAATACATTGTTATTTTTAATGTCGTAAAAATGAAAATTTTAAGACGAAAAATTGTGATATTTTTCTTATTTCTGCTCTAACATATATGTTGTAGGTACTCGTTATAACCGCCTCGGTGAGGCGGTTCTAACGAGTACCCACAATCTATATGTTAGAACAGAAATAAGAAAAATAAGGTTTACCCCTGTAAACACCAGTTTTACTGTATAAAATTGGGGTTCAAAGGGTTCAAAATTATATAGGCGTGTTTTCGTGATGAGCAGCAAACACTAAGATACAGATCAGACTGCGCGGATGCCAAATCTGATCTGCCACTTTGTTGTTAGCAAACGGCAAAATCAGAATTTCTGAAGACGTGGTTCACATTGTCTCCATTAAACAATTACGACTGGTAAGGAGTAGTATTGTATTTTCGCATGCAAAGGAAATGTACTTAACAAGAGTGTTCAGCTTCGTTTAAGACACAGACAGTGCGATATCAATAATTAAACATGTCAATTTACTCCGGTCGATAACAAAAGCTTGCTTATTTGCAGGCATTCAGTGCTAGCCCGAATACGTTTTCCCCATGAATGTTAGAAAAAAATAATAAAAAGATGAACCAGATATAAAAAATACGACAAGCGTTAGCGTAGAAAACCACCCCTATATTAAATAAACGTTATCTTACATGTCAAATTAGCTTTTCAGAACCCACGTGCTTTTGTTTTCTTATTTGTGCTCAAACACTGGATTGAGGATGCTCTTCATGCTATCGTGCTATGGTTTCTTATTTGTACCCAAACCATATTACCCGTACGACGTAGTGCATTCTTTCATTTTTTTTCAAAATGGTAACTTTTCGGATGAAAAAGTATGATATTCAAAACATTGGTTGTGGGTGCTCGTTAGAACCGCCTCAATGTCTATGTCATGGAGCAAAATTAAAATGTATTATGTATACCCATGTAAAAAGATGAACCAGCTATAAAACACATACCACTTTGACAAGCGTCAGCGTAGACAACCACCCCCACAATAGATAAACGTTATTCATGTCAAATTAGGTTTTCAGAACCCACGTGCTAAAAGTTGGGTTCAGATGGGCTTTCATTACACGGACTTATTAATATGATGGTAGAGTGTGGATGCTCCTTGGAGCCGACCCCTTGAAGAGGTATTATCGAGTACTATATAAATGAAATGTTTAAATGTTTACCAATGTACACCCTGATAATTTTCACAAGATGTTGGATCAACAAGTATGTTTTAGACATCGTAATTTAGTAAAACGTAGGACAATGAATTAGGGGATACCTGGTTTGAAACTCATTTTTGATTTTTATTTGTCATTTGGGGCGATAAATCGGCGGTTTTAGGACCGGAAATTTCGTTTTACGGCAACGCGCCAAACGACAATTTTCAAAACAGTTATCCCCATTCTAATGCACTTTTTCACTTGTTTTGTTAAAAAAAATACTCGTTTTGCCCTAAACGGCAAGCACAGTGAGCTTCGTGAAACCAAACGAAAACAAATAAAAAGCGCCGTTACATGATTATATCGGATGTCCGGCAGTTTATTGCAGAATATACCGTCGCAAATTTTGACGTTATCCAATCAGACGTCGCGTTACATACGCTAGTGCATTAGAATTTCCTTTTAAATCCCAGTTTATTCAATGAAAAGTGGAGTTAATTGTACCCTTACATAGCTCAAAATAGTTTGTAGCTAATCGTTAGAAAGGCCTCAATGAGGACCCATGATCTAGTTTGGAAGCAGAACCAAGAAAACAAATAAAAATTCTAATGCACTTGCTTGATATACTGTCGTAAACCCGACGTCATCACCTAACGTCGCTTTTCATTGGCTGGCATTTAGTTTTACGTAGCTCATTGCGCTTGCCGCCTTGTGCACAACAGTACAATTTTTAACTTAACAACCGAATAAGTGCATTAGAATGGGGATAACTGTATTCAAAATTGTCATTTGGGGAGGTTAATCGTCGGTTTTACGGACGCAAATTACGTTTTACGGCTCCGCTAACGCGTCGCCGTAAAACGAGATTTCCGACTGTAAAACCTCCGATTTACTTCCCCAAATGACAATTTTGAATACAGTTATCCCCTATTTAACAGCAGTAACATAGGAGTTTCCGCGGCGGAAGATTAGGATGAAGACCCCGTAAAACCGGTTTAAAACGCTCGGTAGCTGTTACTGGCCGTAACAAACCGGTACTTTCTTCGTGATTTAATTTGCTTTATGTTCAGTGGGGTTTATATTTTAAATGTTTTCATATTAACCTTTCTGTGTGTCCAAATTATTTACTTCAGTTAATGTTTCTGAGTTGCGACATGAATGAGGCGGTTCTAACGAGCACCCACAAGCAATGTTTGTAGTATAAATAATGACAAAAAATCATCAGAAAAGTAGCCATTTTGGAGACGTGAAAATAATGCACTATGTCGCATGGGTGCGTTATCATAATGTGACTGACATTCCCAATTTCTGTCCATCATGTATTCATTGTTTCAACATGTTATGCAGATATATTAATCATTTCAAAAAGTCCTTAACTAGTGTATTCACGAATGCACATTATTTCCATATTCTATTTGTAAACAAAAAATGTGGATAGATTTCAGAACCACTGAAATTTAGCGGTTCTAATAAGCACTATGCGCAATGCAGATTAAGAACACATCATTAATAATCGCCAGTAACGGGGCATTTTTGGCGATTTGGATGGAATAAACTGTTAAACAGTAACCCTTTGGAAGCAAGGCTGAAAACTGTAGAGTGTCCAAGTCGTTTCTGGGCCAGACTAGCTAGTTTCGGCCAAATAGATCTCATCAGTGACACTCAGATATTTTCTAAATTCCTCTGTGGAATGAGTGATCCCTAAGGACTCGAAAATATAACACACTATGATAAAGGGCATAGAGATTTTACCGCCATCACCCATTCCCTAAACACCACATATATGCATTATCAGACATAACTGTTTCCACCTAAGATCTTGGATTCTGTTATCAATTCTCGAACGAAGACGGACGTTCATTGTCCAAGGCAGGTGTTTCTGTATATTTAGGAAGCACAGCCTAACAATGAAATGGGTTGTGATCTCAGCAACATTGCATTTACTAATATCAAAATGTCGCAATGTAAAATTGGTATTGTCACATAAACAGTACATAATAATGTCTGATAATTTCGGAGAGTAGTACTTTGAACCAGGTGTTAAACCAATAATTAATACGGGCCTCCGTGACCTAGTGGATAAGAGCGCTGACTCTTAATCATTAGGTCTTTAACCGCTGTGGGTTCGAGCCTCGCTCGGGTCATATGTGAGACACCAAGTTCTGCAACGGATGGTAAGGTGGTTTTTCTCTGGGCACTCCGGTTTTCGCCAACCTCTGATTAACCTCAATGTGGCGGTTCTAACGAGCACCCTCAACCTATGTTTGGAGTTAAATTGTCACAAAGTTTTATCAGAAAAATGTCAATTTTTGAGATAAGGAAAAGTGCACTATGTCACACGGATGTGTTTGCATAATGATATGTTTTCGTCGCCAACAAATAGTACCAGACTCCTCAGCGATTGCATTAAACTACCCCAAGGTCTCGTTAACATACCGGTCAGACGCAAATGCTCTAGTGACACTGTGATATTTGGCTGGCTTGCCTGAAACGCTGTTTGTCTCCTTTACGATAATTGTCCTTTTCATAAGCTGAATCAAACACACTACCAAATTGTAGAAACATTTCAGTGATATATATTGCGTTGCGTCCGCTATTAATTACCATTTTAACCCAGCGCGCCTATTATAGGCAACGAAATAGAACTTAACTTTACTTTGCAACAAATCTCTGGTCGGAAGAGCGTGACGCAAAATCCCCCGTTTTACGACGTCACTCGCAGATTGTTTTTTGCGTCAGACGTGGTCACATGATTTTGTTTTTGCTCAAAAACGTTGCAAGAGCACTTCACTGGTTGTGTTACAACCAAACGTGTTGGCGAAATTCCGTCTATCAATGGCGAAATATTGAAACGATTTGTCGATTTTCATTTCTGATAGAATCGAAATAAATCGGCTCTTGTACATGGATTGTTGAGTAGTTCTTCGTTCAGTTACAAGTAGATATACTTTTAAAACTGGTTTCATCTCTGCATTATGTTTCCGTCGCACGGCATCTGTTACGTCGATGTTATTGCTACCACAGCTGAAAAATGTATCACCCATCAGCTGAAAGAAAAACCAATAAAGAAGCAATATAGAATAATATTATCAATACATTATCCCGGGATCGCCACGACAATCAGGTCACAAATGCAAACAGAAAGTTCACTGACCAAAGCAGATGAACCATATAAGATGGCATTTAACTTTCCCTTTCGCCAGGAGTTTACAAATTAGGCAAGAAAGATTTTAGTGGCTTGAAAATAGTTTTGCAATTCCGAAGGTCAGGCCTCAGCTTCTGTGACGGTTCCAGCGTAAAGGCATACTGAGAATTAGAATTTAATTTTATGAAATGTTGATTGGTACCTGATGCTCTGTTTCTGGTCGAGCCCATCGGAGACTAACTGACGGTTTTCTTTTGCTCCAGCATTACAGTAGTTTCTCGCTGTCAAGTCCTTACCGCTGTTTCATCTCTGTGGTTGTCTGATTTTTGTGTTCTCGGAGATGTTGTACTGATGAGTTAGGAGTAAAATTAAAACAAAGATGGCCATCCAAAATAAAAAGACACAAGTGATACACCTTGAGTAGTAACGAACAACAACATAAATAAAACGCCACAGAAGAACCGCCATGGAACGGTCAGTGGAAAGAATTCCACTGGGGGGCTTAAATCGATTTTACGTGGCCACAATTCTCGCCCTTACTTCCGTCGCGATTTAGACAAATAATTTGTTCAGTCCACATGAAGGCCTCCTAACTCATCAGTGCAACATCTCCGTGAACACAAATAATCAAAGACCCACAGAGGTGAGACAACGGTGAGGACTCGACAGCAAAAAAAACACTGAAATGCTGGAGCAAAAGAAAACCAACAGTTAGACTCCGATGGGCCCGACCAGAGACAGAGCATCAGGCACCAACCAACATTACCTTGAATTAGATCTCTCTAATTCTCAATAAGCCTTTACGTTGGAACCGTCATAGAATTTGAGGCCTGACCCATCGGCGTGCAATTAAAGAGGGAAGCAAAGTTGCCAACCGTGATTGGGTTAACTACCATGCATGCAGTCTGTCGTCTAACATCCATGTTGTACCCAATCTTTTTATATCGAAGAATGATTTTACGAAATTGGGTGCTGAAGTCATTGAGGCCTTCGTGCGTACTGAACAAATTATTCGTCTAAATCGCGTTCGTAGTAAGGGCGATGATTGCGTAATATCGATTTCAGACAACCCCCACCCCCCTACGCCCCCTCAACTCGTGGAGACCTTTTCACGAACGTTCTTCTGTTGCTGTTTTGAGTGTGTGTATCACTTTTATCTATTTTGTTGACCAGTTTGTAGGAATGTTACTGTCCTTTTGTCTATCCGCTATTGATGTTTCCATTAGGGTCTGGTTATTTCATGTGTGTGTTTCTTTCCATTAGGCGTCTCTGATGGGAGCTGTAAGTTAATTGTATCCATTCCTGATCATTGCCTACACTTCTATTGTCCTAAATTTAAAGTTTTTCAAGAAACGTAGGCACGGGTACAAGCACGCAGGAACAGTGATGAAGCGTGTTGTAAGCATTCTAAAAACTTCCGCATCAGAATGCAGTTGATTTCGTCATTTGAAACGGCATAGAAGCATTGTCCGTACAATCATGGAATCAGTAGTTTAGATTTGGAACCAAGGCATGTTATTGGTGACCTTTAAATGTGGATCCCAGCGGGCAATAATCGGTTGATTCAACGTTGAGTCAACGTTGAAGGCAAACGTTGAATAAACGTTGATTTTGGGTTGAATATGAAATTTGAATCAACGTTGCACAGTCAACGTTGACTCAAAGTTGACACTCCAACAGTGAATCAACGTTGATATTTCAGTGTTGATTCAACGTTAAGATATTAATGTTGAATAAACGTTGATATTCGGTTGAATATGAAAGTTGAATCAACGTTGATCAGTCATCTTTGAACCATAGCTTAATTTTCAACCTTGCAGCAACGTTGAAATATCAACCATTAAATCAAACTGATATAACTACAGAAACAGCGTTTAAGAAACAATGATTTATTAAAGAAACGAAACTAACATATAAATTTGCAAACTGTAAATATTTCATACGCATGCAAGGTCGCCCTCTTTTTCACTTAAATGTTCTTTTAAGCTATTACGAGCCACAAACACTGTTGTACTTAAAGTTTGTAGAACTGATCACTGTGTGTTTTTTTTTTGTTCGACATTAGCTACCGCCTGTTCTGTAAGCTGTCTATTTTAGTCGGACGCTAATTTCTTTTCTTTTCTTTTTTAATTCTCTCGGGGTCAAGGGTGGTCTTATTCATAACACTATCTGAAAAACAAGAAAGGCAATTCTTCAAATGCATTTTATCTTTCTGCTGTTTATGTAAATATGAACTCAGTGGGTCGCATGCAAATTAAATGAACACCGAAGGGGTTCGCGTAAACTTTAACCGCGATCCGCTGTCGTTCAAGTTTTCTGGAAAAGTATGTTTGTGTAAGTGCTGTATGCTCTGAAGTATCAATACCACCTCGCATTAGGATCATCTTCTAAAAAGCCACCTCTCCTCGACAGACTGGTGTGAGGATCTATCGAAAATTGAAAAAGCATGAGCATAGAGAAGTTTAAATTCTAAGTATTTCCTTACTTCATGTGCTAATTACGTAAATAATGAAACCATGCTTGTAAACCGAAAGTATGTATGTGTAAGTGCTGTTTGCTTTGAAGTATCGATACCACCTCACCGT
The DNA here is from genome assembly GCA_963580285.1 of Lucinisca nassula. Classification (NCBI taxonomy): domain Eukaryota; kingdom Metazoa; phylum Mollusca; class Bivalvia; order Lucinida; family Lucinidae; genus Lucinisca; species Lucinisca nassula. Next base: position 77,081,154 of record OY757024.1, on the reverse strand, counting down.
GAATGCAGGGCATGAGGATCGTTTTCTAAAAAGCCACCTCTCCTCAACAGACTGGTACGAGGATCGATCGATAATTGAAAAAACATGACCATAGAGAAGTTTACATTCTGAATTAGGGTTTCCTTACTTCATGTGCTAATTACGTAAATAATGAAATCATGCTTGTGAACCGAAAATATGTATGTGTAAGTGCTGTATGCTTTGAAATATCGATACCACCTCACCATGAATGCAAGGCATGAGGATCGTTTTCTAAAAAGCCACCTCTCCTCAACAGACTGGTATGAGGATCGATCGAAAATTGAAAAAAAAAACATGCGCATAGAGTAGTTTAAATTCTGAATTAGCATTGCCTTACCTCATGTGCTAATTACGTAAATAATGAAATCATGCTTGTAAACCGAAGGTATGTATGTGTAAGTGTTGTATTCTTTGAAGTATCGATACCACCTCACCATGAATGCAAGGCATGAGGATCGTTTTCTAAAAAAGCCACCTCTCCTCAACAGACCGGTATGGGGATCGATCGAAGATGGAAAAAAAAACTCATGAGCATCGAGAAGTTTAAATTCTGAATTAGATATTTATTGTGTTTTATTCCTTACTTTATGTGCTACTTAAATAGTGAAATCATGAGTGGTGTATGCTTTGCAGTATCGATACCACCTCACCATAACTGCTAGGTATGAGGATCGTTTTCTACGTTGTAAGCCACCTCTCCACAACAGACTGGTTTGAGGATCGACCGATAATATAAATATATATGCAGCAAGAGTTTTAATTATGAATTAGTAATTTAAAACGCACATCATGATAAGTTCTTATTTATGAACAATTTACACTGGATCCTCTATTTTACACGAAAACATGCGGAAAATAACGTTTTATCTTGAAAATGCCATAACCAAAAATAGTACTGAACTAAAAATCTGAGTTAATTAACCTCACAATGACCAAACATTTTTTTTCGGTTTTACTTATCGTGGTAGACTGGAATCAGTCCAAATGTTCACTCTAATTCACTCTAGACCTATAAATGTCTCTCTGATTACCTACCATATCCCTCTCTAAAACCTGTTCCTTCATCTTCAAAATTTCATTCATTAAAGAAGTCATTATTTATTAGAGGAGAGAAAGATAAATATGCTTATGAACAAACTAGGTAAATAAATGTTGCTGCATGCAGGTAGTGTTTGTTAATGCCATACACTTTACTGCGTCTGTACCACCTGACCATGAATGCTGAATATACTGTTATTGCCATTATGTATGACACTGCACCGGAATTGGGGGCGATGGTGACAATTTCGTAAACTCCGGATTTGAAACCCAATCAGTAGTTTAACTACTGGCGGTCACATCATGTTAACAAGTCCATGCAATGATTACCCTTTTAAACACTACTTTATATAGAGAAAGGTGGGGTTTACATTATTTTACTTATTTCTGCTCCAAAACATAAATGCGCTGGGGTGCAGTGGTAAAGCATCGGGTTTTAGATCGAGAGGTCGATTATTATTATTATTATTAATTGTGGATACGCATTAGAACCTGCTCTAACGAGCATCTACAATCTATGTTTGGAGCAGAAGTAAGAACAAATCACCAATTATCATCTCTGGGTACATAAAATATTGTCCTGCATTACATAGGCATGTTGTCGTAATGATTCCGTTGCAGTTTCTGGTTTTGTACTGTTGGTGCACGCACATTTCGATTGTGTATGTGACGTGTCGTCTCATCATTTCTAACTGTTATTTTGGTGGTTTGTGGTGGCTGTGGTCTTTGATTGTGGCTTTTCCTGAGTAACCTTTTCTTACTAAATAAAATTAACGTCTATCATGTTCCATGCATACGTACCCGTAGCTTGTTGTTGCTTGTTGGAACCGCCTTCTAACGGGTACCCACGACCTATGTTTTGAGAAGAAATAAGAAAAGTAAAATAATAATAATAATAATAATAATAATAATAATGCAGGGGTGGGCCTATGCTTCTGCTTATTTCTGAATTAAATTTTTTTTCTAGATATAGTGTCATGATTTTAGTTTTGTTTTATTTGAGGTTTAACGTCCCCGTCAACACTGTATAGGTCATTTTGGAGTCGTTGCTTCCAATTTTGTGGGACTTTTTCCCGACATGGAGATGAAATGACATCTCAAGCCCTGTCGCCCAATGAAACCAATAGGGTTTATAAGCACGGACAGTCCAACTCGCACCGCTTTACCTGGGCAGGCTTAGATTCTCTGAGCGGTTTACCAGTACTCATGTGCGGTCGGTTTCAGCTCTGCGTTGAAGCATCATGCAGCCCATTTATTTCTGTCAGTCCCAATGGGCGGGGGCCGCACATGTCTTGTAACAAACGTTTAAATATGCATTTTTATTCTAAACCCTGTTGGATTACATTTGCTAATTATAATGCCTATATAGGGTACAATGGATGAGATTTGGGTAAATAGTGTAGACCCACGTACTACGTACACCCAGGGCATCTTACACTATTTGCATAAAAATAAATGTATAATAACAGTAACATATAATAGGGAACGGAATCGTCCAAACAAACCATGTACAGGCATAAAACATATGGGCCTCCTTGGCCTAGTGGATAAGAGCGCTGACTCTTAATCATTAGATCCCTCACCGCTGTTGTTCGAGCCTGGCTCGGGTCACACGTGAGACGCCAAGTTCTGCAAGGGAAGGTTAGGTATTTTTTTCTCCGGTTACTCCGGTTTTCGCCCACCTCTGATTAACGATCGGCTCGATATCAGTGAAATAATCTTGAAAGGGCCGTATAATCCATCACGTGAACTCGTCCGTGAAATTAACACCTCCTAAACCCCACTTCATACAGAGAAAACTGGGGTTTACGGGGGTATATATCATTTTTCTTATTTCTTAAGTTCTGCTTCAAAACATAGGTTATGGGTACTTGTTAGAACCGCCTCAATGAGGCAGTTCTAACGGGCACCCACAACATATATTTGAAGTAAGAGTAACAAAAATATCACAAATTTTCATCAGAAAAGAAGCCATTTTTGAGATGTGAAAAAATGTACTATGTCGCACGGGCGTGTTATCGTATAAAAAAGCATAAAACTTGTGGCATAAGCTGGGAATCATAAACACCAGACGCTCTAATATTACACGCCTATAATGTGGAAAAACTGATAAGCACAGTTATGTATACACAAAGGAGTAAAGCCAGAGCATAACAAAATTTTAAGTAGTTGGCTGAAAATCATATATTTTCTTAAAAGGTTCCCAGTGACTTAAAATAAGCATTACATGGCCTAGAAGCTTGATTTTACTGTTAAGTAATAGAAATAGAATCGTGCATTTTACCGGGCATTTTAATTTATATATTTTTCCTTTGACTGGCCAATTATATATTCCTCATTGCACTTCGTTTCGTTCGATTTAAAAGTTAACTGGAAAAATGAAAAGTTTCTCTTCATTTAAAAGTTAATTTTAAAATTTATAAAGAACAAAGCTATTACAACATCACTTTTAAATGATATTTTGTATTAACTGCAAGTTGAGAAGCCCGTTTCAGTTTCTGGCGGTGTATTTTCATAACTGCGCGTCTGCGTGCATGCGCTTGTAATGCGCACTTGAAAGAGTACAAAATTTATTAATCAAAAGTTTCTTCGTTTCCATTGTATTGTGTGTAATAACACATGCTATTATGAAAATGTATGCAGTAATAATGATAATAATAAATCTTACCTCGCACAATGAATACTTTTTTCTGTTGTTTTTTCCCCTCTCTGTCTCAAGTTCACGAAAAAACTTACACGCTCTGTAGGCATATGATTTTCCCGGCGCGTCACGTCACGACCAAAGGCTCAAAAGATATGAAAATAAGATCTAACAAAGCCTGCATTTTTTATAAGAACCATCTCATCAACTAGAGCTGTCAGTGAAACTGACTAGGGCCCCGGCAGCGCTATCAGAGGAGTAGGAAAATGTTGATGTTAAAAAAGACGTTTTTTTTTCCTTTCACCTCTAAGTATGACCTTGACCTTTGAGGTACGGACCTGGGTCTTGCGCGTGACACACTGTCACATTATGGTTAATATTTCTGCTAAGTAATATTTAAATCCATCCAGGTATAAGAAAGTTATAGATTGGACACAATAAAAAAGACGATTTTTTTGACCTTTTATCTCTAAGTATGACCTTGACCTTTGAGGTACGGCTGTGGGTCTTGCGTGTGACACTTCGTCACATTATGGTTAACATTTCTGCCAAGTAATATTTAAATCCATCCAGGAATAATAACAAAGTTATTAATTGGACACAGGAAAGACCCTTTTTTGACCTTTAACCTCTAAGTATGACCTTGACCTTTGAGGTCCGGACCCGAGTCTTGCGCGCAACACTCCATCACATTATGGTAAACATTTCTGCCAAGTAATATTTAAATCCATCCAGGAATAAGAAAGTTATGGAGGATAAAAAAAATTTGTGGACGGACAGACGGACAGACAGACAGACGGACGGACAGAGTGATGCCAAGTAATATTTAAATCCATCCAGGAATAATAAAAAGTTATGGAGGATAAAAAAATTTGTGGACGGACAGACGGACGGACAGACAGACAGACAGACGGACGGACAGAGTGATTACTATAGGGCACCCACACTTTCAGTGCGGGGCCCTAACTAGTATTCGTTTAGACGCAGGATAAGCCAAACACTGGCTATGCCTGCGACGTACGTTAGGATAAAACTCTAAATACCTTTTTCTGTTCGGCGCCGCCATTTTTTGTTTCTGTGAGCTTCGTGGGAAAGTCCATTCAAAACTTACAAACTGATCAGATCCATATATAATTGGTATTTGACAAGCAAACAGCGTAGACCCTGATCGTTTGCTGCACCTGCGCGCCTTCTGGTTTTTTATCCCAGTGGGCACATTACGTTTAGGTAACGTCGCATCAACGTCGATGCGACGACGTTGATACGACGTTGACCCGACGTGATGTGCTCTTTCATATTTGCGAGTGCTGTTTTAAAGCAGCAGCAGCAGCAACAATAATAATAATAATAATATCGTTGCTGTTGTTGTTGTTTATTATGTCGTAATAACCAAATGTTGGTTGTCAGCCAAATTTCAACGTTGATTAAATAATAAGGACATCAACGTTTAATCAGCAGAGTTTTACCAACTTAAGTTCAACTTTGCAGAATCAGTTGTTTATATACAACAACAAATCAACTTTGATTCAACGTTATACTGCCAACGTTTAATCAGTGTTGATAAATCACCGTTGAACAGAGGTTGATATAAGGTTGATCAACCAATCAACCTAATTTCAACACAAACTCAACGTTGATTCAACGTTGAGTGCCTGCTGGGATGCATCTCTATATAGAAAGTGATCTATTATTTGACCAAGGCATTTTGTAGATATCTTAAACATTGCAGATATTTTCCTATACATGGGTAAGTCAATAAGTAACCATCCTATCCAATTTCCAATTGACCAGAGACAACGAAGATTTTTATTCCTTGTTTCAATACATTTTTAAGGCATGGGGGCAAACTTGCACCCTTATCTTAAGATACTGAATGCCAAACATGGCTAGCGATACAATAGCAAGCTTTTCGTCAAGATCTGAGTACCGTTCTGTAATTCGTTGCTTGTATGTGAAAGGGAAAAACAGGTCTAGAAATACATTGCGAGTTGACCAGCGTTTATGGGTCTTCTGCACCATCGTATGCGCAAGTTAAATTCTGAGTTGTGGGGACTCAAACGCGGTATAACGACTTTAGAAGACGAAACCAGGTATGGACGCCCATCAAATGGCACGGATGAAGAAATGTGTAACAAAGTATGGGATCTGGTATACTCTGATATGCTAATTAAGGTGGAAGATGTAGCGAATGCATTACATATTTGACATGGTAACGTTGCAACACTTTTACATGATCGCCAGCGATAATAAAAATCCAAGTGGCCAGTGGGTAGGACCGGAGTTTACCAAGGTAATGCCGAGTTCTAACTTTCCCAAAGAAGTTCAAAACGCAACCTCTGCTGGAAAGGTGATGGCCACTTTATTTTGGGATGCACAAGTCGTTATTATGTTGGACTTTCTAGCAAAGGGAAGTACAATAACAGTTGCTCGACCAAATGAACATTGCTATCCCTGAAAACGCCAAGGCAAACTCTCCAAAGAGATTCTGCTCCAACAGTCCACACTTGCAAAATTGCAATGGATGCTGTTGAGTGGAAAGGGTATGAGCTAATACCGCACCCCGCCTTTTCTCCGGACTTATCTCCTAGTGACTATTTCCTATTCCCAAACTTGGACAAGGATATCCGTGAACGTCAACGAAGAAGTCGTGGCGACAGTTGAGGAGTGGGTCGGAGACAAGGACCCTGCCTTCTCCAGCTCTGGGCTGATGGCATTGGAACAGCGTTGAGCCAAGTGTATCATTCTAGAGGGCAATTACATCGAAAAAGAAGAGATCGATCTCACCCAGAAATTGTTAGTCTGGTTCTTTATTGACTCGCCCTCGTAGTTTTTGAGGTGAATACCAAAACTGTTTCAGCGACATTACGCTAACACATACCTGTGACAACACATCAAACTGATACAGTGCATTCTTTTATATGTCAAAAAATGGCTATTTTTCCGCTGAAAATTAGAACCGTCTCATTTCCGGTACAACGAAGAAGTCATGGCGGCAGTTTAGGAGTGGGTCGGAGACAAGGACCCTGACTTTTTCAGTTCTGAGCTGATGGCACTGGAAGAGCGTTGGTCTAAGTGTATCATTCTAGAGGGCAAGTAGATCGAAAAAGAAGAGATCGATATCACCGAGAAATAAGTTAGGCTGTTTGTTTAATTGTCTCACCCTCGTATGTTGTCTTCTGACATCTTTTGTCTTGTGTGAGTATTCTTTAGATCACGTGACTTGCGATCGCGCCGTATGCGACTATTCGTTTTTCGTTTTTGATTTTTATCGGGGGATATTGGCTACATTATCAAATATAACCAGCATTACACGCTTACATTTTGGGTTGACTGGCTTTCCACCAGTCGGCCCAATGCTATAAAGACAAAACGGAAAATTGTGCTGTTGTCCACGTGACCACATTTGGGAAACAAGAATACGGTTATTAATAGCCCTGTGCTATTTTTATCGATGTTAGTGGGTTTATCAATAGCGTTATATGAAATCCAATAAAGGGCTTTTTTATTTTTAGCGTCCTTCACCATCGATTTCTGAGCAAACACTGTATTCGAGGCGAAACCAGTCTTTGACAACCAGTTTTTACAAAGAGTGTAATCTGTTCAGACGCCTCGTTCAGCGGTGTCCGATCTGGACCTACACTGTATGCTAGTATCCCGTTCTGTGTGTCTCCGGTACATTTTTGTTTGACGTTCTATCTGGGCCCACATTGTGTGCAACAATGACTTTAAACAAAGCAGACAAGAATTGTTGCGATTGGCAACTTAAGCGTCTATCGTATGTAGACGAAATCAACCGAAGCCCGTCGACAGACCTCAGGGAGCTCTTAACGGAATCTTTTGATCATTATTCATTCTGAGCTATAAAAATAGTTTGTTTCATGCCAGCAAAAACAAGCGTTTGGATATACATTTAAGAAGGTAGTTTAGTGGTCAAAATGTTTTAAAACACACACACCGACGCACACATGCATGCACGCACGAGCACGCACTAAAAGCCCTTTCCAACAAAGCTTGTTTTGCATTTGCGCTTGAGCACTATCAATGGAATATTGTAAATGCAGTAAGATGAATCTGATGTGTTGGCCCTATGTACATACTAGTATACAGAAGCGAACACGATGAAGCTGAAAAAAATGTGGGCTAGGTCAAGAAAGTAAATAAATGAATGCATAGAGAATAAAAGGTAAATAAACTGGATGACCTCCAAAATGCTACCAGTGTAACAACAACAACTTGGACTGGGCTCCTGACTGATGCATTAGCAAACCGGGATTATATATCTAAACAGACGCCACACAAGGCAACATAACGCGGCGCCTGATCATGCCTACACTTAATCTACTGTAATTTAAGGATTGAACGAAAAGTCTAAGTTCAGGACTATTTTCTCAGCCTCAGACATTTGACCCACCAGTCGCTGATTCAAGAAGGGCAGTTGTCAGTTTCTGGCGAAAGAATGTGCACTGTACTGGTTAACCGCTTATGTATAAGTCCGTCTAGGAAAAGTGAGTTTGGATAAATAAACTGACCAGCTCAAGAATGACCTAAAACAGTGTTGACTGGGCCGTTAAACTCCAATACAAACAAACAAAATCGACCTACCAGTACTTTCAGTGCTTTGATTATTAATGGAAAGAGAAAGGAAAGACGTTCTGTCGCTCTATGCGAAAGTATTCTCATAGCTAATGAAAGAACTAGAAAAAGTACAACCTTTCTAGTAGTTATGACCCTTATTTGTATGTGCTATCAGATCGACAAGGCGCTTTGTTGATGATGGTTGAAGAAAGATCTATATAATAGCGAAATAGTATCTGGGAGAGTTACACAACCTACATTAGTGCAACGGCAATATTATGCCGTCAAAAACTTTGACTTGACCTCGATGACATCGACACCCGTGTCTTACATCATTTACTTTTCAGGATGCATTTACTTGTCCGGTTTTTATGTTGGTACGCTCATACTTACACCTTTACATGATCTTATATCGGACATGCATGTCTGTCCTTTACCTCTTTTTATGGTCTTGTAATTTGAGGCGCATACGCAGTATACAGGCTACAGTACTGGTTATGATTAGTCCCAGTAGATCCTTCTATTTTCCACTTAAATTTGTTATATATATCAGAGAATGACTGATGAAATTTGCTGTTGTGCTTTGGTTTGGCACGTCATCCTGAATATGGTCATCCATATTCTGCCACGAACCATAATTACGTGACCTTGTTTAGGTTTTGTATTCAGGATAGTTTCTCTATTACGGTGACTCGACATGAAAAAGTGACCTCGAGAAAGACACTTTGGTTAACGATATGGTTTGATTTTGGTCTATTGTAGATAGTGCAATGACTTAATTAATTCAGTGTGTTAAGATAAGTTTTATAACTATGAATGTTAACCCTTATCTTGCTGTTCACGACAACCCTTTTATTTGGAAACAGTGTAGACCCAGATCAGATGGCTTCTGAAGAAGCCATCTGATCAGGATCTACACTGTTTGGCATTCAGTTTATGAATTTGTAGCAATAAATTACATAAAGTAATTTGATTGGTTGATAGACAGAAATAGGTGTGGCTTAAATGAATATTCAGCAAGAGAAGGGTTAAGCGAAACCAATTGATCCATACTTGCATCAGATAATCCATACATGGCGTTGACCTATATTTCACGGTTTTTGACTTCCTTGATAGTTAACTTTGATGTATTATAGTTAACAAATCATGACGGAAAAAAATTCACATGAGCCATAATTGTTTTAGGCTCCGTACGTAGACACCGACTGTTCGCTAGAACCGGCTGATCGTGGTTTATTTATGTTGTCGTTTGTTACTTAATGTGTGCATCACTTGTGTCTTTTTATTTTGGATGGCCATATGGCCATTTTGTGGAAAAGTAACTGTCCTTATGGCCTTCCTTTGTTTAGCTTTCCATTATGGTCTGGTTGCTTCATGTTTGTGTTTCTTTCCCTTTGGTGTGTTTGCTGGGTGGAGTAAGTTAATTGTATCGATTCCTGATCTTTGTTTTACTTCTACTTGGAATTACTAACAATAATGTTAAAGCATGGATAAAATATTATATACCCAGATATCTCAATTGTCTATATATCATGTATTAACAGCACATCCACTACACGTTCTGTCATATAAAGAACATGTCTTATCTATAATGGTTCATTTTCCTTCCCCTAACCATATACTACAGCATAGTTTATGACACTAAATTGTTTTAATTAAATAAAGCGTTGCTGCTTCTGCAGCACACGGAATGTGATACATTTAGCTATCTTCTGATATTAATGACTCTAGGCCCATTTTTTTTTCTAACTGGTTTACATGCACATCTCGCTCTTATTTTCTTTACCTACAAACAATCATTTATATTGCGTTTAGAAAAGAGATCAAAACTTCAGTGTCAATCAAAATTTTGCATAGAACTTAGAATAGAATTTGAGTTTTAGATGTATGTATGGTTAATATTGAGAAAAATTTGATTTTTACCTATATTTGTTAATTATCAGAACAATAAATAACATCTGGTCACATTAAGTGAATATTGGCATATTCTGAACATATGCCAAGAATGCGAGGTATCCTTAATAAATGCATATTGAAGCAGAATATAAATAAAACTGTTATATTTGTTTCTTTTATTGTATTTATTTATCACGTTTTGATATCTTTCATTCAATAAGTGTCGTTCAAAGCTATTACTCTCAGAAAATTCTCTACATCTGTTTTTATGAAAAATGCTATAATCGTGTCGTCTCAAAACAAAATAAAGTACGCTCTTTCTTGTTGGTGTACCCAGAGGTCACTTGATACAAATCTTTATAGGTGCGGCTCGGTATATATTAAAGCTGAAAATTCAATAAAATTTATGGACTGACGATTTATTATTAAGTGTTCTCCGAGCTCAATCACAATACGCCACATATCTAGAATAACATGACAACTATTTAGAATTGTTTACCATGATAAATGTTGTTACAGTAAAATATGAATAACTGTAAAACCGATGGCGCATTTATCGCGGCTGAGTCTTGATTTTGTCGTCGTCGTTCACCATGGTTGAGCTTGTTTATGAGATCTTTTTGGAAATTTTTGGGAGATGTTTCTTAAGTTTTTAATGTATGATGTGTGCGCTCATCGAACCGTTTAAAATGGTTTCACACACCTTACATTCATTTATTAGGAAGATGTAAAGATATCATTTAATTAATTCATTCATGTAACTCTATCTAGCGTTTGGATTTACTAACCGTTCCAAGGCGGTTCTTCTGTGGCGGTTTATTTATGTTGTTGTTTGTTACTACTCACTTTGTGTATCACTTGTGTCTTTTTATTTTTGATGGCCGTTTGGCCATATTGTGGGAAAGTAACTGTCCTTATGGTCATCCTTTGTTTAGGTTTCCATTATTGTCTGGTCGCTTCATGTTTGTGTTTCTTTCCCTTTGGTGTCTTTGATGGGTGGAGTAAGTTAATTGTATCGATTCCTGATCTTTGTTTTACTTCTACTTTACTAAATGTTATTAGAAATGCCCCTGTCTTTAACTAATTTGCATGGTCTCATAGGTGTTCGAGTTATTGAAGAGCGACAGTAATTCCAGGACAAGTTCTTTCGTCGTCAGTCAGCCGGCCTCGGTATCTAAGTCGGATGCGCGTCTGACCGGTGCTCAGGAGGACGCGATTTGGATACCTGCCGGGGTCGGTAACATTCTTTCGTGGAGACTGATCATGAAATCTTTTCTACGGCCATTCTCTCCCAGCCGCTGATTCAAGAACGGCACGGCAGTTGTCAGTTTCTGTGCACTGTACTGGATACCGATTCCGTATAAACCGGCCCAGGAAAAGTGTGTATAGGTAAACTGGCCGGCTCAAAATATGACTTAATGGTGTTGACTGGGGCGTTAAACTCTAATACAAACAAACAATTCGTCGTCAGTCACTTCTACCTCTTAAAACTATGTATGGCATGACCAATGTATATTTGTACCATAATGGCAGACGTCCCTCTAACGAAAATATTGAAAATATGGAATTTGTGTTTGTTGCAGAATTAACAAATATATCACAATATGTTTCATCAAAAAGATGTTTTAGTGAAATGAAAACTACCAATTCAAATTGTAACAATATTAAATACTTTAGTTATCTAGTAGCAGTACGTTAGTGCACCGAGCTAAAATAAAGAAAAATGCTTAGCGGCATTATTTTACGGTTAACAATAACAATTTTGACATGCCTTCATATTAAAAAGCGCACTATGTTAGATTCGGTATATTTGCATTAATAAGATGAAATGCATACCAGTATGAATTCAATCAAAGGATGCCTAAAACAAATACAAGGTGGCGTCTCGACATACAAACTTTGCATGCCAATAGATCACAATATCAATGAAAGCAAGACACATAACATCAATATGGATATTAATCACTGATTGCGAGTCTTATCTGAAATTGAATCATGCGCTTTCACTCGTCAACATAGGCTAGACAATAATAGATTGCTTACGATTACATTGCATTTAGGATAGAACTGTTTAAGTCCTCTTTATTTCGGCTACTTTATTGTTCAAGAGAATGGAACGATAACTACTCCTCGGCCAAAGTCAGGAACACTAAAATCAGCCATCCCAAGCCATCAGAAGAAGCGAAAGATTTCATTACACAAACACGCCCATTCAAATATATTGAAGATTAGAAGTTAAGGCAATGAAAGGAAGGTAGTATAAAAACTTTGCTACCGAAAATGAATATATCGATACTTTGATATTGTTGCTCAAAACATATATTAAGTGAACTCGTTACGAGTACATAGTAACCACAATCTATATTTTGAGGCAAATCTAAGCCAAATAAAATATACCCCTGTTAACCCCAGTTTACCTATATAAAAGTGGGATTTAAGGTGGTCAAAATTATATAGGTGTGTTTTCGCGTGATGTGGTGACATGACGGCACACACTATCAGGAACAGCTTCAAACTCCAAAAACCATATAAGAAGCAGTAAGGGAATGATAGCATTGCGAAAGCACGCATATATAAATACATTGTAAGTTTCAAAGCCGACAAAACGAAACTTTTAAAAAGAAAAGTATATTTTTGTGATTTCTGCTCACATTATAGATTGAGGGTACACGTTAGATTAAGCGGTTCTAACGAGTACCCTCAATCTATAATTTGGAGGAGTAATAACAAAGTCTCACAAAACAATATATGGCAAAATACAGAAAGGAATAAATAAATCAGAAATTTATTGAATTGTGTAGAAATAGTAAGAACACGTTACCAAGGGAAGGTCGCTATAAAATAAACAGTCAAGTCATCACACCCGACAGAAGGAGAGAACTTAGACTAATCCCGGGGACCCACAGGTTGGTGACACTTAATGCGTCTTATCATTATGAGGAAGAATACATATGGTTTAGGGGTCTGGATCTGAATGGTTTCTGAGATAAATGGCCTTTAATGAAGTGGAGTGGTCGGGGCATGTCCCCGGCACATCCCGGTAGACCCTCAGGTTGTGTCACTGAATGCATCTTATCATAAGAAACAAGAATATATATGGTTTAGGGGTGGGGATCTGTAAGGTTTCTGAGACATAAGGCATTTTATGAAGTGGAGGGGGCGGGTCATGGCCCCGGCACAACCTAAGGGACCTCTAGGTTGACATAAAGCATATGGCTAGGAGAAGTTTACTCAAGGAACATTTCTACGCAAGTTTTGTCAACATATCTGCAATGACTTGGCAGTAAATGCCACTTTCCAATTTTCCACATTGTAAGTAAATGGAAACTTTTAAGTTGCCATGGCAACAAAACAAAAAGGCCAGATTTCATAAAAAAAAACACAAAACCTGTAAAGGCAAATATGGTGAATATTTTCATAAAGTCTCAGCCTCCTAGAGCATATGGTTTCTGAGGAGATGATTTTTTAAGTATTTTTTTTCTATTTTTTTTTATTTTGGTTTCCAAGGCAACCAAAAAAATGATCAGTAGGCCTAAAAGCTTATGGCAGATAGTAGATTGCCTATGGAACATTTCTATGAAAGTTTTGTCAAAATATCTGCAAAGACTTGGCATTAAATGCCATTTTTACAATTTTCCCCATTATAAATATGTTCTATAAAAGGGTTATCCTGTGGAAGCAACGAATACACCACAAAACCGGAAAATATTGAGTGAACATGTTTTCTTGGCCATACTAGCTAGTTTCGGCCAATAAGGCCTCATCAGTGACCCTCAAGATATTTTCAAAATTCCACAATGGAATCAATAAGTCTATGAAAACTCTCGAAGTGACCATAACAACCAAACTAAAAAGCTGATTTTCATAAAAAAACACAAACTTTCAATCTCCCAGCCCAAGGATGCTACAGATAAGATTTTGGCCCAATCGGCCTAGTGGCCGTAGAGGAGATGTTTAAAAGTGTTGACGCCAGACGACATACGACATGCGACGTCATACGACATACGACGACGACGACGGACCAGTGCCTATCCTATAAGCTTCCACGGAGACTTCGGCTCTGGTGAGCTAAAAATTCAAATCAATACTAGCAGCAACAACGTACACCAATAATTTATGCGCGACACGTACATGTAAGGGAGAAAAGCAAGTATCTGATAACGCACTCAATATATGGAATGGAACCGAAATTATAGGTGCGAATGACCTCACCAAAAACAAAACGCACACATTAACGATACACATTCGTTAAATATAAACGAAATGCAACGGAACGGCCGTCTTACAGTTTTAGTATAATAAATGAGCCAGCGCACGACAAAACCTACAATAAGACACGTGCGCCTAGCGAAGACTCAGATCAGCCAGAGGCTTTTCTTGCTGCATGAAGTAGCATTGGGCCCTAAGCTACACTTAGAGCGCACAACGAGGACTCTGGTCAGACTGCGTGGATGCACAGACTGATCTGAGTCTTCGTTGGGCACACATGTCTTATTGTAGGTTTTGTCATGCGCTGGCTCATATCTCATTATTAGCTCACCCGAGCACGAAATATTGGGGTCGCTGAATGGCCGTCGTCAACAAATTGATTTAATTGCAAGCTCATCCTGAACTCTTTGACAAAATTGATTCATAGTTCATAGGAATATTTCCTGGGAGATTCCCTACCAAAACGCATAAAATCGTTTCGCTCTGATGAACAATATGGCCAACAATCTTTAAACGACGACTCCACCTGTACCCTTATGCCAATTTCATTCAAATGTCATAGGAATTGCTAATAAGGTTCCGCTCCGATAAGCAAAATGGTCAGCAGAGCTAATTATATAAAACAAGAGGGTTAAAATGGCCATGAAACGCTCACCTGATTTCAAGATATGTTAATAACTGGCAGCAATCTTATGATATGAAACATTACTGTTACGCACGGAAAAAGGGTCATCCCGGCAACAAACTTCGAAAGTGAAAGGTTTGAATCAAACTGGCTTAAGAGTTTTAAAGACGTTGTCATTTTCTTCAGGGGAGCAAAACCATATTTGTAGAAGATAACCCTATTGTGAAGTTTGGATAAAACTAAACCACAAAGGTATACGAGTTGTCACTGAAAGATATTTCTATTTTAAGTTCTGACAGCCTTCTTGTTTATCAGAGAATAACTATTGAGCTATTTATATAGAAGGTAACCTAAGCAATATTCCTTTGAGGTGATGAAGTTTGAATTAAAGTGGACCAAAAGTAAAGGATTTATCATTCTAAAAACATCCAGTTTTGCTTTGGCGACTTTCTTATTTACTGAAGTGAAACATTTAAGCTGTTTTAGTACAAATTTTATTAAACATCAAAGGGATGCTGCTTAGGTGAACCTGTAACTGAAACTGTTCCGCTCCGACTAGCAACATGGCCGCCAAAGCTTAAAATAGAAGTAGAAACACACACAGACACATAAATAATATTTCAATGATAACTTTTCCGACAACTTTGGTCCACTCTCATTCAAATTTCAGGGGAATGATGCTTGTATAACTCTATACCAAAATAGCTAAAACGCTTCCGCTCAGCTGAACAAAATGACCACCATATCAAAGAAGAAAAAAAAACATGTATGTGACAACTTATCTTATACCGTTGATCCAATTCTTTTCAAACTTCAGAGGAAAATTGCTTATGTTACCCTATAAAAAACTAGCTAAACCAGTTCCGCTCGAATGAGCAAGCTAAAATATATTAAAAAAAACTAAAATGACAACTCATCCTACATAAATGACAACTCATCCTACATCTTTGTCCAATTGAATTCAAACTTAATTGCTATGTTGCTAAGGGGACTCTCTATCAAAACACTGCAAAGGTTTTGCTCCAATGAACAAGATGGCTGCAATATCAAAAAAAAAAAAAAAAAAAAAAAAAAAAAAGAAATGTTCAGGAATTGATACAATTACCCCCAATTTTCTAGCCAAGACACAAAAGGGAAAGAAACACAAACATAAAATAACATCGCTATATTGAAACCTTAAGAAGAACAAAATTAAAAGGACACTTACCTTCCCACAAAATGGCCAAATGGCTATACAAAATAAAAAAAAAAGATATTGAACTCCGTTCAGGAGATCTGGATCATCGATTTTTATGTGTCTCGAATTTAATACTCATTTTAGCGCATACATCACTATGGGAACGTTTCCCTCCTCTGATTTACCCAGCAAGTTGTATGCCTCTGCGACAGTCAGGGAAGGTTGTGATTATTGACAGTTGCAAAATCTAAATTTCCTTTCAGACATTCTGATAGGTGCGTCACACACTTTTAAATCATATATAAAAGTTGTTACTGCTCTTTTAAGTAACAAGGACGTCTATGTTTTATTTGCACGATCACTTCATGGAAAATCATTTGCTGTAACACCACGTCTGATATCGGTATAAATATGGGGACGTTTAAGACCTCACCCTCCAAAGTCATATGCCTCTACGGCAGCCAGGGAATGCTGTGATTATTTGGAGACAGTTGCAAAATCTAAATTATCTGTCAGACATTATGACAGGCTCGTCACACCCTTTTAAATCATATATAGAAGTGGTTACTACTCTTGTAAACAACAAGGGGGTCTATGCTTTATTTGCACGATCACTTCATGGAAATCATTTGCTGCGTCACCTCGTCTCACGATGGTAGTCCCGTCAGAGACACCAAAGGGAAAGAAGCACAAACATAAAATAACAGACCGTAATGGAAACACCAATATGGAAGGCCAAAAGGACAGTTACTTTCCCACAAAAATGGCCAATAGGTTATCCAAAATAAAATAATATAAGCGACACAAATGCCCAAAGACAAACCATAAAAAAACTAAACCGCGACAGAAGAACCGCCTTGGAACGGTCAGCGGACACAAATTTCACTTGGAGGGGGGGGGGATTAAATCGGCTTTACGTGGCCACAATCCTCGCCCTTACTTCCGTCGTGATTAAGACAAATAGTTTGTTCAGTCCGCATGAAGGCCTCCTAACTCATAAGTGCAAAATCTCCAGGAACACAAAAATCAAACAACCACAAACTCACTGAGATGAAACAACGGTGAGGACTCGACAGCAAGAAATCACTGAAATGCTGGAGCAAAAGAATGCGTACAGTTAGACAGAGCATCAAGTACCAACCAACATAAGCCTTTACGCTGGAATCGTAATAGAATCTGAGGCCTGACCCACCGGCGTGCAATTAAAGAGGGAAGCAAAGTTGTCAACCGTGATTGGGTTAACTACCATGCATGCAGTCTGTCGTATAACATTTATGTTGCACCCAATCCTTTTATATAATATTTAGAATATATTTAGAAAGTCCATCCAGAAATAAGCCAGTTATTGACAGGACAAGAAAAAGACAAGAAAATACCATTTGGACATTTGACCGCCAATAATGACCTTGATCCTGACGATATCGATCTGGACTTTGCACATGATGCGAACATATCTGCCAAGAAACTTTAAAACGGATCAAAAAATAGAAAAGCTATTGATCAGACACGACAAAAAAGACATATTTACCTTTGACTTCTGAGTTTGACATTGACCTTTGAGGTGCTGACCTTGGTCTTGCGCGCGACGAATCGTACCAAGTAATTTCCAAATCCATTCAAATATAAATAGAAGTAGAGACAATGATCAGGAATCGATAGAATTAACCGACAGACCCATCAGAGACACCAAAGGGAAACAAACACAAACATGGAGCAACAGACCCCAACGGAAACACCAACAGTGGAAAACCAAAAGGACAGTTACTTTCCCACAAAAGAGCCAAAAGGCTATCCAAAATAAAATAATATAAGCGACACACACACCCAAAGACAAACCATTACAAAAATAAACCGCGACGGAAGAACCCTATTGATCATATGCTATACATACATACATACATACATACATACATACATACATACATACATACATACATACATACATACATACATACATACACATACATACATACATACATACATACATACATACATACATACATACATACATATCCATTCTTATACTATTTATCATCCTCACCTATCCGACAATCCATCCATTTATCCGAATCATACCGACCCAACCTCCCACGTAAGCTCGGTGTAAACAAGTTTTGGATCGGTCTAGGATCTTAATTTGAAACGGTATTTATGCAGGGTCACAACCTTAAATGCTGCATACCAAGTGGCAATGGCGCTGAAAGTTTTGTTCCAAACAAGATTATACCATACATGGGCGTAGCGCTCATCTTGGTCAGTTCACCCAGACTACGAGAAAAAAAATTCGTTCCCCCATCCACTAGAGGTCCCCTTTAATCTGTCTTCCAATGGAATTTTACCATGGCTGACATGTGGACGGGCGGACGAAAGGGCTAGGAAAATGAATAAAGAAGAATGACCTTGTCAGAGGTCCCCGTTCCTAGTGATCCTCTATCTAGCCATTCGAATGTAAGGTGTGTCGTAATTGAATATCTATTTGTAAAGAGCATCACATGAATTTGAATATTTACTATTCCGTTCCTGAACGGAGTTTAGGAATACATGCATGCAAATACGACTATAACAATTATAAACCACAGCTGAAGAATCGCCTTGGAACGGCCAGTAAAACGTTTTTACTGGGGGTTCAAATCGAGTTTACAGGGCCACAATTCTCACTCTTGGTTCTGTCATGGTTTAGACAAATAATATGTTCAGTCCGTATGGAGGATTTCTAACTTATCATTGCAACATGTCCGAGAACATAAGTATCAAACGAATACAGAGATGAAACAACGATGAGGACTCAACGACTTGAAATAAATAACTGAAATACTGAAGCAAAAGAAAATCTACAGTTGGACTCCGTTGAAACCGACCAGGGACAGAGCATCAGGCACAAACTGATATTACTAAAAAAGGGAAGTTCGCCTGTAGGCCGGGGCCTTTAAAGTGTCTGAGGCCCGTCCTGCCGGCGTGCCATTAAAGAGGGAAACAAAGTTAGCAACCCTAATTGGGTTAACTACAATGCATGTAGTATTTCGTGTAACATCTAAGTTGTAACCTTTTTTATATCAAAGAATGGCTTTACGAAATTGGGCATTGGAATCTTTGCAGAAATCATAAAATTCAGGTTCCGATAGGCCTTGTTGCAGTAGAGATTTAAGTCCAACACCATAAGTTCTAGATCCAATAGGCATTGTTGAGGAAGAGACCTATGTCCGACTCCTATTCTTTTGGCCCAATTTCATTCAAGCTCCATTGGAATCTTGCTTAGGTGACACTCTACAGAAATAGCTTAACAGTTCGGCTCGGATGCTCAAGATAGTTGCCTGGGCTTAAAATAGAAATATCTTTAAATGGCAGCTCCTATACCTTTGGTTCAATTTAAGGGTTGCTCTGGTGGCCTGCCAAAAAGATTTTGCTCCAGAGAAGAACATGGCTGGCAAACTTTAAATGACAACCTTGTATACTCGTAAGACAGTTTCAGTCACAATACGTAAGAATGTTGCCAAGGTGACCCTCTTTCTAAGTGCAACAGTTACGCTTCATGGAATAAGATGGCTACAGTTATCTACACGACTGTCCGAAGGTATGTGACACCTTGAAATCAGGTGAGTGATTCAGGGCAATCTTGGCCCTCTTGTATCCCATTATGTTGTAACGAAAATAAGCTACATTAATGGTTTCACAACTGAGCTTTTCAAGTAATATATTGGCATTTATAATGTAAAAAAACTTAAAACATTCTTAATTGTTTCGAATTCACATGCGGCGCCGATGCTTTTAAGAATTTAGTAAAATGTCCATACACGACAATATAGCCCATCACTCTGTTGACTCCTCGGAGAAATAAATGTTAATATGTTATTTCGAAAAATCTGAAATTAGAATTCCACTTAAACTTTTGGGAGCGTACGCGTTCATTGATGGGTTCCTATCAAATTTGCTAGCGTGTCGGCTCATATTGATGACATCAACAGCCGTCACATAAACTTTGTAAATAGGGATCTTAACTAAATCATCGGCCAATAGGAGAACACTTCTTTAAGACTATTTCTCTGGTGCATATTACCTTGTTTTCCCTTTGTACCTGTGTTTGTCTCCCTCTGGACCCTTGACAAGAAGCAAGCAGTCGGCACACTGTCGCATCAAAAGGAGGGATGTACAACAAGAGTTGTCAGAAGACAACATAGGGGCCACAGTTGGATTAGGCCAAGTTATCAACAAGGCATCACAAATCCCCTTGCACAGGACTATACTTGGACAAACACTGTACTGGTGAACATCGAACTTGTTCGAGTTATTATCATACCCAACATTTGTTTGAAGTTAAATTAAATTCCATAGATAAACATAGAAACTACAGCCATAACAATTTTTTTTCTAAAAATAAACAGTGACTCTGACCTTAAGCCAATGACCCTAGATGTCAGACAGGTGCCAAATATAGTCAAACATAATATGAGGTAAAGTAAAATAGAAATCCACTGAAAAATGTGGTAGAGCGATGACAATGTTTA
Source organism: Lucinisca nassula (assembly GCA_963580285.1). NCBI lineage: Eukaryota > Metazoa > Mollusca > Bivalvia > Lucinida > Lucinidae > Lucinisca > Lucinisca nassula. The sequence continues at coordinate 77,060,470 of OY757024.1, read as the reverse complement.
TCTAATCATTGTCTAGGTCCCCTGAAAAGTCGAAAGTAACTGTCTCCGCTAGTGATATTTCCATAAGGGGCTAGTTGTTTCATGTTTGTGTTTCTTTCCCTTGATGTCTCTGATGGGAGCTGTTGGTTAATTGTATCCTGATCATTGCCTTCACTTCTATTTTCCATAAGGATGATCAAATCAAACACTTGTATGAAAAGTAGAAGTAAAACTAAGATCAGGAATCGATACAATTAACTTACTACACCCATCAAAGACACCAAAGCGAAAGAAACACAAACATTAAACGATCAGACCATAATGGAAACCTAAACAAAGGAAGGCCATAAGGACAGTTACTTTCCCACAAAATGGCCATACCATATGGCCATCTAAAATAAAAAGACACAAGTGATACACACAGTAAGTAACAAACAACAACATAAATAAATCGCCACAGAAGGACCGCCTTGGAACGGTCAGTGGAAAGATTTCCACTGTGGGCTTAAATCGATTTTACGGGGCCACAATCCTCGCCCTTACTTCCGTCGCGATTTAGACAAATACTTTGTTCAGTCTGCATGAAGGCCTCCAAACTCATCAGTGCAACATCTCCGTGAACACAAATAATCAAAGAACCACAGAGGTTAGACAACGATTAGGACTCGACAGCAAGAAACCACTGAAATGCTGGAGCAAAAGAAAACCAACAGTTAGACTCCGTTCGGCCCGACCAGAGACAGAGCATCAGGCACCAAAATCTATTTATAAGTGTAGACGAAATAATGATGACAATGTATTTCTTTCTTTCTTTCTTTCTAAAAAGGCCACAGTGATCTCGATTTTAAGCCCAGAAACCTGGAAGTCAAACTTGCTCGAGATATTTTAATATCAAACAATTGTTTGCAGATATGTTTAAATCCATTTTTGAATGCAGGGCTAGAGTGATGACCAATGTGTTTTCTTTTAAAAATGGCAAGTTACCTTGACATTGAGCCCAGCAATCTGAAAGTAGAACTTGCTCGAGATATTATCATACCAAACATCTATGCGAAGTAATATTAAATCCGCTGACAAATGTAGGAAATGGAAAAGGGCCACCAGAGCTAAAATAGAAAAGAAATAAAATGTGTTTCAAACGCAAACTTCCCCTAAACCGTTGGGCCAATTTGATTCAAACTTCACAGGAATGTTGCCTATATGACTCCCTACAGCAATAGCTAAAACCGTTCCGCTCCGATGAACAAGACGGGTCCAGAGCTAATCTATATAAATTAAAAATCATTTAAATTAAAAAGTATTTAAACGTCAACTCTTTCTCTACCCTTCCGCCTGTTTCATTCAAACTTTATAGGAATGGTGCTTAGGGCCCCTTAGGGTTGAATAAATAGATTGGGCTTCATAATGCCTCCACACAGAGCTGAAACTGACCGCAAATGAGTACTGGTAAACCACGCTTAGAGGTTTTAAGCCTGCCAAAGGAACAAGGTGCAAGTCGGTCCGTCAATGCATACAAGCCCTCTTGGTTAATTAGGCGGTAGGGCTTGAGCTGTCTTTTCATTTCAATGTAGGGTTAAAGTCCCACAAAATTGGAAACAAGTTCTCCAAAATTATGTATACAGTGTTGACGGGGACGTTTAACCTCAAATCAAACAAGAGGTCCAAGATGGCCATGAATTGCTCATCTGATTGCAAATATGTCAAATCGATTCTGAAAGTTCTGGTGGCCAACTTTTTCATCAGAGCAGAACGATTTTAGCTTATATGCCAGAGGGTGGCATAAGCAAACGTCTTGTAAAGTTTTAAATCAAATTGGCCCGAGGGTTAAGAAGGAGTTGGCTTTTAAACTGAGTTGTTGACTTTTTTCTACTTTTAGTTCTGGTGGCCAACTTTTTCATCGGAGCCAAATGATTTTAGCTATTTCCGGGTCACATAAGCAATATTCCTATTGGATTGAAATCGGCCGAAAGGGTTCAGCAGAAGTTCCAATGTAAAGCAAATTGTTGATGATTTTCTATATTTCGTTCTGGTGGCCATTTTATTCACCCAAGCCGAACGATTTTAGCTAATTTGGTAGAGAAACACCTAAGAAAAATTCCGATGAATAAATGAAAAAGGTTGAATGAAGTTATCCCAAGGGTAGAGGAGGAGTTGTTGTTTAAGTTGTTTTCTATTCTTAGCTCTGGTTACCATCTTGTTTAACGGGCCTCCGTGGCCTAGTGGTTAAGAGCGCTGACTCTTGATCATTAGGTCTCTCACCGCTGTGGTTCGAGCCTCGCTCGGGTCACATGTGAGACGCCAAGTTCTGCAACGAAAGGTCAGGTGGTTTTTCTCCGAGTACTCCGGTTTTCGCCAACCTCTGATTAACGATCGGCTCGATATGAGTGAATAATCTTGAAAGGGCCGTAAAACCAAAACACAAAACAAACAAAACCATCTTGTTTATCAGAGCGAAACGGTTTAAACTATTTCGGTAGTGGGTAACCTAAGCAACATTCCTATGAAGATTGATTGAAATTGACCCAGGGGTTGAGAAGAATTTGTACATAACGCAAAATGCTGAGGGTTCTATATTTAGCTCTGGTGGCCATTTTACTCATCAAAGCTGAACTGTTTAATATATTTTGGAAGTGGGTCACCTAAGCAACATTCCTATGGCGTTTGATTGAAATTCGCGTATGCGTATAGGAGGACTTGTCGCTTTTTTTCTATTTCAGCTCTGGTGTTCATCTTTTGATCAGAGTGGAACGATATTAGATATTTTTAAAGAATGTCACATAAGCAAATACCCTATTAAATTTGATTCAAATTTGCCGAAAGGTTTGGGAGGGGTTGGCATTTATTTTTTTTTTATTTATTTAAAGCGCAGTGGCCACCTTGTTCATCGGAGCGGAACAGATTAGCTATTTTGGCAGAGGGTCGCCTATGCAGCATTCCTATGAAATTTGATTAAATTGGCCGAAGTAGTTGGCATATTTTTTTCTAGTTTTAGCTCAGTTGGCAACTTGTTCCTCGGAGTGGAACAGTTTTAGCGATTTTGACAGAGGGTCACCTAAGCAACATTTCTATGGAATTTGATTTAAATCTGCCCAAGGGTAAAGGAAGAGTTGCTGTTTAAAACCTTTTATATTTTTAGCTCTTGCGGTCATCTTGTTGATCAGAGCGGAACCATTTTAACTATTTTGATAGAGGGCCTCCTAAGCAATTTTCCTATGAAGTTGAGTTGAAATCGGACAAACGGTTCATGAGGACTTGCCATTTGTAACAAATTATTGACGTTTTTCTATTTTAAGCTCTGGCGGCCATTTCTTTCATCGGAGTGGAACCGTTTTATATGTTTCGGTAGAGGGTCATCTATGCAACATTCCTGTGAAGAATGAATGACATTGGCCAAAAGGTATAGGAGAAGTTGTCGTTAAAAGAGGTTTCTATATTTGTTATTTTTTTGCCCTGGCGGCCATCTTGTTCATCGGAGATGAAACTGTTTTTGCCATGTTGGCAGAGTGTCACTTAAGCAACATTACTGTGAAGTTTGATTGAAATCATCCCAAGGGTAAAGGGGTTGTCATTTTTTTCTCTTTGTAGCACTGGCGGTCTGCTTGTTCATCGGAGCGGACGGAATTTAACTATGTTGATATACTTTAATCTAAGCAATATGACGATTGGTTGAAAATTGTCTATGGTTTTAGCATTTAATGCAAACTATTTACGGTTTCTTTTTTTAGGTTTGGCGGTCCTTTTGATTTTAATTGGAGCAAAACCAATTTAGCTATTTTAGTAGAGGGTCACCTAAGCAAAACTCCTGTGCAGTTTGAATGAAATTGACCAACAGGAGCTGTAATCGTTTTTTATTTTTTTCTCTTTTTTTAGCTCTGGCGGCCAACTTGTTCATTGGACCAGGATGAGTTTAGCAAATTGAATAGAGTGTCACCAACGCAACATTCATATGAAGTTTGACTGAAAAGTACCCAAGGGTTTAGGAGGAGTTGCATTTTAAAGCAAATTATTGACGTTTTTAGCTCACCTGGCCGAAGGTCATGGTGAGCTTTTGTGACTGTGAGTTTAGCAGCGTCGTCGTTCGTCGTGCGTCGTTCGTCGTGCGTGCGTAAACTTTTATTGTTAACACTCTAGAGGTCACAGTTTTGATCCAATCATCATCAAACTTGGTCAGAATGATCATCATGACAATATGTCGGTCAAGTGTGAATATGGGTCATGTCGGGTCAAAAAGTAGTTCACCAGGTAAAATCAAAGGAAAACCTTGTTAACACTCTAGAGGCAACAATTTCGGTCCAATCATCCTCAAACATGCTCAGGATGATCATCCGGATAATATCTCGGTCAAGTTCGAATATGGGTCATGTCGGGTCAAAAAGTAGGTCAAACCACAGAAAACCCTTGTTAGCACTCAAGAGGCCAAAGTTTTGGTTCAATCATCCTCAAACTTGCTCAGAATGATCATCCTGACAATATCTCGGTCAAGAGCGAATATGGGTCATGTTGGGTCAAAAATTAGGTCAGTAGGTCAAATCATAGAAAAACCTTGTTAACAATCTAGAAGCCACAGTTTTGGCCCAATCTTCATCAAACTTGGTCAGAATGTTCATCCAGACAATATCTCGGTCAGGTTTGAATATGGGTCATTTCAGGTCGAGATGTAGGTCAGATCATAGAAAATCCTTGTTAACACTCTAGAGGCCACAGTTTTTGTCCAGTAATCCTAAAGCTTGCTCAGAATGACTACCTGACAATATCTCGGTCAAGTTCAAATATGGGTCATTTCGGGACAAAAAGTATGTCAGTAGGTCAAACCACAGAAAAACTTGTTAGCACTCTAGAGGCCGCAGGTTTGGTCCAATCATCCTCAAACTTGCTCAGAATGATCATCCTGACAATATCTCGGTCAAGTTCGATTATGGGTTATGTCCGCCCAAAAAAGATCAGTAGGTTAAATCATAGAAAACCCTTGTTAACACTCTAGAGGCCATAGTTTTGGTCCAATCATCCTGAAACATACTCAAAATGATCATCCTGACAATATCTCGGCCAAGTTCGAATATGTGTATTGTCGGGTTTAAAAGTAGGTCAGAAGGTCAAATCATAGAAAAACCTTGTTAACACTCTAGAGGACACAGTTTTGGTCAAATCATCATCAAACTTGCTCAGAATGATCATCTCTATAATATCTAGTAACTAGAAAACGTTGTTAACACTCTAGTCTTCTTCTTCTTCTTCCTCACTCTCATATAATTTTTAGCTCACCTAAGCAAAGCTCAAGGGGAGCTTTTGTGATCACCTTTTGTCCGTCGTATGTGCCTCATGCGACGTGTGTCGTCAGAATTTACCTTGTTCATCCTCTAGAGACCACAATTTCTGGGTAAAATTCTAATATGGGTTATGCCAGGTCAAAAAGTAGGTCAGTAGGTCAAATTATAGAAAAACCTTGTTAACACTCTAGAGGCCACAGTTTTTGTCATAGCATCCTCAAACTTGCTCAGAATGATCATCCTGACAATGTCTTTGTTAGGTTCTAATATAGGTCATGCAGGGTCAAAAAGTAGGTCAATAGGTCAAACCATAGAAAAACCTTGTAAACACACTAGAGGCCACAGTTTTAGTCCAATCATCATCAAACTTGCTCAGATTGATCATCTCTATTATATCTAGGCCATGTTCGAATATGGGTCATGTGGGCTAAAAAAGTAGGTCAGTAGGTCAAATAATAGAAAAACCTTGTTTACACGCTAGAGACCGTAATTTTAGTCTAATTATCATCAAACTTGCTCAGAATGATCATCTTGACAACTTCTAGGTAAAATGAATATGGGCCATGTTGGGACAAAAAGTAGGTCAGTAGGTTAAATCATAGAAAAACATTTTTAACACTCTAGAGGCCACAGTTTTAGTCCAATCATCGTCAAACTTGCTCAGAATTGTCCTCTTTTGGTAATACCTTGGTCAGGAGGGGTATTTTATGAATACAGTTGTACCGTTTGCAAAGGGCCATCCCCTTCCCCCGACCCCACTCCCTTTGTCACCATTGTTCTTTTAGACTGAGCGTGTTCATCTCCGTCTAGTGCACTAGGACCTGACCCGCAATGCCCACAAGATGCCCAGATAATGACCTACAAGTCAGCTCTGTATTGTAAAAAGGGATGACTTCTTCCTCAAAAATAAAAACAATTTTGAAGGAATGTTCCATGAGTGACACTCTGACAATTTTCCACGGAACATGATAGCCACCAGAAAAAAAAAAACTGTAACACTTAAAATAATAGCTAGATTGATTTAAAATGGTGCCTTGAGTCACTGTCAGTCGGAATTGCTCTTACCCTCCACTCCACCTTATATTACCTACCATAAGGATCAGGTGAGCGATCAAGGGCCATCATGGCCCTCTTGTTCGATATACAGCTCTGGTGGCCTGTGTTCCTCCAGAACACTTCGCTAAATTTTGTTCATCAGAGCGTAACCGTTTTAGCGTCACCCAATCAACACCCCTGTATAGGTTAAATGCAATTGGCCGAAGTATGGGAGGAGTTGTAGGAGGAGTTGTCGTTTAACGATTTTTCCATTTTTAGCCAAGGCGACCAACTTGTTCATTGGAGTGGAACTAATCTAACTATTTGGGAAAAATGTCACCTGAGCAACATTCCTATGAAGGTTGACTGAAATCGGCCCAAGGGTTTAGGAGGAGTTGGCATTTAAAGCAAATTGTTAACCCCGAATGACACACGACACACTTCGCACGACGGACACTGATATCACAACAGCTCAAAATTTTTTACAGTTTGATGCCAAATATTTTAAACTGCTGGTATTTCACACTATACAGTTCACTCGATGAGATCAACAGCTCTTCATGCGCATAGTGATGTTGGTTTCGAAATAGAAGTGAAGGCAATGATCAGGAATCGATACAATTAACACACAGCTCCCATCAGAGACACAAAAAAGAAAAGAAACACAAACATGAAAAAAAAACAAACCCTACTGGAAACATCAATGGCGGAGAGCATTAAGGACAGTTACTATCACACAAGATAGCTAATGGGCTATCCAAAACAAAATAATGTAAGCGATACAAGCACTCAAAGACAAACCATGACAAAAAATAAACCGCGACAGAAAAACCGCCTTGGAACGGTCAGTGAAACGAATTCCACTGGGGGACTTAAATCGATTTTACGTGGCCACAATCCTCGCCCTTACTTCTATCGTCGAAGCTCCTAGGACTCACTCAATTAATATTCAAGGCGTCCTGGTGCAAATCAAAAGAAAACCATAAGTTATGTCCTTGAACCCGTTGCCATGTGGCAGGAGCAGTCTGCTATGAAGGCCTTGGAAGTTTCCGACCCACAAAGAAACAGCACAGTTCGCTAATAAAAAATGCTCTAAGAAGCAAGGACTACACAACAGAACTGAAAGTAATGATGTGTACAAGTTTTTCTGGACCTGATGAGCTAGTTTTTGCCAATTAGGCCTTATCAGCGACCCTCAGATATTTTTAAAATTTTACAAGTGAATGAATGGAACCGTTTTAGACTATGATGAAGGGCATTGAGAATTTTACGGCAGTCACACATTCCTTTAACACCAGCTGTAGTGACGTTATAAATGTTCTATGAAAGGGTTATCCTTTGGAAGCAAGGAATAAACAACAGAACTAAAATGTATAAGGTGTACAGTTATTTTTTCTGGGCAAGACTAGTTACTTTCGGCCAATGACCTTAAAATATTTTCAAAATTCCAAAGTTTGTCTGGGCCAGACAAACCCTTCTCAGCGAAAAGAAAAAGGTCTGTCCACTGGCACGGGTGTTCTTGTTCCCTACCCACTAACTTATCAGGCGACAGAAACGTCAATCTCGCGTTTGTAACAGTACCCCTAAATATGTTCTAAAGTCATCGGCCGACTCGGTTTCACCGAACGCATCGTTTGCACATTTTACGTTAAACGCCCCATTCCAGCAATAATTAAGTTGATATAATCCGACATAAGCCATTATTATCAAGGAAACTTGTTTCCTATCATACGTCTGCTTGATTGTATTGATAAGTGTTTGATCAGCTGACGTTGAATGTCAGTGACTTAGCAGAAAGTAATCGTAGTAGAAGTGGAGGCAAAGATCAGGAATCGATACAATTAACCAACAGCTCCCATCAGAGACACCAAAAGTAAAGAAACACAAACATGAAACAACAGACCCTAATGGAAACAACAACAGCGGAAAGCCAAAATGACAGTTACTTTCAAACAAAATGGCCAATAGGCTATCCAAAATAAAATAATATAAGCGACACAAACACCCAAAGACAAACCATAACAAAAATAAATCGCAACAGAAAAACCGCCTTGGAACGGTCACCGGAAATTCATTCCACTGGGGGCATAGGCAGTTCTTTGTATTGGTATTGTTGATAGAAAGATTTAAACAGTTATGTTGAATTATTTCTACATTTAAAGATGACTTGGACTGAAACTGCTAAAAACGTTGTCCAACTGATTATCTTTTTGTTGCCTATTGACTGTTGTATTATTGTGGGCTGTCGATTAGACGGACTTGGACGGCCCCCAGTGTCGATTAGATGGACTGTTGATAAGGCGGACCTAGACGCCCCCCCCCCCCCCCCCCCCCCAGTGGAATTCGTTTCACTGACCGTTCCAAGGCGGTTCTTCTGTCGTGTTTTATTTTTGTTATGGCGTGTCTTTGAGTGTGTGTATCGCTTATATTGTTTTGTTTTGGATAGCCTATTTGCCATTCCTGTCCTTTTGGCTTTCCGCTATTGATATTTTCATTAGGGTCAAGTTGTTTCGTGTTTGTGTGTCTTTCCCTTTGGTGTCTCTTATGGGAGCTATGGGTTAACTTTATCGATTCCTGATCATTGCTTTCACGTCTTGTTGGAGTTTGTGTCTGTGTGTGCTTGACATTTACATCCCACCAACAGCTAAGGTCATGCGGAGAAGGGACCTCTGTTTAATGACTCATCCGAAAGTATGTAGGCGCTTGGGATCAAACCCAAGACATGTTTTCAGCTTAAGCACGCTACCACGGATGCGTCAACTTGGAGGTCGTATAATCAAAATATTTTGGACCGATATATTCCGACATTATGGTGGAAATGACAACAAATGGAATTATAAGGATTTGTGTGTTGATTTTATCGATGTGTAAACTCCGGCGAATAACTCACAAACGTACAGTTAAACCAGAAGAGTTTGTGAATGATTCGTCTGAGTTTTTGTTTGTTTGATTTGAGGTTTAACGTCCCCGTCAACACTGTAAAGGTCATTTTGGAGACGTTGCTTCCAATTTTGTGGGGCTTTTACCCGACATTGAGATGAAATGACATCTCAAGCCCTGTCGCCCAAGGAAACCAATAGGGTTTATTAGCATGGACGGTCCGCCTCGCACCGCGGTTCCTGGACAGGCTTAGATCATCTAAGCGGTTTACCAGTGTGGGCCGGATTCAGCTCTGCGTGGAGCATCTTGTAACCCATATATTTCTTCAAGCCCCTATGGGCGGGGGCTGGCATCTGAGTTAACATATCGATCAGTTCATATATAAAGATTGAGTTCACAATAAATGTTATACGCCAGTACTGTGTAGTTAAAAAGAGAAAAGATCAGGAACTGATACAATTAAATCCCAAATTCTTCCCAAAATAACACTAGGGAAAGATTTCGAAACATTGAGTGGCGACAGTATACAACACGGATCACAGGTAAACCGAGTGAGCAGCTCTTTCCCAAACAGTTGGTGACTCAGAATATCCAAACCTAACCTAAAAAGGGCAACATACATAATAGCGGTGCCGGTGGGGATGGGTTTGTGGGGGGGGGGAGGAATCTGAATCACCAACATCACAAACAGTAAGCTGGAAGGACGATTATAACTTTTGAGAAGGGAGAAGGGGGTGGGGATGGTGTATCAGAATCATCAACGTAACCATGCAACATACATAATTAGGGAAGAAACAGAACCGTCAACACAAAACATCAAGAAACCACAGCAAGAACAACGACATGGAACGGTCAGTAAAACTTACTAGTGGGTTTAAGTTAACTTCACGGGATACAAACCGACACCCTCACTTTCACTATGGTTCAAACAAGTATTTGTTTGGTCCGCGTGAAGGTTTTCCAATTCATCAGTGAATCAACTTTGTAAACAAATTAATCACAGACACAAGGATGAGGACTCGACAGTAAAACGCTTTGAGTCATCCGGTGCTGAACACAACGCCAAAGGAACACTGGAGCAAAAGAAAACCAATTACGATTACGGAAGATATCTTTGCATCCCTCTGAAATTGCTCAGTGGCGGCTTGGGCTCAGACTCTATGCCGGCTCTGGTCAGAAGACACACTTTTTATGTAAAGCAATCGGTGTCAAATTCTCTGGTAGGACCCGCCGGATTTCAACTGTAAATTCTATTTTCCTTTCAGATGTAGTTTTATTCGGCGTCTAAAGGGTAGAAGCTAGACGACAACGATGGTTTGGGAGTCAATCAAAATAAACAGCTCATTATTTTGTCAAAAGTGCTTTCTTTATTTGTACAATAACCTAGGCTATTCGTAAAGAAACAAACTAATTGTCTTTGTTTGAACAAAGGGAAAAACATCATAATTTTCCTCACACGGCAATGACGCCATTCGCCTGCGGTTTTCGACCAGAAACCTGGTTTATTTACTGCCATTCTGTCAAAAAAAAAACAACAACTGAACATTGAAAAGCGAAATTGGGCAATTAACCATCATGTGAACATGTCCGTGAAATGAACACTGCCCCCCCCCCCCTAAACCCCACTTTATATAGGGAAACTGTTTTTACGGGGTTATACATTATTTTTTTCTTATTTATGCTCCAAGACATAGGTTGTGGGTACCCGTTAGAACCGCCTCAATGAGGCGGTTCTAACGAGTACCCACAACCTATGTTTGGTGTAAAAATAACAAAAATATCACATATTTTCATCAGAAAAGTAGCTAATTATGAAGTGCGAAAAAATGCACTATGTCGCAGGACCTTACGTACCCTGTTATAACGCCTAACATATACAGTCGTTTTGTAAATGACAATATTTTCGGAACTGCACAGAATGCATGCAGTGTCAGTGTTCTTTTGTGGTTTTGATTTCAACACAACTTTCCACACGAAAGTCAACTTCCGACAGACCTTGTTATGGATGTACTTTCGGGAGTATTTTACATTTAGAACCAAAGTCGTAAAAACGGCTAGGATATTTCTGAAATGTTTTAGCATTCTATGTCGCCCATCCCGAAAACACGCCTGTATAATTCTGACCCCCTCGAACCCCATGTTTACATACTTAGTAAAACTGGGGTTTGCAGAGGTTAACCTTGTTTTTTTTTTTTTTTTTTTTTTTTTGCTTTTTTGTTCTTTTTAGCGCCCCCTCCCCCCTGCCCTCCCCCCCGCCCTCAACATTTTGGAAATGTTGTTTTCGACTTTTTGGGACTTTTTCCCCGACATCTCAAGCCCTGTCGCCCAATGAAACCAATAGGATTTATATGCAGGGGCGGCCCGACTCGCACCGCTTTGCCTAGGCAGCCTTAGATCCTATGAGCGGTTTACTAGTATTCGTGTGCGGTCGGTTTCAGCTCTGCGGTGAACCATCATGCAGCCTATCTATTTCTTCAAGCCCCGATGGCCTTATTTGTCTTATTTCTGTTCTATAATATATCATTGGTACTCGTTAGAACCGCTTCGATGAGGCGGTTCTAACATGTACCCACAGTCTATATTTTGAGCACAAATAAGAAAAAATATCACAATTTTTCATCTTAGAATTTCGCTTTTCCGACGATAAAAATTTACAAAGTATTTGTATAGGTGTGTTTTCCTATTGAAAATCATCATCGTCATTACAATCGCTAGTAGAATGGACAGGTTGTTGCATATTAAATGACTGAAAATAGCTTATTACGGTGGATTAAGCCTCATGAATGACCCTCATACAATTATTTGTTAGCAAAGCGCTTTACACCACATTAACAAGTCCGAAAAATGAACAACCCCGTAAAACTCACTTTATTTAGAGAAAACAGGGGGTTAAGGAGGAATACGTTATTTTCTCCACGAAAACTTGCCTATATAATTTTGACCCCCTTGAACCCCAATTTTATAAAGTAAAACTGGGGTTTACAGGGGTAAACCACATTTTTCATATTTCTTCTCTAATCATAGATTGTTGGTACTCGTTAGAACAGCCTCGATGAGGCGGTTCTAACGAGTGCAACAATCTATGTTTTGAGCAGAAATTTTCTTATTTCTGCTTTAAAACATAGATTGTTGGTACTCGTTAGAACCGCCTCGATGAGACGATTCTAACGAGTGCCACAATCTGTGTTTTGAGCAGAAATAAGAAAAATATTGCAATTTTTCATCATAATTTTTTGTTAATTCGGCGGTAAAATTTACATTGTATTTGTATAGGCGTGTTTTCGTAATGCCTTTTTTTCTGCTCCAAAACATAGGTTTAGGTTACTCGGTAGAACCGACTCGATGTGGCGGTTCAAACGAACACTACAACCTATTTGTTTGTTTGATTTGAGGTTTAACGTCCCCGTCAACACTGTAAAGTTTTTTTTGGAGACGCTGCTTCCAATTTTGTGGGACTTTTACCCGATATTTAGATGAAAGACCATCTCAAGCCCAATGAAACCAATAGGGTTTATTAGCATGGACGGTCCGCCACGCACCGCGGTTCCTGGACACGCTTAGATCCTCTAAGCGGTTTACCAGTACTAGTGTGCTGGCCGGATTCAGCTCTGTGTGAGAGCATTATGCAGCCCAAATATATCTTCAAGCCCCTATGGGCGGGGGCTATCACTACAACCTATGATAGGAGACTTAATAAGGAAGATATCACAAAACTCCATCAGAAAAATAACCGTTTTGATGATATGAAAGAATGCACTTTGTCACAAGGATGTGTTACGCCCCCGCCAATCGGGGCTTGAAGAAATAGATGGGCTGCATGATGCTTCCACGCAGAGCTGAAACCGACCCGCACACGAGTATTGGTAATACTCTTAGAGGATCTAAGCCTGCCCAGGCAAAACGATGCGAGTCGGCCCGTCCATGCTTATAAACACTATTGGTTTCACTGGGCGACAGGGCTTGAGATGTCATTCCATCTCAGTGTCGGGTAAAAGTCCCACTAAATTGGAAGCGACGTCTCCAATATGACCTTTACAGTGTTGACGGGGACGTTTAACCTAAAAAACAAACAAACAAACTGTAATGAAGGGTAAACGTTCTTAAATCCTAACTTCATTACGTGAAGCAGAAATTTCACTCTCATTCTTGTTCGATAGATCGCGGGTACTGGTGCGAACCGCCTAAACATTTCTAACTGAACAAAAGACAAGGATAAGAAAAAGAAAATTCTGTCTAACTGTTACTCGTGAAATACAATTACTCGATTTATTAAATAAAGAAATGTGTTGCAATGACCCGTTTTCCGTATTTTACTCGTCGTGGGAAATGGCTGATATAGAAGTTTAATCCGATCACTCTTGGGCCCACGAAAATACGAACAATTTTACAGAATCTCTCGATTCACACAATGACAGACCACTATCGTAAATGGAAGCAGGTGTTCCTAAAGTCTCTAAGATAACAAATAAGGATATATAGACAAGATTTCTATCCTATACTTCCTGTTTAATTAGTGATACTTTATGATGTACATTTTATAGTTATATTTATAATTGATTCCCTACTGATAACTGTAGAATTTTGTATCTATCGGAGAACGATTGTCTGCAAACGGATCCTGAATTATTGTAAACGTTATTATAACCGATGTTATCGTAAACATAAACACGGGGGTAATACCATTTTCTATACCTGTGTTGTCGACCGAGCCGGTACTGTGTAAAGCTGCTGTCGACCGAGAAATACGGTTTTCGACCGAGCAGTACGGATGTCGACAGAGGAGGGTCTTCGATTTTGATGCACTTGGAGAGGCGAAAACGTTAGTTTAAACATTTACAAACGATGTCGGTGTTTTAAAGTGACAAGATGTTAATTGTCTGTGCACTTATAGAGGGTCGTGAGTCTGAAAGACACTATAAAATATCGGTTCTTTCGAAAAAAATCAGTTTTCACAGAATATCATTAATCTAATGCTTTATGAAAAGTAGGAAAGCAATAAAACACCATATATATTTTATCGACGCTTCAACAACAACGTGGGTTTGACATAATTCATGCACTCTAGGAGTTTTTATAGACCTTTGAAAAATGTCGGGATACGGATGTCGATTATTAGAAATACGACCGTCGATGATATCCTAGTCTTATTGATACGGCTGTCGACGAAATATAAAACTACATTTCATGTACTGCTGTTAAAATACATGATTTATTCTATGATTATTACTGAAATCTGCACTATTAGGCAGATTTCACTGGTAGCCTTGAAGAAAAATGTATGTTTTGTGCGAACTGGTGTCTTAAAGTCGCAATTATCACCAAGAATAACCCCATCCTTAACTCTCCCATATTTAGTTTACACAACAGGCTACAAGGCTGGTCACTGATGTAAACACTTGAACATGTAAATGCCAAATCAGATTGAAATTAAACTGCAAAAAAAAAAAAAATGTTGTAAACCTGTGCAAATGCTCTTGAAGAATGATGTCGGAAAGATGACAGGCGCTTGAAGTTTAAATGCTTAAACATTTCAAATTTGTTTGAAATGGCAATAGCGAAATTGAATATTGACTACTTAAATATTAATATTCATGTTTAGGTTTTTTTTTTTTCTTTTTTTTTTTTTTTTTGGGGGGGGGGGGGGGGGGTTAAGGCTCCTTTCAAGATTATTTCACTCATATCGAGGCGATCGTTAATCATAGGTGGGCGAAAACCGGAGTACCCGGAGAAAAACTACCTGACCTTCCGTTGCAGAACTTGGCGTCTCACATGTGACCCGAGCGAGGCTCGAACCACAGCGGTGAGAGACCTAATCATCAAGAGTCAGCGCTCTTAACCACTTGGCCACGGAGGCCCGTGGTTTAGGTTTTGAGCTCAGAACTTCAAGCGCATGTGCAGAGACGAATATTTCTCAACAAATGCCATGACAAACAGTGGGGTTGATCAGCAGACATTACGAAAACATGCCTATTAAAATAAATTGAAAATTTTACCCTAAAAACAAAAATGAAAATTTTCAGAAAAAAAAATATCTGATACTTTTTTATATTTCTGCTCAAAAATAGATTGTGTGAACGCGCGGTTCTAACAAGTACCCAGAATCTATGTATATGAGCAGAAATATGAAAAAAAAAGTTTATCCCTGTAAACCCCAGTTTCACTATATAAAAGTGGGGTTCAAGGGGGTCAAAATTATACAGGCGTGTTTTCGTGATGAGCTCCTTTTCCGACTACCCAAAATTCCAAAGCAGAAAAGCTCTTCAGTCCACGTGACTATCACAGACTTGTCCGAATAACTTTTTTTATAGAAAACAGCCGCAGTGACTGAGGTCAGAGTGTTGTGTAAGAGGGTTATCTTGGAATCATAGGTTGGGGTTGGCAAACAGTGAAGACCCAGACCAGACGCCACAGAATGCGGCGTCTGATCAAGTTCTACACTATATCCTTAAAAATCGGATTTCAAGGGTGCAGTTTAAATCACAGTCCAGGACTTCTCCGACCTATAGTCAGCGATAATCGACCCACCAGTACTCTTAGTGCTTTGATTTTGCGTTTGTTTTGTGTGCGCAAGTGCATATTTAAGTAAAGGAGGTATAAATGGTTAACGCTGAGCAGAAATCGACCGTACATGAGTAGTGGTAAACCGCTTAGTGGGTCTTAGCCTGCCCAGGCAATGTGGTGCGAGTTGGACCGTCCGTGCATATAATGACATTTTATCTCAATGTCGGGTAAAAATCCCAAAATATTGAAAGCAGCGTCTCCAAAATAACCCAAATAGTATTGACGGGAACGTTAAACCTCCCTCAAACAAACAAACATAACCAGATAACTGTACCGACATGTTAAGATAGTTTATCAGTTGTCTATGTTGATATTATAACATACTGTTTGTAATTCCTAACGGGGATGACATGTTGGTTTTCACTGGGCAATGTCTTGACATGTCCCGTGCTTAGCTGCATTTGAAACAAAAATTACCTATCAGCGGTAATATGGTTTCTAATAAGTTGTTTGGAATTGTGGGTATACAAATGCTGACGGGTGGTCAATGTCAGTAATGTCATCGTACGAAAGAGCATTAGGGCCAGGTATATTTTTTTTTCTTTTGATAGATATCTCGAAATTTCGACTTAGTATCTCGAAATTTCGATTTAGTAACTCGAAATTTCGACTTATTAACTCGAAATTTCGACTTAGTATCTCGAAATTTCGACTAAGTATCTCGAAATTTCGACTATCTCGAAATTTCAACTTAATAACTCGAAATTTTTACTTATTAACTCGAAATTTCGGCTTAGTATCTCGAAATTTCGACTTGTCATTACGAGATATTAAGTCCTATACACACAGTTAATGTTAAACAGTAAGTAAGTAAGTAATTTGTTTATTAAAGTGTCATATATCAATATATACATCTAAAATTGCACATTTAAAATACTTAAGATTATATTGATATCCAGCCAAAGTTGACTTACAAGACACTATATACATGTACCGTAAAACGCAATATCGGTTAAGTTACTTTAAAATTTACAATTGCACAGTAGTATATAAGCCATCCCGAACCAACCCCAGCAGGCACATGACGTAATTGCAACGTCACATCAACGTCAGTGCAACGTCATAACGCTTATGCAACGTCACATCCACTTCAGTGCAACGTCACGACGTTGCACCGACGTTGACTTGACGTTGCCCTAGCGACGTGTGCCTGCTGGGAACAAATGCGACATTGGACAGCGAGCATCGAGGGGCGGGGCGGAACAACACCCGCCAGAGAAAACCCCACCACAGAAGTTTCTGCAGAAGTTTGCTGTCCGACGGCCCGACACCCACACCCGCTGCCCCACGTCGCACCAGCTACCCCGGTATAGTCGGTATTTTATCCCTCAAACGAACATCTTTCTCCTACAAAACATTTTAGTGACAACATTTCCAAGTGTGAATTGCATGTCTTTGTGCTGCATTATAAATTTCATTTTTCGCATGAGTCAAACTGACCAAAGTTTTGGTTTAAACTTGAAGCTTTTTTAAACACCCCCGTTTCATTATAACCCCGCTTTGAAAACAAGTTTACATCAAGCAGATTATGCAAATTATGTGATAACATTGTGTAGAGACTATGGTCATTATAGGAAGGTGAATTTGGTGTGATTTTCGTTTTTCGTTTTTCGATATTCATTTTCAGGTGAAGTTGGTTTGATTTTCGTTTTTCGTTTTTCGATATTCATTTTCAGGTGAAGTTGGTTTGATTTTCGATTTTCATTTTTCGATATTCATTTTCAGGTGAAGTTAGTTTGATTTTCGTTTTTCGTTTTTCGATATTCATTTGCAGGGGAATTTGTTTTGATTTTCGTTTTTCGATATTCGAATTGAGGCCGAATATCGTATTTTGACATTCAAAATCCTAGTTTGACATTCGATTTGGCGAAGAAAATCGTATTTTGACTTTCAAAATCCTATTTTGACATTCGATTTGGCGAAGAAAATCGTATTTTGACATTCAAAATCCTAGTTTGACATTCGATTTGGCGCTGAATATCGTATTTTGACATTCAAAATTCTAGTTTGACATTCGATTTGGCGAAGAAAATCGTATTTTGACATTCAAACTCCTAGTTTGACATTCGATTTGGCGATGAATATCGTATTTTGACATTCAAAATTCTAGTTTGACATTCGATTTGGCGAAGAAAATCGTATTTTGACATTCAAAATCCTAGTTTGACATTCGATTTGGCGTGGAATATCGTATTTTGACATTCAAAATCCTAGTTTGACATTCGATTTGGCGAAGAAAATCGTATTTTGACATTCAAAATCCTAGTTTGACATTCGATTTGGCGAAGAAAATCGTATTTTGACATTCAAAATCCTAGTTTGACATTCGATTTGGCGCTGAATATCATATTTTGACATTCAAAATCCTAGTTTGACATTCGATTTGGCGAAGAAAATCGTATTTTGACATTCAAAATCCTAGTTTGACATTCGATTTGGCGCTGAATATCGTATTTTGACATTCAAAATCCTAGTTTGACATTCGATTTGGCGAAGAAAATCGTATTTTGACATTCAAAATCCTAGTTTGACATTCGATTTGGCGCTGAATTTCGTATTTTGACATTCAAAATCCTAGTTTGACATTCGATTTGGCGAAGAAAATCGTATTTTGACATTCAAAATCCTAGTTTGACTTTCGATTTGGCGAAGATAATCGTATTTTGACATTCAAAATCCTAGTTTGACATTCGATTTGGCGAAGAAAATCGTATTTTGACATTCAAATCCTAGTTTGACATTCGATTTGGCGAAGAAAATCGTATTTTGACATTCAAAATCCTAGTTTGACATTCGATTTGGCGCTGAATATCGTATTTTGACATTCAAAATCCTAGTCTGACATTCGATTTGGCGCTGAATATCGTATTTTGACATTCAAAATTCTAGTTTGACATTCGATTTGGCGAAGAAAATCGTATTTTGACATTCAAAATCCTAGCTTGACATTCGATTTTGCGAAGAAAATCGTATTTTGACATTCAAAATCCTAGTTTGACATTCGATTTGGCGAAGAAAATCGTATTTTGACATTCAAAATCCTAGTTTGACATTCGATTTGGCGAAGAAAATCGTATTTTGACATTCAAAATCCTAGTTTGACATTCGATTTGGATAAGAAAATCGTATTTTGATATTCAAAATCCTAGTTTGACATTCGATTTGGCGAAGAAAATCGTATTTTGACATTCAAAATCCTAGTTTGACATTCAATTTGGCGAAGAAAATCGTATTTTGACATTCAAAATCCTAGTTTGATATTCGATTTGGCGCTGAATATCGTATTTTGACATTCAAAATCCTAGTTTGACATTCGATTTGGCGAAGAAAATCGTATTTTGACATTCAAAATCCTAGTTTGTCATTCGATTTGGCGCTGAATATCGTATTTTGACATTCAAAATCCTAGTTTGACATTCGATATGGCGCTGAATATCGTATTTTGACATTCAAAATCCTAGTTTGACATTCGATTTGGCGCTGAATATCGTATTTTGACATTCAAAATCCTAGTTTGACATTCGATTTGGCGAAGAAAATCGTATTTTGACATTCAAAATCCTAGTTTGACATTCGATTTGGCGCTGAATAACGTATGTTGACATTCAAAATCCTAGTTTGACATTCGATTTGGCGCTGAATATCGTATTTTGTCATTCAAAATCCTAGTTTGACATTCGATTTGGCGCTGAATATCGTATTTTGACATTCAAAATTCTAGTTTGACATTCGATTTGGGGAAGAAAGTCGTATTTTGACATTCTAAATCCTAGTTTGACATTCGATTTGGCGCTGAATATCGTATTTTGACATTCAAAATTCTAGTTTGACATTCGATTTGGCGAAGAAAATCGTATTTTGACATTCAAAATCCTAGTTTGACATTCGATTTGGCGAAGAAAATCGTATTTTGACATTCAAAATCCTAGTTTGACATTCGATTTGGCGAAGAAAATCGTATTTTGACATTCAAAATCCTATTTTGACTTTCGATTTGGCGAAGAAAATCGTATTTTGACATTCAAAATCCTAGTTTGACATTCGATTTGGCGAAGAAAATCGTATTTTGACATTCAAAATCCTAGTTTGACATTCGATTTGGCGCTGAATATCGTATTTTGACATTCAAAATCCTAGTTTGACATTCGATTTGGCGAAGAAAATCGTATTTTGACATTCAAAATCCTAGTTTGACATTCGATTTGGGGCTGAATATCGTATTTTGACATTCAAAATCCTAGTTTGACATTCGATTTGGCGAAGAAAATCGTATTTTGACATTCAAAATCCTAGTTTGACATTCGATTTGGGGCTGAATATCGTATTTTGACATTCAAAATCCTAGTTTGACGTTCGATTTGGCGAAGAAAATCGTATTTTGACATTCAAAATCCTATTTTGACATTCGATTTGGGGCTGAATATCGTATTTTGACATTCAAAATCCTATTTTGACATTCGATTTGGCGAAGAAAATCGTATTTTGACATTCAAAATTCTATTTTGACATTCGATTTGGCGAAGAAAATCTTATTTTGACATTCAAAATCCTAGTTTGACATTCGATTTGGCGAAGAAAATCGTATTTTGACATTCAAAATCCTATTTTGACATTCGATTTGGCGAAGAAAATCGTATTTTGACATTCAAAATCCTATTTTGACATTCGATTTGGATAAGAAAATTGTATTTTGACATTCAAATTTTTATTTTGACATTCGATTTGGCGAAGAAAATCGTATTTTGGCATTCAAAATCCTATTTCGACATTCGATTTGGCGAAGAAAATCGTATTTTGACATTCAAAATCCTAGTTTGACATTCGAATTGTGTCCGAATATCGTATTTTGAAATTCAAAATCCTATTCTGACATTCTATTTGGCTGTACTGGGCCCCTTTGAGCGTGACCTTGATCCCCAAGGTCAAAGGTCAAAAAGTAGGACATGGGCATATCTTCTAAACCGTTGGAGTTACACTTTTGAAACTTGGTCATTGGATGGTCCTTGGAATTTAGAGTGTACTGGGCCCCTTTGAGCGTGACCTTGATCCTCAAGGTCAAAGGTCAAAAAGTAGTACATGGTCATATCTTCTAAACCGTTGGAATAACACTTCTGAAACTTGGTCATTGGATGGTCCTTGGAATGTAGAATGTACTGGGCCCCTTTGAGTGCATGCTTGGCACCAAGGTCAAAGGTCAAAAAGTAGGACATGGTCATATCTTCTAAACCGTTGGCGTTACACTTTTGAAATTTGGTCATTGGATAGTCCTTGAAATGTAGGGTGTACTGGGCCCCTTTGAGTATGACTTTGACCCCCAAGGTCAAAGGTCAACAACTAGGACATGTTGATATCTTCTAAACCGTTGGGGTTACACTCCTGAAACTTGGTCATTAGATGGTCCTTAGAATGTCGAGTGTACTGGGCCCTTTTGAGTGTGACTTTGATCTCCAAAGTCACGGGTCAAAAAGGAGGACATGGTCATATCTTCTTAACCGGTGGAGTTACACTTCTGAAACTTGGCCATTGGATTGTCATTGGAATGTATGGTGTACTGGGCCCCTTTAAGTGTGACCTTGACCCCCAAGGTCAAAGGTCCAAAAGCTGGCCATGGTCAGATCTTCTAAACCTTTGGAGTTACAATTCTGAAACTTGGTCATTGGATGGTGTTTGGAATTCGGAGTGTAGTATCCAAATTATGATTTGACCCCCTAGGGTTATGTAGAGCCGATCGTCCGCTTCAGAAGGGCGAAAATAATTGTGTTTTGTATTTAACAGAGAGAGAGAGAGAGAGAGAGAGAGAGAGAGAGAGAGAGAGAGAGAGAGAGAGAGAGAGAGAGAGAGAGAGAGAGAGAGAGAGAGAGTTCAACAAGTATAGTAACGTAACAACACAAAGGACACACTCAAATGAGTCGCCCTCGTCCACCGGGGACTGAAGAAATAGATGAGCTACATGATGCTCCCACGCAGAGCTGAATCCGACCGCATACGAATACTGGTAAACCGCTTAGACGATCTAAGCCTGCCCAGGCAAAGCGGTACGGACCATGCTTATAAACATCGGACGACAGGCTTTTAGACGTCATTTTATCTCAATGTCGGGTAAAACTCACACAAAATCGGAATCAACGCCTCCAAAATGACCTATATTAAGTCCCCACCCATCGAGGCTTAAAGAAATATATGGGCTGCACGATGCTTCCACGCAGAGCTGATCGCGACCGAACATTAGTACTGGTAATCTGCTTAGAAGGCCTAAGCCTGCCCAGGAAAACTGCTGCGAGTCGGCCCGACCATGCATATAAACCCTTTTGGTTTTATATGACGGCAGGGATTGAGAAGTCATTTCATCTCAATTTTGGGTAGAAGTCTCACAAAATGGGAAGCAACGTCTTCAAAATGACCTAAATAGTGTTGACGGGGACGTTAAACCTCAAATCAAACACAATGACCTATACAGTGTTGACGGGGACGTTAAACCTCAAATCAAACAAAACAAAACACTCCAATGCGGTGTCTGATTATGCTCGTTGATTATAGATGATTTTCTAGTGTTCGTTCGAACCAGACTTTTTGTCTGAATCCTTGACCAACGTCTAAGCAACGTCGCATCAACATGAACACGAATACGACGCTGCAAAGAAGATAAAGTTTTAACTTGACAAATTCATATATTTAAGGTCAATGTCACCCAAATCAAATAAAATATTTTAAGTGGCAATGATATATTGAACCAAGTTCGACCAAATTTCATCTAAGGCGGTCCATAAAGTATGTTCTATAAAAAGTCTATCCTTTGAAATCAAGGAAGACATCGCAGAACTGAAATTATAATCACGAAAGCACGCCTATATAATTTTGACCCCCTTGAACCACACTTTTATACAGCAAAACTGGGGTATATAGGGTTAAACGCTATTTTTTCTTATTTATGATAAAAAAACTTAGATTCTGGGTACTCGATAGAACCGCCCCATCGAGTCGGTTTTATCGAGTCCCCGCTATCTAGGTTTCGAGCAGAAATAAGAAAAATATCAGAATTTTCAAAAGAAAAGTTATTTCTTTTGGATTTAAATTTCCAATACATTTAGACAGGGCCTGTTTTCGTAATGGAAGTGTGTATGTTTCCTTGGGCAGACTAGCCATTTAGGCCTCATAAGTGACCCTCCGATATATTAAACATTCAACAGTGGCAACAATGATCCCAAAGGACAAGAAAATATAAATTACGGTCTAACTATACTTAAAGACAACAACAACTACAATTTAGGATTGCATTAAGCGAGATTTAATGCGCTTGTCGTAGGCCCTAGATCCAGAGACTTGTGATACAACAATTCTATTGTGAGAAAAACTGCTTTGATCATTTTGTGAATACTTATGAACTTGACTGAAAGTTGGCTGAAAGTTGACGTGTCTGAACAGCTAGAAGATCTCGCTAGGACTGACGCACCACACGTTCTCTAAACCATCTTTCAACCACGTTTAAACGAAACAATTTCCTATTGGCTAATCCAGCTCGAACCACTGTCTTAACCACTGTCTTGACCACTCAAGCAACAAAATAGCTGTTGTCATATATAGTAACGTATAAGACAACAATTTTCCGCTATTCTTCGAAACGCGGAAAATTTATACTATGATGTAGGATAGGGTGACTTTTTTACGTCTGCCTTAACACCAGCTGCAGTGACGTACTATTTAAAGATTATCATACGCATTTTTTTTTCATATTATACCCCATATGAGCTCGAGGGTTGATGTGGGGTATGATATGCAATATGCCTTTTCGCAATACGAAAACACCCCTCTTACCCCCCTTGAACCTTAGGTTTACATAGGTAAAACCATGGGGGTTACAGGAGTATACATTATTTCTTCTTTTCTTATTTCTCCTCTAAATCAGAGATTGTGGGTACTCGATAGAGCACCTCGTCGAGGCGGTTCTATCGAACCCCGCAATCTATGTTTTGAGAAGAAATAAAAAAAAAATATTGCGCCGAAAAAAAATGACAACACACATCTTTTATACAGCATCTCATTTAGAGGTTGGCCTGACGTTGCATCGACGTTGCAGTGTGGTTATGTAGGTCGCGATCCAATTTCAACAAAAATACAACGTCTCTACAACGTCGCATTCTGACCTTGAACTGACATCGCAGTTACAACGTTGTATCGATGTTGTGTTGTGTTGTGTTGCGACCTAAATACAAACAAATACCAATGTTGATCCGATGTCAGGCGTTTGCTTGGAAAATATCCTAAATCATTAAAATAGTGTTATTTGGCCATTAAATCTAAATTTAAACAAAAATAATTAAATGGAGGCCTCGCTTATGTGGTCCGGCCTCGGTAGCTCAGTCGGGTGCGCGTCTGACTGGCGATGAGGAGGACGTTGGTTCGATTCTAGCCGGGGTCTACAGCATTCTTTCGTGGAAATTGATCATGAAATATTTTCTACCGCCATTATCTCCCTTTCGCTGATTCAAGAAGGGCAGTTGTCAAATCTCGTTCTGGCGAAAGAATGTCCTCACGGACTACGCTCCAGGTTAGTTCACTGCAGAGGAGTCAAGATATTCACCAAAGGACTAGTACGGACTCCGTCTCGTTTAAATTCAATGGAAACTTCACCTCAGATGAGGCTTAAGTTGAGTTCAGTGGAAACTTTGCCTCTGGTGAGTTCTCTGGAGACTTCGCCTTAGGCAAGTATCTTATGTGTTCATGTCAAGTGAGTAAGTTCGCTCTATCAAGCAGAGGTGGGGAGGACATAATTTTGGTGCGAATTCCGTTTGCATCGGTGTTGGCGTCAGTGAACCCTGTGTTAACCAATGTGAAGCCTACATGGTGGCATTGCTGTGTTGAAGGATTTCATTTTAAAGGAACAAGTCCAAAAACTGTCACTTTTGAGTAAAACACACTGTTTTCTCCGTTTCTCTAGGTCCGCCTTCTAATATAGATAAATTACAGTTAAAGGCAACATTGAGAACGTCCCAGCGTTTTTCTCCGTCATCGGCATCGGTATCCGTATTCTGTATTGGTGGAAAATGTCTAAGAAAGAAATGATGGATTTTGATCAAATTTTGCATATGAATTGATATTGACAATGTCTAGCTTGGGATTGTTACCCTGCTTTTCGCGTCAATTTTCAACAGAGTTATGGCCTTAGAATGATGCCAGAAAATGATTTCCGCTCAACATATATCTTAAGAAAGAAATGATTGATTTTAATCAGATTTTGCATAAGAATTGATATCGACAACCTCTAGCTTGGGATTGTTACACAGCTTTTAGCGTCAATTTTCAAAAGAGTTATGGCCCTTGAAGGATGCCAGAAAGTTGTTTCCATTTGATATCTTAAGAAAGAAATGATAGATTTTGATAAAATTTTGCATATGAATTGATGCTTGGGATTGTTACACGGCTTTTGCGTTAATTTTCAACAGAGTTATGGCCCTTGAATGATGCCAGAAAATGGTTTCCACTCAATATCATAAGAAAGAAATGATTAATTTTGATCATATTTGGTATATGAATTTATATTAACAAGATCTAACTTGGGATTGTTAAGCGGCATTTTGCATCTATTTTCAGCAGAATTATGGTCCTTGAATGACATCAAATATTTACTTCAGTACAATATTTTGAGAAAGAAATGATGAATTTTGATCGAAATTTGTATGTGAATTTATATTGACAAAATATAGCTTGGGATTGTTACATGGCATTTTGCGTCAATTTTCAGCAGAGTAATGGCCCATGAATTATGTCAGAAATTTGTTTCCGCTCAATATCTTGAAAACACATTGATGGATTTTCATCAATTTTTGCATATGAACTGATATTGACAACCTCGAGCTTGGGGTTATTACACAGCTCAATTTTGCGTCAATTTTCAACAGCGTTATGGTCCTTGCCCGATGCCAGAAAGTCTAATTAATTTTGATCATATTTATATGTGAATTTATATCAACAAGAGTTAGCTTTGAATTGTCATGCCAAATTTTGTCTCTATTTTTAACAGAGTTATGACCCCTGAATGGCATCAAAAATTCGTTTCTGCTCGATATCTTGAGAAAAGAAATGATGAATTTTGATCTAATTTGGTATGTGAATTGATGTTGACCAAATATAGCTTGGGATTTTTACATGCCATTGTACTATTGCGGGGGGGGGGGGGGGGGGTATTTAGTAAGCCCTGCTTACTGACATCTAGTTGGTCCTGAAGCGCTCACCTAACAGCTCAAGATCTGAAGGGGTAAGGGACACCCTGGGATCCCAAGATCCATGTCTCTTGGTCATGAATCGCTCACCAGAAGAAGAAGAAGAAGAAGAAGAAGAAAGTAGTAAAACTAGATATTATGCAATTGATGAAATGAGGGAGTGGGGCATGCCCCCGTTGTACACTCTAGGGTCCAAAGATTCATGCCTCTAAATGGCCCTTATCATAATGAACAAGAATATATATGGTTTATGGGTGGGTATCTGAACGGTTTCAGAGATATTAAGCATTTTACCATATATGGGCATGGCGGCAATCTTGGTCATGTGACCTGGACCCAAAATGGTCTCCGGATTAAATGTCCCTTATTATAAGGAACAAGAATATATATGGCTTATGGGAGGGGATCTGAACCGTTTCCGAGATATTAAGCATTTTACCATATATGGGCACGGCAGCCATCTTGGTCATGTGACTTGGACCAAAAATGGCCCCCACTAAATGCTCCTTATCATAAGGAGCCAGAAAATATATGGTTTAGGGGTGGTATTCTAAACCGTTTGTAAGATATCATGCATTTTCACTTTTTCCCATATAAATGCCTATGTGACCAAATTTGGCGTTGGCAAAAATAGGTCAAGGTCATCCCAGGGTCACCATTTATGCAATTTATAATGGGCCAATGTCCCACATGCTACATACCAAGTCTAATGCAAATCGGCCCAGTGGTTCCGGAGAAGAAGATTTTAGAAGGTTTTTTTTACCATATATGGGCATGGCGGTCATCTTGGTCGTGTGACCTGGACCAAAAATGCAAACTTTCGTTCCCCCACCCCATGGAGGCTCCACATGTTCCAGAGGAGAAGACGCTTGAAAATGTGAACACACATACACACACGACACAAGACAGACAGACAAACTCTGGCCACCCTGTAAGCTTACCATTGAGACTTTGGCTCAGGTGAGCTAATAAATGGTTCATATGTGGGGATCTGAACGGTTTCTGAGATATTAAGCATTTTACCATATATGGTCACGGCGGCCATCTTGGTCATGTGACCTGGACCAAAAATGGTCCCCCCACTAAATGCCCCTTTTCACAAGGAACAAGTATATATATGGTTGGTGGGTGGGGATCTGAAAGGTTTCCAAGATATTAAGCATTTTACCTTATATGGAAATGGCGGCCACCTTGGTCATGTGACCTGGGACAAAAATGGTCCCCGGACTAAATGCCCGTTATCGTAAGGAGCAAGAACATGTATGGTTTGGGAGTGGTATTCTGAACCGTTTGTAAGATATAATGCATTTTCACTTTTTCCTATACAAATGCCTATGTGACTAAACTTGACCTTAGCATAAAATAGGTCAAGGTCGACCCAGGTCAACATTTTAACAATTTATGATGGGCCTACGTCTTAGATGATACTTACCAAGTTTCATGAAAATCGGCAGAGCGGTTATGGAGATTTTAAGGGTTTTTTACCATATATGATTATGGCGGCTATCTAAGTCATGTGACCTGGAACCCATTAGCAAACTTTCGTTCCCCCATCCCATGGAGGCTCCACATGAAATCTGACTTCAGTTGGCCCAGCGGTTTCTGAGGAGTAAAAGTTTAAACATTTTACCATATATGGACATGGCGGCCAGCTTGGGCATGTGACCTGGGCCAAAATGCCCCCCCCCCCATCCCCCAAGAATATATTTGGTTTAGGGGTGGTATTCTAAACCATTTGTATGATATAATGCATTTTCGATTTTGTTCCATACAAATGCCTATGTGGCCCTCGTCCCAGATGCTACATATCAAGTTTCGTGGAAATCGGCCCTGTGGTTCCGGAGAAGAAGATTTTTGAAGGGTTTTACCATGTATGGGCCTGTCAGCCATCTTGGTCATGTGACCTGGACTGAATGTCAAAATACGATTTTCTTCGCCAAATCGAATGTCAAACTAGGATTTTGAATGTCAAAATACGATTTTCTTCGCCAAATCGAATGTCAAACTAGGATTTTGAAAGTCAAAATACGATTTTCTTCGCCAAATAGAATGTCAAACTAGGATTTTGAATGTCAAAATACGATTTTCTTCGCCAAATCGAATGTCAAACTAGGATTTTGAATGTCAAAATACGATTTTCTTCGCCAAATCGAATGTCAAACTAGGATTTTGAATGTCAAAATACGATATTCAGCGCCAAATCGAATGTCAAACTAGGATTTTGAATGTCAAAATACGATATTCAGCGCCAAATCGAATGTCAAACTAGGAATTTGAATGTCAAAATACGATTTTCTTCGCCAAATCGAATGTCAAACTAGGATTTTGAATGTCAAAATACGATTTTCTTCGCCAAATCGAATGTCAAACTAGGATTTTGAATGTCAAAATACGATATTCAGCGCCAAATCGAATGTCAAACTAGGATTTTGAATGTCAAAATACGATTTTCTTCGCCAAATCGAATGTCAAACTAGGATTTTGAATGTCAAAATACGATTTTCTTCGCCAAATCGAATGTCAAACTAGGATTTTGAATGTCAAAATACGATATTCAGCGCCAAATCGAATGTCAAACTAGGATTTTGAATGTCAAAATACGATTTTCTTCGCCAAATCGAATGTCAAACTAGGATTTTGAAAGTCAAAATACGATTTTCTTCGCCAAATCGAATGTCAAACTAGGATTTTGACTGTCAAAATACGATTTTCTTCGCCAAATCGAATGTCAAACTAGGATTTTGAATGTCAAAATACGATTTTCTTCGCCGAATCGAATGTCAAACTAGGATTTTGAATGTCAAAATACGATTTTCTTCGCCGAATCGAATGTCAAACTAGGATTTTGAATGTCAAAATACGATTTTCTTCGCCAAATCGAATGTCAAACTAGGATTTTGAATGTCAAAATACGATTTTCTTCGCCAAATCGAATGTCAAACTAGGATTTTGAATGTCAAAATACGATTTTCTTCGCCAAATCGAATGTCAAACTAGGATTTTGAATGTCAAAATACGATTTTCTTCGCCAAATCGAATGTCAAACTAGGATTTTGAATGTCAAAATACGATTTTCTTCGCCAAATCGAATGTCAAACTAGGATTTTGAATGTCAAAATACGATTTTCTTCGCCAAATCGAATGTCAAACTAGGATTTTGAATGTCAAAATACGATTTTCTTCGCCAAATCGAATGTCAAACTAGGATTTTTAATGTCAAAATACGATATTCAGCGCCAAATCGAATGTCAAACTAGGATTTTGAATGTCAAAATACGATTTTCTTCGCCAAATCGAATGTCAAACTAGGATTTTGAATGTCAAAATACGATATTCAGCGCCAAATCGAATGTCAAACTAGGATTTTGAATGTCAAAATACGATTTTCTTCGCCAAATCGAATGTCAAACTAGGATTTTGAATGTCAAAATACGATTTTCTTCGCCAAATCGAATGTCAAACTAGGATTTTGAATGTCAAAATACGATTTTCTTCGCCAAATCGAATGTCAAACTAGGATTTTGAATGTCAAAATACGATTTTCTTCGCCAAATCGAATGTCAAACTAGGATTTTGAATGTCAAAATACGATTTTCTTCGCCAAATCGAATGTCAAACTAGGATTTTGAATGTCAAAATACGATTTTCTTCGCCAAATCGAATGTCAAACTAGGATTTTTAATGTCAAAATACGATATTCAGCGCCAAATCGAATGTCAAACTAGGATTTTGAATGTCAAAATACGATTTTCTTCGCCAAATCGAATGTCAAACTAGGATTTTGAATGTCAAAATACGATTTTCTTCGCCAAATCGAATGTCAAACTAGGATTTTGAATGTCAAAATACGATATTCAGCGCCAAATCGAATGTCAAACTAGGATTTTGAATGTCAAAATACGATTTTCTTCGCCAAATCGAATGTCAAACTAGGATTTTGAATGTCAAAATACGATTTTCTTCGCCAAATCGAATGTCAAACTAGGATTTTGAATGTCAAAATACGATATTCAGCGCCAAATCGAATGTCAAACTAGGATTTTGAATGTCAAAATACGATTTTCTTCGCCAAATCGAATGTCAAACAAGGATTTTGAATGTCAAAATACGATATTCAGCGCCAAATCGAATGTCAAACTAGGATTTTGAATGGCAAAATACGATTTTCGCCGCCAAATCGAATGTCAAACTAGGATTTTGAATGTCAAAATACGATATTCAGCGCCAAATCGAATGTCAAACTAGGATTTTGAATGTCAAAATACGATATTCAGCGCCAAATCGAATGTCAAACTAGGATTTTGAATGTCAAAATACGATTTTCTTCGCCAAATCGAATGTCAAACTAGGATTTTGAATGTCAAAATACGATTTTCTTCGACAAATCGAATGTCAAACTAGGATTTTGAATGTCAAAATACGATATTCAGCGCCAAATCGAATGTCAAACTAGGATTTTGAATGTCAAAATACGATTTTCTTCGCCAAATCGAATGTCAAACTAGGATTTTGAATGTCAAAATACGATTTTCTTCGCCAAATCGAATGTCAAACTAGGATTTTGAATGTCAAAATACGATTTTCTTCGCCAAATCGAATGTCAAACTAGGATTTTGAATGTCAAAATACGATATTCAGCGCATAATCGAATGTCAAACTAGGATTTTGAATGTCAAAATACGATTTTCTTCGCCAAATCGAATGTCAAACTAGGATTTTGAATGTCAAAATACGATTTTCTTCGCCAAATCGAATGTCAAACTAGGATTTTGAATGTCAAAATACGATAATCAGCGCCAAATCGAATGTCAAACTAGGATTTTGAATGTCAAAATACGATTTTCTTCGCCAAATCGAATGTCAAACTAGAATTTTGAATGTCAAAATACGATATTCAGCGCCAAATCGAATGTCAAACTAGGATTTTGAATGTCAAAATACGATTTTCTTCGCCAAATCGAATGTCAAACTAGGATTTTGAATGTCAAAATACGATTTTCTTCGCCAAATCGAATGTCAAACTAGGATTTTGAATGTCAAAATACCATTTTCTTCGCCAAATCGAATGTCAAACTAGGATTTTGAATGTCAAAATACGATATTCAGCGCCAAATCGAATGTCAAACTAGGATTTTGAATGTCAAAATACGATTTTCTTCGCCAAATCGAATGTCAAACTAGGATTTTGAATGTCAAAATACGATAATCAGCGCCAAATCGAATGTCAAACTAGGATTTTGAATGTCAAAATACGATTTTCTTCGCCAAATCGAATGTCAAACTAGAATTTTGAATGTCAAAATACGATATTCAGCGCCAAATCGAATGTCAAACTAGGATTTTGAATGTCAAAATACGATTTTCTTCGCCAAATCGAATGTCAAACTAGGATTTTGAATGTCAAAATACGATTTTCTTCGCCAAATCGAATGTCAAACTAGGATTTTGAATGTCAAAATACGATTTTCTTCGCCAAATCGAATGTCAAACTAGGATTTTGAATGTCGAAATACGATTTTCTTCGCCAAATCGAATGTCAAACTAGGATTTTGAATGTCAAAATACGATTTTCTTCGCCAAATCGAATGTCAAACTAGGATTTTGAATGTCAAAATACGATATTCAGCGCATAATCGAATGTCAAACTAGGATTTTGAATGTCAAAATACGATTTTCTTCGCCAAATCGAATGTCAAACTAGGATTTTGAATGTCCAAATACGATATTCAGCGCCAAATCGAATGTCAAACTAGGATTTTGAATGTCAAAATACGATATTCAGCGCCAAATCGAATGTCAAACTAGGATTTTGAATGTCAATATACGATATTCAGCGCCAAATCGAATGTCAAACTAGGATTTTGAATGTCAAAATACGATTTTCTTCGCCAAATCGAATGTCAAACTAGGATTTTGAATGTCCAAATACGATATTCAGCGCCAAATCGAATGTCAAACTAGGATTTTGAATGTCAAAATACGATATTCAGCGCCAAATCGAATGTCAAACTAGGATTTTGAATGTCAAAATACGATTTTCTTCGACAAATCGAATGTCAAACTAGGATTTTGAATGTCAAAATACGATATTCAGCGCCAAATCGAATGTCAAACTAGGATTTTGAATGTCAAAATACGATTTTCTTCGCCAAATCGAATGTCAAACTGGATTTTGAATGTCAAAATTCGATTTTCTTCGCCAAATCGAATGTCAAACTAGGATTTTGAATGTCAAAATACGATTTTCTTCGCCAAATCGAATGTCAAACTAGGATTTTGAATGTCAAAATTCGATTTTCTTCGCCAAATCGAATGTCAAACTAGGATTTTGACTGTCAAAATACGATTTTCTTCGCCAAATCGAATGTCAAACTAGGATTTTGAATGTCAAAATACGATTTTCTTCGCCGAAATCGAATGTCAAACTAGGATTTTAAATGTCAAAATACGATTTTCTTCGCCGAATCGAATGTCAAACTAGGATTTTGAATGTCAAAATACGATTTTCTTCGCCAAATCGAATGTCAAACTAGGATTTTGAATGTCCAAATACGATATTCAGCGCCAAATCGAATGTCAAACTAGGATTTTGAATGTCAAAATACGATATTCAGCGCCAAATCGAATGTCAAACTAGGATTTTGAATGTCAAAATACGATTTTCTCCGACAAATCGAATGTCAAACTAGGATTTTGAATGTCAAAATACGATATTCAGCGCCAAATCGAATGTCAAACTAGGATTTTGAATGTCAAAATACGATTTTCTTCGCCAAATCGAATGTCAAACTAGGATTTTGAATGTCAAAATTCGATTTTCTTCGCCAAATCGAATGTCAAACTAGGATTTTGACTGTCAAAATACGATTTTCTTCGCCAAATCGAATGTCAAACTAGGATTTTGAATGTCAAAATACGATTTTCTTCGCCGAATCGAATGTCAAACTAGGATTTTAAATGTCAAAATACGATTTTCTTCGCCGAATCGAATGTCAAACTAGGATTTTGAATGTCAAAATACGATTTTCTTCGCCGAATCGAATGTCAAACTAGGATTTTGAATGTCAAAATACGATTTTCTTCGACAAATCGAATGTCAAACTAGGATTTTGAATGTCAAAATACGATTTTCTTCGCCAAATCGAATGTCAAACTAGGATTTTGAATGTCAAAATACGATTTTCTTCGCCTAATCGAATGTCAAACTAGGATTTTGAATGTCAAAATACGATTTTCTTCGCCAAATCGAATGTCAAACTAGGATTTTGAATGTCAAAATACGATATTCAGCGCCTAATCGAATGTCAAACTAGGATTTTGAATGTCAAAATACGATTTTCTTCGCCAAATCGAATGTCAAACTAGGATTTTGAATGTCAAAATACGATCTTCAGCGCCAAATCGAATGTTAAACTAGGATTTGGAATGTCAAAATACGATTTTCTTCGCCAAATCGAATGTCAAACTAGGATTTTGAATGTCAAAATACGATTTTCTTCGCCAAATCGAATGTCAAACTAGGATTTTGAATGTCAAAATACGATTTTCTTCGCCAAATCGAATGTCAAAGTAGGATTTTGAATGTCAAAATACGATTTTCTTCGCCAAATCGAATGTCAAACTAGGATTTTTAATGTCAAAATACGATATTCAGCGCCAAATCGAATGTCAAACTAGGATTTTGAATGTCAAAATACGATTTTCTTCGCCAAATCGAATGTCAAACTAGGATTTTGAATGTCAAAATACGATTTTCTTCGCCAAATCGAATGTCAAACTAGGATTTTGAATGTCAAAATACGATTTTCTTCGACAAATCGAATGTCAAACTAGGATTTTGAATGTCAAAATACGATATTCAGCGCCAAATCGAATGTCAAACTAGGATTTTGAATGTCAAAATACGATTTTCTTCGCCAAATCGAATGTCAAACTAGGATTTTTAATGTCAAAATACGATATTCAGCGCCAAATCGAATGTCAAACTAGGATTTTGAATGTCAAAATACGATTTTCTTCGCCAAATCGAATGTCAAACTAGGATTTTGAATGTCAAAATACGATTTTCTTCGCCAAATCGAATGTCAAACTAGGATTTTGAATGTCAAAATACGATTTTCTTCGCCAAATCGAATGTCAAACTAGGATTTTGAATGTCAAAATACGATTTTCTTCGACAAATCGAATGTCAAACTAGGATTTTGAATGTCAAAATACGATATTCAGCGCCAAATCGAATGTCAAACTAGGATTTTGAATGTCAAAATACGATTTTCTTCGCCAAATCGAATGTCAAACTAGGATTTTGAATGTCAAAATACGATTTTCTTCGCCAAATCGAATGTCAAACTAGGATTTTGAATGTCAAAATACGATATTCAGCGCCAAATCGAATGTCAAACTAGGATTTTGAATGTCAAAATACGATTTTCTTCGCCAAATCGAATGTCAAACAAGGATTTTGAATGTCAAAATACGATATTCAGCACCAAATCGAAGGTCAAACTAGGATTTTGAATGGCAAAATACGATTTTCTTCGCCAAATCGAATGTCAAACTAGGATTTTGAATGTCAAAATACGATATTCAGCGCCAAATCGAATGTCAAACTAGGATTTTGAATGTCAAAATACGATTTTCAGCGCCAAATCGAATGTCAAACTAGGATTTTGAATGTCAAAATACGATTTTCTTCGACAAATCGAATGTCAAACTAGGATTTTGAATGTCAAAATACGATTTTCTTCGACAAATCGAATGTCAAACTAGGATTTTGAATGTCAAAATACGATATTCAGCGCCAAATCGAATGTCAAACTAGGATTTTGAATGTCAAAATACGATTTTCTTCGCCAAATCGAATGTCAAACTAGGATTTTGAATGTCAAAATACGATTTTCTTCGCCAAATCGAATGTCAAACTAGGATTTTGAATGTCAAAATACGATTTTCTTCGCCAAATCGAATGTCAAACTAGGATTTTGAATGTCAAAATACGATATTCAGCGCCAAATCGAATGTCAAACTAGGATTTTGAATGTCAAAATACGATTTTCTTCGCCAAATCGAATGTCAAACTAGGATTTTGAATGTCAAAATACGATATTCAGCGCCAAATCGAATGTCAAACTAGGATTTTGAATGTCAAAATACGATTTTCTTCGCCAAATCGAATGTCAAACTAGGATTTTGAATGTCAAAATACGATATTCAGCGCCAAATCGAATGTCAAACTAGGATTTTGAATGTCAAAATACGATATTCAGCGCCAAATCGAATGTCAAACTAGGATTTTGAATGTCAAAATACGATTGTCTTCGACAAATCGAATGTCAAACTAGGATTTTGAATGTCAAAATACGATATTCAGCGCCAAATCGAATGTCAAACTAGGATTTTGAATGTCAAAATACGATTTTCTTCGCCAAATCGAATGTCAAACTAGGATTTTGAATGTCAAAATACGATTTTCTTCGCCAAATCGAATGTCAAACTAGGATTTTGAATGTCAAAATACGATTTTCTTCGCCAAATCGAATGTCAAACTAGGATTTTGAATGTCAAAATACGATTTTCTTCGCCAAATCGAATGTCAAACTAGGATTTTGAATGTCAAAATACGATATTCAGCGCCAAATCGAATGTCAAACTAGGATTTTGAATGTCAAAATACGATTTTCTTCGCCAAATCGAATGTCAAACTAGGATTTTGAATGTCAAAATACGATTTTCTTCGCCAAATCGAATGTCAAACTAGGATTTTGAATGTCAAAATACGATAATCAGCGCCAAATCGAATGTCAAACTAGGATTTTGAATGTCAAAATACGATTTTCTTCGCCAAATCGAATGTCAAACTAGAATTTTGAATGTCAAAATACGATATTCAGCGCCAAATCGAATGTCAAACTAGGATTTTGAATGTCAAAATACGATTTTCTTCGCCAAATCGAATGTCAAACTAGGATTTTGAATGTCAAAATACGATTTTCTTCGCCAAATCGAATGTCAAACTAGGATTTTGAATGTCAAAATACCATTTTCTTCGCCAAATCGAATGTCAAACTAGGATTTTGAATGTCAAAATACGATATTCAGCGCCAAATCGAATGTCAAACTAGGATTTTGAATGTCAAAATACGATTTTCTTCGCCAAATCGAATGTCAAACTAGGATTTTGAATGTCAAAATACGATTTTCTTCGCCAAATCGAATGTCAAACTAGGATTTTGAATGTCAAAATACGATATTCAGCGCCAAATCGAATGTCAAACTAGGATTTTGAATGTCAAAATACGATTTTCTTCGCCAAATCGAATGTCAAACTTGAATTTTGAATGTCAAAATACGATATTCAGCGCCAAATCGAATGTCAAACTAGGATTTTGAATGTCAAAATACGATTTTCTTCGCCAAATCGAATGTCAAACTAGAATTTTGAATGTCAAAATACGATATTCAGCGCCAAATCGAATGTCAAACTAGGATTTTGAATGTCAAAATACGATTTTCTTCGCCAAATCGAATGTCAAAATAGGATTTTGAATGTCAAAATACGATTTTCTTCTCCAAATCGAATGTCAAACTAGGATTTTGAATGTCAAAATACGATATTCGGCCTCAATTCGAATATCGAAAAACGAAAAACGAAAATCAAAACAAATTCCCCTGCAAATGAATATCGAAAAACGAAAAACGAAAATCAAACTAACTTCACCTGAAAATGAATATCGAAAAATGAAAAACGAAAATCAAACCAACTTCACCTGAAAATGAATATCGAAAAACGAAAAACGAAAATCAAACCAACTTCACCTGAAAATGAATATCGAAAAACGAAAAACGAAAATCACACCAAATTCACCTTCCTGGTCATTATCGGCTTACTTGTACATTGTATCGTGTAAACGCCAATGACCTTTCTCGGTGTATTTTTTCACATGATGATTGTTCTTTCATTATTCTTTCTCTCTATTTTGGCCAATGTTAATTTTATCAAATATTTCTCATGAACTATAAAACTAGGGGCCCAAAACATATGTATCATGTAAGAGACAGAGGGTTTTCTGTCTCATCAGGACGTCGCGCATTCAATCCCGTTTCACGGCCCCCGCCCATCGGGGCTTGAAGAAATTGATGGGCTGCATGGTGCCTCCGCAGAGCTGAAATCCGACCGCACACGAGTACTGGTTATCTAAGCCTGCCCAGGTAAAGCGGTGCGAGTCGGACCTCCCATGCTTATGAACCCTATTGGTTTCATTAGGCGACAGGGCTTGAGAAGTCATTTCATCTCAACGTAGGGTAAACGTCCCACAAAAGTGGAAGCAACGTATTCAAAATGACCTCTACAGTGTTGACGGGGACGTTAAACCTCAAATCAAACAAACAAATTCAATCCCGTTTCAGTAAAATAAAAGCGGGCTAAAAGTCATATTTGACAGCTTTTTTCGGTAACAAACTTTCTCAACGTGTGCTATAAAAATCATGTATAGATCAAAGCACTGACAGAACTGGTGGGTCGATTGTCTTCGAGTGTTGATTTGTACATGTTTCGTTTATCCTTTAAATATCTATACTATAAGCAAAACATGTAGATCCTGATCAGACGCTTGGGTCGATTAATTATCAATTGACAAACGTTACTAACTACAGAAGCTTCCCGCCTTTTATTGACCTCGTGACTATCACTGACCATGTTCAAAATCCATGTACCAGTTAATTTATAGCAGCGCTATAATCTTTCCTTGTGACATCAGTGCGCCGTGTAGACTGGGCCGGGGAACATGGGCATTGCAAACAGTGTAGACCCTGATCAGACGCCGCAGAAAAGAGCTTCATTAAATAACCGGTACCTTCATGGTGTAGATGGTCAGCGAGAGTCACGTGGACAATAGCAGGCGAGAAGCTTCTGTAGGTAGTTACTTTGGGTCGAATGAAAAAAAAGATCGACCCAAAAGGTGGTAAAAATTACAACACGAACACCATGACTAACTTAACAAAGCAACAACCGGACAGAAAATGCGGTATCAGAATACGTTGCGTGTTCAAGATGTATCATTTTGACAGAGCATCAGATTCCTAGACCCTTCGTTTCATCCCATCGGTCAGACGTCGAAATTGATGGCTGGTCAGCTCTAGCCACGCGTGTGTGTGGTGGTGGTGGGGTGAGCGGGTGGGGGGCGGGGGTGTTCAAAGTTCTGTATTCGACGCCCAGGAATCTCCCAAATATGTTCCAGGGGATTCAAATCCGGGCTTCTAGCTAGCCAAGCCAATGTCTCAATTCCGTAACGACGGGGTCTAGCACACAGGTCTAGTTGCAAATGAATCGTTCTCAAAATGTGGCATGACTTCTGGCGCTGAACATGTAAAAATATCCAAACTCCATATTTAAACCGTGATAATGAAGTTGTGGAAAGTTGGTTCTGAGATCTGAGGTCTTCTTTCAACTCTGAGTTGACCATAACAAGATTCCTGTTATGGCTAATCCCTATTCAGAGTTGAATGCACATCGCAGATCACATAGTCAGTTTTGAGTTAGTATGTCGAAATTCGAAATAGTAAATCGAAATTTCGAGTTAGTATGTCGAAATTTCGAGATACTTAGTCGAAATTTCGAGTTATTAAGTCGAAATTTCGAGATACGAAGTCAAAATTTCGAGATACTAAGTCGAAACTTCGAGATAGTAAGTCGAAATTTCGAGTTACTAAGTCGAATTTCGAGATACTCAGTCGAAATTTCGAGTTATTAAGTCGAAATTTCGAGATACCAAGTCGAAATTTCGAGTTTCTAAGTCGAAATTTCGAGATAGTAAGTCAACATTTCGAGATAGTAAGTCGAAATTTCGGGATACTAAGTCGAAATTTCGAGATACCTATCAAAATAAATAAAAGTGTACCTGGCCCCAATGCTCCATCGTATCATCGTGATTTCCTCACCAGATGCAGTTTTGCAGCCAGTGTCGGACCCTGGATAACACAACGCAGAACTGTTCAAGACCGCTGTATCCTATAACTTGTCTACGGAAGGCTTTCTAAGATTTTTTTAAAAAGCTACACGTGTATATTTAAACGAAATTTAGTAACCGGCATAATATGAATTAATAGAGAAGAAGAAGAAGAAGAAGAAGAAGAAGAAGAAGAAGAAGAAGAAGAAGAAGAAGAAGAAGACCATATACCTTGCCACACACCTGTGTCACTGTCACCACCAACACTTCCAATATGTCTAGGGATGGCTTTGTTGAACCGTAAATTTCTCATTTCGTAAATTTCACACCCAAATTTACATATGGTCAATTCCGAAAAATGTTGATGTCTGAATTTTCTGATGTATAAAGAATTGGTAAGTATTTGTCACACCTGTGAAAAACTAGTGCGACTTTTATAGCTATATATATAGGGTGTAAAGAATTGGTATCAATTCCTCACACATGTGAAGAATTCGTTGACAATGTCTGACGTGTAAAGAAATGAAGTATCCGTCACACCTGTGACCTGTGTTTATGGGGTGTGGAAAATTTGTACCACTTACTATTACATGTGTCTTACATGTAAAGAACTGGTACCGATTCCTCACACATGAGAAGATTTGGTACCAATTTCTCACACAAGAGTATAATTGATACCAATACTTCACACATGTGAGGAATCGGTACCAAATCCACACAGAAGCCTCCGTGGTGTAGTGGTTACGCTACTCGCCTTGTAAACTTGGGGTCGCAGGATCGATCCCTGGCTTCTCCGGACTTTCGGATGAGTCTTTAAACCGAGGTCCCGTCTCCATATGACCTTAGTTGTTGATGGGACGTAAAACTCAAACACTCACGCACACACCAAATCCACACACACATGAAGAATCTCATTTAGTTGGCTTTCAACTTTCACTGGCTGTAATAGTTTCTGAAAAATTTATTATTTTATTTTTTTCCTATAGAAAAGGATAGGTTGTAAAATTTGACCGTGTCTGGAGATAAGTTCGGGGTAATCCTAAGATCATCATTTGAACAAATTATGATGTGCTGGAGTCCTATCTGTTGCATACAAAGTTTCTTGACTGGTCCTAGAGAAGCTTTTCAATGGTTTAAGCATATATGGGTGTGGTAGCCATCTTGGTCATGTGATCCAGATGCCGCGAACAAACTAGCGTTCCCCCTACCCAAAGAGGTTCAAAACATAGTGGCTTTGATTGGCCAATCGGTTTTCAGACATTACGAAAAACGTATGGGGCGCCGTTTTACTATTTAATCCGTATTTATAGATATCCATAAATCGAATTATGGATATCCATAATTCGATTTATGGATATAATTAATTTAGATCGATTTATGGATATCCATATTTCGAATTATGGATATCATTAATTCGATTTATGGATACCCATTATTCTTCTGATTTATGGATATCCATAATTCAAATCGATTTGTGGATATCCATAATTCGAATTATGGATATCCATAAATCACCGCCAAAGCTTTTGGTTTAATGATTTCTTCCTAAAACACGTGATTGTTTATTGTAAAGATTTTCAAAATCTTAAAGGGCTTCATCATCGCTGGAAGATGATGGCCGGTCAAAGGGACCTATCTGCCGTGCAGCCTTTTCAGCCCGTAAGGCTTCCAAAGCAACGGACGGCATACGCTGAACGCCCGCAATGTGTGCAGTTAAACCAGCCGTAAGATCTGGAAATTCCGGCCAACGCATCCGGTCCCTCTGGAATCACCTCTTTGAGGACTGCGCACCTAATCGGACGTAAGGTTATAATGATCCAAACAGGCAATCCGTGCATGCTTTCTGGAGAAAAATGCACATGGTCGATATATATAGTATTAACATATATCAATATAACACACTATTTGACGGCCCCTGCCCATCGGGGCTTGAAGAAATATATGTGCTGCATGATGCTTCCACGCAGAGCTGAAACCGACCCGCACACGCGTACTGGTAAACCGCTTAGAGGATCTAAGCCTGCCCAGGCAAAGCGGTACGAGTCGGCCCGTCCATGTTAATAAACCATTTTGGTTCATTTGGGCGGCAGGGCTTGAGATGTCATTTCATCTCAAGGTCGGGTAAAAGTCCCACAAAATTGGAAGCAACGTCTCCAAAATGACCTTTACAGAGTTGACGGGGGCGTTAAACCTCAAATCAAACAAACAAATACTCTACTTAAGATGCATGGAGTACCTAGCAGATTCAGATATATCTCCTCCCCCCCCCCCCCGCCCCGCACCCATTGGGGCTTGGAGAAATAGATTTGGCTGCATGAGCTGAGCGTACTGGTAAATCGTTTAGAAGGTCTAAGTCTGTCCAAACAAAGTCGTGCGAGTCAAAGGGCGACAGGGATTGAGATGTTTGTTTTTTGTTTGTATTTGAGTTTAACGGCACTGTCAACACTAATTTAGGTCATTTTCGAGCCGGTCAGTTTACCTATCCATACATTTCCTGGGCAGGCTTATACGTAAGCAGTTTACCAGTACAGTGCACATTCTTTCGCCAGAAACTGACAACTGCCCTTCTTGAATCAGCGGAAGGGAGAGAATGACTGTAGAAAATATTTCATGATCAATCTCCACGAAAGAATGTTGCCGACCCCGGCAGGTATCGAACCTGCTTCCTCCTGATCACCAGTCAGACGCGCATCCGACAGAGCTACTGAAGCCGGCGGGATTGAGATGTCATTTAATCTCAATGAAGGCTTAATGACCAACATAACTGGAAGCAACGTCTCCAAAATGCCCTAAATAACATTGAAGGGGATGTTAAACCTCAAATCAAACAAAACATATCTCTCCCACACCAAAGGCCACCACTAAGCCTACCCGACATTACCTCCACCTCCATCCCGGCTTTTATTACACACCTAAATCGGAAATCTGACGCGAATAGTCGAGTTTTTTTTTTTTTTTTTTTTTTTTTTTTTTTGCAAAGGGAGCAGTCATTATTCATTAGGTTTTATTTGCAGCGGAGAATTATGGATATCCATAATTCGATTTATGGATATCCATACATCAGCCGACAAATGGATATTCATAATTCGAATTAAGGATATCCATAATTCGATTAATGGATATCCATATTTCGATCTAAATTAATGATATCCATAAATCGATTTATGGATATCCATAATTCGATTTATGGATATCCATAATTTGATTTATGGATATCCATAAATCAGCCGAATAATGGATATCCATAATTCGATTTATGGATATCAATAAATCGAATAATGGATATCCATTATTTGATTTATGTATATCATTAATTCACATCGATTTATGGATATCCATAATTCGAATTATGGATATCCATTATTCGAATTATGGATATCCATTAATAATTATGGATATCCATAAATAATAATGGATATCCATAATTCGAAATATGGATATCCATAATTCGAATTTTGGATATCCATAAATAATTATGGATATCCATAAATACGGAATAAAATAGTAAAACGGCGCCCCATAAACAAGCCTCTCACTATGAAACTTTTCGCATGGAAATACTGAATTATGCTTATTTCTGCTCTAAACATAGATTGAGGACACTCGTTAGAATAGCCTCGACGAGGCGGTTCTAACGAATACCCACAATCTGTTTTTGCTGAAATTAGAAAAATAATATATACGCCTGTAAACCTCAGTTTTACTATATAAAATCGGGGTGTACGGGGGTCAATATTACATAGGCGTGTTTTTGTGATGGATAAGATGTTTGCAGAATGTGAACGGACGACGACGGATGCCGGGGCATGAGTATACTCACTTGCTGAGCTTGCGGCTAGGGTGAGCTAAAAAGCTAATGGCCAATCTCATTGGTGACGGGCCTCCGTGGCCTAATGGTTAAGAGCGCTGACTCTTGATCATTAGGTCTCTCACCGCTGTGGTTCGAGCCTCGTCCGGGTCACATGTCAGATGCCAAGTTCTGCAACGGAAGGACAGGTGGTTTTTCTCCGGGTACTCAGGTTTTCGCCCACAAAATTGGAAGAAACGTCTCCAAAATGACCTTTACAGTGTTGACGGGGACGTTAAACCTCATATTAAACAAACAAAACAAAGCAACGATAGTTTATTATCACTCAGCCATTTCAAACAAACAAACAAAGCCTGACGAAGAATGCAACAGTTATTTTATTGTTTAACGTGGGTTAATTTCCAGTAAATCTGTCCCTTATACGCTCGTTGAATCATCGACATCCGTACCCAGTAACGTCGACAACCGTACCCCGCAAACTTTCACTTCATCGACAGCCGTATCGATGAAACTATAAACAGTTCCACAGATGCATATAAAGACATGTTTACAC
This sequence comes from Lucinisca nassula, assembly GCA_963580285.1. Lineage (NCBI taxonomy): Eukaryota > Metazoa > Mollusca > Bivalvia > Lucinida > Lucinidae > Lucinisca > Lucinisca nassula. The sequence goes on along the minus strand of OY757024.1, from coordinate 77,017,226 downwards.
ACAAATAAAAGGTTATCGCGTATGTTAATGATGTATCTGCATCATTTCGTCCTCGATATTCCATGACACTGAATAAGAGCCACGCATTTCCCCGGAAGTACTTATTTTATAAATTTTCCCGTTTAATTCCGCTCAGCGTCAAAACAGGCTATTAGTCAGACTTTCAAAACACTTGAAACAACAGCAAACTATTTCACAAACGATTTGACACCACAAAAATGGACAGACATACACAAAAATAACACATTTACAGCGAATTTATCGACTACCCTCCTCTGTCGACATCCGTACTGCTCGGTCGAAAACCGTATTTCTCGGTCGACAGCAGCTTTACACAGTACCGGCTCGGTCGACAACACAGGGGTATAGAAAATGGTATTACCCCCGTGATAAAGTTATTTTAATATTCGGTACCACTAGGTTAAAATGTGATTCATAAAGATGCAAATTTTAGGATTAAATTGAGTCAAAAATGTTTCTAGCGCCCTGTTAACAATACTCATATGTTATATAGAGGATCTTACATGAGTGTCCATGCATTATTGAATTTATTAAACGAGTTGAGGAAAAGGGATAAAATGCGAGGCTGTGCCGAGCATTTTAATCCGTTTTCTTCAACGAGAACGAGTTGAGGAAAAGGGATAAAATGCGAGGCTTTGCCGAGCATTTTAATACCTTTTCTTCAACGAGTTTAATAAATTCAGCAATACATGAGCACGAATGCAAGATTCTATTCATCATATGACATTTAAAACGAATTTTATTCATGGTTTTTTAACATAAATGCCAATATTTTTGCATTAGTAAACGCGACGTCGTTAAGGACGTCGTACATGTAACGTTACGGGGAGTATCTAACTAATTTGCATACTTAATCCACTAGTAGATTATTGAATTTATTACATGGCGTTATTACACTCTCAGACGCGACGTCATATGATAAAATGTGGTTAAGCATTGCGAAAACACTTTTATATAGTAAAATTGGGGTTAAGAGGGGTATACCTTATTTTTCTTATTTCAGCTCTAAAATAAAGATTGTGGGTTCTCGTTAGAACCGCCTCGATGAGGCGGTTCTATTCTAACGTGTTCCCACAATCTATAATTTGAATAGGAATAAAAAATATCACAATTTTTCATCTTAAGATTTTCTTCTTTTTTTTTTGTGGTAGAACTTACGATGTATTTGTATAAGCGTGTTTTCGTATTGTTAATATTTGGCACCACTAGGTTAAAATCTGAGTCATAAAAATGCAAATTTTAGAATGAATAAATTGAATCCAAAATATTTCTAGCGCCCTGCTAAGAATACTCTGTGATAATGTGGTTAAGCATCACGAAAACACTAAAATGATTTGGTGCAGTACACATGTTATACGACAGACCGCATGCATGATAGTAAAATAGAAATGGAAGCAATGATCAGGAATCGATACAATTAACCCACAGCTCCCCAATCACGGTTGATAACTTTGCTTCCCTCTTTAATTGCACGCCGGTGGGTCAGACCTCAGAATCTGTGGCATTTAAAGCATAAGGGCAAACGTAGGGTTTCTTTTGCTCCAGCATTTCAGTTATTTCTTGCTGTCGAGTCCTCACCGTTGTTTCCCCCTGTGGTGGTTTGATTTTTGTGTTCTCGGAGATGTTGCACTGATGAGCTGTTAGGCGTACATGCATACTGGACAAATTATTTGTCTAAATCGCGACGGAAGTTAGGCGAGGATTGCGGTCGGGTAAAATCGATTTAAGCCACCCACCCCAGCGAGTGAACTTTAAACTTTAAACTTCTTTCTTGTTCCAAAAAAGAAGTGAAGGCAATGCTCAGGCATGGCGGCCATATTGGTTATGTGATACAGCCCTCCCGAACAAACTTTCGTTCCCCCTACCCATAGAGGCTCCACATGTAATTTGGTTTCAATTGACCAAGTAGTGTCAGAGGAGAAAGTAGAAGTAAAACAACGATCAGGAATTGATACAATTAACTTACTCCATCCATAAAAGACACCAAAGGGAAAGAAATACAAACATTAAGCGACCAGACCATAATGGAAACCTAAACAAAGGAAGGCCATATGGACAGTTACTTTCCCACAAAATGGCCATATGGCCATCCAAAATTAAAAGACACAAGTGATACACACAGTAAGTAACAAACAACAACATAAATAAATCGCAACAGAAGAGCCGCCTTGGAACGGTCAGTGGAAGATTTCCACTGGGGGGCTTAAATCGATTTTACGTGGCCACAATCCTCGCCCTTACTTCCGTCGCGATTAAGACAAATAATTTGTTCAGTCCGCATGAAGGCCTCCTAACTCACCAGTGCAACATCTCCGTGAACACAGAAATCAAAGAACCACAGAGGTGAGACAACGGTGAGGACTCGACAGCAAGAAACCACTGAAATGCTGGAGCAAAAGAAAACCAACAGTTAGACTCCGATGAGCCCGACCAGAGACAGAGCATCAGGCACCAACCAACATTATCTCTTTAATTTTCAATAAGCCTTTACGTTGGAGCCGTCATAGAATCTGAGGCCTGACCCACCGGCGTGCAATTAAAGAGGGAAGCAAAGTTGCCAACCGTGATTGGGTTAACTACCATGCATGCAGTCTGTCGTATAATATCCATGTTGTACCCAATCTTTTTATATCGAAGAATGATTTTACGAAATTGGGTGCTGAAGTCATTGCGGTTATATATTTTTCTGAATTTATATACTAAGTCACCATAAAATTCGGGTTCCGATAGACCTTGTTGCAGAAGAGATTTAAGTCCAATATTGAATTTTGAAATTAAATCAGAATGGCGTCTATAAAAATTTGAAAAGGCTTTGCGTATTTTATGGTACCGATAACCCTGATTAAGGAGTTTAGCCGTTAATAATTTATTACGAGTGTTGAAGTCAGTTACATGACTACACACTCTAGCAAATCGAATTAATTGCGAAATATAAACGCCATAGGATGGCGCACGAGAAACTTGTTTGAAAATGTTTACGACGCAGACGACGGACGACGGACAAATGCCTAACTATAATCTCGCCCGGAGCCTTCGGCTCTGGTGAGCTAAAACGACAGTATATATTGCGATAAGCTGTCGGAAAACCGACGTCATCACGTAACGTCGCTCTTCATTGACTGTCATTTTATTTTATGCAGCTCATGGCGCTTGTCGTTTTGTACAAAATAGTACAGTTTTTAACTAAACAACCGACTGTCCATTAGAATTGGGCTATCTGTACTGAAAATTGTCATTTGGTGTGGTAAACTGGTGGTTTAACGGGACACAAATTGCGTTTTACGGCTCCGCTAATGTGTCGCCGTAAAACGGAATTTCCGACTGTAAACCATCGACTTACCACTCCAAATGACAATTTTGAATTCCATTATTTTACAAATGTTATATGAAAAAAAAAAAAAAAAAACACTAAACCTTTACGAAAACACGACTATACAAATACATTGTTACCTTTATCGCCGAAAAATGAGAATTTTAGGATGAAATATTGAGACATTTTTCTTATGTCTGCTCAAAATATAGATTGTGGGTTCTCGTTAGAACCGCCTCATTGAGGCGGTTCTAACGAGTACCCACCTTCTATATTTCAGAGCAAATATATGAAAATAAGATCTACCCCTGCAAACCCCAGTTTTACTACATAAAAGTGGGGTGCAATGGGATCGAATCTATAGAAGCGTGTTTTCGTGATGACAGTATGGACGTGTACAGGCTGGAATGAGACTGTGCTTGTCAGGTACCGTCTTGTAGGTTATATTCTCCACAGTAAGATACAATTTTTAAACCGATAATACGTTTTGTTTTTCAAGTGCTTCCGTTGACATACCGATCCTGAATGTTGGAAACGGCAAACCATAGAAACGTAATTAAGTATAATATAGAGACAGAATCCCTGCGCTGATTCCTAAAATAATGATCGTGTCTGTAGAATCAGAGAATATGACAAATTTACAAAACTGTAAATAGTAGTTGATAATGGGTTCAAATTTGTCACTTGGGGATGTAAATCATTAATTATATGGTTGCATAAAGCAACTCGTCGACAGTAAAATGTAAAAATTCCGACAGTAAAACACATGATGTACCTCCGCCGGTGATTATATTTCATACAGTTAGCCCGATTCTAACGCACTTGTCCACCATAAGTCTATTTTTGAGAAATCATGTGTTGCCCGATTGAAAATCTAATCATCTGATGAAAATAAAATGCCAACACTATTAAACGTTATCCGACGGCATTTCGCACATTTATTTGAACGTGCATTGTAATCTAACCTTAAAACAGTTTTGATAAGATAAATAGAGGATATTTACTTTTTTTAGATGAATACCACAAATATTTCTTCGTGTATGTGGAAATTCTGATGTTTTCATCACACGGGATGAAATAACTTTAGTTTTTATCAAAACAAAGTTTTTGTTTTATTTTATATGTGTGTTCGACAATGTGCTGTAACTGAAGAGGTGTTCGTTACATGCTTCGCACTCGTGAAAATGTCTGGTGTTTTCAACGCACTCAATGAAATATTAGTATTTATCGTAAAAAAGGAAATATTCTTATTATTTTATACGCAAAACAAACTAAAAAAAGTAGCTCGGTCTGCTACTGTTAACAATAACACCCTCCTACTGTTAACAATAACACCGTCATGCAATTTTTCACACTGTGGAAATATCATATATAAACGTACGGTGAAAATATCGCTTTTATTTCCTTCACATATGCACTGATTTCACTGTCAAGTATAAAATAAAAAAGAGGACAACATAGAAACAGCAACTTAAAGGTATAACACGCGAGGTTTTATATGGCCTAGAAAATCTTGTTCACACCATACATTTTAGTTCTGTGGTGTATTCCTTGCCATCAACGGATAACCTGTTCACATTACATATATGCACTTTTTGATATCCAGCTTAATATTTGAGCCATGGATTTTAAAAATTTAAAAAATACCACTGCATATTTCGCACATGGCAGCTTACATTCCATGCTGATCACCCAAAAAGAAAACAAAAAAATAGCACCGCAAGCGGGTGCTATGCACGGCTGGTTCTTCATACTTCACAAAGGAAGATTAATTAATCAAATTGCATGCTAGAGTTATGGAACTTGGTCAGAATGTCGCTCTTGTGATGATACAGACGTGCGTCATGTTTCATGCGCCTGGGTAAGATACTTTTGGAAATATGGCCAAGGTTAAAGTTGTTTGTTAAATTTTTAATATATGGTCTAAGTTCAAAGATAAGATCATAGGTCAAAACACGTGGAATTTTGAAAGTTGTATGGTTTGTGGTATCAAAATGAGATACCAAAATGTTTTCCTGAAACGGCTGATTTCTCGTATGTCACAAAAGGAGATATATCACTCAAATTGCATGATGGAGTTATGGAAGTTGCCAATAGTCAGAATGTAGCTCTTGTGATCATACAAACCTGTGTGAAGTTTTATGAGGCTAGGGCACATACTTTTGGAAATATGGCCAATGTTGACGTTTTTGGTTACATGTTCAAAAAATATGTCAAAATTCCGAGGTCAAAGTCACTTGTCCAATAGCTTGGTATCAATATAAGGGTCTAGCCCTAAGAAACATCCATGGGAAGTCTGAAGGCTTTGTGATATTAAACTGAGAGATAAAGCTTTAAAAAGGGAGAGAGAGAGAAAGGGGGAGATAATTTAGCTGAATTGCGCTATATAGGTATGGAACTCGGACAGAATGTAGCTCTTTTGATGGTATGTGTGTTAAGTTTCATAAAGGTAGGCCAAATACCTTTGGAAAATGATCAGGGTTAAAGTGTTTTGTTTAATACTCGAAATATAGTTCAAAAGTCAAGGTCACAGTCAAAGGTTGAAAAGTTTGGTATCAATGGAAAGGTCTTGCCCGACGGAACATCCATGTGAAGAATGAAAACTATGTTAAAAAAGTATTGAAATCCGATGAAAAAATGTGTTTCAGAAACAAAATACAGTCGAACTTCAATGGCTCGAACACCTTTGGGACCTCGAAAATCTGTTTGAGACAGGGGTAGTTCGAGCCACTGAGGGTTACTGTCAGGATACATAACGAGATACTTTTAGACATCTTTTTGGTGTTCTATAATGAAAATGTATGCTGTGTGTATTCAGTAGAATCGCCTCATCGAGGCGATTCTAATGAGTACACATAACATACATTTAAAAGATAATAGACTGATATCTCCCTAATTATCCCCACTATTTCTTATGTAGAGGATTTCGCTAGGGGCTCAAGAATGGGTTCGACACAGCCATGGTAAACGAGCGGAGTCTTTGGCTCACGGGGTCAGTAACAGCTTTTTGGGTATAGCAAAAGCATATTGGTGCAGAAATAGATATGATATAACGAATATGTTATCCGACATACGTCATGCTGGGTTGTCGATACTACACGCTTTGAGTGCACGCCAATGGAGTATGTTTATAAATCTGTAACATGTAAGAGATCAATCACAATTGTTAATCGCCTGTTTTATTTCCACGCCCATTTATCTTAAACCACCCATCTGTTTAACACGTCCTTGTAATAATAAAACACTGAACACTGTGCTGGGATCTATTATATTCTTATTTGTGCTCAAAAACATACATTGTGAGTCAAAAAGAGCATTGAGACGAACGAACGCCGTCAATCAGTGTTTGGACTAGAAATAAGAAAATAATAATAATAGTATAAAAAAAAACATTTGCTAAACAGGATTATTTGTTTCAACATTGACCCTTTTAAGAATGAGTTAATGCTAATGTAACATGAAGCCATCCTTCTCAGAAAATATCCATAATTAAAGACCAAAGCCATCAAATATTACAAGGGGCAGCCACTAAAATTATCGTCATCCTATATCATAAGAGGATTAATAAAATTCTGAATGCTGCAAAATAATACACAACCCAAAATCCATTGATAAATGTGTTTAGGTTTCCGTAAAGATTAATTCATCGTGGACTTCCATTTAGGCCGCGCCAATCAAAAAGGACTCTTTAAGCAATTTGATCAGTTTTTGTTCTGCGATATTTTGATGCCCGGTGACCCATGTTTTTTTTTTTTTTTTCATGTACACTTTAAAAGCTACAGTCTATCAGAGTGGCAACGGATTTACTGTATGCAGATGCTCTAAATACCATTCCGCTTGGCACGGGCAGTTCCTAAGAAATGGCCAAATGGTGGATTATTCAACTAAAAGATTCCAATGACAAAATAAGCTAGGCATCTTAAACACATTACCTTAACAATGCCATGAACCGAACACATTTGTTTGACTCATATTCATGTTTTCAAGGGTGTTCACTATATAGATGTGATCGTATGGCATTTTTCATACGATAATCCACATATATCAGCAGTCGACCCATACCAGGCCTTGGGCCGATATGCAAAATACCATTTCCTAATCCTAACCTTTGTCGTTTTATGTTCAACGCTCTTTTAAATCAAGGAAATGATTTTTAATACTTTTCTTAATGACAAGAACTTTATGTGTGTACAGAATCTTATTAATAAATTCCAAGATCGACAAAGAGTATTGACCAGACCAGTGGCCATTACTGGTTATAACCGGTCATTAGTGGTCGATTGGCGGTAAATTCGTCAGTTGAATAACCGTGGGCAGCCGAAGATATTTAGCATTATACTTGCTATCCTCTTTTTTACTGGACCCTACAAACAGTCTTAACAAAACATGAATTTCATGAGGTACTGTTGATTAAATCTTACTTCAGAGGCCGTAATACATACAAGTTCAAAATTATAAGTCTTAATAAAAAGATTGGCTACAATATAAATGTTATACGACAGACTGCATACACGATAGTTAACCAAATCACGGTTGATAACTTTGCCTCAATCTTTATTTGCACGCCTGCGGGTCAGGCATCAGATCCTGTGAGGGTTCAAGCGTAAAGACTTACTTATAATTAAATTAAATTTTATGTAATGCTTGTTGGTACCTGATTCTCTGTATCTGGTCGGGCCCATCGGAGTCTAAATTGCTCCAGCATTTCAGTTATTTCTTGCTGCCGGGTCCTCACCGTTGTTTCATCTCTATGGTTATTCCAAACATACTAGGGAGAGATACGTTTTAGATTCAAGATCCCCGTGTTATACTGGAAACCCCAAAATAAGACAACGAAAAACAGTACAGGCTCAGGGCAGACGCTGCAAAATGTTCTATCTGATCAGAACCTTCATCGCTTGCGAAAAATAGTGCTGTAATAGAAACACATGCGAGAGTTTGGAAGAATGTTACCAGAGGTATGGTAAAGGGTGTGAGATATGGGATATGAGACATGGCATCATGTGATAACGCCTTAGCGAAGGTGATATGCACACGGATTCAACGTACGTGTCGCATTTTCGGAAACAAAATATATAGTAAATATATGATAATTTCTTTTATCATATAACGTTGCTATTATTTAGCAGATGACATCATGTGATAAAAGTTCTTGCACACCAGACAAGTAAATCCGTGATTTTACCCTGGGATAGAAATTTATGTTCTGACCCTGGTGTTCCGACCCAAACTCGAATATTCCCGCGTGTTTGATAAATGTACTGGTCGAATACGACCACGTATGCGCCGTCGTTAAGGTTGACGTCATGTACCTTACGTGACGTCACCAAACATTCCTGTAGTGTCATCACAATATGGCGGACGTTGGTAACCGAAGTGACTGCAGCATTAAAAATCTGGCTAAAAATGGAAGGTATGCAAGAAAAAAATCCTAGTGGATGGAAAAATCCGTCCCTCGGGATCCTCGGGACGGATTTTTCCATCCACCCCTCACATCCATATAAGATTCTTATATTTTACAACCTATTGCCAACAACCCTATAGTTTACGGCCCCCGCCCATCGGAGCTTGAAGAAATATATGGGCTGCATGATGATTCCACGCAGAGCTGAATCCGACCCGCCCACGAGTACGGATAAACAGCTTAGAGGATCTAAGGCAGGCAAAGCGGCGCGCATGGGTCGGACCGTCCATGCTTATAAACCCTATTGGTTTCATTGGGCGACAGGGCTTGAGATGTCATTTCATCTCAATGTCGGTTAAAAGTTCCACAAAATTGGAAGCAACGTCTCCAAAATGACCTTTTCAGTGTTTACGGGGACGTTAAACCTCAAATCAAACAAATAAAAAAAAACCCCTATAGTTTGGCCTGATCTTTTTTTCTGCAATAAAATCGAATAAACGTCTAAATATAATAAACCGAATCTTACGTTCGTCGTAATTTCATCTCGCCGTAGGCTCGTTTAATAAATTTCATATGAAATTACCACTCATAAAAGCCTCTATATTTCTGTCTCAAGCATTTAGGCAGTTCTGAGGAGCATCAATAGCTTCGGTTATAACTGAAAAAAAAAATCCAAAGTTCAATAAACAATTGGTTTTGTTTGTTTGTTTGGTAACAGGACACTTCGGCCCCAAAACCACCTCGGCCCCTAGACACTTCGGCCCCTAGACACCTCGGCCCTAAAACCAGCTCGGCCCCACATAAAATTGAAACCCTAGACGGGTCGGCCCCTGGACACCTCGGCCCCAAGACACATCGGCCCCATATACCTAGACACTTCGGCCCCACTTTGCTTTTCACGGAGATCGGGTTGGATGCCCGATGAGTTTTTTTTTTTTTTTTATTATTTTTATTTGCTGATTTGATTATTTTGATAGGCTGCCACGAATATTTGATCCTTTAATATTTATATTTATTATATATTATAACGTTACTAAATAGAAAATCTATATGTCCATTTAAGAAGAATGGAAGATACATTTGAAAATTCCCCTCTTTTATTTCAATGTATAATTCTAATTGCATTGCAGCATGATTTAGAGCAGGCTCTTTTTTCTACATTTCTGCTCTTTTGATCATCTTTAGGCTTTTTTATTATCCGAAATAATACCACACCACTAAAATACTTTTTAAATTAATTTCAATAAGAACATGAAACCTAATTATCCTTACTAATCGGATGGAAATCTGGATGGGTCGGTGGATGGGGCCGTAAAACCAAAAAAAAAAAAAAAAAAAGCATTCCTCGGTTTCGTCAATCATGGTTATCTTATATTTGTTAACATATTTATATAATTATTTTTTTTTTTGGCCTCGGTAGCTAAGTCGGTGATCAGGAGGACAAGGGTTCGATACACACCGGGGTCGGCAACTTTCTTTCGTGGAGATTGATTATGAAATCTTTTCTACGGTCATTCTCTCCCTTCTGCTGATTCAAGAAGGGCAGTTGTCACTTTCTGACGAATAACATGTGCACTGTAATGGTTAACCGCTTACGTATAAGCCTGCCCAGGATAAGTGTGGATAGGTAAACTGCCCGGCTCGAAAATGAACTAAAATAATGTTGACTGGGCCTTTAAACTCCAATACAAACAAACAATTTATTTATTATTGATTTATTTGTTTATTTATTTATTTATTAGGTAATTATCAGTGTTCAGGTTCGCTGAACTAGAACTATCCTCGTAAGTAAACCAATTAATTTAATGTATGCTTGCAATTCAAAAACTGCATGAAAAACGGTGCAGATCCGGTTCAGAGGGCAGAAGCAATCTGATCAGGATCTACACTGTTTGCAAAGATAAGGATTATCGTGTTCAGCGGGGTAATGATTAACGAATTTCAGGTTAGTACACTATTTAGCAAAAAGTTATACAAGAACAATTAATTATTGACTTTAATTAGTAAAGTGTGAAGCTCAATAAACAACCAGGCGTTACTAATCCCTTTTCCCCCAATAAAGAGATCCTTGATGATAAGCAGATCATTGTTATCAATTTTCACACATTTGATTGTCATTCTAGCTCCTATTAAAGGCGAACAGAAAGGAGTATATTGTTTACTTTATTTATTTATTTATTTATTAGTCACATTTCTGACTATCAGCCACTCAAATTACTTGATGCATGTGTACTTTATGTATTGGTGGCAAACAGTGTAGATCTGGATGTGTATACTTCTATTTTTGTAGGAATTGCTCAGTATGTGTCCATTGTTATCGATGTTCACACATTTAGAAATTCCTATTTGATTGTTATTTCAGCTCATATTTAAAGACGGACAGTAACAAGTATACTGTATAATTTATTTATTTATTTATTTATTAGTCACATTTCAGACTCTCAAATTACTTGATACATGTATATTGTATTCATTTTAAATTCGCAAACTGAATGACAGTGTAGATCCAGATCAGATGGATCTGGATGTGCACTGAGTGCAAAGTCTTCATGGCCCGATATATTTTTGTAGAAAAGGCTCATTGACTATCAGTATCAAATATTCACAATTAGAACAGCCCGCTAAACCCCACTTTTCGTGATGCTGATTCAAGGTCAACAACACGGTTGAGGGCGGCGGGGGATTATCTGTCCTTTAGAGTGTAGTCCAAGTTAACCTGAAAATGTCGTGTATGCGTTGTTATATTTATTATAAACGTCTCACTGGTTATTTTTATATGAAATAAAAGTAGCAATAAAATAACTTGATCTTATTTCCTAACAACTTTAGAAGATTCCGTAAAACCAAAATATATAGCGAAAAGTTGATAAAAATTATATTTCTTACTTCTGTTCGAAAACATAGATCTTTGATACTGGTTCAATCGTTCTCAGGGAGATGGTTTATCGCACAGACCTGTTAACTTATATGAAAGGGATCTAAGAAATGACTAGTTTGCATACACATATTAATATTAAACTAGTTGTGATTAAAGGTTGCCACAGACGCATTCTGATCAGTCCTGCACATTGAGACGGTAGAAGCCTCCGTGGTGCAGTGGTTACGCTACTCGCCTTGTAAACCAGGGATTGCCGTATCGATCCCGGGCTTTTCCAGACTTTCGGATGAGTCTTTAAACCGAGGTTCCGTCTTCGTATGACCATAGCTGTTGGTGGGACGTAAAACTCAAGCACTCACTCACTCTTGAGACGGTTCTAACCAGTACACACAACCTGTATCTTGGAGCAGAAATAAGAATTACGAAAACACGCCTATACAAATGACTTGTAAACTTTACCGCCGAAAAAACGAACAGTATAAGAGGAAAAATTGTGACATTTTTATTATTTCTGCTCAAATAAGAAAAATAAGGTTTACCCCTTTTAACCCCAATTTTACTATATAAAGTGGGGTTCAGGGGGTCAAATTATAAAGGCGTGTCTTCGTGATGTAAATTATGTATGCCCCTATGAGCCCCAGTTTAAACCATATAAACTGGGGTTTAGCAGGGTCTTCATTACATGGGCTTGTTAACATGATGTTTTGTTTGTTAGATTTGACGTTTAACGCCCCAATCAACACTGTATCGGTCATTTTCGAGACGTTGGCTCCAATTTTGTGGGAATTTTACGCGACATTGAGATGAAATGACATCTCAAGCCCTGCAGCCCAATGAAACCAATAGGGTTTATAAATATGAACGGTCCGACTCGCTCTGCTTTAGAACCTCTAAGCGGTTTACCAGTACTCATGTCGCAGGCTGTCGGTTTTTGAAGTCCCGATGGGCGGGGCCGATTTTAACATGATATAAATGCCCATACCCTAACAGATATCAAAAGTGGGGCCGAGGTGTCTTTGGGGCCGAGATGTCTAGGGGCCGAGGTGACAGTGGGGCCGAGGTGTCTAGGGCCGAGGTGACTAGGGCCGAGGTGTCTAGGGCCGACTTGGTTTTGGGCCGACCTGTCTAGGGGCCGAGGTGGTAGTGGGGCCGAAGTGTCTGGAAATCGTTTGTTTGATTTGAGGTTTAACGTCCCCGTCCGCACTTAAGGTCATTTTGAAGACGTTGCTTCCAATTTTGTGGGACTTTTACCCGACATTGAGATGAAATGACATCTCAAGCCCTGTCGACCAATGAAACCAATAGGGTTTATTAGCATGGACGGTCTGCCTCGCACCTCGGTTCCTGGACAGGTTTAGATCCTCTGAGCGGTTTACCAGTACTAGTGTGCGGGCCGGATTCAGCTCTGCGTGGAAGCATCATGCAGCCCATATATTTCTCCAAGCCCCTATGGGCGGGGGCGGCATAAACAATTGGTATGTTCAGAGATATTGAAGTCAGCTTAACTTCATCATGAGAACAGGTCCGTGAAATTTACACCCCCTTAAACCCCACTTTATATAGAGTAAACTGGGGTTTACGCGGGTATATATTATTTTTCTTATTTCTGCTCCAATACATAGGTTGGGGGTACTCGTAAGAACCGCCACAGCGTGGTGGTTCTAACGAGCACCTACAACCTATGTTTGCAGTATAAATAAGAAAAATATCACGGATTTTCATCAGAAAAAGTAGCCATTTTTGAGATGTGAAAAAATGCAATATGTTGCACGGGTGTGTTATCGTAATGGCATGGGTATGTTATCCCGGTGATGGAATAGAAAATCAGTTTGTGTTATAAAGGATACAGTATTGCTCCCGTCGGACATTTTTTCTAAACTACAGAAAGTCGTTACGCATACAAGAATATTCTTAAAATGTTCGCAAATTGAAACTCCGATCAAACTGGTCGTCCGCGCAGACAGATCAGGGTCTTGGCAAGACGTCTAATTGACTATTATAGACTCACATCTGTAAGCGAAAAGGAAATTATATGTTGTTTTTGAGTGAATACACCACTTTTTTCACACATCTGTGAAGTCTAATTAAAGCAGATCAATTATCTCAAACTTTACTTAGCTACACCAATCTTATTTCCATTTTCAACAATATGATTGTCCTAATATGTATATAAATTAATAATAAGATTACGTGCAGATTGCCTTATTCTACGAAATGATTGTTGGCTCTAACAATCTGCGTATCTGATTCGAATATATTGATCTTCCTAGAGCCAACGTTATATAAAAGCTGTGCTGAGATTAAAATCCGCCCATTTCACCAAAGTCTGTCAATTTGTATTTGGAGGTAATTTGTCTCGGAATAAAAGTCCGACTGGCTTGCATTTTGCGTTTCTAAAACATTATAATAATGTACTGGACAAATAGTTTGTGTTTCAAACATTTCAATTTTGTGCGTAGTTTTACTTGATAAATCTTGGGATATGGGTACAATAAACGAGCGCTAAAATGGTTTCAATCTCAGTTTTATTGTTAAGAAACAGGCACTATTTTGAAAAGAATATCAAGTTTGCCACTCAAACAGCCAGCATGCAATTACCAAACATCTGTGTATATGCGCGAACGCGGTTTTGTAGATCGCTTTAGCAGTTGTTCCTTAACGTTTGTCTTTTAATATTTCATGCTACAACCCATCTTGTTAAAGGGACTGTGTATTCATTAATGCTTCAATGACATTTTAAAGAATCACAGTACAGAACAGAACAGTGCACAGGTAAGTACTAGATTACAGGGTCCCCGCCCATCGGGTTTTTGAGAAATAGATTGGGCTACATGCTTCAACGCAGAGTTAAAACCGACCGCACATGAGTACTGGTAAACTGTTTAGAGGGCCGAAGTTTACCCAGGCAAAGTGGTGCGGGTTGGACAGTTCCTACACATAAACCCTTTTGGTTTGCTTGGGCGGTAAGGATTGAGATATCATTTCATCTCAGTGTCGGGTAAAAAGCCCACACAATTGGAAGTAACATCTCCAAACTGCCCTAAATAGTGTTGACGGAGAGGTTAAACCTCAATTCAAATAAGCTACATTTACATGCCACCGTACTGATCCAAAGTATCAGGACAGACAGGCCTACGCAAACAGTGAAGACCCAGATCAGACTGATCACTGTTTGAAATTCCGTTGGCATTTTGGTTCCCTTGCTGGATTGCGAAACAATGGAGAATAACAGGAAGTCCTCGAGGTGTACGAATTTTTAGGATTTTTACGGGTATTATAATAAGTTCTTGTGGGTAAGTGATGTGCTATTTCCCTTGTGCATCTGAGGATACTACGACCGATAGTAGTACCAGCAACCGTCGAAATAAATAACAACTGAATCATTTAAAAAAGAAATTCAATTCCGCTATTGATGCTTATTCTGTTTTTAAAAGCATATCTAGACGTTTCTTTTGCATTATGATAACAAGTCATTTTTATGTAGAGAAAACTGGGGTTTATAGGAGTATACATTATTTTCCTTATTTCTGCTCCTAGACATATGTTGTGGGTACTCGTAAGAACCGCCTCAATGAGACGTCAATAACGAGCACCACAACCTATGTTTGGAATTTAAAGAAGAAAAATTGCACAAATATGTATCGGAAAAGTAGCTATTTTCAAGATATTAAAGAATGTGTCTATCGTAATGTTTTGCTAAGTGTTTTCTGCACTCAGTGCCCTCTAGTAAGAGGTCTCTTTTGGGACTGTTCAAACGTTATCTGAAAGACAAAATTTGAACAGTCCCAAATGTGGTCTTAATATAGGAATTTTACTGCCTTTTGTAAGATAGTTAAATGTTATACAGCTATGTCGATTGTCTTTGAAATCAACGAATCAACGAATGTAATACAGAAAGGAAATATGAGTCTGGATTGAATTGAAACTCTGCAGCAGTGTCTAAGAATTGAAAGTGTTTATCTAAAACTCATTGATTTATGCACAACATCGGGATCGTGACATGATGGCATTCATACTTCAATGTCGTGAAACAATGCGTTTTAAACGTCATATAATAAATAGAAACTCGCATTGTATTCCTTTTGCCTAAGCTCGTTTAATGGATTCAATTATACACTAAAAATCATGTAAGATCCTCTATGTCATAAAAATCGGATGATCATACGTGGAATAACACATGGTTACTGGTGCGTAGCGTCATGACAGCGTCCGCTGTATGATAGAAGTGGAGGCAATACTCAGGAATCGATACAATTAACCCACAGCTCCCATCAGAGACACCAAAGGGAAAGAAACACAAACATGAAACAACAAACCCTAATGGAAACATCAAAAGCGGAAAGCCAAAAGGACAATTACTTTCCCACAAAATGGCCATTCGGCTATCCAAAATAAAATAATATAAGCAACACAAACACCCGTTTAATTGATTAACACCAGCTGCAAAAAGATCTTACGCATCGGCAAATTCTCGAGTTTGCTAAAATTGCACTTTAAGATCGTAAAATACATTACGATAACACACCCGTGCGTCATAATGCATTTTGTACATCTCCAAAATGGTCAATTTTCTGATGAAAATGTGTGATATTATTCTTATTTGTAGTCAAAAACATAGATTGTGGGTGCTCTTCCTCATTAAGGCGGTTCTTACGAGTACCCACAACCTATGTCTATATGTAGAAATAAAGAAAAAAAATATATACCCCCCACACACACTAAACCCCAGTTTTCTCTATAAAATGTGGGCTGTAAGGGGGTGTTCATTTCACGGCGTGATGACCCTTAAGTGATCCCTACCACGCCTCATGGCTGGCGCTCTCACGAAAACACAATAGTTCAAACTACCACTATCGCGAACAGATAATAAATCCCCGAAGGTATATGAGTTATCGAAAATCAGCTGCATTAGGGCTCTGACCGTGACAAGCTACATGAAGACTTTTGAGTAGCAAAGGCTCTGAGACGGCGCTTCTTCCCAAGCTCGCCTGAGCTTTCCTGAGATGAGTACCTCGCTCTTATAATTTCAAATAAGTTGAGAAGTACATAAGGGCAAATAGTCAAATGAACAGTATACTACAACCTCTTGATGACACTACTGTTGGGGTCCAAAGCAGAAACCGTGTTAGTGAAACAACCGTTTTATATCCAAACAAACATGTGTAGATTACATTTTTGGATCCATCTTGAAAACCTGTTATATCCAAACCGTGTTATAATTAATCGTGTTATAACGGGGTTGTGTCTAATATGTATTTTTTCTCCCTAATATATGTATCTTATTTCAATACAGCTGGGCCCAGTTGTTCAAAGCATCGTTAGCTTAACAAGCTCGTTAGTGGTCATATTATTAACTGTTCTAGCAAGTTTAATATTTAAAATTTTGGTATTTTTGCTGAAAAAATGTGAGCAGCTTTTGCGTCAGCAAAAGCTGCTCACATTTTTTCAGCAAAAATTTCAGCATATTTGCCATATTTAATGATCAAAGTTTTAACGATACGTTAACTAACGACGTCGTTAGTTTTGAACAACTGGGCCCAGGTGTTTAGTGTCGTGATGTGGTCGTATAACTGTACGCCTTACTTTATTATAGTTAAAATGGTTTCATTTCATCTGTGATCAGTTGACCCCGAGCAGTATTCTCTATGATTTGAAAATGTACGCTAGGGAATATTTATTATTTATCAGTGTGACAAAGTTTATTCGTCCTTTATTTGACATTTGTAGGTCTTTTATTTGATATTTGCCTTTAAAAAATCGTTCTGAACAGATGGCTAGCAGAGCTAAAATAGAAAAAAAAATACCTTTAAAGACACATTTTCTCCCTATATAAAAGGGGTGGCCTGTCTTATAGTCTCCAATAAACACTTCCTTCAGACCATAGCGCACATTAAAGGCTTATCTCATGTAAGTGATTGTGAGCAGAGTGGTATGCTTAATAGGGACCTCGATAAGGGGAACTTGAGAGATAGTGTTTTTACTGAGTTTGTTTCTAGCAAAATACTGTTTTAAATTACTTCTTTTTTATTTTAAAAGAAAGTACAGAAAAACAATGAATATCCATTGTTTCATTAACTCAAAACAAGGTAAATGAATTGATTAACTTCAAATTTTAACCAATCATTTATTTTCTTTATTTAAATGAAATGAAGACCCCCTATACCCCGCTTTATATAGAGGAAAATGGGGTTTACGGGGTTATACATTATTTTCAATATTTCTGCTCCAAAACATAGGTTGTTGGTACACGATAGAAACGCCTCAATGAGGCGGTTCTAACGAGCACACACAACCTATGTTTTCAGTATTTATAAGAAAACTATCACGGATTTTCATCAGAAAAATGGCCATTTTGGAGATGTGAAAAATACACAATGTCGCATGGGAGTGTTATCCTAGTGATAAAAAAATACTGTCTAAAACATTTTATAGTTTCGGTCAAGATGGAATATAAAATGTTCTTTTTTTTAGAAACAGAGGCTAAAGGCATATTTTGATTAGACTTTATTGTTCTTTCACCTTTTCAAGTTTAAAACCAAAATATAAAGCACATTTAAATGTATGACCAATAATGCAATTACCAAAACGACCAAGTCTAAGCCAATTATATGTATACACATATGAACACCACATTATGCAAAAAGTGGGGATTTTAGGCTTAAAGTATATTGTTCAGTTGTTTTACTCCTTGCTCCAAACATAGAGTGTGGGTACTAGTTTGAAGAACCAGAAACAGGTAGTTCTAATGAGTAGCAACATTCGTCCTTTGGAGCAAAGAGGAAAAAAAAAAAAAACGTTTTTACATATGTACAATCTTTCATATCTCCAGAAGGGTCATTTTCTGATAAAATGTGTAACATTTTTATTTCTAAGTTAAACTCCAAACATAGATTGTGGGCGCTCTTTAGAACAGCCTAATTTTGGGCGGTTCTAAAGAGTTCACAAAACCTATGTCTTGGAGCAGATATGAATACTCACAGCATAAAACATATTAGAACCGCCTTGCCAAAGCGGTTCTAACGAGGACACACAATATATGTTTTGAGCAAAAGTATGATAGATATCGGGATTTTTATCTAAAAAAATCATTTTGGCGGTAAAGTTTTACCAATATATTTGAATAGGCATGTTTCAGTAATGATTATAGATAATGGTAAAATTTAAATCAGAAAAAAAGTTCTGTTGTTTCTTCCACTAAAATCAAAACCAGGACGTTTAAAACAAACATGTAAATGAAAAGACGTGACTTGTCAAAAGTCATATTCCTAGGTAATTGATTACGCTTTCTTGGTCCCCGACCTTTAAGGCAGCCAGAATACCCCAAGTGTGTCTTATATCAAAGCTGCTTTCTTTAATAACCGGTCATTAGGATGTTATGCGATCCAAAAATGTGTCATTAAGTCGCATCTTCTCTCCATAACCCTTCACTGAAATTGCAAAAAATAATCAGTGCCGCTGAACAAAATGGCCACCAGCGTTTAGAACAGAAAAAAAAAACAAACCTTTAAACACTGGCCAAATTGCAAACTAATTTTATAGAAATATCCCCCTTTGAAATTTTACACGCTAACTCGACCAAACAAAATGGTCACCAGAGCGAGAAATAAAACAAAAGCCTTAACGAGGTCTTTGGCTCAGTTTCAAAATAATTTGACAGAATTGTTCCTTTTTTCTTATGACCCTTTATTGAAATTGTTAAAGTGGTTCCACGCGAATCAACAAAAAGACTCCCAGAGCTTAAAATAAGAAAAAAAAAAAAAAAACACTTTTAACGACATGTCCTAGGCCTGATTTAAGTGTTCCACGTATGTTCCTTTACCCAAATTGCTAAAATGTATCCGCTGAGCTGGACGAAATTGGAGCGTGATAGCTCCATTGGCATCATTTGCATGGATGAATGTCATAAAGTGCACCGTCCTTCGGATCGGGACGTTAACTGGAGGCCCCCTTTGCAGGGAGAACCATCCCCTATGCAGGTTAAAGAACCTTTCCGTAATTACATGATTACTTGTAGGCTTTCATCCTGCCAAACTGGAGTGTATGCAATGTACACCGCCTGTGTCCCCTCCTGGGGTTAAGGCGAAATCGGAAGAAAGAAAGAAAACTAGCAAAATCTATAAACGTCATCTCATAGGCCAGTTGCCCTCCTTCAAAGTAATACTTCAGAAAGTTTCATTTAATGCTGTTGCTAAAATGGCTCCGTCACAATGATAAGGATGGTCCCAAAGATTAAAAAAAAGATAAAAACAAATCTTTGGTCCACAACTTAAACCAGTAACTCCTTCACTTACATATTAAGCTATGAAACATTTTGGACTCGTGCGAGCGATCCAGGGCCATAGTGGCCCTCTTGTTTAATAATCGTATTTGGTGATTGAATTCGGGCTTTGTAGTGTGTTATCACTAGAGTATGTTTTTGGTTCACCCCGTTCCTTGCCATGTGACATCTTTGCAAAGGGTAGGTAATATTCGCCACATTTTTTGTTCGTTCACTTGGCATTGCGGTATCGGAAGATGACAGCACTCTGTGATTGTGCCGTGTTCTGTATTTCTGTAGCTAATACGTGTTTTGGTTTATTTTTGTTATAGTTTGTTTTTGAATGTGTGTATCGCTTAAATAGTTTTGTTTTGGATAGCCAATTTGCTATTAAATGGGGAAGTGACTGTCCTTTTGGCTCTCCGCTAGTCATGTTTCCATTAGGGTCTAGTTATTTTATGTTCATGTTTCTTTCCCTTTGGTGTCTCTGAAAAGATATACGGGTTAATTCAATCGATTTTTGATCAGTGCCTTCACTTCTATTGTGGTACTAAAACGGCAACTATAAATAATCTAACACCTGTCTCCGAAGTACGCGGAGAAATCAACACCCGGGGTTGATGATTTTTTTTTTGGTCAGAAACTAACGTTTACCTCGGTACAGCCGAGCAGGCATACATCGAAAGGGCAACGTCAAATCAACGTCGTGACCGACGTAGATGTGACATTGCATAAAAAACATGTGGTTGCACCGACGTTGATGTAACGTCACAGTTACGGCATGTGCCTTCTGGGAAGCATTATCCGTTTTGCAGTTTCACTGAAGATGAATGTTTTCCCGCTGCATACAGTGCATTTAATATTTTGTAAAATTACGCAACGTCACTGTGATTTTGTGGATTACGTCATGTCAAAAATCAAATGACATCACAAATAGTAACACATAGTTTCTGGCGCATAACGTCGTGACATCGTCGGTGAAAACTCGGTGAAACTCGGTGAAAACTCAATGTTTTCTTTTCAACTTCTTCGGTGATAACTTACGATTAATACCCGTTATCTCAAACTTGCGAAAGGCTCGTTTCATAAATATGAAATGACCACTCATGTAAGATCCTCTCTTTGTGTGATTGTACGCATCGTAAAGACCTTCTCTTGACGTCGGTCGGTGTTTTCTTTGAGATCACATTTGTTAATCTTTGTCATTCAAGGAAGTTATAATTTAGAAAAGCGTCCGTATGCTAAAATGGCGTTTGACTCCAGAACAATCATTTTCAGATGAAAAAATCTGAGGTTTTTATATAGAGGATCTTACATGAGTGCTCATGTATTATTGAATTTATTAAACGAGTTGAGGAAAAGGGATAAAATGCGAGGCTTTGCCGAGCATTTTATCCCTTTTCCTCAACGAGTTTAATAAATTCAATGATACATGAGCACGAATGCAAGATTCTATTTATCATATGACATTTAAAACGCATTTCATTTACGATTGTTTGCAAAAAATGTCAATATTCCGCCATTAGTAAACACGACGTCGTTAAAGACGTCGTACATGTAACGTTGCGGGACGTATCTAGCTAATTTGCATATTTAATCCACTAGTGGATTATCGAAAATATTACATGGCGTTATTACACTCTCAGACGCGACGTCATATGATTAATAATATTATTATCTTCCAAAAATAAAGTTTGTGTGTGCTCGTCAGAACCGCCTAAATCAATACAATAACACACCCAAGCGACAGAGCGCATTTTGTTCACAAATCCAAAATTTTGCTCATTTATTCTGCAAACATGGGTTGTTGGTACTCGTTAGAACTGCCTAATTAAGACGGTTCTAACGAGTACCAACAACCTATGTCTTAGAACAGAAATAAGGAAAATTATGTATACTCCCGTAAACCCCAGTTTTCTCCATACAAAATGGCATTTCACGGACTTGTTCACGTGGTGTGAGGCGGTTTCAATGGATACCCACAGTCTATGTTATTGTAATAAATAATGATTCTATGTCATTGTTAAAATAAGAAAAAAATAATGAATACCCACGTAAAACCCACTTTATTCCATATAAATTGTGGTTTAGAGGGGGATGTTCATTACACGGTGCCTCGTATAAAGACGTTTACAGCACCGATGAATAAGATAATAAACTCTGTCATAAGAATCCTACATGGATGTGAGGGGTGGATGGAAAAATCCGTCCCCTGTGTTACTGTCCGGCATCACGAGGTTTGCCGAGTGATGCCAGACATTGAGCCCGAGGGACGGATGTTTCTATTCGACCCTAACACCCATGTAGGATTATTTTTCTTGCATATCTTCCATTTCTGAGCGTCGATTTGTAATACTGCAGTCACTTCGATTGCCGACGTCCGCCATATTGTGATGACACTACAGTGATGTTTAGTGACGTCACGTAACACGCTGTGGCATCAACCTTAACGACGGCGCATTATGACGTAACTCACACCATAAAGCGGGGTTTAACCATGCGTATAGTTTTACATTAATAAAGTGTTAGCACTTCGCAAACAATTAAAGCCAGAAAGTTTTATTTTCTGACCAAGTAAAATGTTCTCTTTTAAAATTTCAATGTTACATATTATAACATATCGAAAATAGAAAGCTTCTGAGTGTCCAGTACTAGATCTAGTCCGATATACTGAACACATCTCTTACATAACTGAAAACCTGAATGATTTGACATGATCAAACTGGATGTTTTATTCGTTTCAGAGCATTCCATAGGCTTTTGTTCTCGCGTTAACACAGTTTCTGTTTATACCAAACGCCCATCATTAACCAAAATGTTAAAAGTGTCTCAACACCTGCTGGCCACGTGAGCACACACCTGCAGGGTACTATGCACCCATACAATGCCCACATGATTGGCGTAAACGGAAACGTGTACCCCTGAGATTGATGTTTTGTAGATGCACTTCAGATTTTATATAAACTGCACTTGCTTTTTCTCCCGCCAAAGTAAATTTGAATAACAGCACATATTACTTGCGTAATACATAATTGAAAGGCCAGCTTTAATGTCAGTTTATTCGATCATATTCAAAAGTAAACACCTCAATGTATAGTGCATTTTAAGATAATATAGAAAGAATGTATTAAAATATGTGCAAGGTAAAAATGTTTCAATTTTCTACTGTAAAAGCTTATAATATTTCATAGCCCAATCAACATAATCCGAATTGCATTCATTACCCATTCAACAGTATATTGATCATATGAATCAACATTGTTTCATTCATGCAACATGCCTGTGTAACAAAACTGCATCGTTTACAAACCGTCGACACTATTTTGGTCATTTAGATCATTCGCCTATGTAACTACGTTACAGCATATGAGGTCGCATTCAACCAGTGCAATTATCAATATTCGATTTTGGGTAAGAACACCAGTGTACTAACAAAATTTCTAACCCGACCTAAAACTATAGATTTCCTTATGTGGCATGCTAGAAAATGGCATCATAACTTTGGTCGGATCCTATTTATTTTTATTAATTCCGATTATGATATTTTATGTTTTGGGAAAACTTTTTATAGTCAGACAGCCTCGTAAAACTATCTTGAGAAGGCCGCATATCAATATGCATTTCGGGGTTTTCATTATGGCATTTATACAATATGTGTGGTGTACATTAGTCTTCCATATACGTGTTATGTCTCTTCTTATTCCATGTCTGGTCTGATCAAACAGTTTATTGCCCATTTATGAGCACTTAATCCAAAACGAATATTTATCCTTTAGTTATTCAACATAGAAGTAAGACCAGTATCTGATGCAACTTATCTATAAAAGCTTTCTCCCAACATACCCTCATATAAAACGTTTGAATCTGGCTTCCAGAAAAGCATTTGTTCAAATGCTTAAATTGAACTACATGAAAGTTTCTGGTTAAGTACTCAATACATATACAGTAAAATTCCTAATTGAAGACCACCTTTGGGACTGTTCAAAAGTGACCACTTTTGAATAAAGACCACTTTTGAACAGTCCAAAAGGTGTTAAAGACCACTTTTGAACAGTCCCAAAGGTGGTCCCTCACCAGAGGACACTGTGGGCAGACAACACAAAGAAACATTGAGTGCGTTTTTCAAAATTATTTTTTTTAAAGTCGAATTAGTTTTAATTTTAGGTGGTCTTAATAGCGGAATTTTACTTTATTCCAAATATTCTAGAAACTATTGGACTTCACCATGACCTTCGTTTTGGAAAGTTACAGTTTTTTTTTTTTTATGTAGAAACTTCTAGGATTTTCTCCTCATTTAATATGTTCCGCAAAGATAACAACAGCTGTCAGAGGATATGACTATCTCCCTGCTAGAAGCCTCTGTGGTGCAGTGGTTATGCTACTCGCCTTGTAAACCAGGGATCGCAGGATCGATCCCGGGCTTCTCCAGACTTTCGGATGAGTCTTTAAACCGAGGTCCCGTCTCCGTATGACCTTAGCTGTTGGTGGGACGTAAAACTAAAATTCACTCACTCACTATCTCCCTGCTGCAGCGCTTGTCCCGAAACAGGAAGCCGTGATTGCAACACAGAAGCGAAGTCTGTTTATGGTCGGTTACAAAATACAACCTGACCATGTGCCTATGAAGAGAGATAGAAATATGAAATGAAATGAGCAAATATATCCTTAACATTTGTCCATTACACAATAGAACTTGGTACTGTTACATACCATGCCATGCCGTGTTTAGTGTTATAAATTGTACCGTTTCTGAGAAATTTGTGCCTTACAATGGGACGATGGTTATACATTCCAACAGATCCTCAAAATTCATACTTCATGTTTCATCTCTGTGGTCGTTTGATTATTTGTGTTCATGGAGATGTTGTACTGATGAGTTATTTTCTTGTCCTTTGGGATCATTGATTCCAATGTGGAATTTGAAAATATTTGAGGGTCACTGATGAGGCCTTATTGGCCGAAACTAGCTAGTCTGGCCCAGAAAACATGTACATGTCATATTTTCCAGTTCTGCTGTGTATTCCTTGCTTCCAAAGGATAACCCTTTTATAGAAGATATTTAGGAGGCCTTCATGAGGACTGAACCAATTACTTAAATCGCGACGGAAGTAAGGGCGAGGATTGTGGCCACGTAAAATTGATTTAAGCCCCGAAGTGAAATTTGTTTCCGCTGACCGTTCCAGGGCGGATCTTCTGTCGCGGTTTTTTTTTTTGTTATGGATTGTCTTTGAGTGTTTGTGTCGCTTGTGCTATTTTATTTTTGATAGCCTATTGGCCATTTTGTGGGAAAGTAAACGTCCTTTTGGCTGCACGCTGTTGGTGTTTCCATTAGGGTCTGTTGTTTCATGTTTGTGTGTCTTTCCCTTTGGTGAATCTGATGGGAGCTGTGGGTTGATTGTGACGATTCCTAATCATTGCCCCCACTTCTATTTTTCAAATTAAACGCTGTATCTGGTCTTGCGTGATATTGTCCCATTCTTCCTGTAGCGCTATGGCAAGCTGCTGACGTTTGATTGACAGATGACAACGGCTGTACACACGTTTTCCGAGCTGGTCCCAAAGGTGCTCAATGTGTCTTTCCCTTTGGTGAATCTGATGGGAGCTGTGGGTTGATTGTGACGATTCCTAATCATTGCCCCCACTTCTATTTTTCAAATTAAACGCTGTATCTGGTCTTGTGTGATGTTGTCCCATTCTTCCTGTAGCGCTATGGCAAGTTGCTGACGTTTGATTGACAGACGACAACGGCTGTACACACGTTTTCCGAGCTGGTCCCAAAGGTGCTCAATTGGGCTTAAATTCGGCGAAAACGCAGGCCAATGAATAACTTGCAGACCATTTTTAAAAAGTCCATGGTTAGCCTCGCAGAATGAGCACTTACATTGTCCTGTTTGAAAAGCGTAACGACAGCATTATTGCGTAAAAACGGTACCACCTCAGTCTCTAAGATTTCATCGATGTAACGACGTGCCATCAAATTGCCATCAACAGCGAAAAGTTGGGTTTTGTGGCGCCTTGAGATCCCTTCCGACACCATTACGCTACCTCCACCCCAACGTGACACCTGTTTAACACCAAAGTCTTGAAATCGCTCCCCACGTCGACGCTATACTTTACGCCGCCTAACAAACATTTCAACACAAAAACGGGACTCGTCCGTGAATGGTACACCACGTCAACGCTGTTTGTGTCCATCGGATACGATGTGACACCAATTAATGCGACTGATTCGACGCTCCGCCGCCGTCAAAACGTTCCCCCTATACGTCTTACAGCTGGAAATAACGCGTTCCTAGAGACACCGCCGCACAGTTAAGGCACTTACGCATAGGATATGGGTTCCAACTGTCTCCTGTTTGGTTTCCACAGACGTCCTGAATCGGTCGCGTAAATGACTAAAAATGACGTGTAGAACATGTGCGCGTTCAGGGTGTTGTCTATCGTCCACAGACCCCGTATTATTGTTCCTTTCAACCAGTCGAGCAATCATAGTGTGCCAACAACCCATACGCTCTGCAACTTGGCGGTATGAAAGCCCATCTTCAACCATTCCGAGGGCACGATGACGATCAACGTTACTTAGACGTCCCATTGGCTTGTTCTTATGAAATATTTTGCTGGCTTTTTAACGTAAAGAATCCAGACATAATAACGACGGTAAAGAAAGTGCCAACATATCGTGATTACCAAAATTTTGCAATTTTTGCATTTTGCACGTGCAAATTTCTCGCCCCCTCAGCCATCTCAGTATTCGTGTCAAACAAACTCATGCTTCGGTGACAACTTTACAATACCGTAATTACAAGTTGAACATGTCAGTCATTGTTACCTTAAACTTAAGAAATCAAAATTCTAAATGTGGTGCTTTTTCATACGTCCACTATTTCTCGCACAATACACACGTCATCACTGTAAAAAAGAAAGTTTGAAAGCTTCTAGGTTTGAGTCTAACTGTTGGTGTCCTTTTCCTGCGGCATTTCAGTGGTTCCTTGCTGTCGAGTCCTCACCGTTGTTCCATCTCTGTGGTTGCTTGATTATTGTGTTCTCGGAGATGTTGCACTGATGAGTTACTATAAATAGGAAGCTTTCATGTGGACTGCATAAAATATTTGTCTACATCGCGACGGAGGTAGGGCGAGGAATATGGCTGAGTTAAATCGAGTCTTTTCACTGGCCGTTCCAAGGCGGTTCTTCTGTCACGGTTTATTTATGTTATGGTTTGTCTCTGAGTGTGTATCGCATATATTTTTGGTTTGGATAGCCAATTGGTCATTTCGTGGGAAAGTAACGGTCCGTGTGGCTTTCCGCGATAAATGTTTCCTTTTGTGTAGAGTTATTTTATGCCTCTGGTGCGAGATATGGGTTAATTATATCGATTTCTGATCACTGCCTTCACGTCTATTTTAGTTCCTTTGAAATCGTCGAAGAAACCATTAATAAAGAAGGAAAACACAATAAATAAAATAATATCACTGTCTCTTACACAAAAATAGTCATCATTATTGTCAATAATTGTCAATGGTGAAGCTTCTATATTTTATGGTTCCTGAAAAATCGTTGATGGTCTTTTCAACAAAGGCCTATAGCGAGTGACTGAAGATACGAAAGGCAGATGGAAAGGATTGTTGTCTCTTACACGATGTAACTCATCTTCTAACCAGGAGGCTTTTATATTTTAAATTTTACGAAATCGTTACCAGTGCTCTTACGGAGAGAACGATAAAATGAAATGACAGAAAAGAGCTTATGAGCAAAGAAAATTTTACTCGTTAAAAGGTATAATGATTGTTTGTTTTGCCAAGTTTTATCACAGTGTAAATTATATTTTCTTGTCCTTTCGGATCACTGATTCCATTGTAGTGTTTTGAAAATGTATTGTCACTGATGAGGCCTAATTGGCCGACACTCGCTAGTCTGGCCCAGAGGACTTGTGCACTCCATACTTTGCAGTTCTACGGTGTATTCCTTGCTTCCAAGAGATAACCTTTTCGTCCGTTCGTTTCACCGTCCACATGCATCACGTGAAAAAGTCCGTGAAACGAACACCCCCTAAACCCTACATTATATAGCAAACACTGGGGTTTACATTATTATTTTTTTCTTATTTTTGCTCCAAAACAGGTTGTGGGGACTCGTTAGAACCGCCGCAATGGGACAGTTCTAACGAGCACCATCAGCCTATGTTTCCAGTATAGATGAGAACTATATGTCGGATTTTCATCATAAAGGTTGGCATTTTGAAGATGTGATTATGTATTTTGACACACGTGTGTGTTATCGAAGTGTGCGACATCCCTAGCGTTCACCCAAAGGGTCAATTTTATTTCTCAAGAACTATAAGAGCTTCATGAAGAAATATATGGGCTGCATGATGCTTCCACGCAGAGCTGAATACGGCCCGCACACTAGTACTGGTAAACCGCTTAGAGGATATAAGCCTGTCCAGGAACCGCGGTGCGAGGCGGACCGTCCATGCTAATAAACCCTATTGGTTTCATTGGGCGACATGGGTTGAGATGTCTTTTCATCTCAGTGTTGGGTAAAAGTCCCACAAAATTGGAAGCAACGTCTCCAAAATGACCTTTACAGTGTTGACGGGACGTTAAACATCAAATCAAACAAAAACAAAGGATACTTGGTACACACTTGTATCTAGGGATGGCAAAGTTAATACAAGCATCAATCATTGACTAACATTTCATGGTACACTGACCTTGTGAAAATTTGCGACCTCCCTAAGGTTAACCAAAATCGTCAAGTTTATTTCTCAAGAGCTATACGTGCTTCGTTAACGATACTTGGTACAACTTTGTATCAAGGGATGGCAACTTTAATGCAATCATTCGTTTTTCACCTTGACCTACATTTCTTGGTTCACTGACTTCGTGAACTTTTGCGTCAGACCTATCGTTCATCCAACTAATCAAATTCATTTCTCAAGAATCCTAAGAGTTTCATTAATGATAAGTGATACGACAACGATACCGCAAGCATCCATACTTGACCATGACCTACATTTCATGGTTCAGGTTTATATAAGGGCGAGGATTGCGGCCGCGTATAATCAAATTAAGCCGCCCCCCTCCCCTCCCAAGTGATTTTTGTTCAATGATCAATCCAAAATAGAAGTGCAATGAACAGAAATCGATACATTTTACCCACAGCTCCCTTCAGAGACGCGAAAGGGAAAAAAACACGAACATGACATGAAACAACCAGTCCCTACTGCAAACAGCAATAGCGGGAAGCCAAAAGGACAACTACTTTAAACGTTAAACCGCAACAGAAGAACCGGCTTGGAACGGCTTGTTCAGTCCGCATGAAGGCCTCCTAACTCATCAGTGCAACATCTCCGTGAACACAAATAATCAAAGAACCACAGAGGTGAGACAACCGTGAGGACTCGACAGCAAGAAACCACTGAAATACTGGAGCAAAAGAATACCAACAGTTAGACTCAGATGGGCCTGACTTGAGACAGAGCATCAGACACCAACTAACATTACATAAAATTAAATTCTAATCCTCGGTAAGTCTTTACGCTGGAACCGCCATAGAATCAGAGGCCTGACCCGCCGGCTTGCAGTTAAAGAGTGTAGCAAAGTTGTCAACCGTGATTGGGTTAACAGCCGCGCATGCAGTCTGTCGTATAACATTTATATTGGATGCTGGTAATTACAAGTATAAATTTTTCTGAATGTATATAGTATTACTAAGTCACCATAAAATTCGGGTACCGATAGACCTTGCTGCAGAAGATATTTAAATCCAACAATGAATTTTGAAATTAAATGGGAATGACGTCTCTGAAATTTATAAAAATGTTTAGCGTAGTTTATGATACCGATAACCCTGATTTAGATGTTTAGCAGTTAACAATTTAATACGAGTGTTGAAGTCAATTACCAAGGCTGTTCTTCTGTCGCGGTATATTTTTCTAATGGTTTGTGTTTGAGTGTGTGCATCGCTTATATCTTTTTTTTTTGTTTTGTATATCCATTGGATATTTTGTTGGAATGAAACCGTCTTTTTGGCTTTCCGTTATTGATGTTTCCTGTTTCCATTAGGGTCTAGTTATTCCATGCGTGTGTTTCTTTCCCTTTGGTGTTTTTGATGGGTGTTGTGGGTTAATTGTGTCAATTCCTGATCATTGCCTTCACTTCTATATTGTGAACTACTGCGTAAATATCCTAGCATTTACTCAACTGTTTAACGTTCATTTCTCAAGAACTACAAGAAATGCATTAATGTTATTTGGTGTAAGATTTAATCTACAAATGACAGCCTTACACACACAGAGACGCGGTATGGTCTTCGGTGGAATTCTTGTAGAACATACTTGTTACTAAATTGGTTATGGATTTGCAGACGAATGAACAGACGGGCTAAAGGAGGGAACATACGAACGGACGGATAGAAACGAGCATATTCCTACGTTTTCAAAGCGTCCAACTATCTGGAATAGAAGTGAAGGCAATGATCAGAAATCGATACAGCCAACCCGCACCTCCGTTCAGAGACACCAACGGAAAGGAACACAAACATGGAATAACTAGACTCTAATGGAAACATCAATAGCGGAAAGCCCCCAAGGACACTTACTTTCCCTCAAGATGGCCAATTGGCTAGTCAAAACGAAAAGATATGAGCGATACACACATTTAAAGACAACCTATAGCAAAAATAAACTGCGACCGAAGAACCGCCTTGGGACGGACAGTGAAGGAAGTAAGGGCGAGGATTGCCGGGTAAAATCAGTTTAAGCCCCCACACCCGCTCCCACTCGTGAAAAGTATTTCACTGGTAAAAAGTATTTCACCGGGGGCTTAAACCGATTTTACGCGGCTGCAATCCTCGCTCTAACTTCCGTCGCGATTTAAACAAATATTTTTTTCAGTCCACATGAAGGAGTCCTAACTCACCAGTGCAGCATCTCCGAGAACACATAAATCGAACAACCAGAGAGACGAAATAGCGTCGAGGACTAATATATTAATTTCTGTCTCATCGTATGTCTGACGACACACGTTAACTCACATTAGGATAGCAATAGCGCACGAACGCGTTGTCCTTCATGGCTGATAATTCGATATATCTGCGATTATTTCTTATTCCTGCATCAAAGACAGATTCTTATTGTCGTTCAGAAGTGAACACGCAATCTACATGTATTATGTGCAGGAACTTGAATTAACCACTTTTCTTTACATAACGTTGCCTTTAGAAGGGTGGTCGTTTGATGTACGTGTCACGGTGGTTATACGTTCCATTGAACCGTGTTTATATTTATCTTATTTCAGTATCACAGGTCCAGACAGTATTACTTAGTTGCAGATTTGTTGATTGCGTGTCCGAAGGCAATATACGATCACTTTTAATGTGTTTTGCGCCGCTAGTCTGTGCATTTTCGTCAGTTTTGACAGACATTCATGTTTCAGAATCTGGCGATTGGAATATGTTATAATTATTTGCCATTCACTAGGTGTTTTCAATCTGATAAGGTTTAATTTGGAAACAAGGAACACGTTTTATCACATGGCGTCGCGTCTGAGAATGTAATAACACCATGTATTAAATCCGGTAATTCACTAGTATCCAGTAACGTTTCACGCGACGTCGATTTAATTATTGTCAGAATACTGGCATTTCTGTATAAAAAGTCGTGACTAAATGCGTTTTAGATATCATATGATAAATAGAAGTCTGTTTTCGTGCTCATGTATTATTAAAATTATTAAACTCGTTGAGGAAAAGGCATAGATTGCTCGGCGGAGCCTCGAACTATATCCATTTTCCCAAACTCTTTAAATGAATTCAATAATGCATGAAAATTGAACACTCATGTAAATTCCTCTATATACATGGAAAAAATGGGAGTTTCGGATTTACTGAGACTTCATAAACATTAATTAACTGCTTACGCCATCTTGGCGCTATACAACCGTACCAAACGAACCAAACAACAAACAAAAACAATACTCTGCACTGTGATGAAATCATTACGAAAGCACGCCAATGCAAATGTAATTTTGAAACAAAAGAAAGTATTTTCAAATAAAAATTCTGATAGTTTTTATATTGCTGTTCAAATTATAGATTGTCTTCGAGGCGGTTCTAACGAGAAACCACACTGTATGATTTTGAGCAGAAAAAAAAGAAAAATAGTGTACTCCCCTGTAAACAACAGCTTTACAAAATAAAAGTGTGGTAAAAGGGGGTCAAATCATAAAATGGTGTTATCACGAGGTAAAAGGTGACGTTCGCCAGAACATGGCAATTTAAACCAGCATAACTAATATTATAATTGACTTTATAGACACAATTGTTTTACAACAACATTAATTATAGTATTTTTTTATAATGTTACTCATTGTATTAAGCTAAATTCTTGTTAACGGCATTAAGATTTGCAAAGACTTTCAGTTCCTAAACATGAAAGTGACAATAGATAGGTGTGTTAAACGTCAGACAAGTTACGTAACGAATGTTGTCCAATTACCATGTATTAAAACACACATTTGTGTCGCGAAACGTAGTGACCCCCTCCGTGATTACTGTTTATTATATGACGTGGCGCCTGAGAATGTTATAACTCCAAGCAATAAATTATGTAATCCACTGGTGGATTAAATATGCATCTTAGTTAAATACGCTCCTTAACGTTACATGCACGACGTCCTTATTGGATTAAATATGCATCTTAGTTAAATACGCTCAGTAACGTTACATGCACGACGTCCTTAACGAGGTCGCGTTTGCCAATTGCGGAACATTGAAATATTTGTACAACAGTTAGAATAAAATGCGTTTTAAATGCCATAATATAAATAGAATCTTGAATTGGTGCTAATTTATGAAGCCTCTTATTTTATCCCTTTTCCTCAACTCGTTTTATAAATTCAATTGTGCATGAGCACTCATCTACGATCCTCTGTATAAAATATTAGTGAAGGCAATGACCAGGAAACGATTCAGTTAGCCCAAAGCCCCCATCAGAGACACCAATGGGAAATGAACACAAACACGAAGCAACTAGACCCTAATGGAAACATCACTAGCGGAAGGCCAAAAGGACAGTTACTTTCCCACAAAATGGCAATCCAAAGCTCAAAAATATAAGCAATACACACGATCAAAGACAATCCATAATAAAATAAACCACGACAGAAGAACGGCATTGGAACGGTCGGTGAAACGAATTCCACTGAGGGGGAGGCTGGTGTTGTGCCGTGTGGCGGCCGTAAAACGTCTCCCCGTACATCAACCATAGTGCAGTTTATATTTTACTTTTGGTCCTTTGAGATCAGCTTGAATATTCTGAGAAATCAGAAATAAATTATTGGTTTAGACTCATATTCAAGACAGGTTTTTAATTATTTTGACCCCATTTGGATTTGTATCAGTCTTTGGGTCGGCTGCCTGTTCGAGGTTCGCGGAGTTGCAGTATGTTTCCTCTGGCTTTCTTTGCCGGATTATTGCAGGGTCACTGATGAGGCTTTAATAGCCGAAACTACGTAGTATGACACATCTTCTTTCTTATGAATGTTTTCATTGCTCTTAAAGGAATTCATTTATGATTTTTCTTTGTATCGATTCAACGTGGCCACAATCCTCGTCCTTACTTCCGTCGCGATTTAGACAAATAATTTGTTCAGTTTTGATGAAGTGATCGTTGGAAAAACTGAGCGAATCAGTTGTCGCTAGTGTAACTTTTTTAATTGGATGATAATATAAATCTTGTCGAGGACTCGTCGCTGCTAAATCACAGGACTTGCACGCGCGTTTTGGTTATCACTGTGCACAAGCAATTAGCAGAAGGGACGGCAATGGCCAGAAATCAATACGATTACCTAACATAAAGCAATGATATTTTATTAAACCCTCTAGTGCCCCGCGTATCAAATATTGGCATATTTCAGTGCCATGATCAGGATATTTCAATAGACTATTGATATTTAATGTTATACGGCATGTCAAGGCGTGAGGCCAAAATAATATACAGTTTCTGTTTCAATGATGTTACTTTAAGTATGATTTTTGTTGTTGTTCTTTCATTCACTAAAATGAAAAAAGTTGGATGTATCATATGTGATAGACCAGGCAAAATATTTGCAAAAAATGAAAAAAAGAAAGAAAAAAAACAACAACAAAAAAACAACAACAAAAAAAAAAACAAAAAAAAAAAAAAAACAGCCATTTCTTACCCCATTTACAGAGAAAAACAAATACTTGCTTTGTATTTTCAAAACTGTTCCAGGCATAGATAGACCCAAAATATATTTACATGTATACTGGAGCTATTCACCTATTCTTTAGATCACTTAATGCCTAATGTATCATATTTAATATATATGTATCTACGTGGCTTTTGACCTCTCCAAACATCTGTGTAAGGGGTTGTTTTATACTGCCAAAAATAGTCGCTGGGGTAATATGAAAGTTTTTGGTAATGTTTTCTATGGCTGGGCACTAGGGGGTTAAAATTGCAAGTGAGAAGCCAAAAAGACAGTTTCGTTCACTGAAAAGGCTAAAGGGCTATCCAAAATGAGCCAGCACACGACAAAACCTACAATAAGACATGTGCGCCCATCGAAGACACAGATCAGCCTACGCATCCCAATAGTCTAACCAGAGACTTCTCTTGCTGCATGAAGGGGCACTGGACCCTTAGCTATCCTTTGAGCGCACAACGAAGACTCTGATCAGACTGCGCGTATGCGCAGGCTGATCTGAGTCTTCGTAGGACGCACATGTCTTATTGTAGGTTTTGTCGTGCGCTGGCTCAAATATAAACAACAATGTCGACCAGCACATTCTTGCACAAAAAGATGATGGCAATAATAAACCACGACAGAATCAGCTGAAAAAAAAAAATGTTATTTTTGTGTGTCCTATTGTGGATTTAAACATTCAACCTTATTAAAACAATTCTTTCTAAATCACGAAAAATTTGAAATGACAAATGAATGCATTTTATACTGGTGTTAGACCGGAAAATGACAAAAGAATGCATTTTAGACTGGTGTTAGACCGGTATCTAACTGTTGGTTTCCTGTTGCTTCGCTTCAGCATACCAATTATTTCTGTTGCGGAGCGCATTTTTGTTTCATGTTTGTGTTTGTTTGATTTGCATGTTCAGAATCAGAATTTTTACTGGTGACACGTCAAATGACATTCATACACCAGGACCTGTGATGCGGGAAGTTAGTCCCTAGCTCTAAACAAAGAGGTAAATTTAGCTACACAATCATCAGCACCTTCAGCTGTCGAAATAATCGAATCGGGAAGGGCATTCCAATCTCTAATGGTTCTGGGGAAGAACGATTTTTTATAAATGTCAGTTCTTTCAGATGCAGAACTGATTAATTATAAACCCTTCAAACTGACTGAACAAAGTATTTGTTTGAACCGCAACATAACCAAGGGCGAGGATTGTGGCACTTAAGGTCGATTAAAGCCCCCCACAGCACCAGCCCCCAGTATATTGTTTTACTGAACTATTGTTCATAGGCAGTGCTTCGTTTGTGGTTTATTACTGCGATTCTTTGTATTTGCATGTATGTAATGCTTATATCTTTTTTTTTTAATTTGGATAGTCGTTCAGCTATTTCGGTGGAAAGAAACTCTCCGTGTGGCTTTTCTGCTTTTACTGCTTAAATCAGAGTCATTATGAAAACACGCCTATATAATTTTGACCTCCTTGAACCCAATTTTTATATTGTAAAAATGGGGTATACAGGGGTAAACCTTATTTTCTTAATTTCTGCTCTAAAATATAGATTGTTGGTACTCGTTAGAACCGCCTTGGTGAGGCGGCTCTAGCGAGTACCAACAATCTATATTTTGAGCAGAAATATGAAAAAAATCACATTTTTAATATAATATTTCTCCTTTTTCGGCGGTGAAATCTACACTGAATTTGTATAGGCGTGTTTTCGTAATGGAAGTTGTTTCCCTTTGTTGTCTTTTGACTGAAATGTACGGTAATTATATCGATTTCTTGCCATTGCCGTCAATTTTATTTTGTTTTGTTGGTACTTCTTTCCCTTTGGTGTCTTAAATGGGAGGTGTAAGGTAATTGTGTCGAGCCCTGATTACTGCATTCACTTCTTATAAGTGCAGTACAATTCCTATATTAAAACCACCTTTGGGACTGTTCAAAAGTGGTCTTTAAGACCACTTTTGAACAGTCCCAAAGGTGGTCTCTGACCAGAGGACACTGTAAGCAGAAAATACAAAGAAAGATGAACAGCAACCTACTAAATAAGATTTTTATAGGAGAATTTGTCTTAATTTTAGGTGGTCTTAACAGCGGAATTTTACTGTAGATACTTTTGTTTAAGTTTCCGCATTAACTAATAATATTTGAATAATATTTAACATTTCGTCAAGTATGTTGCCATGATGCAGTAATGAGCCTTGAATGAGCAATGAGTGTAAAACATTCACATAAGATAATTAAAAAAAAAAGAACATGTTAAAACATCTACTTAATAAATGCCCTTCTAAATATACCTGTTTATAGGGAGAAAGTGAGGTTTGCAAGGATATTCGGTATTGACATTATTATTGCTCTTAAAGATTGATGTTAGTACCGTAAAATCCTGAACATTCGGACGCCTTTCGGACATGCTGTAATTCTCCTAAAATTTTAACAAACTTTTTTCTCTAGCCTGTAATGATTCCAAAAGGTGCAGACGGAATGACAAACACGTGTGTCCCGTGATCAAATTGCTCCTTCTGGAGCAGTCTGACCTGGGTCTGCACTGTTAGCTCTGGGCTATCTATCTCAATCCTTAGTGTTATAACGGTGCTCATTAGAACCGCTACAACAAGGCATTTGTAATGCGCATCTAAGATCTATGATTGAAACAGAAATAAAGAAACAGTCACACAGAACAAATGCCATGAAAAATAGAAGTTGAGGCAATGATCAAGACTCTATACAATCAACTCACAGCTCCCATCAGAGACACAAAAGGGAAAGAAACACAAACATGAAACAACAGACCCTAATGGAAACTTCAATGGCGGAAAGCCAAAAGGACAGTTACTTTCCGACAATGCTGGAGCAAAAGAAAACCAACAGTTAGTCTCCGATAGGCCCGCATAGAGACAGAGCATCAGGCACCTTCTTCTTTCCCACAGCCGAATTAAACAATGAATAATATGAAATTTCCTATGATAACCCTGATTCACGAGGAAAGTTTGCTTTCTGATAAATTGGTGTGTTAAATGTTGAGCCTTTAACGGCAGTCTGCTATTGCGTGACGTCTTACTACTGTCGGCTTTAGACACGTTAGCTCACTGAGTTGTGTGCAAAATGCTATTTAGGCTGACAAGGGAAGAACTCACTCAGCGAACACATTTAATGGTACATTTGTCATTACAACACGTCTCCTTTCCCTACATCCACGCAAATATAAGCAATATTGGAATAAAGCCTGTAAGATATAAAAAAATGTCAACATTTGCAAATAGAATCCCTGGAAACAGTCGCAATAAAAATATACCATGGAATTTACAATATGAGTGCTAAGTTCTTCGTGTCATTTGATATAAAGTGTTTCTGCGCAAAATAAACACAAAACAAGCCATCGGTTCCTTGCAATTGTTTGCTGTGTATTTCAGTTCTTACCCCTACACTTTTTCAGGAGTTGGCTCTCATAGGTATAATAGTAGGAAATTTCAAAGTTTGCATTGTTCAATTCGGTTGTGATACCACTCCTCGCGGGAAAGAAGAATTGCATAATTTTAGTAATAAGTCGTTATAAAACACACCCATGTGCTGCAATGTGAACATTTTTACATGTACAAAAG
The DNA here is from genome assembly GCA_963580285.1 of Lucinisca nassula. Lineage (NCBI taxonomy): Eukaryota > Metazoa > Mollusca > Bivalvia > Lucinida > Lucinidae > Lucinisca > Lucinisca nassula. Next base: position 76,979,536 of record OY757024.1, on the reverse strand, counting down.
CATTTTGCAGACAGTTTTGTCATAAATGTTCCTTATTACTGTCCAAAAGAAGACTGTGGGTGAGGCAATTTTAACGAGTTCCCATAATCTAAGTTTTCAAGCAAACGTAAGTAAAATAATGTATACCCCATTACGAAAACAAACGTACATGTATATAATTTTAACCCCTTGAACCCCACTTTTATATAGTAAAACTGGGTTTTACAGGGGTAAACCTTATTTTTATTATTTCTGCTTTAAAATATAGATTGTGGGTACTCGTTACCGGTACCCACAATCTATATTTGGAGCTCGATGAGGCGGTTCTAATGGGTACCAAAAATCTATATTTTGAGCAGAAATAAGGAAAAATATCACATTTTTTCATCTTAAAATTGTCATGTTTTTGGCGATAAACGTTACAATGTATTTATATAGGCGTGTTTTCGTAAAACATTGTAACCCCCACCCCCCCAAAAAAAAAATGTCTGTATAAGGTGGGGTTTATGGGTTGTTCATTACATGGACATGTTAACGTTATGTGGGCCGTGATTTTGATCTTGTGTCGTCTTTGATGTCTTTTTTAAAACAAGGAACGCATCTGTTGTCTGGGATGTAAAGCGATAGAAACGAGCTTTTACTTCTTTATTTCGGCTTAAGTATGTCTAGCCTGCACTTAATCTTCCCTTTATTGCTATTTTGAGCCTTTCTAGTTTAAGTTTCCGTTTAATCATTTTAAAGCTTTTTATCCCTATTTCGTAAACGGCTTACAAAGATAACAATCATTTTAAAGCCTTTGTTTCTATAATAAATAAATAAAAAATAGCACATAGAGAGCGTGATAGTAATTTAACATTTAACTGGTGATGTGTTGAAACAATTCGCAGAATTGAAATGACATGTGAAATCAACATGCATGCAACTTTCATTAGTATTATTATTCCACACCACGCCCGCCAACCGCTCAGAATAGTATATCAGAGTATTGCTGTAATAAGGATATTCGTTTGTGTTGAGGCTTTACGCCCCCGTCAACACTATTTAGGTCATTTTCGAAATGTTGCGTTCGACTTTAGGCGACATTGAGATGAAATGACTTCCAAGCCCTAACGCCCAAAGAAGCCGCAAGGGTTTAAGGGATGTGCCGACTCCATTATGAGAACACGCATATATAATTTGGACCCCATAATACCCCACTTTAATATAGTAAAACTGGAGTTTAAGGGGGTATACATTATTTTTCTTATTTCTGCTCAAAAACATAGATTGTGGGTACTCGATAGAACCGCCTCGTTGAGGCGGTTCTATCGAGTCCCCGCAATCTATGTTTTGAGCAGAAATAAGAAAAATATCACAATTTTTCATCTTAAAATTTCTAATTGTTGGCCAAAAAATTGGCAATGTATTTGTATAGGCGTGTTTTCGTAATGCGCACCAATGTTTCTGGGCAAGCTAAGACCTTCTAATGGATTTAGCACACTGCCAAGAGAGTACAAATCAAACAATGGGACATAACAATTCAGGAAAGGAACAAATCTGAAACTGTGACAAACAAAAGATGGTTCTCATAGTTCAAAAAGCACTTTTGTCTTTAGCAAACGCAAACCTGTAGATAGCACATGTATGGGTAAGACCAAACCGACATACTATCAAGTTACAATTTTATTCGATTTGTTTGGGACTGCCACTGACAAACAACCTCACAACGTGTACAGTTGCTAGTTTAGGGGATAAGATAGACCTTCACTGACGGTAAATCTTTCTATTTTCATTACAAAAACACGCCTATACAAGTATATTGTAACCTTTATCGCCGAAAAAATGAATTTTTTTAGATGAAAAATTGCGATATTGTTCTTATTTCTGATCAAAATATAGATTGTGGGTGCTCGTTAGAACCGCCTAATCGAAGCGGTTCTAACGAGTACGCACAATCTATATTTTAGAGCAGTAATAAGAAAAATAAGGATAACCCCTGTAAACCCCATTTTTACTATATAATAGTGGGATTCAATGGGTGAATGTTATAAAGGCCTGTTTTCGTGATACCCTCTCTTATCAACATGGGTCTAGAGTTAAAGAAAGAAGTTAAGGAGTAAATTATTTCCTTTAAAAGATGACCCCTTTCCCCCGAGTGAGTGAGTGAGTGTTTGAGTTCTACTTCCCACCAACAGCTCAGGCCATACGGAGACGGGACCTCGGTTTAAAGACTCATCCGAAAGTCTGGAGAAGCACCGGATCGATCCTGCGATCCCTGGTTTACAAGGCGAGTAGCGTAACCACTACACCACGGAGGCTACTCCCTTTTCCCCGAAGGATCCCGTTAACAGGAAGACACAAGTGTCCCTCTTGAAAAAAAAAGAAAACGTCGAAAAAAGTATCAAGTGCATGCATCTTACTTGACTATCAGGTAGAAAACACATTGAAAACTGTTTAATTGATAATAAATATATGGCCTGTCTTTCAGCCGGCATATCTAGAATACAAGACAAAACCCGAAAACAGAAATGCTAAGACAACACAAAGCACTCAGCATTGCATAATGTATGTTTTGTCCATATGCACAGACAAAATAAGTCACTTTGCTCGCAGTAGGCATCTATCGGCGCTAGACTATACACTGAGCGGAAAGGAAAAGCATTACGATAACACACCCGTGTGACACAGTGCAATTTTTCATATCTCCAAAATGGCTACTTTTCCGATGAAAATTTGTGATATTTTCCTTATTAGTACTCCAAATATATGTTGTGGGCGCTCGTTAGAACCGCCTCATTAAGGCGGTTCTAACGAGTACCCACAACCTATGTCTTGGATCAGAAATAAGAAAAATAATGTATACCCACGTAAACCCCAGTTTTCGCTATACAAAGTGGGGTATAAGAGAGTGTTCATTTCACGGACAGGAAAAGGAAGGCAAGAAATAAAACTTGTTGGATTCATAGGATGATTTGAGTTTTGATAGGCGCTGATGTGTAATTGTAGGTTGTGTCGGTGCAATCTTAAAGATGGTTTTGGTTTTCTATTTCTGTCGTGGTTTATTACTGTAACAGTTCGTCTATGCACGTGTGTATTGCTCATATATTTTTATTTTAGATTGCCGTTTAGCCATTTTGTGGTAAAGGTACTGTCCTTTTGGCTTTCCTCTTTTGATTTTTTCATTATGGTTTAGTTATTTCATGTTTGTGGTTCTTTCCCTTTGGTGTCTCTGATGAGGGATGGGGAATCCTGTCGATTCCTGACCATTGCCTTCACTTCTATTTTCTATATTGGCGTTATTGAATATTTTCTCAAGTGTTGTAATGATATACATAAAATGACAACGCGTAAAATGTGGACTAGTACTTTCCATTTACATGCTAATAAAACATAACCTTTTATATTCAAAAGGCTATTTGCCTGATTTGTTCAATCAAACCCAGATTTTATGCGGATCTAAATCCTTTTGACGTAGTCTGATACACTCAATATTGTTTCAATTAATGACATTTTTGTTGTTCCCCGCCTGTTCGAAGAAAACCGAGAAGACATAGCTTCCAGTGTTCCGTGACTGCGTGATTTCCGTTATTGATAGTATAAACCATAAATGACAATGGAATCTTCCACCTAGTAAGTTTGGACTGGTCGATTTACAATTATAGGGGAGTCAGGTTTGTCTTTGTGCGTGGCAAATTTTACATTAAATGAATGCTTTTTAAGCAGACAGTTTAGACCCAGTTCCAAAACCGCATTCTGCACTGTTTGCCAATGTCCCTGAAAAGGGCCGCTAGGCATGCACAGTAAAATTCCTATATTAAGACCACCATTGGGACTGTTCAAAAGTGGTCTTTAAGACCACTTTTGAACAGTCCCAAGGTGGTCCCTGACCAGAGAACATTGTAGGCAGAAACCACAAAGAAAAACTAAGTGTACCTTTCAAAATAAGCTTTTTATAGCAGAATTAGTCTTAAAATCGATTTAGTCTTAAAAGCCACGTAAAATCGATTTAAGCCCCACCAGTGGAATTCGTTTCCACTGACCGTTCCAAGGCGGTTCTTCTGCCATGGTTTATTTTTGTTATGGTTTGTCTTTGTGTGCTTGTGTCGCTTATATTATTTCATTTTGGATAGCCTATTGACCATTTTGTGGGAAAGTAACTGTCCTTTTGGCTTTCCGCTATTGATGTTTCCATTACGGTATGTTGTTTCATGTTTGTGTTTCTTTCACTTTGGTGTCTCTGATGGGAGCTGTGGGTTGATTGTATCGATTCCTGATCATTGCCTCTACTTCTATTTTTTTTTTAATTTCAGGTGGTCTTTCAAGCGGAATTTCACTGTATGTTTAAGCATGTGTACATAACATCCCTTGCATGTGTATTGTCATGGTCTGAAGAAATGCATATGCTTTTGATATATTCATGAAATTGTTAGTTTCCTTTATGGCGTTTTTATGCCCCCGCCTTTCGAAGAATAATGGCAAGGGCATATAGCGTTGCCCCTGTCCGTCCCTCCGTGTGTCCGAAACTTAACCGCTGTCAATAACTTCCTTATATCTTGATGGATTTTAAAATTACTCGGCAGAAATGTTAACCATCATGAGGCGACGTGTCATCTGCAAAACCCAGGTCCGTACCTCCAAGGTCAAGGTCATACTTAGAGGTCAAAGGTCAAAAAAGGATCCAAAACTTAAACGCAGTCAATAACTTTCTTATTTCTGGATGGAGTTTGAAATTACTTTGTAGGGACGATGTGTCACGTGCAAAACCCAGGTCCGTACCTCCAAGTTTAATAAGAATTTATTAAACGAGTTGTGGAAAAGGGATAAAATGCGAGGCTTTGCCGAGCATTTTATCCCTTTTCTTCAACGAGTTTACTTCAACGAGTTTAATAAATTCAATAATACATGAAAGCCTCACATTTTATCCCCTTTTCCTCAACTCGTTTAATAAATTCAATAATACATGAGCCCGAATGCAAGATTCTATTTATCATATGACATTTAAAACGCATTTCATTCACGATTGTTTACAAAAATTTCAATATTCCGCCATTAGTAAATGCGACGTCGTTAATGACGTCGTACATGTAACGCTAGCTTATTTGCATATTTAATCCACTAGTGGATTATCGAAAATATTACATGGCGTTATTACACTCTCAGACGCGACGTCATTTGATAAACTGCATTTCACACTTGGTCAATTTTAACTGTAATAGTATTGGTTTGTGTAGATGACAGAATTTATCTTGCAACTACTTTTGCAAAAGTGGTAAATATCTTTTTTGAATTTTCACATGTGTGGTTGCCAATGTATGCAAAATCTGTCTGTGCTTTAATAATATTCTAGAAATAACTGTTTATCACTTTTATCAATATAGAAGTCAGTGAGTGAGTGTTTGAGTTTTACGTCCCACCAACAGCTAAGGTCATACGGAGAAGGGACCTCGGTTTAAAGACTCATCAGATTGTCGGGAGAAGCCCGGGTTTGATATTGCGACCCTTGCTTTACAAGGCGAGTAGCGTAACCACAACACACCGGAGGCTTCTATCATAGAAGTGAAGGAAATGAACAGAAAGTGATACAGTTCCTACAAAATGTCCAAACCGCTATCAAAACATAAAAAGTAGTAATACATACATTGTTTGTTTGTTTGATTTAACGTCCCCGTCAACACTGTACAGGTCATTATGGAGACGCTGCTTCCAAATTATGTGGGGTTTTTACGCGACATTGAGATGAAATGAAATCTCGAGCCCTGTCGTCCATTATAAGCATGGACCGACTCGCACCGCTTTGCTTTACCAGTACACGTGTGCGGTCGGATTCAGCTCAGCGTGGAAGCATCATGCAGCTCATCTACTTCTTCAAGCCCCGATGGGCGGGGGCCGAGTAATACATACATGCAAAGATGAGTGAGTGAGTGAGTTTTAGTTTTACGTCCCACCAACAGCTAAGGTCATACGGAGACGGGACCTCGGTTTAAAGACTCATCCGAAAGTCTGGAGAAGCCCGGGATCGATCCTGCGATCCCTGGTTTAGAAGGCGAGTAGCGTAACCACTGCACCACGGAGGCTTCTACATGCAAAGATGAACTAGAACAATAATAAAACATAACAGAAGAACCATTGAATTGGTCTGCAAAAAGCTTTTTACTGTGGGTGTGTGTGTGTGTGGGGGGGGGGGGGGGGGTTGGGGGTATGAGCGCTTAGACTGTGTAGGTAGTGGACACCACGGGTGTACAACACTCTCCTTCAGTAGTAAACTAGTAAGAAAAGGTAACTCAGGAAAGGCCACAATCCAAGCACGCAGCCGGCTTCAACTCCGGAGTTTTTGAAATTTCAACCCTCGCCCTCAGTTCCAGTACAGTATCAAACAAAATAACAATAACAAATTCATCCGCATGGAGGCTTTCTGGCTCAACAGTGAGTCATGATAAAATACATGGTAAAATGGTTATGTAATAGATATATCCATTGTTTTTGTGAAATATTGGTAAATATTTGTACTGATTGATATCTGTACAGGATAAGTTGACGAGCCCGCCAGGACTGATTCGGCAAAAGCTATTTTAAATGTGGGTACTAATTCAAATAACCTCGGCGAGGCAATTTTAATGAATACCCACAATGTTAACTTTGTCATGCAGAGCTAGAAGCCCCTTCCCATTTTAAGATCAGAACAGGGTCTGCACTGTTTGCCATTAAGTAAAAGCTATTTTAAATGTGGGTACTCATTCAAATAACCTTGGCGAGGCTATTTGAATGAATACCCACAATGTTAATCTTGTCATGCAGAGCTAGAAGCCCCTTCCCATTTTGAAATCAGAAGGAGCAGTCTGATCAGGGTCTGCACTGTTTGCCATTAAGTAAAAACTATTTTAAATGTGAGTACTTATTCAAATAACCTTGGCGACCCAATTTCTAGAATACCCACAATGTTAATTTTGTCATGCAGAGCTAGAAGCCCCTTCTCATTTTAAGATTAGAAGGAGCAGTCTGACCAGGGTCTGCACTGTTTGCCATTAAGTAGAAGCTATTTTAAATGTGGGTACTCATTCAAATAACCTCGGCGAGGCTATTTTAAGGAATACCCACAATGTTAATTTTGTCATGCAGAGCTAGAAGCCCCTTCCCATTTTAATTGTAGCTCAGCTGATTGGTCAATTCAAAACTGTACATGATATCAGTACATGATAACAATACATTTATCAAAATTTATTAGTACTGCCAACATCAAAGGAAAGTACTGGGAGCTGTGGATTAAGTAATAGATATATCCATTGTTTTTGTGAAATATTGGTAAATATTTGTACTGATTGATATCTGTACAGGATAAGTTGACGAGCCCGCCAGGACTGATTCGGCAAAAGCTATTTTAAATGTGGGTACTAATTCAAATAATCTCGGCGAGGCAATTTTAATGAATACCCACAATGTTAACTTTGTCATGCAGAGCTAGAAGCCCCTTCCCATTTTAAGATCAGAACAGGGTCTGCACTGTTTGCCATTAAGTAAAAGCTATTTTAAATGTGGGTACTCATTCAAATAACCTTGGCGAGGCTATTTGAATGAATACCCACAATGTTAATCTTGTCATGCAGAGCTAGAAGCCCCTTCCCATTTTGAAATCAGAAGGAGCAGTCTGATCAGGGTCTGCACTGTTTGCCATTAAGTAAAAACTATTTTAAATGTGAGTACTTATTCAAATAACCTTGGCGACCCAATTTCTAGAATACCCACAATGTTAATTTTGTCATGCAGAGCTAGAAGCCCCTTCTCATTTTAAGATTAGAAGGAGCAGTCTGACCAGGGTCTGCACTGTTTGCCATTAAGTAGAAGCTATTTTAAATGTGGGTACTCATTCAAATAACCTCGGCGAGGCTATTTTAAGGAATACCCACAATGTTAATTTTGTCATGCAGAGCTAGAAGCCCCTTCCCATTTTAATTGTAGCTCAGCTGATTGGTCAATTCAAAACTGTACATGATATCAGTACATGATAACAATACATTTATCAAAATTTATTAGTACTGCCAACATCAAAGGAAAGTACTGGGAGCTGTGGATTAAGTATAGATTAATATTATTACGAATCAGTGTTGAGGACTCAACAACAATCCGACGTCAGAGCAGAAGAAAAACCACCAGTTAGATTATGGAGGGTCGAACCCAGGAAATATCCGGCTACACCCTTCCCGAAATCAAAGGATTTAGGGTGGGACCGCCATCAAAAAGACCGGTGTCCAGCCCACCGCCGTGCAACCAAAGAGCGAAGCAAAGTCGTCCACTGTAAAAGGATCGACAACAAAACACGCGGTCTGTCGCATAACATCCATGCTATAACCACTTTTCTTGTATTTAGCAACAATTTTTTCTGAACTGACCAGAAAAATTATCACCACCTAGTTTTCTTCTGAATTTATAAACTAAATACCCATAAAACTCCGACAGTCCCTGTTGCAGAAGTGTCTTCAAAGAAATGCAATATTTAGAAGTAATGTCGTAATGTCGACGATAAAATTTTGAAAACGTTTTGCGCACTATATAATACCGATGGCCTTGTTTAAGATGTCTTAATTTTTGGTCTTTTTATTCTACTGAACATTAAGTCACACAAAGCTATCTTGAGTCTTGAGTGTGCCCCTTGTTGTAAGGGGCGGGGGGAGGGGGTGTGGGAGAGATATCGATGATAAAATGCTTAACAAAAAAGGCGGGGTCATAATTTCGCTTCACATATTTTCGGATAAAATATTACTCAATCTATTCAATCAGTTATGCTTTAATGTGTTTTCTTAGCTTCAGGCCAGCATTATCGTTTTCTTTCTTTCTTTCTATCTATCTTAAACATCCATTTATTTGTCATAGAATTTTCTCCTGAACCGTCAACAATTACATACAAATCTAGCCTGTGCCTTCTAAGGTGTCGTCTTCTTCTGAAATCTACAATCATTGTTTGTTTGTTTGATTTGAGGTTTAACGTCCCCGTCAACACTGTAAAGGTCATTTTGGAGACGTTGCTTCCAATTTTGTGGGACTTTTACCCGACATTGAGATGAAATGACTTCTCAAGCCCTGTCGCCCAATAAAACCAAAAGGGTTTATTAGCATGGACGGTCCGCCTTGCACCGCGGTTCCTGGACAGGCTTAGATCCTCTAAGCGGTTTACCAGTACTAGTGTGCGGGCCGGATTCAGCTCTGCGTGGAAGCATCGTGCAGCCCATATATTTCTTCAAGCCCCTATGGGCGGGGGCGATCTACAATCATTAATTTAATTCTTATGCATTGGAAATATATTATAAAAAACACTAATTCGTTGAAAACACGCACATCGCAATATAGTATATGAAAACTACACCAGCGGCATTGAGAACTCGAATAAAGAAACATTTCTGGTCAAAATGTATGTTACGGAAGCGTAAAAGTCTCATTAGACCACGACATATTTGTCATCATCCCAGGAAATTTTATATTGAGATAAAGATTTATTTGTCAGAAGTGAAGAGAAATATCTTCAGATATTAACTTGTTTCTGCATATTTGTTGTTAGATGATCTCGAGATGTATATTTATTATAAGTATGTATAGAAACGACAATTTAACATGGTATTAATTGCATTTCGAATTAAGAAAAACATTTTATAGCGAAATAAAAAAATATTGAGATACACTTAATATTTGCCATAATCGCAGTATCTATGTTTTGATCGAATGCGATCCTATATCTTCCTCTTTATATCGCTGTGGCATGTCGACCTTTTATTTGCAAAAAGAGTTGGCGAACCATTTAATAAATTAACTGTAAAAATGCAGCACATTTTAGGTAAACAGTTGCGTTGTCAACCAATCGGAAGCAACTTCAACTCGGTTACGTCACTTTATATAATTGCTAATTAAGTTCATTTAAAAAAAATGCGAGCATAATCCATCTCAAATGCAACGAAGAGAAAAACATCTAGAATCAAATGCAACCATGAGTAAAGAAAGATCTAAAATCAAACGTCACATGAGGAGAAAAAATATATAATCAATCAATATGAGGCTGTTTTAATTAAGTTTGATAATAACATAAGGTTAGGAATCACAACATCGAGCCATTATGTTTTTGGCTTGTTACGTAATTTACTTCTATGTAAAATTTAAGCCACATCTTGATAAAACCTGTTCATGCAATTTGCTAACAACACTGAGATTTCAATACATTTGCCAGGTTGTGAAGCTGGGCTGGCTGTAATGTGTCAAACCTAATCACAGGCCCAAAACAGTTTTCCAGGGAATGGAAAGTTGTACAGAGGACCCTCGTGAAACGGCAGTGTATGTTCTCAAAATGTATACCTTACTAAACAAATACAGACATTTTTCACATCTCCAAAATAGCTACTTTTCTATTTTTCTTATTTGTACAGCAAACATAGGTTGTTTGTGCTCGTTCGAACCGCCTCATTTGAGTACCCACAACCAATGTCTTGGAGCAGAAATAAGAAAAATAATGTAAACGCCTTTCTCTATACAAAATTGGGTGTTCATTTCACGAACTTGTTCACATGATGTAAGAATTTGTTTTGTGATTTGCAAATAACAAATGTGCAGTTATGCCGCTTCTAAGTCGCCGATTTGATAGTAGATATGTTTTGTTGGGGGGATTTTATGGCCATTTTAAGATTATTTCACTTATTTCGAGCTGATCGTTAATCGGAGGTGGGCGAAAATCGGATACCTGGACTTTCCGTTGCAGAAATTGGCGTCTCGCATGTAGCCGGAGCGAGGCTCGAACCGCATGGGTTGGAGACAATTTAATTAAGAGACAGCGTTCTTACCCATAGGTCACGGAGGCCAGTTATTTGATATAGTAGAATACATATAGTTTCTCCTTTGGAAAAAAAACGTGCAACAGTTTATCCTGTCGCATTAGGGTTAAAAGTTGACTAATAATAGAGATTGTGTTTAAATCTGAAACTAAGATTTTGACGATAAAAACCTATAATGTAGCCGAATTTCTTCCACAAAAAATATCGTAAATCATTGTCAATAGGTCGTGTAGTAATGAAAGGCCTGTTGGCGCTAATTAATATAGATAACACTGTGGTTTACAACTAATTACGTCATCATTGTCAAAATGCATCCCCGGTAGTTCTGTTTAAAATTTATGTTTTGGAAATAAAAATCGGCAGGTGCCAAATCATAGGAATACAGGCAATGGGAACGGATTTCGAAGCCACTCGCAGCAGCTTCAACTACTGCAACTTGTGAGTTGTGAGCAGAAACATTGTCCTAGAGCCAGAGGACGATACCTGTGGCGAGTTTTGTCCCAAGGTTTCCCTCATTATCTCTTCTTTTAGAGCATAGTGGGCAAGTGAGATATTGCTTATATAGAGGATCTTACACGCGTTTCATCTATTATTAAATTTATTATAGGAGTTGAGATATGGTATAAAATGCGAGGCTGTTCCGACCATAATATCCCTTTTCCTCGACGAGTTTAATAAATTTAATAATACATGAACACGAATGCAAGATTTTATTTATCGTATGACATTAACAGGCATTTTGTGCACGTCGTTTAGCAACTAGATCAATATTCCGCCATTACTAAACGCGACATCGTTTAGGAACGTCGTTCTCATAACGTAATGGAGTAACTAATTGGCATATTTAATCCACTAGTGGTTAACTGAATTTAATACATGGCATAATTACATTCTCAGACGCGACGTCATATAATAAATCGTTTTATTTTGGATAGCCGGTTTGAATTTTTGCAGGAAAGTAACTGTCCTTTTGGCTATCCGCTCGTGATGTTTTCCTGATGGTTTAGTTATTTCATGTTCATGTTTCATTAGGTGTCTCTGACTGGAGGTGTTTGGTAGTTTGTCGATTCATGATCATTGTCCTGAAATCCAGACGTTTTCGTGCTTCAACTCTGTCTACTTATGACTTTTCCATCCTTTACATAATCATTATCTTATAAAAGAAAAAAAAATAATGACATACATGTAATTGAATGGACATTTCAAAGGGAAGATTCCCTCTATCTTGCATGTAATGTAAGAAATGCTTTTCTTTCACTTCTGACGAGTATAAAAATGATATTTTATGGTCATGTCAGAAAGTGTGTGAAGCTCTCAGCTTTCTACTTTACAATATTTACATAAGATTTGGCTCTAAGTTATTTAGACACATTGTTGGTAAACCGATGGGTACGCATTGCGCACCCTTGTGGCTGATCTGTTCTTGTTTCGGTATGAAAGATACTTCACGATGTCCCTTTTCGTTGAAAACCAAACTTGCTTCGTGCAAAATATATGATAAACGCGATGAATGTGATTGTGAGATTGCAAATTTTCTTTTCTTGCATGATGATGCTCCTAGTTCGGCGTTTATATTTCGCAGTTAATTCGAGTTGCCAGAGTGTCTAATCATGTAACTTACTTCAACGCTCATAATAAATTGTTAACTGCTAAACGTCTCAATCAGGGTTATCGGTATCATAAACTACGTAAAGCCTTTTCAAATTTTATAGACGTCATTCCGATTTAATTTCAATGTTGGACTTAAATCTCCTTTGCAACAAGGTCTATCGGAACCCGAATTTTATGGTGACTTGGTATATAAATTCAGAAAAAAATAATAATTTCAACGATTTCAGCACCCAATTACATAAAATCATTCTTCGATGTAAAAAGATTGAGCACAGCATAAATTTTACACGACAGACTGCATGCGTGGTAGTTAACCCTATCAAGTTTTGCTTCCCTCTTTAATTGCACGCCGGTGGGTCAGGTCTCAGATTCTATGACGGTTTCAGCGTAAAGTCTTACTAAGTTTTACTGCATGGTAGTTAACCGAATCACGGTTGACAACTTTGCTTCCCTCTTTAATTGCGTGCCGGTGGGTCAGACCTCAGACCATCACCCTTACTTCCGTCGCGATTTAAACAACAAGTCTGTACAGTCCGCAAGAAGGCCTCCTAACTCATCAGTGCAACATCTCAGAAACACAAAAAAAAAAACTAAAACAACCGCTGGACTTGACTTCGTGGACGACCGAGCAAACGCTTCACTATAAACAATAATGACTTGTATTTATACAAATTAATTTCATAACATCATGAGTTATAGTAATACTATTAGTAGTAGTAGTAGTAGAGGTAGTAGAAATAGTAGTTGTAGTAATCATTATAATTTTAGCTTTTACTATTATTAATATTGTTATTTATGCTTTCCAACAAATTTTCTTTTTATATTATTAACCTCACGCCTTACATATAACGTCCCTGTAGTTTTTCTCTGATTTTGCAAATGGTAACGACTTTCTTCGAACTATGTTTGATGTTTTAGGTGAAGGTGTATTCTTGACGTTATTTATGCAACTACTATTCGTACGTCATTCCTAGATGCTTTCACGCAGAGCTGAAACTGACCGCAGACGAGTACTGGTAAACCGCTTAGAGGATCTAAAAAGGATCTAAGCATGCCAAGGTTAAGCGGGGCGAGTCGGACTGTCCATGCTTATAGACCCCATTGAGTTCATTGGATGACAGGGCTTGAGTTGTCATTTCATCTCAATGCCGGGTAAAAGTCCCGCATAATTGGAAGCAACGTCTCCAAAATGACCTGTACAGTGCTCAATTCAAACAAACAAACAAACGTCATTCCTAACGATGCAACTAAGCTATCGTAGCCAATTGACGAGATAGACTGTCTCAGCGTCACTAAAATAGAACTGGAGTTGAAAAAGGAGACGATCAGGAACTGGTATAATCAGATCCGAAATCCTCCTCACAATATCACTATAGAAAGAAGTCGAAACATGGAGTGACGACATTAAACAAAACAGAAGCATTACGAAAACACGCCTATACAAATAAATTGAAACCTTTATCGCCGAAAAAATGAAAAAATTAAGATGAAAAATTGGGATAATTTTCTTATTTCTGCTCAAAATATAGATTAGGGTACTCGTTAATACCACCTCGATGAGGCGGTTCTAACGAGTACCCACAATCAATATGTTAGGGCAGAAATACGAAAAATAAGGATTACCACTGTAAACCCCATTTTTCTATATAAAGATGGGGTTTGACGGGGTCAGAATTATATAGGCGTGTTTTCGCGATGACTGGTAAACTGAGTCAGCAGCTCTTTTCCAAACAAATGGTGGCTCAGATAATCCAAACGTAATTGAAAAGGAACACCATACATACTGGGGGAAAGAATTAGAACCACCAACATAACAACCGTTTAACAGGAAGGACAAACGTTACTTAATTGATCAACTAAAAAAGGAGAGAATTAGAATCACCCATATAAAACAGAAAGGAACCACAGCAAAAGCACCGATCTGGTGCTAGTAACTGTCAGTAAGAATTACTGGTGGGCCTAAGTGTACTTTACGGGATTCCAACCCTCACCCCAACATAACAACATATTACATAATTAGGGAAATAATCAGAACCACCAATATAAAACAGGAAGGAACCACAGCAAAAGCACCGATTTGTTGCTTTGAACGGTCAGTAAAAATTAGTGGTGGGGTTAAGTGTACTTAACGGGGTCAAAACCCTCATCCTCACTTTCACTGCACTCGTATTTTTTCGGTTCGCACGAATGTTTTCATCACATCAGTTAACAAAGAAATCACAATTAAAGCCAATTTGACCTAGGAAGATGTGTACTCGCATCACATGAACAAGACCGTGTAATTAACTCCCCGCTAAACCCCATTTTAAGAGGAAACTGAGGTATACAGGTGTACATCATTTTTTCTTATTTTTGCTAAAGACATAGGCTGTTGGTTCTCGTTAGAACCTCCGCAATGAGGCGGTTCTAACGAGGACCCATAACTATGTTTGGAGTATAACTAGCACAAAAATTAAACTTTTCGTCAGAAAAAAATACCTTTTTGGACATATGGAAGAATGCACTATATGACATGGCTGTGTTATCGTAATGGGAAGTACAATACATTGGTACTTCCGGTGCTGCATACAGCGCCATTGGACCACAGGGGAAAAAGAAAACCAACAGATAAACCCTGTTGGACCAAGCAAAAGACATAAAAAATCCTAACAAACAACAATAAAGATTAACAAAGATGATTGGCGTATAATAAATAAGTAGTACATTTGACTTCCAATCTTCGCATGTTTGGAGTTTATCTGCATGCAACCGATTATATAGCATGAACTTTGCCAACATCTAGTTATTTCATGTTTGTGTCTCTCCCCTTTGGTGTCTCTGATGGGGCTGTGGGATGATGGTATCGATTCCTGATCATTGCCTTCACTTCTATTCTACAAAAGATATTGATCATTGTCTAAACGGATAACCATCAAACTTTCTATATTCAGTCTACATTTTGGACTGTTCAAAAGTTGTTTTTGCACCTGACTTCGAACCTTTGCTTGTTTGCAGTGCATCAGCATGCAACCAAGCAATTTTATAACTTGTGCTCTGCCAACATCTAGTTATTTCATGTTTGTGATTCTTCCCTTTGGTGTCTCTGATAGGGCTGTGGGTTGATGGTATCAATTCCTGATCATTGCCTTCACTTCTATTTTACAAAAGTTAATGTTCATTATCTAAACGGATAATCATCAAAAGTCCTATACTCAGTCTGTTGTTTCATGTTTGTGTGTCTTTCCCTTTGGTGTCTCTGATTGGAGCTGTGGGTTGATTGTATCGATTCTTGCTCATTGCCTCCAATTCTATTTTGAACAGTTCAAATGTGGCCCATTACAGCAGAACACTGACTAGCAAAAACGACAACAACAACAAAAATATATGAATATAAAAAGAAAAGTATTTTAATTACTTGAAATTTCTGCCCATCACGTGAACAAAGTAGGAGTAAAACAAAGATCAGGAATCGATACAATTAACTTACTCCACCCATCAAAGACACCAAAGGGAAAGAAACACAAACATGAAGCGACCAGACCTTAATGGAAACCTAAACAAATGAAGGCCATAAAGACAGTTACTTTCCCACAAAATGACCATCCAAAATAAAAACACAAGTGATACACACAGTAAGTAACAAACAACAACATAAATAAACCGCCACAGAAGAACCGCCTTGGGACGGCCAGTGGAAACTGGGGGGCTTAAATCGATTTTATATGGCCATATTCCTCGCCCTTACCTCTGTTGCGGTATACACTAATTTTGTTTAGTCCGCATGAAGGCTTTCTAACTCAACAGGGGCTTATCCAGACTTTCGGATGAGTCTTTAAACCGAGGTCCCGTCTACGTATGACCTTAGCTGTTGGTGGGACGTAAAACTAAAACTCACTCACTCCTAACTCAACAGTGTAACATCTCCGAGAACATACAAAGCAAAAAACTACAGAGATGAAACAAGGTTGAGGACTCGACAGCATACAACAACAGAATTGCTGGAGCTAAAGAAAACCAACAGTTAGACTCCGAGGGGCCCGACCGTGAAATGAACACCCCGCTAAACCCCACTTTATATAGAGAAAAATGGGGTTTACGGGGGTAAACATTATTTTTCTAATTTCTGTTAAAAGAGGCGGTTCTAACGAGCACCCGCAACCTATATTTGCAGTATAAATAAGACAAAATAGCATGGATTTTCATCCGAAAAGTAGCCATTTTGGAGATAACGTATGTGTTATCGTAATGCACAGCAGTAAGTGGTAAGTCGGAGTTACGGAAAAATAAATACTGTAGTATAGCGCGATCGTTAGATAAAACGTATAAAATCCCAATTGATACGTGAAAATACATCTTCCACCAATTTTATAACACCGTTGAGAATAGCTATCGACAGAATGCAATTTTATGACGCTTGCAGACAGACAATCAGAATAGATCTATTGATCTTTGATCTAAGAACAACTTAATATGACAGCCACAATTTAAATCTCAATCAGAGTATGTTACCTCTAATCCAACCATTGTGTAAAGTGGTGGGCTGAAGCCTTAATACCATGATTAAATAAGCAACAATTGTCATTCGTTCGTCAGTTTCTTCGGAAGATTTCATTAGAGTCTTTCAGATCACTCGTTAGACATACACATTGTTTATCAAGGCAAGTAGGGGCTTGAAGAAATAGATGGACTTCATGATGCTTCCACGCAGAGCTGAAACCGTCCGCACACTAGTACTGGTAAACCGCTTAGAGGAATTAAGCCTGTCCAGGAACCGCGGTGCGAGGCGGACCGTCCATGTTTATAAACCCTATTGGTTTCATTGGGTGACAGTGCTTTAGATGTCATTTCATCTGAATGTCGGGTAAAAGTCCCACAAAATCGGAAGCAACGTCTCCAAAATGGCCTATACTGTGTTGACGGGGACGTTAAACCTCAAATCAAACAAACATCAAGGCAAGTAAGTAATCAGATTGGGTGTATACTGACGATTCCTATTTCCCATTATTTTTGCTTTATATTCGTTTGTACAGGTAATGCATTTTCTTCTTACCGGCCCCGATAGCTCAGTTGGTAGAGTGTCCGCTCCGGGGAACGGGAGGTCACGGGTTCGATCCCGGGCCGCGACATACCAAATTCGTTAAAAATGGTACTAGCTGCTCCTCGCTTGGCACTCAGATTTACGGGGTAGAGGTAGGACTGGTCGACCCAGTGTCAGAATAATGTGACTGGGCGTGGTATCATGTAATGTGTCTGGGACATGATACTTCAGTGAGGCAGCACTATAAAAGTGAGCATTGAGCTCCCTGTCTCAACCAGACACCGTCGTGATATGACTGAAAACTTGTTGAAAGCGACGTTAAACCCGAATTCACACACACACACACACACACACACACACACACACACACACACACACACACACACATACTTGTAAAACCCTCCAAACGGGGACCTAGGCTCAGAACCTACCAATCGGGTGCCAGCATGTTCGATCATCGTTTGCTACTCAGATGTAAAATGTGACGGTTTTATGATGGTTCGATGGTGTTCCGAATGTAAGGAAGATCCTAACTCAAAGATTTCCAATGTGAATTTTAACAAGCCAAATGGGGAACTAAAGTGTGTTACCAAACGGGGAAATTGTGTATACAGAACGGGGACATTGTGTATACAGAACGGGGACATTGTGTATGCGAAACGGGGAATTTGAATATACCAAATGGGGAAGAAAGTGTGTAATGTTACTGAATGTATTAAAGGAGTGCATGGGATTTGATTTCAATATTCGAAAAAGACTGCCTACATAAACAAATTAAGGAATATTTGAAAGAATCATTATTACAAGCGAATTTATTTCTTGCATGAACTTTGATTTTGATCAGAACAAAAACTTTAATAAAAACAGTAATATAATGACAAATAGAAGATCAGATTAAATTACCATTTAATATATGGATATTATTTTCAGATATCATTTGTCAAGTAAATTAATAAAGATGCAAACTATTCACAATTTTTCAACGCGGTACAGAAGCAGGGCGCCATACACTTAAGCTTTGTCAACACTTCAACTGTTTTGCACTGTATGTAATTTCCTGGAATCTAACAAAAGACCAGGTACATTCATTTGTATCAACATAATACTTTGCGATTAAAAAAAATAATTATTTATATAAACTGAAGTTTGACTTTACCAACTTTGTTGAAAGGCACCATCAAACCACATCGGCTGCTGCCAAACTTTATGTACTTGGAGCAAAATAGAAGTTAAGGCAATGGTCAGGATCGATACAATTGCCTCAGACCTACCATGCAAGACACCAAAGAGAAAAAAAAATCACAAACATAAAACAATTTCACTATAATGAAAATCTCAAAAGAGGAAAACCGACAGGAAAATTACTTTCCAACAAAATGGCCAAACGGATATCTAACATACAATAATATCAGCAATACATACGTGCAAAGACGAACAGCACCAATAGTAATAAACCACAACAAAAGAAAATCTTTGGAACGGTATGTACAAAGTTTTATACAGCCCCCGCCCATCGGGGCTTAAAGAAATATATGGGTTGCATGATGCTTCCACGCAGAGCTGAAACCGACCAGCACACGAGTACTGGTAAACCGCTTAGAGGATCTAAGCCTGCCCAGGCAAAGCGATGCGAGTCGACCCGTCCATGCTTATAAACCCTTTTGGTTTCATTGGGCGGCAGGGCTTGAGATGTCATTTCATCTCAGTGTCGGGTAAAAGTCCCACAAAATTGGAAGCAACGTCTCAAAAATGACCCTTTACAGTGTTGACGGGGACGTTACACCTCAAATCAAACAAAACAAACAAAGTTTTATAGGCGTGGCTGGGGGCGGTGGGGGCGCTGAACTCGATTTCACGAGGCCAGTCCTTGCCCTTTGTTCTTCCTAGTTTAGAAAAATATTTTATTCTGTCTGCATAAGGGATTTCTTACTCATCAGTGCAAAACTTCCGAGAACGATAAACTCAAACGAATACCGAGATGAAACAACGATAAGGACTCCATGAAAATCCATCTTACTATTTATTCTGAAATGCTGCTATCTTATATGATGTCAGATATTTTATATAAGGTATAAAATATCTGACAAAATATATAAAATATATACTATATTAGATATCTGATATGGTATATAAGAAACCTCAATTACTAATTAAGATACCATATGTTTGAGCATCTTAGATATTTTATATCCTATAAAAGATATATGATATAACATATAATTTATTAAAATATCTTACATGTCAAATAAGATATCTTATATACTAAATAAGATATCTTAATCACCTTAACTAAATAAGATATTAAAATATCTTATATGTCAGATATCTAATATTGAATATTTTATACATATTTTATCATGTACGATATCTTATATGCATTTTAAGATATCTGATGAAATATATGATATCTATATAATAGATATCTTATTTAGCCGAACAAATAAGATCTATTATTTGATTGAGGAGATGTCGTATATAATTTGGAGGGAACATATATATAGTCAAATAACAGTTGTTCCTTGTAGTTATGATTTTGAGCTGACCGTATACAGTGATTATTATCATTAGTAGTAGTAGCAGTATCATCATTATGAATGCGGTTGTTGTTATAGGTCGATATTTATATGCTCGAAAGCTATGTCAGTTGCCAGTTTGCCGAGTGTGGATTGTGAAAGGTGCTTTATCCATAATATTTATGAGATAGATGGAAAAATAATAATCACATCAAAATTGGTCGGGTGGAGAGAGAGAGAGAGGGAGAGAGAGTTGTGGGTTCTTTCAATCATCACTCATCCTTCTCACCGCAAACAGAATGGTAAATGGTCTAACATAAGAACTTAGAGGCCTTAAGGTATTTTCCATTAGCTGCATTTGTGTGTGGGGGGATTAAAGAAACTTAATTAAATATTTGTGACCTCGGAGATGTTGCACTGACGAGTTAGGAGGCCTTTATGCGGACCGAACAATCGCTACGAAATTAAGGGCGAGGATTGCGGCCGCGTAAAATCGATTTAAGCCCCCCCCTCCCCCCCCCCCCCCGCCCCCTCCCACCAACCCCAAGTGGAATTCGTTTCACTGACCGTTCCAAGGCGGTTCTTCTGTCGCGGTTTGTTGTTGTTATGGTTTGTTTTTGAGAGTGTGTATCGCTTATATTTTTTTCAGGTTTTGGGTAGCCAATTGGTCATTTTGTGGGGAAGTAACTGCCCTTTCGGCTTTCCGCTATTGGCGTTTCCATTAGGATCTACTTATTTCATGTTTGTGTTTCTTTCCCTTTGGTGTCTCCGAAGGGAGCTGTGGGCTAATTGTATCGATTCCAGATCATTGCCGTCACTTCTTTTTAGTACCAAATCTTATATAGATATTGTCGAGCACAAAGGTAAGAGCTGCACACACTTTTTGACTTGGTCATTGTTCGTAATCTGTATGCTCTTCAGAAGTAAAAAGAAATGCATATCTTACATCACTTGCAAGATAGAAGTAATTTTTCTCTGAAATGTCCATTCAATTTTATCATTAAACTTTCTGTTATAAGATTATGAGATAGTGTAGTGTTAAGTGAGGGAAATCATACGTAGACTAAATGCATGAAAACTTTTGGAGTTTAGTTATTTAATTTAATATACCAAAACAGTTTTCTCCCTGATTTTCATAGTCTTCGACACCACATTTAATAACATGCTTTTTGAAGGTGGTAAGATATAAGTTAATAATTTACATCAGAGACACCAAAGGAAAAGAAACACGAAGATGGATTATTGTTATAGTAAGAAGCCCCTCTTGGCCTTCTTTAACCCAAACAGTAAATTTGTTGGCTGAATGACGCAGGTGACAATTTACCACGGACCTCTCTTATTGCATATGCTTTTGTATCATCAAGTTCTTGCTGAAGAGTTTCCATACCAAACATTCTCTCGCTTACACCATCGATTATCGAATTTATTCAAGGCAGCAGCAATTTCTTCTCAACACTTGTTGAAATCAAAATTAGAAGGCAATCGGTATTTCGGTCCTTTAGAAATTATTCTAGTTTTTTAAATTCCAAGTAGCTTTATGGTTTACTCAGTCGAGTGCCTGCCATGCAGAAAATATGCAACTGTTCTAAGTCCTGCGGGACCCGGGAAGGGACATGAATTTTTTTTTTCAATATGTTGTGCGAACAATATATTAAGTTGTGCGAACAAGATATTATCTTCTGTGCACAACTTATAAAATAAAAAGAAATCATGTCCCTTCCCGGGTTCCGTAAAGTCCAGTTATTATCCAGGTGTTAGGTAGATCCCAACTCTAACATTTTCAGTGTAAAGCGAAACGGGGAACTAAAGTGTGTGCTCCAAACGGGGATTGTGTGTAAACGAAACGGGGAAACAAGCATTACATAGTGCGCGTATAATTTTGCTAATGCTTACTGGGAAATTCCTTTAAACTAAAAAGGGTGCAGCCATTGTGATTGTACAAAGGAGACAATTACTACCTAGAAGAAAAAGGGATGGGTTTTCGTTTGAATCATAACTTTAAACATATTCACTGTATACATGTGCGTGTATTGTGAACAGAACAAACAATCTGATTATAAAATCAAATAAAAATGCCTAACAAGCGGGCCAAGATGGCCGAGAATTGCTGACCTGATTTCAAGATGTAAGTAGTTTTTAAAGTTCTGGCGGCCATCTTGTTCATCAGTGAAGAATTTGGTAGAGGGTCACATATACCCCCCCGCCCACGAAGTGGAATTCTTTTCAGTGACCGTTCCAAGGCGGTTCTTCTGTCGCGGTATATTTTTGTTATGGTTTGTCTTTGAGTGTTTGTATCGCTTAAAAAGTTTTGGTTTCGGATAGCCAATTGGCCATTTTGTGGGAACGTGGCTGTCCTTTTGGCTTTCCGTTATTGATGTTTCCATTAGGGTCTGTTGTTTCATGTTTGTGTTACTTTCCCTTTTGTGTCTCTGATGTGAGCTGTTGGTTAATTGCATCGATTCCTGTTGATTGCCTTGAATTCTATTTTACTTAGAATTAGAGAGAATCTAATTCTATGTAATGTTGGTTGGTGTCTGATGCTCTATCTCTGGTCGGGTCCATCGGAGTCCAACTGTTAGTTTTCTTTTGCTCTAGCATTTCACTGATTTCTTGTTATCGAGTCTTCACCGTTGTTTCATATCTGTGGTTGTTTGTTGTTTTTTTTATGTTCATGGAGATGTTGCACTGATGAGTTAGGAGGCCTGCATGTGGACTAAACAATTACTGGCCAAAATCGCGACGGAAGTAAGGGCGAGGATTGTGCCCACGTAAAATCGATTTAAGCCCCCCCCCCCCACCCCCACACGCACACACACAACCACAAGTGGAATTCGTTTCACTGACCGTTCCAAGGCGGTTCTTCCAGGACGCGGTTTATTTTTGTTATGGTTTGTCTTTGAGTGCTTGTATTGCTTATATTATTTTGTTTTAGGCAGCCAATTGGCCATTTTGTGGGAAAGTAACTGTCCTTTTGGCTTTCCGCTATTGATGTTTCCATAAGGGTCTGTTCTTTCATGTTTGTGTTTCGTTCCCGTTGGTGTCTCAGGAGGGAGGTGTGGGTTAATTGTATCGATTCCTGATCATTGCCTCCACTTCTATTTTTGAGTTCTACGGTGTATTCCTGGCTTCCAAAGGATACCCCGTACATAGAACATATTTAACGCCACTACAGCTGGTGTTAAGGAAATGTGTGGCGGCCGTAAAAAGTCTCATTGCCCTTCATCAAATTGTAGTTTATGCTTTCGTATCCTTTCGGATCATCGATTCCATTGTGAAATTTGGAAAATATATGAGGGTCTTTGCTGAGGCCTAATTGGCCAAAGTAACTAGTCTGTCCCAGAAAAAAAAACTTGTTCAGTTCTGTGGTGTATTATTTGCTTCCAAAGAATAGCCCTTTCATAGAACTTATTCACCTAAGCAACATTCTTATGAAATTTGATTGAAATTAGCCTAAAATTTTCTGAGAAGTTGCGTTTAAAGCACATTGTTGACTTTTTTCAATTTTTATCTCTGGTGGCGTTCATTGGAGCGGGACCGTTTGAGCTTTATGGTAGAGGGACACCGGTATAGAATACGAGGCCAGCCGGCGTACAATTAAAGGGAAAGCAAAGTTATCAACCGCGATTGTGTTAACACCATGCATGCAGTCTGTCGTATAACAGTTATGATGTACCCAATCTTTTTATATTCAAGAACGATTTTACGAAATTGGGTACTGAAATCATCGCACGTATATATTTTTCTGATCTTCAAAACGAAAAGTTTGATTTTTCAAGCAATTTAAATCGTAGATATACCGTTTTTATCTAGGGTGTTTAAGAATCAATTTATTAGTATGAAACTTCAATATGTAATATTGTACTGGTTCAAACAATACCAAACTGACAGTTTTCATTTGCACAGCTTAAATCAAACTTATAACATAGTTTCTTTGTTTTGGTACAGAATCTTAATGTTTTCAGCTTATAGTGATTATCATTTTTGCATAATGGGACTTCTATGGAGAGAAAGAAAAATAGAATAAAAGAATGAGTAAGCAATCTAAACGAATGAGTAAACAATCTGTAAAGCCAGAAAAAAAAATGTATTGTCCATGTACAGAAATCAAGAGTTTAGTTTTTCTGGTTGCTAAAAATAGCATGAATGACATGCACGTATCTAGTCTATGAAATACAAGCATCGCCCATCTGGCACAAATAATAAGGTGTGAAAGACGACAAAAATAAACTATTATAAGGACAAAAGATGAACTTAAATGTAAGAATATAACCCATTTCAAACATTTACTTCAGAAACACAAAGACTATTTTAGCTTTCTAGAAATTACAGGATAGGGATTAAGTGCATGCAACTTACTCATGAATTACATAATTTTAGATAATTTCTTACATTTTGTACATCTACGTAAATGTGCTACTTTTGTATATCAATAAGGACTTAATAACTGAACCCAAACCACATAACAGTTTAAGGTGAACACACATCAGTGTTATTTGTGATTCCCTTATAAAGCAGTCAATGCTCCACTTATAAGTGATACTGGTAAAATTAATTAATAGTTCGTCTGTCATAACTTACAATGACCAATCTTAATCATATTTGAGAAATGTTACTATTTGTGTGTTCTAAGATGGCTGATGAGACCGATTCTAGCTCTGAACTGTCTGTTGCATATAGAGCAACAGAGGCCGGAGGAAGACAGCTATGTCGGTGATGCCTTAGCTCTGGCTTTGCGCTGTGTGCGCTTCTGCTCAGCTTCACGGATTCTTTTTGCCTCATATTCATTGGCACCCCTTCTGATGAGACCTCGCTACTTTGCTCTCTCCTGTGCAATTTGTTCCCACGACTCTGTTGGCATTGTTGAAGTCCTTGAGGGATGGCGGGCGTTAAAAGTCTCCCTGCCCTACATTATAGTGTAGTTTATAATTTATTGTCCTTTGGGATAATTTATTCCATTGTGGAATTTCTGAAAATATTTGAGGGTCACTGGTGAGGTCCAATTGGCCGAAACTAGCAAGTCTTGCCCAGAAATTATGTACACTACATATTTTCCAGTTCTGTGGTGTATTCCTTGGTTCCAAATGCTAACCCTTTCTAGAACATATTTAATGTCACTACAGCTGGTGTCTGGGAATGTGTCGCGGCTGTAAAGTCTCCCTGCCCTACATTATAGTGTAGTTTATATTTTCTTGTCATTTGGGATCATTGATTCCATTTTGGAAATTTGAAAATATTTGAGGGTCACTGATGAGGCATAATTGACCGAAACTAGCTAGTCTTGTCCAGAAAACATTTACACTACATATTTTCCAGTTCTGTTATGTATTCCTCGCTTCCAAAGGATAACCCTTTCCAGAACACATTTAACGTCACTACAGCTGGTGTCTGGGAATGCGTGGCGGCCGTAAAATGTCTCCCTGCCCTATATTGTAGTGTAGTTTATATTTTCTTGTCCTTTGGGATCATTGATTCCATTGTGGAATTTTGAAAATATTTGAGGCTCACTGATGAGGCCTATTTGGCCGAAACTAGCTAGTCTGGCCCAGAAAACATGTACACTACATATTTTCCAGTTCTGTGGTGTATTCCTAGCTTCCAAAGGAAAACCCTTTCTAGAACATACTTAACGTCACTACAGCTAGTGTCTGGGAATGTGTGGCGGCCGTAAAAAGTCTCCCTGCCCTACATTATAGTGTAGTTAATATTTTCTTGTCCTTTGTGATAATTGATTCCATTGTGGAATTTTGAAAATATTTGAGGGTCACTGATGAGACCTGATTGGCCGAAACTAGCTAGTCTGGCCCAGAAAACATGTACACTTCATATTTTCCAGTTCTGTGGTGTTTTCCTTGCTTCCAAAGGATAACCCTTTCTAAAACATATTTGAGGCCGTCCCTGTGGCGCTTCTTCTGACTGCCCATTTCTAGTTCTCCATAGAGAAATTTCTTTGGTAAACATTCCTCAGGCATTCTGGTAACCTGGCCTGTCCATCTTAACTGTGCTAATTTCATAAGGGTATGTACACCGTGCATCCCTGCCCTGTTCAGGACTTCCGTGTCAGGAATCCTGTCTTTAAGAATTGTTTAAGACAGCTTGTATGGAAGCGATTCAGTCTTTTGGCGTGCCGTTGGTAAACTGTCCATGTTTCACATGCAAACAATAGTTTTCGCAGCACCACAGCTCTATAGACTTTCAGTTTTGTGTCAAGTCTGATTCCACTTAGATCCCAGACATTACCACGTACTCGACCAAATGCTGCACTAGCTTTGGCAATCCTGGCATTGACTTCATCATCAATGTGCGCGGTTCTTGACAGTGTGCTCCGGAGGTAGATGAACCTGTTTACCACGTGCAATCTTGGACCTTTCACTTTGGCTTACGACATATGTACACAATTTAAAGAAAATTTTTGATAAAAAATTCTCATTTATTATTTTTTTACATACCGGGCATTTCTGCTCCAAACATAGATTGTGGGAATTCGTTAAAACCGCCTATGTTTTTCGAGTAGAAATAAGAAAAATAATGTATACCCCTGTATACCCCAGTTTTACTATATAAAAGTGGGGTTTATGGGGTTCAAATTATATATGCGTGTTTTCGTGATGGTAGTAAAAATAAAAAATAAATATATATATAAATAAAAAAAATACAAATACAAATGAATAAATAAAAAAATATATGACAAAAAATGAAACAAATATATAAATTAACACATCATGTTTTTGTGCGTGTTTGTGTTTGTGTGTCCAATTTGGTCTAGGAAGATCCAGAATCTGCCTAACCAGACTGGAATTCTTATCTGGCCTAGACTGATTCTGGATCTGCCTAGACCAAATGAAAATTCTAGACAAAATTAGAAATCTAATCTGGCCTAGGCAGATTCCCGATCTGCCTAGATTCCAATCAGGCTTACGACATAATTATGTACAGAATTTAAAAAAAAATCCGTGAAACAAAACCTAAGACAATCTCAAACCACACATCGCCGATACATGTATAAATGCGTATGCAAAATTAAAAGTAATAATAATAACAAAAAGGAAGTGCGTGAAGACTCCAGATATTGACCAGAAATGTCCCAAAACCACTATTAGGAACTGGAAAGGGCCACAATTGTGTCAAAAGTTGATGGCTTTTGCCTATTAACAATCCGAAACTTCACATTCCCGGTTTGAGTGTTTGCAAAATTTGAAAAAAAAAAAAAAATAATAATAATAAAAACGTGAAAAATATCGATCGGAAATGGTACGACACCGAGGGTATATCATAATATACCACCACTGTCGTGAAGTGGGGTATGAAAAATTTAAAGATTCAGGCTCATACATTTTTCAAGAACCAGTATACCCCACCCAACTTTTTCAAAAGCAGGGATATATCAACTTTATGTTTGTTTGTTTGTTAGTATTGGAGTTTAACGGCCCAGTCAACCCTATTTTAGGTCATTTTGAGCCGGTCCGTTTACCTATCTACACTATTCCTGGATAGGCTTATACGAAAGCGGTTAAACAGTATAGTGCACACTCTTTCGCCAGAAACTGACAACTGCCCTTCTTGAATCAACAAAAGGTAGAGAATGACCGTAGAAAAGATTTCATAATCAATCTCCACGAATGCATTTTGCTGACACTGGCAGATGTCGAACCCGCGAAACTTTATGTTGGAAGCGGTTCTGTGCAGCTGCCAATGCCAGGGCTTCCTATCGCTTTTGCTCCAGTAGTGCAAGGTCTATTGTACATATAATGCATAAAAAGTACGTAAAATTTGCCAGGGGCGCGCTTCGTTACGCGTAACAAACGTAACAAAGAGATTATATAGGGAAAAACACTCTGCACCTCATTTGGACCGTAACGAGCAAAAATTTGGGGCACATTTTCTTCCACCGTAACGTAACAAATGTAATGAAGGTAATTTATAGGGAAAAAACACTCTGCACCTCATTTGGACTGTAACGAGCGTAACAAGGATATTCTTGGACATGCCTTTGTTACATAACGAGCGTAACGAGCAAAAATTTGGGGCACATTTTCTTCCACCGTAACGTAACAAGCGTAACAAAGGTAATATGTAGGGAAAAACACTCTGCACCTCATTTGGACTGTAACGGGCGTAACAAGGATATTCTTGGACATGTCATCGTTACGTAACGAGCGTAACGAGCAAAAATCTGGGGCACATTTTCTCCCAACATAACGTAACAAATGTAACGAATGGTAATATATAGGGAAAAAACACTCTGCACTTCATTTGGACTGTAACGAGCGTAACAAGGATATTCTTGGACATGTCATCGTTACGTAACGAGCGTAACGAGCAAAAATCTGGGGCACATTTTCTCCCAACGTAACGTAACAAACGTAACGAAGGAAATATATAGGGAAAAAAACACTCTGCACCTCATTTGGACCATAACGAGCGTAACCAGGATATTCTTGGACATGCCTTCGTTACGTAACGAGCGTAACGAGCAAATATTTGGGGCATATTTTCTTCCAACGTAACGTAACAAACGTAACGAAGGAAATATATAGGGAAAAATCACCCTGCACCTCATTTGGACCGTAATGAGGGTAACAAGGATATTCTTGGACATGTCTTCGTTACGTGACGAGTGTAACGAGCAAAAATCTGGGGAACTTTTCTCCCAAAGTAACGTAACAAATGTAACAAAGGAAATATATTGGGAACAAAACACTGTGCACCTCATTTGGACCGTAACGAGTGTAACAAGGATATTCTTGGACATGTCATTGTTACGTAACGAGCAAACTTCTGGGCCACATTTTCTCCCAACGTAACGTAACAAACGTAACGACGGAAATATATAGGGAAAAAACACTCTGCAACTCATTTGGACCGTATCAAGCATAACAAGGATATTGTTGGACATGTCTTTGTTACATAATGAGCAAAGATCTAGGGCACATTTTCTCCCAACTTAACGTAACAAATGTATTGAAGGAAATATAGAGGGAAAAACACTCTGCACCTCATTTGGACCGTATCGGGTGTAACCCGGATATTCTTGGACATGGCTTCGTTACGTAACCAGAGTAAAATTCTGGGGCACATTTTCTCCCATGCCCTGCCGGTAGGATACCAGGTTCAGAACTGGGATACCATGCTGCACCTGTACGATTCAAGGAGTTGGCCTAGGATACCCTGCTGCATCAGTGGGATAATAGGATAAGGTCTGGAATGCTATCCTCCACCGGTAGGAAGCCAGGATCAGATCTTGGATACTAGAATCATGCATGAGATACTGTGCTGGATCAGTAAGATTCCAGGATCAGGCCATGGATATCATACTGATAAAATAAGAATATTGGTTTCATTGAGTGACAGGGCTTGAGATGTCATTTCATCTCAATGCCAGGTAAAAGTCACACAAAATTGGAAGCAATGTCTCCAAAATGACCTATTCAGTGTTGACAGGGATTTTAAACCTCAATTCAAACAAATATAAGCTCACCTGAGCCTGTTATCCGATTACATATATAGTCCTGTGAGAGATATCATAGTACCGTATTCGCCCTAATTACCGCACATGCTCCTATAAGCGCACACCAAAGCTATTTTTGAAAAGGAAATGCATAAGAGCACACTTAACAGTAACCTCCCCATGGAAGCTCACAGTAAATCTATAAAAACTTACCGTTATTTCTTCAACAGTGATGGCAATGCTTTTGTTTTCACATCAAGTGTGCGCTAATTAGGTAGATTTTTTACTGTGATTTTTTGACACGATTTTGAAAAAACTAAGCGCACGGTGTGGTAATTAGGGCGAATACGGTAGTTTAGAATGTGCAAGAGACAGTAACACTCAGGTCAGCAAATAAGGGCTTGCTGAGCCCTCTTGTTAACACATTTACTGCAGTATTGTTGGAGTAATGGCCCTTAGGAATTTTGGGCAGTTTCACCTAGTTGGCAATATCTTTTCATCAAGATCTGAGTGTCCGAGGCTTTGAGCGACAGCCAAATCCCCTCATGCACTTTACTGACAAGGCTCAACCTTGTGACCTTCGACTGTGACCTTGACCTTGAATCGGCACTGTTTTTTATAGGTTCTGCACATCAGTTCATCGAGGGGCATATTTGACCAAAATTGAAGAAAATTTTTCCAGGGGAAAAGGAGATATGAAACACACACAAAATTTAAAGATTCAAACTCATAACCTTCAACTGTGACCTTGACCTTGAGCCAGCATGGTTTATTTATTGGTTCTGCACATCAGCTCACTGAAAGGAATAACTGACTAAAGTTTAATGAAAATCCTTCCAGGGGTGAAGGAAATATAGAGGGAACAAAAATTTAAAG
The DNA here is from genome assembly GCA_963580285.1 of Lucinisca nassula. Taxonomy (NCBI): domain Eukaryota; kingdom Metazoa; phylum Mollusca; class Bivalvia; order Lucinida; family Lucinidae; genus Lucinisca; species Lucinisca nassula. Next base: position 76,949,311 of record OY757024.1, on the reverse strand, counting down.
ATTTAGACTCTTGACCTTCAACTATGATCTTGACCTTGAGTCGGCATAATTTATGAGTTCTACACATCAGCTCACTGACCAAAGTTTAATGAAAATCCTTCCAGGGGTATTTAAGGAGATATGGAACAGATACAAATTTCAAAGTTTCAAACTCGTGACCTTCAGTTATGACCTTCATCTTGAGCCGGAATAGCTTATTTATGAGTTCTGCACATCAGCTCTCTGAGGGGGATATTTGACCAAAGTTTAAAGAAAATTCTTCCAGGGATAAAGGAGATATGGAATGGATACAAAATCCAAAGATTCAAACTTGTGACCTTCAACTGTGACCTTGACATTGAGTTGGCATAATTTATTTATGGATTCTGCACATCAGCTCACTGAAAGGAATATTTGACCAAAGTTCAATGAAAATCTGTCAAAGGATTCAGGAGATAATGAGCAGACAAGAAAGTGTGAAGGACAGACAGGGGGATCGACAGACAGACAAAGGCCATTCCTATAATCCCAGCCCTGCTCTGCTGCAGGGGATTAAATCAAAGCACTGAGAGTACTGGTGGGATGATTGTCTCCAAGTATAGGTTGGAGAACTAGTCCTGGACTGTGATTTAAACTGTTTCATTTAACCCTAAAATTCTGGTTTTTAAGCAAATAATGTAGATCTTGATCAGAGGCCATGTTCTGTGGTGTGTGGTCTGGGTTTACCCTGTTTGCCAAGCCCAACCTATGATTTCAAGATAATCCTCTTACGCAACACTCTTAGAAGCCTCTGGGGTGTAGTGGATAAGCTACTCGCCTCATAAACTAGGGGCTGTGGTTTCAATCCTGGTCTTCTTCGGACGTTCAGATGAGTCTTTAAACTCAGGTCGCGTCTCTGTATGACCTTACCTGTTGGTGGGATGTAAAACTCAAATACACTCGCACTCGCACAACTCTCTGACCTCACTGCGGCTATTTTCTATAAAAAAAGTTAATTTGACAGGTTAGTGGAAAGTCACATGGACTTCAGCAATGAGGAGCTTTACTGCTTAGAAACTGGGTTGATTGACAAACAATCAACCCAAAAATAGCCATGTTATTTGTTCCACTTTGGAGTCAGAGTGTTTCGTACATTTTAGAGAGTTATCTATAAAATCTGAACTGGAATCATGTGTTTGGTTTGGCAAACATAGTAGGTCCAGATCAAATGAGTGTGTTTGAGTTTTACCTCTCACCAACAGCTAAGGTCATAAGGAGACGGGACCTCGGTTTAAAGACTCATTCGAAAGTCTGGATAAGCCCGGGATCGATCCCTGGTGGATCCATCCTCGATCCCTGGTTTACAAGGCGAGTAGCATAACCACTAAATCACAGAGGCTTCTACATCTAATCAGTGTCTACACTGTTTGCCTTAGATTCAAGAACTAAAGGATTTACCGAAACAGTCCCAAGTTCTCATTCATGACCATTTTCCAAGCCTGTACGCAGACAATCGGCCAATCAGTGCTGTCAGTGCTTTAATTTATTCACACTCACACCCATTCACCCTTGAGTTTCTGGAGTGCACTCTTCCTTCACTGAAGTTTGGAACATCCATTCTTCTAAATAGGGTGGCTAGCAGGCAAAGCTGTGTGAGTCAGACTATCCATGCTTATTAACCCTAATGGTTTCATTGGGTGACTGGGCTTGAGATGTCATTTCATCTCAGTGTCGGGTAATAAAAGTCCCACAAAACTGGAAGCAACGTCTCCAAAATGACCAATACAATGTTGAGGGGGACGTTAAATCTCAAATCAAACAAACAAAAGATCCCCACCTAAAAAATAGCCATCGGAAGAGATGGCAAATCCCCCGACCAAAAGCCAATATGGCCTTCAGAAGATTGTTCACCAATAGAAAGTGCACCAGAATTAAACCAGCAATATATCACAAAAGTATTGCAGTTATGGCCACCACAAGATTATACTGTCAGGGGAGATAACTAAAAAACCAGGGCACTCGGAAATGTGGTTCTTGCGCATGACATGCCTGGTTAAGCTCATGTATTTCTTACAAAGTACATTACCATCAATATGTCTCAAAAGGTATTGGAGATATGGTGATCACAAGCTGGTGTTACTGTTATATTGGAAGGGTAGATACCAAATACCACAGCACCAACAGTTGTGGTTCTTGCACATGACATCCCTTCTGTACCTTGTATACAATTGTGCCAAGTTCCTTCAATATATCTCAAAGGGTGTTGGAGTTATGGACATCACAAGGTTATATTGCCAGGGGAGATAACTAAAAAAACAGAGCACCCAGAGTTGTAATTCTTGGGCATGACACACCTGCTTAACCTCATGTACATCTGCATCACGTACCACCAATATGTCTCAAAGGGTATTGGAGGTACGATGATCACAAGGTTGTCATACTGTTATATTGGAAGGGGACATAACTCAAATATCATAACACCCAGAGTTGTGGTTCTTAGGCATGAAGCTCCGTCTCAATGTTGTATACAATTGTGCCAAGTACCATCAACATATCTCAAAGGTATTATAGTTATGGCCATCACAAGGTTATATTGTCAGGGGATATAATTAAAAAAAACCAGGGCACCCAGAGTTGTTGTTCTTGCACGTGACACATCTGCTTAACCTCATGTACAACTGTACCAAGTATCATAAATATATCTCAGAGTGTTGGAGATGTGGCCATCACTAGGTAGTGTTTCTATATTATTGGAAGGGGAGATAAATAAAAAACCATGGCACCCAGAGTTGTGGTTTTTGTGCATGACACGCTGTCTCAGCCTTGTGAACAACTGTGCCAGGTACCATCAATATATCTCAAAGGGTATTGGAGTTATGGCCATCACAAAGTAGTCATTCTATTTTATTAAAAGGGGAGATAACTAAAAAAGTATGGCATCCAGAGTTCTGGTTCTTGCACATGACACGCCGTCTCAGCCTTGTGAACAATTGTGCCAATATCCATCAATGAATCTCAAAGGGTATAGGTGTTATGGCCATCACAAGGTTGCGTCTACGGACGGACGGACGGACAGACGGACGGATGCCAGGCTGATCGCTATATCCCCCGAACCTATTTGGTCGGGGGATAAAAATATATATATTCTTGTTTCTTATGATGAGATGCATTCAGTGACACCAGCCAGGGGTCCCCTGGGATGTGCCCAGGCCATGCCCCACCCCCTCCACTTTGTAAAAGGCCAAATATCTCAGAAACCATTTAGATCTCTACCCCTAAACCATATATATTCTTGTTCCTTATGATAAAATGCATTCCAATGACATCAACCTAGGGGTATCCAGGGGTGCGCCGGGGCCATGCCCCACCCCTTCACTTCATAAAAGGCGATATATGTCAGAAACCTTTCAGATCCTAACGCAAAAACTATATATATTCTTGTTTCTGATGATAAGATGCATTCAGTGACACCAACCTGGGGGTCCACTGGGATGTGTCCGGGCCATGCCCCACTCCCTCCAGTTTCCCTAATATCTCAGAAACTGTTCAGATCCCCAACCCTAAACCATATTATATTCTTGTTCCTTATGATAAGACACATTCAGTGATACCAACTTAGGGGTCTCCCAGGTTGCACTGGGGCCATGCCCCACCCCACCACTTCATAAAAGGCGATACAGCTCAGAAACCATTCAGATCCCCACCCCAAAGCCATATATATTCTTGTTTCTTATTATATGACGCATTCAGTGAAAACCAACCTGGGGTCCCCTGGGATGTGCCCAGGCCATGCCCAACCCTCTCCACTCCATAAAAAGCCCAGTATCTCAGAAACCATTCAGATCCCCACCCCTAAACCATATATATTCTTGTTCCTTATGACAAGATACATTCAGTGATTCCAATCTAGGGGTCTCCCAGCGTGCGCCTGGGCCATGCCCCACCCCTTCACTTCATAAATGGCTATATATCTGAGAAACCTTTCAGATCCCCACCTAAAAACCATATATATTCTTGTTTCTTATGATAAGACATTTAATGACACCAACTTTGGGGTCCACTGGGATGTGCCTGGGTCATGCCCCACTCCTTCCACTTCATAAAAGGCGATACATCTCAGAAACCATTCAGATCCCCACCCCAAAGCCATATATATTCTTGTTTCTTATGATATGACGCATTCAGTGAAAACCAACCTGGGGTCCCCTGGGATGTGCCCGGGCCATGCCCAACCCTCTCCACTCCATAAAAGGCCCAGTATCTCAGAAACAGTTCAGATCCCCACCCCTAAACCATATATATTCTTGTTCCTTATGACAAGATACATTCAGTGATTCCAATCTAGGGGTCTCCCAGCGTGCGCCTGGGCAATGCCCCACCCCTCCACTTCATAAATGGCGATATATCAGAAAAACCTTTCAGATCCCCACCTAAAAACCATATATATTCTTGTTTCTTATGATAAGACGCATTCAGTGACACCAACTTTGGGGTCCACTGGGATGTGCCTGGGTCATGCCCCACTCCCTCTAGTTCGTAAAAGGCCCAACATCTCAGAAACCGTTCAGATCCCTGCCACTAAACCATATATATTCTTGTTCCTTATGATAAGACACATTCAGTGATACCAACTTAGGGGTCTCCCAGGTTGCGCTGGGGCCATGCCCCACCCCACCACTTCATAAAAGGCGATACATCTCAGAAACCATTCAGATCCCCACCCCAAAGCCATATATATTCTTGTTTCTTATGATTTGACGCATTCATTGACACCAACCTGGGGTCCCCTGGGATGTGCCTGGGCCATGCCCAACCCCCTCCACTCCATAAAAGGCCCAATATCTCAGAAACCGTTTAGATCCCCACCCCTAAACCATATATATTCTTGTTCCTTATGATAAGACACATTCAGTGATTCCAATCTAGGGGTCTCCCAGCGTGCGCCTGGGCCATGCCCCACCCGTCCACTTCATAAATGGCGATATATCTGAGAAACCTTTCCGATCCCCACCTAAAAACCATATATTTATATTCTTGTTTCTTATGATAAGACGCATTCAGTGACATCAACTTGGGGGTCCACTGGGATGTGCCCGGGGTCATGCCCCACTCTTCTCCAGTTCGTAAAAGGCCCAACATCTCGGAAACCATTCAGATTCCTGCCACTAAACCATATAAATTCTTGTTCCTTATGATAAGACACATTCAGTGATACCAACCAAGGGATCTCCCAGGGTGTGCTGGGGCCATGCCGCACCTCAACACTTCATAAAAGGTGATATATCTCAGAAACCATTCGGAGACCCACCCCAAAACAATACAATGTTCTTGTTTCTTACGATATGATTCATTCAACGACACCAACCTGGGGGTCAACTGGGATGTTCCCTGGCCATGCCCAACCCCCCGCCACTCCATAAAAGGATCAATATCTCAGAAACCGTTCAGATCCCCACCCCTAAACCATATATATTCTTGTTCCTTATGATAAGACACATTCAGTGATTCCAATCTAGGGGTCTCCCAGTGCCTGCAGGCCATGCCCCACCCCTCCACTTCATAAAAGGCAATATATCTCTGAAACATTTCAGATCCCCACCAAAAACCATATATATTCTTGTTTCTTATGATAAGACCCATTCAGTTTAACCAACCTGGGGGCCCCTTGGATGTGCCCAGGCACCTCCTCCACTTTGTAAAAGGCCCAATGTCTCAGAAACCATTTAGAACCCCACCCCTATATTTTTGTTCCTTATGATAAGACATGCCCCCGCCCCCTCCCCTCCCCCCATTTCATAAAATGCTATATATTTCAGAAACTGTTCAGATCCCCACAGCTAATGAGTGAGTGAGTGAGTTTTTGAGTTTTATGTCCCATCAACAGCTAAGGTCATACGGAGATGGGACCTCGGTTTAAAGACTCATCCGAAAGTCTGGAGAAGCCTGGGATCGATCCTGCGATCCCTGGTTTACAAGGTGAGTAGCCTAACCACTGCACCACGGAGGCTTCTTCCACCCCTAATGCATGTATAGTTGCGTTCCTTATGATAAGTCTCATTCAGTCACATCAACCTGGGGAGTCTTTATGGTAGGGCAATGTGTCGATGCCATGGCCCACCCCTCTACTTCATAACAAGAGGCCCATGGGTCACAATGCTCACCAGAGCTCAGGGGGCCACTGCCCACTGGCAGCAATGTATTTTAATTAACCATGGAAGCTCTATGCGCAAGGATGCTACAGATAAAATTTGGACCCACTCAGCCTGGTGGCTTAAAATTCTGATGTGGCTTGAATGTGTTGATGCAGGAAAACAGATGACAATTGACAATATCCCATCTGTGGCAACAAATAGGCCAAGAAGAACATTATTAAAGGAACATTTCTATGAAAGTGTGACAAAATATCTTGGAAGGCTGTAATGTCATTTTTCAATTTTCCCCATTATAAGTCAATGGAAACTCTTAACTTGCCATAGCAAACAAACCAAAGAGCCAAATTTCATAAAACGGGGCTCAGGTGGACATTGCCCAATGGCAGCCACGTATTATAACATGATATGATTTTAATCTACAGATTATAAAGTCTCCCAAACAAACCCCAGACCCAAATGAGCACCTATGTGGACTGTATCTGAAATATTAGGTGTTTTAAAAAGTAGAGAAGGTGGGGCATGGTCCCAATGGAGACCCGGTTGGTGTCATTAAATGTGTCTTATCAAAAGGAACAGAGACATACATGTATATGGTTTAGCAGTGGGGATATGTATGGTTCCTGAGATGTGAGGCTTTTTAAGCAATGGAGGGATTCGGGAATGGCAGAGCCCAGAAGAGCCCAAGATTGTTGTCACTGAATATGTCTTATCATAAGGCCCAAGAGTATATATAAATAATATGGCTTAACATTGGGGATCTGAATGGTTTCTGAAATATAAGGCCCTTTTATGAAGTGGCAGGGAGAAAAATGGCCCCTGCGGACCCCACAAGACGGGGTGGGATGACTGAATGTGTCAAATAACAATGAACAAGAATATACATGTATGTGATTATAGGATGGTGATTTGAATGGTTTCTGAGATATATGGCCTTTTATGAAGAGGAGTCTTATCATAAGGAATAAGAATATATATGGTTAAGTGGTGGGGATCTGAACGGTTTTTGACATATATGGATTTTAATGAAGTAAAGGGGTGGGGAATGGCCCATGGCACCCCTTGGGGGCCGGTATGCTGGTGTCACTGATTGCCTCTTATCTTAAGGAACAAGAACATAATTATATGGTTTAGGGGTGGGGCTATCATAAGGAACAAGAATATATATGGTTTAGGGGTGGGGCTATGAACAGTTTCTCAGATATACAGTCTTTTGTGGAGCATGGACCAGGCATACCCTGCGTGACCCCTAGGTTGGTGTCACTGAATGTGTCTTATCATAAGGAACAAGAATATATATAGTTTAGGGGTGGGGATCTGTAAGGTTTCTGGAATATTTGGCCTTTTATGAAGTGGAGGGGGTTGGGCATGGCCCCGGCACAGCCCGGGGGACCACCAAATTGGTGTAACTGACTGCAACTTATCATAAGGAATGAGAATATATATGGTTTAGTGGTGGGATCTCAATGGTTTCTGTAATAAATGGCATTATATGAAGTGGTGGGGGTGGGGCATGTCCCTGGCATATCCCGGCTGACCGACAGGTTAGTGTCACTTAATGCGTCTTATCAGAAGGAACAAGAATAAATATGGTTTAGGGGTGGGGATCTGAATGGTTTCTAAGATAAATGGCATTTTATGAAATAGAGGGGGTAGGGCATGTCCCCGGCACATCCCGGGGGACCCCCAGGTTGGTGTCACTTAATGCATCTTATCATAAGGAACAAGAATATATATGGTTTAGGGGTGGGGATCTGTAAGGTTTCGGAGATATAAGGCATTTTATGAAGTGGAGTGGGGTGGGGCATGGCCTGGCACAACCTAGGTTACGGTCCATAGGTGGTGCAGAGTGTTTTTTCCCTATATATTTCCTTCGTTACGTTTGTTACGTTACGTTGGGAGAAAATGTGCCCCAGATTTTTGCTCGTTACACTCGTTACGTAACGAAGACATGTCCAAGAATATCTTCGTTACGCTCGTTACGGTCCAAATGAGGTGCAGAGTAATTTTTACATATATATTTCCTTCGTTACGTTTGTTACGTTATGTTGGGAGATAATGTGCCCCAGATTTTTGCTCATTACATTCGTTACGTAACGAAGACATGTCCAAGAATATCCTCGTTACGCTCGTTACAGTCCAAAGGTGATGCAGAGTGTTTTTTCCCTATATATTTCCTTCGTTACATTTGTTACGTTACGTTGGGAGGAAATGTGCCCCAAATTTTTGCTTGTTACGCTCGTTACGTAACGAAGACATGTCCAAGAAGATCCTCGTTACGGTCCAAAGGGGGTGCAGAGTGTTTTTTTGCTATATATTTCCTTCGTTACGTTTGTTACGTTACGTTGGGAGAAAATGTGCCCCAAATTTTTGCTCGTTACGCTCGTTACGTAACGAAGACATGTCCAAGAATATCCTCGTTACGCTCGTTACGGTCCAAAGGTGGTACAGAGTGTTTTTCCCTATATATTTCCTTCGTTACGTTTGTTACGTTACGTTGGGAGAAAATGTGCCCCAGATTTTTGCTCGTTACGCTCGTTACGTAACGAAGACATGTCCAAGAATATCCTCGTTATGCTCGTTACGGTCCAAATGAGGTGCAGAGTGTTTTTTCCCTATATATTTCCTTCGTTACTTTTGTTACGTTACGTTGGGAGAAAATGTGCCCCAGATTTTTGCTCGTTACACTCGTAACGTAACGAAGACATGTCCAAGAATATCCTCGTTACGCTCGTTACGGTCAAAAGTGGTGCAGAGTGTTTTTCCCTATATATTTCCTTCGTTACGTTTGTTACGTTACGTTGGGAGAAAATGTGCCCCAAATTTTTGCTCGTTACACTCGTTACGTAACGAAGACATGTCCAAGAATATCCTCGTTACGCTCGTTACGGTCCAAATGAGGTGCAGAGTGTTTTTTTCCTATATATTTCCTTCGTTACGTTTGTTACGTTACGTTGGGAGAAAATGTGCCCCAGATTTTTGCTCGTTACGTAACCAAGACATGTCCAAGAATATCCTCGTTACGCTCGTTACGGTCAAAAGGTGGTGCAGAGTGTTTTTTCCCTATATATTTCCTTCGTTACGTTTGTTACGTTACGTTGGGAGAAAATGTGCCCCAAATTTTTGCTCGTTACACTCGTTACGTAACAAAAACATGTCCAAGAATATCCTTGTTACGCTCGTTACGGTCCAAAGGTGGTGCAGTGTTTTTTCCCTATATATTTCCTTCGTTACGTTTGTTACGTTACGTTGGGAGAAAATGTGCCCCAGATTTTTGCTCGTTACGCTCGTTACGTAACGAAGACATGTCCAAGAATATCCTCGTTACGGTCCAAAGGTGGTGCAGAGTGTTTTTTCCCTATATATTTCCTTCGTTACGTTTGTTACGTTACGTTGGGAGAAAATGTGCCCCAAATTTTTGCTCGTTACACTCGTTACGTAACGAAGACATGTCCAAGAATATCATGGTTATGCTCGTTACGGTCCAAAGGTGATGCAGAGTGTTTTTTCACCTATATATTTCCTTCATTACGTTTGTTACGTTACGTTGGGAGAAAATGTGCCCCAAATTTTTGCTCGTTACACTCGTTACGTAACAAAGACATGTCCAAGAATATCCTGGTTACGCTCGTTACGGTCCAAAGGTGATGCAGAGTGTTTTTTTTCCCTATATATTTCCTTCGTTACGTTTGTTACGTTACGTTGGGAGAAAATGTGCCCCAGATTTTTGCTCGTTACATTCGTTACGTAACGAAGACATGTCCAAGAATATCTTCGTTACGCTCGTTACGGTCCAAATGAGGTGCAGAGTAATTTTTCCATATATATTTCCTTCGTTACATTTGTTACGTTACGTTGGGAGATAATGTGCCCCAGATTTTTGCTCGTTACATTCGTTACGTAACGAAGACATGTCCAAGAATATCCGCGTTACGCTCGTTACAGTCCAAAGGTGGTGCAGAGTGTTTTTTCCCTATATATTTCCTTCGTTACATTTGTTACGTTACGTTGGGAGGAAATGTGCCCCAAATGTTTGCTTGTTACGCCCGTTACGTAACGAAGACATGTCCAAGAATATCTTCGTTACGCTCGTTACGGTCCAAATGAGGTGCAGAGTAATTTTTCCATATATATTTCCTTCGTTACATTTGTTACTTTACGTTGGGAGAAAATGTGCCCAAGAATTTTGCTCGTTACGCTCGTTACGTAACGAAGACATGTCCAAGAATATCCTCGTTACGCTCGTTATGGTCCAAATGAGGTGCAGAGTGTTTTTTCCCTATATATTTCCTTTGTTACGTTTGTTACGTTACGTTGGGAGAAAATGTGCCCCAGAGTTTTGCTCTTTACGCTCGTTATGTAACGAAGACATGTCCAAGAATATCTTCGTTACGCTCGTTACGGTCCAAATGAGGTGCAGAGTGTTTTTTCCCCATATATTTCCTTCGTTACTTTTGTTACGTTACGTTGGGAGAAAATGTGCCCCAGATTTTTGCTCGTTACGCTCGTTACGTAACGAAGACATGTCCAAGAATATCCTCGTTACGCTCGTTACGGTCCAAATGAGGTGCAGAGTGTTTTTTTCCCTATATATTTCCTTCGTTACGTTTGTTACGTTACGTTGGGAGAAAATGTGCCCCAGATTTTTTCTCGTTTTACTTGTAACATAATGGAGACAAGTCAAAGAATATTCATGTTTTGCTCGTTACGGTCCAATTATGGTGCTGAGTGTGTTTCCCTATATATTTTATTCGTTACGTTTGTTACGTGTAACGTAGCGCGCCTCTGGCGAATTTTACGTACTTTTTGTGAAGTATCTACTATTGTACTTGCAGTAGGTGCGGAAATGGGGATCTGTTTAGCTCTTTCCTTCTACTGTAGGCTATTATTTCTTTTTCTAATGCTCCATCTTTTGGGAGACGGCTTTATGTGGACGGTTGCGTTGAGTGATATCAGAGTTTCGGGTGGGAAATTTCTCGAAGTACAGGCAAACCGCGTAGAGCCTGTCGAGTAACAGTGAGCATATATGACCGGCCCGATATGACCATTGTTGTTGACTTGGTCTCAAAACCACAACACACAAGACATTACGTCATTCTTTAGCGATTTGCTCATCTGCACACAATTGTCCATGTGCTCATTAGCCGAGCTGTGTATGAATTTTAACAGCACAACCGGGGAACTGCTTTCTTACAGAAATACACACTCGCCTGCATTATACCAGAATGTGTGTATATTTCGTGCATGCTGCTAACCAGCTAATCGGGGAAGGCGTCAGGTTTCTAATTAAAATTGACATATTGATATTTTGGTGGCCTGGAATGCGAAATTTAGTTTAAAACCAACTGGGGACTTCCCCGTTTGGTAGGTGTTCCCCGCTTGGTTGGTGTGTATTCTTACAAAGTTCCACGCTTGGTAGGTTTTACAAACTCACACACACACACACACACACACACACACACACACACACACACACACACACACACACACACACACACACACACACACACACACACACACACACACACACACACACAATGCATTTTCTTGGTTTCCGACAGACTGTCACCATTACGAAAACACGCCTATTTAAAATACATTGAAACCTTAATCGCCGAAAAAACGAAAAATTTCAGTTGAAAAATTGTGATATTTTTCTTATTTCGGCTCGAAATATAAATTGTGGGCACTCGTTAGAACCGCCTCGATGAGGCGGTTCTAATGAGTACCCACAATGTATATTTTAAAGCAGAAATAAGAAAAATAAGATATACCCCTGTAAACCCCAGTTTTACTATATAAAGATGGGGTTCAAGGGGGTCAAAATTATATAGGCGTGTTTTCGTGATGACTGCAAGTGATAATGCGCACAGACTAATTATAAAACGAAAAAAAAAATAATAATAATAAACATTACAATAAAATTAATAATAACAAATTCACAAATCATTTATGTGCCCCGCCTTATTTTCATTTGTGCTGTTTAAAAATAAGTAAGTAATAACCAGGCAAACATTAGCATCACTAAACGCGGATTCGATACCAACCGGGTTATGCAACAATTCTTCATAAATATTGAATGTTCATGAAATCTTTTCTACATTCATTCTCTCCCTTCAACTGATTCAAGAGGGGCAGTTGTCAGTTTCTTGCAAACGAATGTGCTCAGTACTCAGTCTGGTTAAATCACTTTCGTATAAGCCTGCCCAGGAAAAGTGTGGATAGGTAAACTGACCGGCTTGAAAATGTCCTAAATAGTGTTGACTTGGCCATTAAGCCCTAAAACAAACCAATAAACAAAAGTGTAATTTAAAAATAAGAAAAACTAAAGAAAAAAGTCAAGATGCTATAGAAAGCACATGCATATCTTCAGACGATGAATGAAACATCTGTGAAGTGTTTGGAATATTGGAATGAAACTGTAATAGGAATTGCACTCTAAAGGTATCTACTATGAATTTGGAACCATGCACAAAAGTGTTAGTAATGAAAAAAGTGAAAACAAAATAATCAAAGGATTCTGTAAAAGGCACATGCAAATTTCAGACAATAATCAAAACACCTGTAAAGCAAAACACATGTAAATATTCTGAAGGATCGGTTTTCAACTGTAGGCGGAGTTGCGCTTACAATGTACCTACTACATATACAGTTTCATATTATAGATGTGCATTAACAATTCTTAGTTAAAATGTGAAAAAGGTACAAATAATTATTTTAAGATTCTGTAAAAAGCACATGCATATCGTAAGACCATAATTCAAGCAACTGATAAGTTCTGGAAGGATTGGAATTAAACTGTAGGAGAAGTTGCGCTCACAAGGTACCTACTACATTATACTCTTTCATAGAATTGATGCATGAAAAAAGTCTAAGTTAAAATGTGAAAAAAGTGTAAAATTATTTAAAGAATACTGAAAAATGCATATGTACAACTTCAAACCATGATTAAGACACCTGTAAAAGTTCAGTAGGATCGGTATAAAACTGTAGGAGGAGTTGCGCTCACAAGGTACCTACTATGAATTCGGAACCATGCAAAAAACGTCTAAGTTAAAATGTGAAAAAAGTGAAAAAAAAATAATTCAAGGATTCTGAAAAAAGCACAAGCACAACTTCAAACTATGATAAAGACACTTATAAAATTTCAGAAGGATTGGTTATAAACTGTAGGAGGAGTTGAGCTCACAAGGTACCTACTACTTTATACTCTTTCATAGAAAAAAGTCTAAGTTAAAAATGTGCCAAAAGGACAGTTACTATCCCACAAAATGGCAAATTGGCAATCCAAAACAAAATAATATAAGCGATACTAAATAGAAGTGGGGACAATGATCAGGAATCGATACAATGAACTCACAGCTCCAATCAGAGACACCAAAAGGAAAGAAACAAAAACATGAAACAACATACCCTAATGGAAACATCAACAGCGGAAAGCCAAAAGAACAATTACTTTTCCACAAAATTGTGAATAGGCTATCCAAAATAAAATAACACAAGCGACACAAACACCCAAAAAACAAACCATTAACAAAAATAAACCGTGACGGAAGAACCGCCTTGGAACGGTCAGCGGAAACGAATTCCACTGGTGGTTTGAAGGGGGGGGGGGGTGCTTAAATCGATTTACGTGGTCACAATCCTCGCCCTTACTTCCGTCGTGATTAAGACAAATAATTTTGTTCAGTCCGCATTAAGGCCTCCTTACTCATCAAGGCAACATGTCCGTGAACAAAAACGATCAAACAACCACAGACATGAAACAACGGCGAGGACTCGACAGCAAGAAACCACTGAAATACTGGAGTAAAAGAAAACCAACAGTTAGACTTCTATTGTTGAAACCCATCTACAATAGATGTATGTAAATCCAAAAACGGGGCCTCGGTATCAGAAGAATTTACTTTTTTAACTGAATTTCTTGGGGTTAAATATGACTGATCAAATCATCGAAATATGTATTGTCAATATTTAATAAATCATCGAAATATCTAGAAGTCAAGCTAAAGGCTTCAATGATTTCAGATTGGTTTTCAACGGAAAGTGACATTATGAAGCCTCTTTCATAATAAAACAGGAACATATCAGCCACAAGGTGTGCGCAATTTGCACCCATCGAAATACCAACAATTTGTCTTAATAACTAGTACCAATTCTTATGTAAATATTGTCAAGTAGAAAGGTGAGAGCTTCACATTCTTTCTGATATGACCATAAAGTATAATTTTTATGCTCTTCAGAAGGGAAAAAGCATTTCTTACATTACATGCAAGAAAGAGGGAATCTTTCCTATGAAACCTCTTAAATACGAACGTTTTTAAAAAAGAAATAATCTTGAATTTATCTGGTCTTCATAAAGGAATTTCACTGTGCTACTGCTACTACTGTTACTACTATTACTACTACTACTAATAATAATGTCATATTCGTTTGCTTGCGCTGATGCGTCCACGACGCATAGCACTACAGTGTTAGGACGGACGACTGCACTACCGAGGCATTCCCCAAACATGTATGCTCGAATAACCCTTTTTGCTTTGGGAAATAAGCCTTACATTACGATAACCCACCCATGCGAAATAGTGCATTTTTCTCATCTCCAAAATGGCTACTTTTCTGATGAAAATCTGTGATATTTTTCTTATAAATACTGCAAACATAGGTCGTGGGTGCTCGTTAGAACCGCCTCAATGAGGCAGTTCTAACGAGTACCAACAACCTTTGTCTTGGAGTAGAAAAAAAAATACTGTTTACCCCCGTAAACCCAAGTTTTCTCTATACAAAGTGGGGTGTAAGTGGGTGTTCATTTCACGGACTTGTTCACGTGATTTTTAGGAAAATGTAATAAGTTATAAATTTTAAAATAATGATAATAAAATGAACGTAAGAAATAAATGAATCTATTACAGATCGACCAAATCAACAGAACAAAATGACCTTCCAGATACTGAGCTACCCAAAGAACAACAAGTAATAGCACCGTCCAGACTTGTTTGATAAACAGCATGATATTTTTTTCGCTTGTCGCATAGGTCTTTCATTTTGTCATGCCATAGCCCAAAGTTTTATAATGCGGTGTTCGTGAAACATTTGACGTGATACATTAATGTTTTGTCAGTTCGTCCTCATGCAATTATCTTTTTATACGAGGCTCGAAAAAATCTTTCTTGGCTTTTGATATGTTTAGGATCCAATTTACTGAAGTAAACTGTTTAAATCGAGTTTGGACTCGTTCAAATTAAATCGCTGGGTCGTAAACGTGCCAAAGTAACAAGATATTGGTCTCAGGAGATCGTGCAGCTGGAGATGTTGTTTTCACTCTCTATGTTAAGTTCTATGTTTTATGTATCAGTGTATGAAAAATAGAAGTAGAGACAATGATCAGGAATCGATACAATTAACCCACAGCTCCCATCAGAGACACATAAAGAATGCCATATTAAGGCACGATGAAAAGAAAATGTAAAAGCAATCCCTGAGGATTGAAAAATAAGAGCATTAAATGCATCTACGGGGGACATTTTACAGCAACCAAGCGGCACAAATAAAACAGCTCTGATATGAAAAAAAGAAGTGGAGGCAATGATCAGGATTCGATACAATTAACCCACAGCTCCCATCAGAGACACCCAAAAATGTCAAATTAAGGGACGACGAAAAGCAATTGTAAAAGCAATCCCTGGGGATTGGAAAAATAAGAGCATTAAATGCATGTACGGGGGAGACCTTTTACAGCCACCACACGGCACAAACAAAACAGCTCTGATATGCAAACAAGAGGGCCATGATGGCCCTGGCCCTGGATTGCTCACCTGATCTATAGGGTAACAAGTGGGCCCCTGGGAGAGCCATTATTGGCCCCGGCTATAATTTGAATAATCTTGGTAGTGGTTTAAAGGGTGAAGCTTCATGCGAAATTTCAAAGACCGGAACCTTGTATAATCTTGGAAGTGGTCTAAAGGGTGAAACTTCATACGAAATACCAAAGACCGGAACCTTCTGGTTTCAGACAAGTAGATTTTTAAAAGTTTTCCTTATATAACTCTATATTAATCTTGGGTCCCCGGGACGGGCCATTTTTGGCCCCAGGGCTATAATTTGACCAATCTTGGTAGAAATCCACAAGACAAAGCTTCATACCAAATATCAAAGTAGAAGTAAAACAAAGATCAGGAATCGATACAGTTAACTTACTCCACCCATCATAGACAACAAAGTGAAAGAAACACAAACATGAAGCGACCAGACCATAATGGAAACCTAAACAAAAGATGGCCATAAGTACAGTTATTCCCACAAAATGGCAAAATGGCCATCCAAAATAAAAAGACACAAGTGATACACACAGTAAGTAGTTACAAACAACAACATAAATAAACCGCCACAGAAGAACCGCCTTGGAACGGTCAGTGGAAAAATTCCACAACGACCTTGGCCTTCTGCTTTCAGACAAGAAGATTTTCGAAGGTTTTCATTGCCTTGACTTCTATTTCCGAGGGCTATAATTCGAACAATTTTGATAGAGATACACTAGATGAAGCTTCACACCAAATATCAAAAACGTAGGCCTTGCGGTTTCAGAGAAAACTTTTTTTAAAGATTTTCCCTATATAAGCCTTTTTGAAACCACAGGTCCCCGGGGCGGGAGCATTTTTGGCCCCAGGACTATAATTTGAACAATCTTGGAAGAGGTCCACTAGGTGAAGCTTCATACCAAATAGCAAAAACCATGGCC
Organism: Lucinisca nassula; assembly: GCA_963580285.1. NCBI lineage: Eukaryota > Metazoa > Mollusca > Bivalvia > Lucinida > Lucinidae > Lucinisca > Lucinisca nassula. Next base: position 76,932,466 of record OY757024.1, on the reverse strand, counting down.
TTGTGGCTTCAGAGAAGAAAACTTTTAAAGATTTTCCCTATATAAGCCTGTGAAAAACCAAAGAGCCGCGGGATGGGGGCATTTTTAATCCGAGGGCTATAAATTGAACAATCTTGATAAAGGTCCACTAGATGAAGCTTCACACCAAATATCTAAGACCTGGGCCTTGCAGTTTCTGAGAAGAAGATTTTCTAAAAGTTTTCCCTTTATAAGCCTATGGAAAAACATAGGCCCCCGGGGCGGGGCCATTTTTGGTCCAAGGGCTATAATTTGAACAATCTTGGTAGAGGTCCACTAGATAAAGCTTCACACCAAATATCAAAGACCTGGGCCTTGCGGTTTCAGAGAAGAAATATTTAAAGATTTTCCCTATATAAGCCTATGTAAAACCAAAGGCACCCGGGGCGGGGGCATTTTTGGTCCCAGGGCTATAATTTGAACAATCTTGGTAGAGGTCCACTAGGTGAAGCTTCATACCAAATATCAAAGACTTGGGCCTTGTTGTTTCAGAGAAGAAGATTTTTAAATATTCTCCCTATATAAGCCTATGAAAAACCAAGGGCCCAGGGGTGGGAGTATTTTTGGCCCCAGGGCTATAATTTGAACAATCTTGAAAGAGGTCCACTAGATGAAGCTTCACACCAAATATCAAAGACCTGGGCCTTGAGGTTTCAGACAAGAAGATTTTTAAAGATTTTCCGTGTATAAGCCTATGTAAAACCAAAGTCCCCGGGGCGGGGGCAATTTTGGCACCAGGGCTATAATTTGAACAATCTTGGTAGAAGTCCACTCGATGAAGCTTCATACCAAATATCGAAGACCTGGGCTTTGCGCTTTCAGAGAAGACGATTTTTAAAGTTTTCATTTAAAAAATATATTTTTAGCTCGTGTGACCTAGATGTGAAATTGACCGGAACCATTTTAACAACTATGAAAGGGGACCACATAAGAATCATTCCTGTGAAGTTTGGTCAAAATCCGATCAGTGGTTTAGGAGGAGATGTCATTTGAAGAAAAAGTTTACGCACACACGCACGCACGCACGACGGACAGAAAGTGATCCCATAAGCTCGCTCACCTCGTCACTACGTGACAGGTGAGCTAAAAAGAAGTAAAGGCATTGATTAGGAATCGATACAATTAACCCACAGCTCCCATCACTAGTTTGCGTTCAATTACACTCGTGTATTTTTACACCAAATATGCATGGCTTCAGTGTATCCTTACACCAAATATGAGCTGAAAATGCATGTTTTTATCCGGAACTTAACTTATTTAAATTAATAACCTTTTCAAGATTCTATTAACTAAAGCTTCCTAATATGATTCATAATAGTAATAAATACTATATTAAACACAAAAACATTTAATTATTCCTACTTTGTCTCGATTCTCACTTTGCGCAAGAACGATTCCGATATGGTCTTGCGCAAGTTAGGAATTCTCACTTTACTCAACAAAGTGAGAATTCCTGCTTTCCGCTAGTAAAGGTATACCAAAAGGGACTAGTGTTTCATGTTCGATTTATTTTCCCTTTGGTGTCTCTGATGGGAGGTATGGGTTAATTCTATCGATTCTCGATCATTGCCTTTACTTCTATTCTGCATGTCAGCGCTGGTTTGTTTTTGCCGTGTGATGGTTGAATACGGTCTCCCCGTACACATATTTAATGCTCATATTGTTCCAATCCTCTGGGATTGCATTTACAATTGCCTTTCACCGTTCCTTAAATGGACATCCTTTAGCAACCCGTTGAAGGTCATAATTTGACCGATATTCGTACCTCGTTGTATAACATTTGCTTGTTTGATATCTGTGGACTTTTGTTGCAGACAAAACTTTTTGGGTGTCTTTTGCTGTACCTTCCTTCTATTTTAAGGATTTACCTTCAGTTATTGCGTATGTTATTTAACTGAATGACCGGTATGAATATCGCTTTACTTTTGACGGTATCGCAACATTACAGCCATATGCTGCATCATCTGTACGGATTCCCGATTCTATTAATGACATTAGAGCTATGTTGCAATCGGTATTGGTCAGGCCTTTAAATTTGTTTTCGCCGCATCCGTTAATTTTAGTGGAGCAAGCAATACTAATATATTTTAAAATATCTTAGACTGAGACTATCTCCACTCAAATTGTTGTAAACAGGTCCTATTAGACCTGAAAAATAGAAGTAAACGCTGTGATCAGGAATCGATACAAATAAGCTACAGCGCCCATCAGAGACACCAAAGGGGAAAACACAAACATGAAACAACTAGACCCTAATGGAAACACCAATAGCAGAAAGCCAAACGGTCAGCAGTTACTTTCCCACAAAATGGCCAATTGGCTATCCAAAACAAAATAACACAAGCGACAAACACACACAGAGACAAACCATAACAAAAATAAAACGTGATAGAAGAACCACATTGGAACGGTCAGTGAAACGAAATCCACTAGGGGGGGGGGGGGGGGGGGGTGGGGGTTGGGGTAAAAAATTTGACGTGGCCACAATCCTCGCCCTTACTTCCGTCGCGATTAAGACAAATTATTTGTTCAGCCCGCATGAAGGCCCCCTAACTCATCAGTGCAACATCTCCGGAAACCTAAAAATCAAATAACCACGGAGATGAAGCAACGGTGAGGTCTCGACAGCAAGAAACCACTGAAATGCAGGAGTTAAAGAAAACCAACAGTTAGACTACAGCTTAGATAGATGTGATAACCTGACGTGCTGCAAACTGTGAAATGCAGTACGTCGGGCAAACTAATCGTATGTTGAAAACAGGATTTTGACGAACACTTTCGTAGAATGAGTAGGCCTAAATAACTGATACTTTCCTGTAACGTACAGGTCATTCTATAAATGGTATTTCTATACGCCAGTGAAAAAAATACACTACGATATAAATTGTACAGCTAGATGTAAAATTATCAAACGTCAGGGAATGAATTACAATGGATTATACTTAGAATGTTCTTCGTCCTAACATCGATTCTGGAATTAATTACACACGTCATTACATCAAATACGGGTTTGGATTTTATGGATTTGCATAGTATCTTCCGGGCAGTTCAGTGGTTTCATCCATTCCGACTTATTTTCAAAATACTGAAATTTCCATGATTTGCTACAAATCTACAAATACACCAAACCTATCAAGATTTATCATTTTTAATTTCAATAAACTTGTTTCAGATCTTCATATTGATTGTTTGCTTGTAAGATTTGAGGTTTAACGTCCCCGTCAACACTGTAAAGAGTATTTTGGAGACGTTGCTTCCAATTTTGTGGGACTTTTACCCGACATTGAGATGAAATGACATCTCAAGCCCTGACGCCCAATGAAACCAATATGGTTTATTAGCATGGACCGCGGTTACTGGACAGGTTTAGATCCTCTTAGCTGTTTACCAGTACTAGTGTGCGGGCCGGATTCAGCTCTGCGTGGAAGCATCATGCAGCCTTTATATTTCTTCAAGCCCTATGGGCGGCGGCCGCTCTTCATACTGATACTTACATTCCTGATACCTCAGATTGTAAAAAACGCAATGTCTTAATATCCTGATGCTGGTCATATATTACTAGCAATTAAAGAATATTCCTGATTCTAGGCTACGAAATATTTTTTGTTTGAAGTGAGGTTTAACGTCCCCGGCAACACTATTTAGGTCATTTTGGAGACGTGACTTCCAAATTTGTGGGACATTAACCCAACATTGAGATGAAACGACATCTCAAGGCCTGCCGCCCAATGAAACCAAAAGGCGTATTTGACTCACAACACTACCTGGGCATATAAATTATAAAGGACTGAAATATTGATTCCCTTCTAAAATTCAATTCAGTTAGTGTAGAGAAGAAATCGCCGTTGCCTTGAATGAATTCTGTAATCGATTGTATTAGCAGGAGTATGTTGAGCATAAAGCCCTTAAATAATGGAAACTTTGCATTTTGAAACAAGTTAACACACGCATTTTTTTCTATTTTTTAAATACTAAGTAAACAAAAGACGTCTTTAAGTCACCTTAAACTAGGTATTCAATAATTTCATAAGAAGTATCTTTTGGCTCCGGCAGACATTATGTTCTATATTAGGCATCATCATTGGCCCTCAAATATCTTCGAAATTCCACAATGGAATCAATGATCCAAAAGAACAAGGAAATATAAACTACACTATGATATAGGCCAGGGAGACTTTTTACGGCCGCCACACATTCCCAGACACCAGCTGTAGTGACGTTAAATATGTTCTATAAAAGGGTTATCCTTTGGAAGGAAGGACTACACCACAGAACTGACAAATATGGAGTGTGCATGTTTTCTGGGCCAGACTAGCTAGTTTCGGCCAAAGGACAAGAAAATATAAACTACACTATGATGTAGGGCACTAGCAATGTCGTCATTGTTTGGCGGCTACTCTCCAGCAAGAGTTTGGTGGTACCAAGAGCTAACAACAGCTGTAGAGAGGGCTAAAGTTAATGCTCACATTTGTTATTGCTGTATATATTGCAGAAGGTCAAAACAAGCTATCTACATTATACTGGTTGCCTTAATTCCATTAAAACCATAAATTCCAATATGTGTTTCGAGCATAGATTAAAGGTGCTCATTAGAACCGCCACAAAGGGACAATGTTTGTTTGCTTGTTTTGGAGTTTAACGGCCCAGTCAACATTATTTTAGCTCATATCGAGTCGGTAAGTCTACATATTCAGACTTTCCAGGCAGGCTAGGGCGAGGATTATGGCCATGTAAAATCGATTTAAGCCCCTAGTGGAATTATTTCCACTGACCGTTCCAAGGCGGTTCTTCTGTTGCGGTTTATTTATGTTGTTGTTTGTTACTTTATTTGTGTATCACTTGTGTCTTTTTATTTTGGATGGCCATTTGGTGGGAAAGTAACTGTCCTTATGGCCGTCCTTTGTTTAGGTTTCCATTATGGTCTTGTCGCTTCATGTTTTTGTTCTTTCCCTTTGGTGTCTTTGGAGTAAGTTAATTGTATCGATTCCTGATCTTTGTTTTACTTCTACTTTATACGTAAAACAGTTCATTGCACATACTTTTGCAAGAAACTGACAACTGCCTTTCTTGAATAAACAGAAGGGAGAGAATGACCGTAGAACAGATTTCATAATCAATTTCCACGAAAGAATGTTGCCGACCCGGTGGGTATTAAACTCGCAATCTCCTGATCACCAGTCATACGACTGATCTACCTAGGCCCGTCCAATGGGACAGTGTACCGACAATTTACGTTTTAAAATGTGGGATTGCACGACCCGCAGACAAAGCGACCGACTGAAGTCGGTTGATTTTCTAAGAGTACCCAAAAATCACCGTGTCATTCTGTCAGTCTGTCTGTCCGTAACCCGTTTGTGAATTTTGGTGATAGTGACTTTACCGATTTAAATATTTAAATAATTTTTGGCATACTGATAGATATCAATGAGATCGAACCAATGAACTTGCTAAATATTACATTCCATTTAGTATAGCCTCGCCGAGGCGAAAAATGTGAAAATTTTCGAACTGCTTCTCCTCGGAAACCGTTGGGCCGATTGAAGTCAAATTTCATATGGAGCCTCTATGGGATGGGTAAAACCAAAATTTGCTCATGTGGTCCAGGTCACATGACCAAAATGGCCGCCAAGCCATATATGGTAAAAACCCTTCAAAAATAGTCTTCTCCAGAACCACTGGGCAGATTTCCACGAAACTTGATAAATAGCATCTTGGACGTAGGCCCATCATAAAGTGCTAAAATGGTGACCCTGTGTTGACCTTAACATTCTTTGTGCCTAGGTCAAACTTTGACACATATGTTTTTGTATTGGAAAAGTAAGAATGCATTTTATCCTGCAAACGATTCAGAATACAGTACTAAAGTATAAGATATATTTTTGGTCCTTGCGATAAGGCGCATTTATTGGGGGAACCGTTTTAGGTCCAGGTCACATGACAAAAATGGCCGCCATACCCATATATGGTAACACTCATAAAGCTAAAATAACCGGCGGGTCGTGCACTATAGCTGAAGCACTGGTTACTGGTGTATGCACCGTTTGCCTCGTTTGTTGTTTAAATACGAGCACCACAATCTTTGCTTTAACTTGAAGAAGATCTTCATCTCATAAATGCTAGTTTTAGAGATAGAAAGAGGCTATTTATGTGCACGGTCGTGTTAATAAAATGGCGTCTTTCATACCATTAGAGCTACTATTATTCAAGTTAATCATTTTCGTTATTATGCCCCCAACTTTGAAAAAGATGGGGGGGGGGGTTAAAGTTGGGGGGGGGGGGAGCGGGGCATATTGCCTCTGGCTTGTCCGTTCGTTTGTTCATTCGTCACTTTATATTGTGCATTGCATAACTTAAGAACCACATATGCTAGTGTTTTGAAATTTCTAAATGGATTCCTCATAAAAATAGTTTAAGAGTTTTGGCCCTTTACAATTTCTGGCCATTTAATTGTGTTGCTTTCTGGTGCATAGCATAACTTTCTAACCATCCATGCTAGTGTTTTGAAATTTCAAATATGGATTTCTCATAAAAAATAGTTGACCTGTATTTTTTTTCTTTTCCAAATTATCTCCCCTTTTTGAGGTATTTCCCCTTTAATTAAATAACATAGAAATCTCGTTAGGATAATATCCCAAAAAGTATTTGAGTTAGAGCCTTGATATTTAGTATACCGATTGGGACTAAGGATGAGATTACCTGATTAAATTTTCAACCAATTCAATGAAATTTTGTTAGAGTTATGACCCTTTACAATTTCTGGCAATTTAATTGTGTTGATTTCCTGTGCATAGTATTACTTAAGAACTATGTATGTTAGTGTTTTGAAATTTCATATATGGTTTCCTAATGAAAAAAATAGTTGACCCGTATGTTTTTCTTATCTGACTTATCTCCCTTATCACCTTATTACCTTTTTTTATTAAATTACATAGAAATCTCGTTAGCAAGATATCTCAAACAGTATTTGAGCTAGAACCTTGAAATTTGGTATACCGATTTTGGCTGAGGAGGAGATTGTCTGTTTAAATTGTCAACCAGTTAAATGAAATTTTGTTGGACTGATTGCCCTTTGCCTTTTCAGGTCATTTAATTGTGTTTCTTTCTTATTGCAAGATATTAAAAAAAGATATTTACATTGTTGCCTAAAAGCTTGACAGGCTGATTTGGAATGACTAGTACATCACCTGATTAACATTTGAAAAGAAAATCAGATTTTTTTGCGATAATGGCCTTTTGAAACTTTGGGTATTTATGAACAAGCAATGGTTGGGGGCATAGTGTTTTACAAACACCATTTCTAGTTTTTCTTATTTCTAGCCAACACATAGAATGTGGATGCTTGTTAAAACCGCATCAATGTTCTTACCACAGTTCTAAATCTCATGATGTAATAATGATAATAATAATAATAATAATAAAAATCGACCTTATTCATAGAGGGTAACGCATTTAGTACTGGTACTAATCTTCAATGTGGCCCTCTTTTCCTGGATTGGAACCAGTACTAAGCAATATGGATAAAGTCTCTTGCTCAAGAAAACAACACTTGGCGCTTGCGGGGATCGAACCACCTACCTCCCCATCACTTGAACTAGTCCCTAAAATGAAGACCCCCTATACCCCTATTTTACAGAGAAAACTGTGGAGTACTGGTGTATACATTATTTTTCTTATTTTTACTCCATGACCTATGTTTGCAGTATGTATAAGAAAATTATCACAGATTTTCTTCAGAACAGTAGCCATTTATGAGATGAGAAAACTGCACTATGTCGCATGGGTGTGTTATCATACTGGATCTCATATCCTATGCTTTACCACAGCACCAAAGCGCTCACTGCACCAAAGATGTTCAGTCGTGGTTTTGACCCTGGTAATGTGTCACGAGGAAACTTGATTTCTGCACATTATCCAACATAGTGAAATGCAACTGACGTTTGTGCCTTAAAAGTCATAGAGAACTCCATGACAGCCAATGTATTAAACCAAAAATTGACAGTGACCATTTGTATGGCGTGATATGACATTAAGAATAATTGAATAACGGCATGATACCACGTGATAGATGATATGAAGCACAAGGTAATTATCAAAATGTAATTTGATTTTTATGATATTATTCAGTAAATATCAAAACGCAATAAAACAACATAACAATGTACGAACTGATTGATTTTGATTGAAAGCTCATTATTGTTTGGGAGTATCTCAGTATCAGTAATGTATTGTAACATGGTGTAGTCATAACATAATTACTTTTAAAAATATAGCCGGTGTCTCAAAAGAATACGAATCTCTTTTCAGATCGGTCAGTAGAAAGCCGAGAATTTGATATTCTAGTTAATAAATTTTGTCGAAGAGTAGACACAACATCATGATGTTATGGACACAATTGAAACGGTCCTGAATATAAGTCACGCCTTTTGAAACATTGCGTCCTGCGATTTGGGACCACCACATATCATATATGTTTGCGCATACTCGCAGCCCAGTCTGAGCCGCTGTTGGAACAGCAAAATATATCTTGTTTCTATCGGCAAACTTCCAAGAACCTTCCAAGTCTGTGTAGCTGAGTAGGCTGGTTAGTCTCTTACTTGGTAGTAAACCACGAATACAACACGTCTTACTTGCAGGCGGAGTGCCGGTTTGCAGCGTTTTTTTTATTATCTATTTATTTATTTTGTTGTTTTTGTTGATTTGTTCGGTGGTTTGGTCTACCGTTACAAAAGATTAACAACATCTTCAACTATAATTATTTTTTCCTAGTCTAAACGTTAATATACACATAATATTTGTATTGCATAACCTCGCTGTGGTTTAGCGGATAACGTCATGTGATAAAAATCATATGAACACACGACACGTGTAATAAAACAAAACTAGAATACTGTCGATGGCGCGCCATCGCAAATCCCCACGTTTTCTACAGAGGGGCCAAGTACCGAAAACCCCTCACCCTGGGCCCTAATTTGACTCCATGGTCAAAATATTAGCTGTATTATATTCTACTAATCATGCCCTTCAATTTCATATGCCACATGACTATGTTCCAAAAAACTTAAATTTTGACCCTTTGACCCCTCTCCCAGGGCCCCAATCTGACCCCAGGGTCAAAATTTTACTTGTAGTTTATTCTACCCATTATCCCCTTCGCATAGATATGCAACATGACTATGTTCTGAAAAACTTTAATTTTGACCCCCGACCCCCCCCCCCCCAAGTCCGACCCCCAGGGCGTGACCTAGGGGTCACAGCCAAAATCCCGTTCAATATGTTTTACTTTTTTCATAACTAAGTACATGTGCAAAGTTTGGCATCAAAATCTTCAAAATTGACTTTGTAATTGAATTTTATTGATATTTGACCTTTTGACCCCTCCTCAGGGCCCCTGGGGGCGGGGACAAAAAAATGTGCTCTTGCGCAAGCCATTCATGTAAGCAACTCGCATACCAAATTTGGTTGAATTCCGGCTAATGGTTTAGGAGGAGATAGCCGGACAGACAGACGGACAGACAGACAGACAGACAGACAGACAGACAGACAGACAGACGGACGGACGGAGGCGATAACAATATCCCCACTTTTTTTAAAAAACGTGGGGATAATTACTGGCGCTAACATCGTGACGCCGTTCGTAACGATTGTGATTTCCTTTGAAATTCTTTGGCGACAAAATTCGAATCAGCATACGATAAACAAAATCTTACACTCGTTTGGGGAGTATCTCAGTGTCAGTAATGTACAGTCGAACTTCAATGACTCGAACACCTTTGGGACCTCGAAAATCTGTTTGAGACAGGGGGAGTTCGAGCCACTGAGATTCCTGTCAGGAGGCATAACGAGATACTTTTAGACATCTTTTCGGTGTTCTATAATGAATATGTATGCTATGTGTACTCATTAAAATCGCCTCATCGAGGCGATTCTAATGAGTACACACAGCATACATTTGCAAGATAAAAAACTAAAATGTCCTTAATTATCTCCCACTATTTCTCATGTAGAGGATTTCGCTATGGCCTCAATAATGGGTTCGACTCATTCATGGTAAACAGGCCATCGTTGTGCGAGCCATCGAAGCTCCACTGTATTGTAATTTCCTTATTAAAAACTGCACTTATGTACACCCGATGTCTCAAAAGTATATGGCTGTTTTCAGATATGCCAATAGAAAAAGCCGAGCATTTTATATTCTAATATAAAACTTGTAGCAAAGCGTAGACACAACATCATCCTACTATTCATCATTCGACACAAATAGAACCGTCCTTGGCTCATAAGAAAACTCCTGTCATTTCGGACCAATAAAGGGGGAAAAACAGTCTGCGCATCCTCGTAGTGCAGTTTGAGCAGCCTCTTTTTATTCTCAGTCGGGATAGTAAAATATCTCGTTTTATTTACAATTTTTTTAGACCTGTTGGCAGGTGGTGTGCTGTTTTTGCAGCGTTTTTTTTTTTTTTCTTGTTTTCATCACGAAAACACGAATATATAGTTCTGACCCAATTGAACCTTACTTTTAAATAGAAAAACTGGGGTGTGCAGGGGTGTACTTTCTTTTTCTTATTTCTGCTCTAAAATATAGATTGTGGGTATTTATTGAAACCGCCTCTATGAGTACGAGTACCCGCAGTCTATATTTTGAACAGAAATAAGAAAAATATCCCAATTTTTAATCTTAAAATATTCATTTTTTTCGACGATGTATTTGTATAGGCGTGTTTGCATAATGTTTTGTTTCATAGTTTGGCCTACCGTTATAAAAGACATCTACAACTATTATCATTTTTTCAAGTCAAATTGTGAATATACACATAATATATCTTATCATGTAACGTCACTGTCATTTAATGGATAACGTCTTATGATAAAAACTAAATGACCACAGGTGTTATAACACATGGTTACTGCGCGTAACACCATGACAACTCCGTGCTTCCGTTTCAACTTTCCGATTTAAAATCGATATATGACAACTGAAGTGAAAGCAATGAACACACAGCTCCCGGCAGTGACACAAAAGGTAAAGAAACATAAACATGGAATAACAAGACCCTAATCGAAACATCAATAGCGGAAAGCCAAAATGACTCTACTGTACCACAAACTGGCTAGCCAAAACAAAACAATATAAGCGAAACACACACACTAAGACAAACCATAACAAAAATAAACCGCGACAGAAGAACCGCCTTGGAAAGGTCAGTGAAACGAATTCCTCTGGGGTGGGGGTCTTAAATCGATTTTACACAGCCGCAATTCTCGCCCTTACTTCCGTTGCGCTTTAGACAAATAATATGTTCAGTCCGCATGAAGGCCTCGTAACTCATCAGTGCAACATCTCCGAGAACACAAATTTAAACAACACCAGAGATGAAACAACGGTGAGGACACGACAGTAAGAAATCATTTAAATGCTGGAGCATAAGAAAACCAAAAGCTAGACTCCAATGGGTCCGACCAGGCTCCAACCAACATAACATAAAATGAAATTCTCTCTTTTTCTCAGTATTACTCTAGAACCGCCATATAATTTGAGGACTGATCCATCGGCGTGCAATTAAAGAGGGAAGCAAAGCTGTATACCGTAATTGGGTTACTTACCATGCATGCAGTCTGTCGTATAACATTTATGTTGTACACAGTCTTCTATATCGAAGAATGATTTTACTAAATTTTGTGCTGAACTCATTGCAATTATATATGTTTATGAATTTATATATTAAGTCACCATAAAATTCAAGTTCCGATAGACCTTGTTGCAGAAGAGATTTAAGTCCAACATTGTATTTTGAAATTAAATCGGAATAACGTCGATAAAATTTTGATAAGGCTTTTTAGCTCACCTGAGCACGAAGTGCTCAAGGTGAGCTTTTGGGATCGGTCTTTGTCCGTCGTCCGTGCGTGCGTCCGTCGTCAACTTTTGCTTTAAACAACTTCTTCTCCAAAACTGCTGAACAGATTTTGATCTAATATCTTAGGAATGCTCCTTGGGTGATCCTCTACAAAAATTGCACAAACTGTTCTGGTCGGGTGAACAAGATGGCCACCAGAGCTAAAAATAGAAAAACCTTTAAACGGATTCTTCTGCTTAATCGGTGGATGGATTTTAAAATTATTTCACAGGAATGTTCCTTGGATGACCCTCTACCAAAATTGCTCAAACCATTCCGCTCGGGTGAACAAAATGGCCGACAGACCTAAAAACAGAAAAAACCTTTAAACGACTTCTTCTCCTTAACCAGTGGATGGATTTTGAAATGATTGCACAGGAATGTTCCTTTGGTGCCCCTCTACTAAAATTGCTCAAACCATTTCACTCGGGTGAACAAAATGGCCGCCAGAGCTAAAATAGAAAAACTTTGAAAGGACTTCTTCTCCTTAACCAGTTGATGGATTTCGAAATTACTTGACAGGAATGTTCCTTGGGTGACCCTCTACCAAAATTGCTCAAACCGTTCCGTTCGGTCGAACAAGATGGCTGCCAGAGCTTAAAATAGAAAAACCTTTAAACAACTTCTTTTCCTTAACTAGTGGATGGATTTTGAAATTACTTCACAGAAACGTTCCTTTTGTGACCCTCTACCAAAATTGCTCAAACCGTTCCGCTCGGGTGAACAAGAAGGCCACCAGAGCTAAAAATAGAATAACCTTTACTTTTTCTCCTTAATCCAGTGGGTGGAATTTTAAAATATTTCACTGGAAGTTTCTTGGGTGATTCTCTACCAAAATTACTCAAACCGTTCAGCTCGATGAACAAAATGGCCACCAGAGCTGAAAATAGAATAACCTTTAAACGCACTTTTATCCTTAACTAGTGGATGGATTTTGAAATTATTTCACCAGAATGTTCCTTGGGTGACCCTCTAAATAAAATTGCTCAAACCGTTCCGCTCAGGTCAACAAAATGGCAGCCAGAGCTAAAAATAGAAAAAAAAAACATTTAAACGACTTCTTATCCTTAACAAGAGGATGGATTTTGAAATTATTTCACAGGAATGTTCCTTGGGTGACCCTCTACCACAATTACTCAAACCGTTCCTCTTGGGTGAACAAAATGACCGCCAGAGCTAAAAATAGTAAAACCTTTAAACGACTTCTTCCCCTTAACCAGTGGATGTATTTTGAAATTACTTGACAGGAATGTTCCTACGTGACCCTCTACCGAAATTGCTCAAACTGGTCCGCTCTGCTGAACAAAATGGCTACCAGAGCTAAAAATAGAAAAACCTTTAAACGACTTCTTCTCCTTAACCAGTGGTTGGATTATGTAATTATTTGACAGGAATGAAGTTTGTTTAGTTCTGGTAGCCATCATGCTCAGTTAAGCAAAATATTTTGAGCAATTTTGTTAGAGGGTCACTCATGGAACGTTCCTATAAAATTGCTTCCTTTTAGAGACAGGTGTCTTTTGAAAGTTTTGGCCCCCACCCACCTTGGCTGCAAGGTACTTCTACAGGAGTATTGGTAAACCACTTTGAAGGTTTTAGCCTGTCTACGCAAAGTGGTGCGAGTGGCACCATCAATGCATTTAAACCCCATTGGTTTCATTGCTTCTAAACAGGCAGATTGATTTTGAATTAATTTCATAGAAATGGTCTTTGGGTCCAACAAAAATTGCACAAACCCTCCACTCCACCATATATTACCAACAATTCCGTTTGTACAATAGGATCAGGTGAGCGATCCAGGGCCATCATGGCCCTCTTGTTGTAGTTTATGATACCGTTAACCCTGATGAAGAAGTTTAGCAGTTGACGATTTATCAGAGTGCTGAAGTCAGTTAAATGACTATTCACTCTGGTAAATCGAATTAATTGCGAAATATAAATGCCATAGGATGCCGCACGGGGAACATCACCATCCGAGAAATGAAAATTTACAATTTCAGGATAAAAATAATCGCGTTTATCCTAATTTTGTTTTTAACATAAAGAGATGTATATCCCAAATTTTGGTATAAGAAAAAATAGCTTTATTTAACAGAAGACCTTGGGGCCGGGGGGGGGGGGGGTAAATTTGACTGCGACGAGACCATAATGGAAACATTTACAAAGGAAGGCCATAAGGACAGCTACTTTCCCACAAAAATGGCCAAATCGCCATCCAAAATAACAAGACACAAGTGATACACACAGTAAGTAACAAACAACAACATAAATAAACTGCCACAGAAGAACCGCCTTGGAACGGTCAGTGGAAAGAATTCCACTGGGGGGGGGGCTTAAATTGATTTTACATGGCCATAATCCTCGCCCTTACCTCTGCCGCGGTATACACTAATTTTGTTTAGTCCGCATGAAGGCTTCCTAGCTCTTCAGTGTAACATCTCCGATAACATACAAATCAAAAACTACAGAGATGAAACAAGGTTGAGGACTGGACAGCATACAACAACAGAAATGCTGGAGCAAAAGAAAACCAACAGTTTGACTCCGAGGGGCCCGACCAAAGACGAATCATCAGGCGCCAACCAACATAAAGAATACTAAATTAAAATAAAAGTCCATTTATGTTTTTACGCTAGAACCGTCATATAATCTTAGGCCCGACCCACCGGTGTGCAATCAAAGAGGGAAGCAAAGTTGCCAACCGTGATTGGGTTAACCGCCATGCATGCAGTCTGTTTTATAACATTTATGTTGTACCCAATCTTTATATATCGACGAACGATTTTACGAAATTGGGTACTGAAGTCATTACAGGCATGTTATTTTTCTAAATTTATATACTAAGTCACCATAGACTTCGGGTTCCGATAGGCCTTGTTGCAGAAGCGTTTTAAGTCCAACATTGAATTTTGAAATCAACTCAGAATGACGTCTATAAAAAGTCTCTTTCATAACAAAACAAGAACAGATCAGCCTCAAGGGGTGCACAATTCGTACCCATCGGGATGCTCACATTTTGTCTAAATAACTTGTCGTCTAAATACCTAATATTATGTAAATATTGTCAAGTAGAAAGGTGAGAGCTTCACATAGTTTCTAACATGACCATAAAGTATAATTTTTATGCTCGCCAGAATTGAAAAAAAAAGCATTTCTTACATTACATGCAAGATAGAGGGAGTCTTCCCTATGAAATGCCCATTCATTTAAATAATTATGTCTCTCTTTTAAAAGGTTATAAGGAAGTGTAGTGTAAAGGGTGGAACATCATGAGTAGTTAGACTTAAAGCACGAAAACATCTGGATTACAATTTATTTAAAACTTCATTAGAACATTTATAACCCAAAATAGATCACTCCCTGATCTTTCGAAGACTTTGTCGCAATATTTAATGACATGGTTTTTATGGCCGTAAAACACAAATGCAATAATTTGGATTGTTCAGTGGGGGTTGAAGAGCTTGCATTTGCAATAAACCGTGCTTTGTATGGTCGTTAATGACGTTTAGGTACTTAATATAAAGTAGGAAGCTTGTCTTGGCCCTCTGTAACACATACAGCAAACCTTCTTACGCATCTTACAAGCGTGATCATTTCATATAGAAATTATGACACTCGACGAATGTTCCTCTCATAAAATTCATAATTATGAAGTAAACACTAGTTTTAGATCCTCTATGAGTTATTAATCCCAATCCTTAATCGAGGCGGTGCTAACGAGTACCCAGAATCTATATTTTAGAGCAGAAATAAGAAAAATGAGGTATACCCCCGAAACCCCAGTTTTACAATATGAAAGTGGGGTTCAATGGGGTCAAAATTATATAGGCTTGTTTTCGTTATGAGATTTTCATCCTTACACTATAAACAAAGAAACATGTCACCTGATGCGTGGCGTACTTGTTGTAAAGTACATGAAAGGAGAAAACCTAAACAAGATTATCTTTCGTAGCCATTTGTATATAAATACCCGAACCTTCGAGAAAAAAACTTTCTTTGTATGCAATTCATCATGTAAAGAAGACGATTATGTAATACATTTTCTGCGATTTTCGAATTTTTGAAAATTCATATGATTTGCATCGCTTTCTATAGACGCGTGAGTCCATAAATTTAAATATGTTCTAGAAAGGGTTATCCTTTGGAAGCAAGAAATACACCACATAACTGGAAAATATGGAGTGTATATATTTTCTGGGGCAGACTAGCTAGTTTCGGCCATTTAGGCCTCATCAGTTACCCTCAAATATTTTCAAAATTCCACAATGGAATCAATGATCCCAAAGGACAAGAAAATATAAACTACACTATGATGTAGGGCAGTGAGACTTTTTACGGTCGCCATAAATTCCCAGACATCAGCTGTAGTGACGTTAAATATGTTCTAGAAAGGGATATCCTTTGGAAGCAAGAAGAACACCACAGAACTGGAAAGTAAACCGTCTTTATTTTTATGGACAGTCTTTAGAAAAAGCTAAACACTCAGACCTGATTATGTAATTATGGAAAGATGAAAAATAACTAGCACTCATGAGCACGAATTAATCTGTCATGGTTAAAAGGGAGTTTGCGCTGAATTTTGTATGAAAGATGTTTCGTATTTCTTCGTAGTTTATACTAATTTATTTTAGTTCGATTGCGATAAAAGATTCAAGCTTATTTAATCGCTCTCGAACACTCATTCCGGTTTTTTTCACGCGCGCGCGAGAGGCAGTGGCTTTTACACCACTGCTACCCATTTACACCTGGGTGGAGTGGGGTAGTGTTATTACGTGTCTTTCCCAAGGACACCCCTCGATAGCAGTGGCCGGGTTCGAACGCACAACCTCTCGATCATAAGTCGAACGCGTTAACCACTGCGCTATCGAGGCTTCTTCAAAGATAGTCTGTTATAGCTGGTTTGAACTCTCCATTACATGGTATATCGCTGTATATTTTTTTCTGTTTAAAATTGTGAAAGAAATAACAAAAACTTTCATTTTCTTCTTTATTTCTTCACAGTTGCACCTTCAACACAAGTATCATAATCTGCATTAGCGTGCCCCATTCTACAAGGGCAGTTCAATATAAATACAATCATTTCCGTTGGATCTATAGGGAATATTGGCTTCCAGGTTTTATTCAGAATTTTCAAGATCGGTATTATAGTACTGCGTTGGAATTGAGGACGAGGATCCAGAAGCTGTGAATCATAGGACTGACGCCCCTAGAATTTGTACTGCTGACGGGAATCTTACACTCGTGGTCATTTCATATGAAATTCATGAACATTGATAGAGACTTCTGTCATATTTGTTTTTTCATATTTAATGACCACTCGTGTAACATCCTCTCTGTATGTGATTGGCGCTCGATTTCAGTTGCGCGATGTATATACTATATGCACATTATATTGTTTCAGGTGAAGTCCACGGAGGGAGATGCTAAGTTTTGGTCACCTACAGGGAAAGATGCTAAAACAGCCTCACAATATCAAACAATGACCAACTGATTTAGAACGCTTTAATAACAGATATGAACAAATGGACCATGTGTGACCTATTAAATACAACGTTGAACTTCACTAACTGTTCCTCCAACGTAACAGACCCTTCACCGTCAATGCCATTCATTGTCAGATTTCAGGTGGCCCTGTACACCTACGTGCTGCCACTTATTGTCTTCATTGGATTAGTTGGGAATATACTGGCAATATATTTGATAATGGCTGATAAACAGATGCGCAATGTATCTTCAAGCGTATATCTATCATCCTTGCTGGTTTCGGATACGGGCATGCTAGTGAATTTGTTTGTAGTCTGGATGGAAGTCCTAGGCTATCCTGTAAATTTAGTTCCTGCCGTATGTAAGATCAGCCCGTATTGGGCATATGTGTTTGGATACTTATCCATCTGGTTTGTGGTCTGTATAACTGTAGAAACATTCATTACAATATGTCACCCTACAAAGATAAAACAAATGTGTACAGTATTTAGAGCAAGAGCGGTAGCAATTGTTCTCTTGGTCACAGCCTTATTGCTTTACCTTATTACACCTATGATTACCGAAGTGCGACTGAAGCATTACCCGACTGTAAACCGGTACATCGACACGTGTGAAACAATACCAAAATTCAAGAAGTTGGAATCGATAGTGTCATACACTGACTCTGTTCTTACACTGATTTTGCCATTTATCGTTATCATAATTCTTCTGACATTAATAACATTGGCTATAATGCAGTCAATACAAAAGAAAAAGAAAAGGAGCATTCGTAAATCCAACGGACAACTACAAGGGTCATCAAGTAGCCTTCCACAGGTTCGGGTCGCAAAAATGTTGTTCATTTTGTCTGTTTCTGTGGTGTTCCTAAATGTGCCTAGCCATATTTTCAGACTACGTTCAATGTTTATGGAAATGACAATGTTATCGGAGATTGAAGGTCTAATCCATCTAATATTCCTTTTTGTATCGTATACAAGTTTTTCCGTGAAATTTTTCATTTGCGTTGCCTGTAGTGAGAACTTCAGAAAATTATTTGTCATGCATTGTTGTCCTGCAGTGTCGCGATATCAGGCCATTAATCAAGTTACACAAGATACAGCAGTGTAACAACCAATCAGCGGAAATAGTCAAAAGGCTGCTGAAAAGAAACCAGCCATTCGCTCTTGGTCATTGAAATGAAATCTAAATTTAAAGTTCAAAGATGGCTTCAAAGTTATGCGTTCGTTTATCTAGTATCAGAAAATTGCTCTTTTGTGTTGCAAACATGTAAATATGGCGCTTCAAAAACGAACCAGTATGTTTGGCCTATATAAAGTGGGTTTGATTTGAATATTCATTTTGTAGATATGAATCTAGAATCATCCCTGCCTGATTATGTTCACTTAAAAATATGAGTCGTTTGATTATTTGATTTGTTGAAATGTATATATCTTATTATTGACTCCCTGTGCTCAATGTTGTGATAACACGGGTCATGACTACTAATCAGAATCGGCCCATAAATGCCGTTAAAACAAACCAAAAAACCCTTGATCTGTGACTATTAGCAGAAATGAAAGAATAACAAGGTCTACCCGTGTCATTTCGATAACACGCCCGTGCGACATAGTGAATTTTTTGCATCACCAAAATGGCTAATTTTCTGATGAAAATCCTTGATGTTTTTCTTATAACTACTGCAAACATAGGTCGTGTGTGCTCGTTAAAACCGCCTCATTGGGTCGGTTCTAACGAGTACCCACAGCCTATGTCTTGGAGTAAAAAAGTAAAATAATGTATACCCCCGAAAACCACATTTTCCTCTGTATAAATTGGGGTATAGGTGGGGGTCTTTATTTAACGGACTAGTACATGTGATGTAAATCCCAGTTATCTATATATATATATAAGGTAGGGTTTCAATGGTGCTCATTTCACGGAATTGTTAACGCGATGTTAGGATTCGCAAAATGAAACTTTCAACAACACTTTTTTGGCATTTAACAAATCATATTTGTTTACGGCCTATTACAGCGGATTCATTTCCACAAAAATGGTGT
The DNA here is from genome assembly GCA_963580285.1 of Lucinisca nassula. NCBI lineage: Eukaryota > Metazoa > Mollusca > Bivalvia > Lucinida > Lucinidae > Lucinisca > Lucinisca nassula. Next base: position 76,913,037 of record OY757024.1, on the reverse strand, counting down.
TTGTTAACAGGAACGTCCTTATTTGTTTATTAATATCTCTTTTGCAAAATGTATAAACTTCAACACAAGAGTACCAATAAACCTACTCATTATGACGTCCAGAATATCTTTGGTATGTATGCAATTCTGACTGTTAGTGTAACAGTTTGATCTAATGGCTTAATTAATCAGTTGGCGGAATGCAAAATTAGTTTTCAATCCGTGTGTGCACGACTGGGACTGCATGACATGATACATATCAAGTAAATCCAGCCTTTTTTCTAACACATTCGAGGCCGAATAAATTTAGGCAATGGTAGAATGAGACAGGTTCACCTTGCTGAGAAAAAGTCTTGCATAGGAAAGAGCCTAGCAATTCCGGTACCGAGATAATATAAAGACTACGCGTAAGTACCACAAACACACTCAAAAAGGAACAAAAATACGTGCAACAACATAAATCCAAACAGAATACAAGTATTGTTTGTTTGATTTGAGGTTTAACGTCCCCGTCAACCCTGTAAAGGTCATTTTGGAGACGTTGCTTCCAGTTTTGTGGGACTTTTACCCGACACTGAGGTGAAATGACATTTCAAGCCCTGTCGTAAATGAAACCAATAGGGTTTATAAACATGGACGGGCCGACTCGTACCGCTTTGCCTGGGCAGGCTTAGATACTCTAAGCGGTTTACCAGTGCATCTTGTGCGGGTCGGTTTCAGTTCTGCGTGGAAGCATCATGCAGCCCATATATTTCTTCAAGCCCCGATGGGCAGGGGCCGCCTGAATACAAGTAACTGCATAGAAACAAGCGCATTTCCATCGCCCACTATTTCAAATGCAGTAACACACATATTTAGAATATAACGGGCGGAAGAACCAAGTCATAACAGGTTTTATTGTGTTTGAAAAGGTTCACTTATAACAATTGATACTTTATAAACTGAGTCCGATTCCCGTTCCGACCAACTTTTTTTCATACCCTATGCCGTTTTGGTATACATCCAGTCCCATGGTATTCCCTCCGTACTGGCGTTCAACGCGTTGTTCCTTCGCCGTTTCTTTATATTCTCACTTGTGTATCACCATTTCATTAAGGTTTTTTTTTCATTTATTCGGTGGCTTTATATGGCTGTATTCGTCAAGTGTATGCTTTGTGACGTCTTTCCCAGTTAGCAGTTTAGTGAGACATTTTTGATATTTGAAAATGCATTTCAACTACGCGACAGGGCATAAGCAGTTTTAGAAACAGCAGTGTTATTTATGAAGCGTTTCAATAAACTGAAATTTATTATACTAATGCATTTCTATAATGTGCACATTATTCATTAACAAACGCCGATTTGCATATATTGGTTCGGCACCCGCCCATCGGGGCTTGAAGAAATAGATGGGCAGTATGATGCGTCCACGCAGAGCTGAAACCGACCGCACACAAGTACCGGTAATCCGCTTAGAGGATACAAGTTTGCCCAGGCAAGGCGATGGAAGTCGGACCATCCATGCTTATAAACCGTTTTGGTTTCATTGGGCGGCAGGGCTTGAGAAGTCATTTCATCTCAATATCGGGAAAAAGTCCCACAAAATTGGAAGCAACGTCTTCAAAATGACCTGTATAGTGTTTAATTGCACGCAGGGGGGGGGGGGGGGGGGGGGGGGTCAGGTCTCATATTCAATGACGCTTCCAGCGTAAAGGCTTACTGAGAATTAGAATTTAATTTTATGTAATGTTGGTTGGTGCCTGATGCTCTGCTCTGGTCGGGCCAATCGGAGTCTAACTGTTGGTTCTCTTTTGCTCCAGCGAATCAGTGGTTTCTTGCTGTCGAGTCCTCTTCGTTGTTTCATCTCTATGGTTGTTTGATTTTTGTGTTCTGATTTGTTAAACTGATGAGTTAGGAGGCCTCCATGCGGAATGAACAAATTATTTGTCTAAATTGCGGCAGAAGGAAGAGCGACGATTGCGGCCGGGTAAAATCAATTTAAGCACCCTATTGGAATTTGTTTGACTGACCGTCCCAATGCGGTTCTTCTGTCGCGGTTTATTTTTGTTATGGTTTGTATTTGAATGTGTGTATCGCTTATATTTTTGTTTTGGATTGCCAACAGGCCATTTTGTGGGACAGTAACTCTCATTTGGCCGTTCCGTTATTGATGTTTCCATTTTTTTTTTTTTTTTTTTTTTTTTTGGTTTGGATTTTACGGCCCTTTCAAGATTATTTCACTCATATCGAGCCGATCGTTAATCAGAGGTGGGCGAAAACCGGAGTACCCGGAGAAAAACCACCTGACCTTCCGTTGCAGAACTTGGCGTCTCACACGTGGCCCGAGCGAGGCTCGAACCTACGGCGGTGAGAGACCTAATGACTAAGAGTCAGCGCTCTTATCCACTAGGCCACGGAGGCCCATGTTTCCATTTTGGTTCTGTTGTTTCATGTATGTATTTCTTTCCTTCCGGGTGTCCCTGATGGGAGCTGTGGGTTAATTGTATCGATTCCTGATCATTTCCTTCACTTGTATTTTCTACACGCCTATTTAAAATGCTAAAACCAGGTAATGAGAAGGACCATTTTCCCAAATATAATTTTCCAGTTCTGCGGTGTATTCCTTGCTTCCAAAGCATAACCCTTTTTTAGAACATATTTAACGCCACTACAGCTTGTGTCTGGGAATATGTTGCGGCCGTAAAAAGTCTCCCTGCCCTACATCATAGTGTAGTTTATATGTTCTTGTCCTTTGGGATCATTGATTCCATTGTGGAATTTTGAAAATATTTGAGGGTCACTGATGAGGCCTAATTGGCCGAAACTAGCTAGTCTGGCCCAGAAAACATATGCACTCCATATTTCCAGTTCTGCGGTGTATTCCTTGCTTCCAAAGGATAACTCTTTTTTGAACTTGTATACTTAGTCAAAGAAGTAACTGTACCAACTTTCGGGTGAAACTCACCAAATATCTGGCAGCTATTGAGCTAAATTTGGCAGTAGTCATTTAAATCGGACGTTTAGCTAGAGAATGCTCAAACTTGCATTTGCCAATACCTTTCTGCTCCAGAGTTGTCTTGCAATATGTGCCTAGAAAGATTTTGGTAGAAAATGGACATTGCGCATGCGCATAAAGCTCTTTTTGTCTAAGATGGAAGACAATATTCTCTGAACTTCGGATAACATTTTACTTTTACAATATCTCATGCTCTCGCATTATAAGCGAGGTTTTAATTTGTGAAATTCTCAAATTATCTCCCTTGCAATTAAAAATATAGCAATTTTCGAACCGCTGTAATTTTTATTCCTCTCAGCCAATTTTTGCCATTTTTTCAAAAAACGCTTTGTGTCCACCATTGCTGTTCATTATCATGGTAAAAAATACAGAAAATTCATGTAGCATGTAGCACTATCGATTGCGATTTTCTATGAAGTTCCCTTTGAAAGCAGCATTTGAACACAACTTCTAAGAATTGGAGGTCAATATGTGATAGCCTGTTTCTCGTAGCTGATGCAACTAAAGTTCCAAATCTTTTGTGAATAGACGCAAATGGTATCTAAAGAAATGTCACATGTATCAACTTTTAGAAATGTAGGGTACAGGGAAAATTTTTGATGTTAAATCATAGCATGTTTTAATGATTTTATCTGCGAAAATGACACAGTGACCCCTTGGGTGTTTAAAGCAATAGTCTACGATGATGTGTTTAAGAAAAACAAAAACGAATGGTGCTTTTGCAAGGAAAAATGAGTCCTTTTCAAAACATAACAAACTTTGTGTAGTTTTTATCTGTAGTAGCTATAGTAACAGAAGCAATTTTAGGTATAGGAACTTTTTTGACTGAGTATATATGGCAGTATTGCCATACATTTAGATTCCTCATTCATAGAATCCACCAGGTTTTCATGCTCTGTCTCTGGTCGGTCCCATCGGCGTCTAACTGCTGGCCTTCTTTTGCTCCAGCATTTCAGTGGTTTCTTGCTGTCGAGTCCTCACTGTTGTTGCATATCTGTGGTTAATTGATTTTTGTTTTCACGGAGATGTTGCATTGATGAGTTAGGAGGCCTTCATGCGGACGGAACACATTATTTGTCTAAATCGCGACGTAAATATGGGCGAGGATTGTGGCCACGTAAAATCTATTTACCCCCCCCCCCCCCCCCCCCAAGGGATTTCGTTTCACTGACCGTTCCTGGGCGGTCCTTCTATCGCGGTTAATTTTTGTTATGGATTGTCTTTGAGTGTGTGTATCGCTTATATTATTTTGTTCTGGATAGCGAATTGAATTGGCCATTTTGCGGGAAAGTAACTGTTGTTTGTCTGCCTGCCATTGATTTTTCTATTAGGGTCTAGTTGTTTCATGTTTGTGCTTCTTTCCCATTGGTGTCTCAGACGGGAGCTCTAGGTTAATTATATCGATTCCTGGTCATTGCTTTAACTTCTATTTTCATTTGATTTTGCTATCCATATATAACTTGTCGTCTGAAATCGCAAAGAAATGGTTTGCAATAAAGAGCTACCAAAAAATAGTGTATTGAAGTATAAACATTATCTTGGGGTTATTAACATCTTCTGTCATCTGATAGCACCTTGTGTAGTAATGATGGTACTGTTTGCACCTTCTAGCATGCAGTGAAAACCACATTGGCTGATATTCCCTAAACTTGTTATACCGTTTTATCTCTTTTAGTTGAAGTCTGATGGAAATAATTGTTCATGGAATAAACGTGTACAGACGATCCTAATTACACAAAAAATGTCATTTTATGGCCGAAACTGCTGATAACATCTTCCGGCGCTCAAGGGACGATTAGTATATCTCCAAAAAAGGAGTTGCTGGAAGGCATAAGCCGTTTTTAACCTCACTACAGTTCGTGTTAATGGACTGTGTGATCACCGTTAAACGTCTTCTGCCCTTCATCGTGGTGTATACTATATTTTCTAGTCCTTTTTGATCGGGATTTGAACACAGAACTTTGAAAATAGTTGTGGATCACACATGAGGCATAATTGGACAAAACTAGCTAGTCTGTTCTAGAGATTTTGTACATTTTGTTTTGTGGTGTATTCTGTGCTTCCAAATAATAAATCTTTAATAGACCATATTCATAAGTGCTTGTGAAAAGTCCCCGAGAATTGTTTGTTATTGTCTGTATATTTTCCGTTTCTTTTTGTTTCCAAAGGCAACCCGTAAATATTTTTCTAACTGCCCATAGCACCCCAACTGCACCCAGAAGATTTTTCGTTGTTTGGAAATAGAAAGCAAACACTTACTCAAAGAAGTCACCAATCAAGAAAACAGTATATTCAGGGTACCGATTGAAGCGATATGACGCCATGCCCCCAAACCAAATTTTGTTCCAAATGCTTCTGCTGATATTTGTTTTTACATTGGTGAATACCAGTAAAATGTTCAGATCTGTTAAGCAGCACCATACACATTGGTTACTGCAAATATATGAAATTTATAAGGTTAAATTCAAAACATATTTCCCTACAGTCCTTTCAGTCCAATAAAGAAAAGATGGGCAATGCTTGAGATGAGGGATATCATTACGATAACACACCCGTGAGACAAAGTGCATTCTTTCATATCGCCAAAATGGTTACTTTTCTGATGAAAATTTGTAACAATTCTATTCTCTTACCTATACTCCAAACATAGGTTGTGGGTCTCGTTAGAACCGCCCCAATCAAGCGGTTCTAATGTGTACCTACAGCCTATGTCATGTAGCACTTGTAAAATAGGAAAAATAATGTGCGACCCCGTAAACCCCATATTTCTCTTTCTAAAGTGGGCATTTTACGGATTTGTTCACGTGATGATTGTCTGTATGTTAACCTGTATGTTTGTAATCTGACGTTTGAAAGCTATAAATAAAACTTAGTTCATAAACAATAAGTAGGTATTGTTCAAGAAATAGACAAGGTCGAGGATTGTTGCAACTTAAAATCGATTTACACCCCCCACGCCCACAAAGTAGAATCCATTTCCTGGCCGTTCCAAGACGTTTCTTTTGTTGTGGTTTATTGTTGTTATGGTTTGTCTTTGCATGTATTCATTGCTAATATATATTTTTTTTATTTTGGATAGCCGTTTTGCCATTCTGTGGGAAAGTAACTGTGAAGTTTTCATTTTGGCGAAGTTGTTTTAGTCTTGTGGCTGTTTCCATTTGGTGCCTTGGATGGGATTTTGGCGAATAAAAATAAAAAATGAGTTCCTTTAAGAGCAATGAAAACATTCATAAGAAAGAAGATGGGTCATACTACGTAGTTTCGGCTAATAAAGCCTCATCAGTGACCCTGTAATTATCCGGCAAAGAAAGCTAGAGGAAACATACTGCAATTTTGCGAATTTCGAATAGGCAGTCGATACAAAGACTGATATAAATAAAAATAGGGTCCAAATAATTACAAACCTCTCTAGAATATGAGTCTAAACCAATAATTTATTTCTGATTTCTCAGAATATTCACGCTGATCTCAACGGAACAAAAGTTAAATATAAACTGCACTATGGTTGATGTACGGGGAGACGTTTTACGGCCGCCACACGGCACAACACCAGCTGCAGTGAAGGCAAATAAAAATCAAAAATGAGTTCCTTTAAGAGCAATGAAAACATTCATAAGAAAGAAGATGGGTCATACTACGTAGTTTCGGCTAATAAGTTGTTATAGTCTTGTTTTTTTTTTTTTTTTTTTTTCATTTGGTGCCTTGGATGGGAGGTGTGAGGTAATTAAATCGATTCTTGATCATTGGCGTCACTACTATGTAGTCTAGAAATAGGAGTTTGATACTGTTTAGCCAACCAACAGAAGCAAACAGATGTGCCAGAAAAGTGAAAGCAGCACGAGTAAAAGCTACATTTTTCATAATCATAATTTCAGTGTTACACAAAAGGTCTGGCTACTGAGAATTATTTCACAATAAAAACACTTTACATTAACTAAAGAAACAAGCTGTTTTACAGTAGATATTTCTTTTCTCTATACTGTATTATCATTGTTGTTTGTACCTAATTAACGATTGCTATAAACAACATTGTGCATAAAATGTTAGAGTGTTGAAGGATTCGGAGAGACTGTAGATGCTTTCTTTGTTGCCTCAAAATGTCAGTTTTGGAGGATACATACGAGGGGTGATCAATAAATTCGAGAACTTTTGCTATAACTTAATAATGAAAAACGATACTCACGAATACTGTTTATTATTTCTCGACATAGGATCCCTTGACCTTGACACACGTTTGAAATCTGTTCATCCACGTGCCGAACGCGAGGCGTAAGCCGTCGCGTGACACCTCCCTAAGCGCCACCGTAATAGCAGCCCCTAGTTCATCTCGCACCTCATATTTTACTCCACGCAGCTGATCCTTCACATTTGGAAACAGGAATAAGTCACAGATAGTCAAGTCTGGGCTATACAGTGGATGCGGTAGAGTTTCGATACCCAGTTTCTTGAAGGTGGACGTCACAACTTGACTCACGTGCACCGGAGCGTTGTCTTGGTGCAAAATGAACCCCGACCTTACAAGTCCAGGACGTTTATCTCGAATAGCTCTCTTCAACTGGGATTTAATTAGATGTGCGTAGTACAGAATATGATGGACATAACTTTACCCACTGACATGGAAAGTCGGGCTTTTAAAGGCAATGGTGACGATGCATGCTTCCACATGGAACTCTGTTGATTGCTTTCCGGCTCAAAGAAGTGGAACCATGTTTCATCACATGTTATTATTTTATTCAGGAACCAATCACCTTCCTCTGCATATCGATTGAGAATATCTCGACAGATCTGTTTCTTTACTCTCTTCTGGTCGGGCTGAAGTAGACGGGGTACCCACCTTGCACAGATGCGGCTTAATTCATGTTTTTTCGTCAGAACCTCTAGGGCTGTACCATAACTTAAGTTAAAGTCCTCTGCTACATTTCTAACAGTCACTTGCCTGTTTTCCATTACGTATTGTTTAATAGCAGCACAGTTTTCCTCTGTAGTATACTTCACAATGCGGCCAGATCGGGCGTCATCTTTGGTCGATGTTCTTCCGTCACTGAAGCGATGCCACCATTTATGAATAAACGATTTCAAAAATGCTGCTTCTCCGTATACTTTATGGAGATCCTCTTTGATTTCCCTCATAGTCTTCCCTAATTTTACGTATAAATTAATGATAGTCCTCTGTTCTGCAACAACGTCGTAAGCCATTTCTGAACGGTGAACGTCAATTATGACGTCGAAAATATGACGTCATTGAAAAATTAGTGCCGTCACGTACGTTATACCTTGATGACGCTGTCCGTAACGTGCTATTTTATCGACCGTATCAATTTTATTGCGATTGGTTGTATATAAAAAAAGTTATAGCAAAAGTTCTTGAATTTATTGATCACCCCATTTATGCTACACATTACACCAATTTTGTAACGAAATTTTGTTCGTGTTCAAATTTGTTACTGGTTTGTAACCTCAATATACGACTCTTTCATACAAATGCTACTGAATGAAATTTGCTACAGTAGATTTAAATATTTTGATATATGAATGCCCAGAGAGGTTTTAATTAAGAAATAGATCAGCTCTAACTGTGATTTGTTGAGTAATTAATCACAGTTTGGAGGTCAGTTGTACAGTAGACAAATCACGAGCGCGTAGCGCACGTGATTTGTTTACTTACAACTGACTTCCAAACTGTGATTTATTACTCAACAAATCACAGACAAGAGCTGATCTATTTCGATTCTAACACGCTGAAAAATCGGCAATAATGTTGTTGTTTCCCTCAAAATCTCACAACCTTTCGCCATTGTTAGAAGAAATCCCGCTAAAATTATCGACTGAAACACATGCATTTATATCCTTTTCTTGCGTTTTCGATGCGAGAAAATGACGTTACACCGTCTAACGTCAAGTAATTCGACTAGTGACCTCATAAATTGGGAATTTTAATGACGTCACTCGTCACGCTCTTCCGAGCTGTGATTTGTTGTAGAATAAAACACAGTTATTTTCCATTGCCTATATAGGCAATATGTGTTAGAATTCCCAACCGACCTTGCAGTGGCAGTGCTTTATTTAAAAACGTCATCATGCTATGTTAACCGTGTGTTTTGACCGATAAGAATATAATGTTATTAATCAAGTAATTTCGTATTGGCCCAGGTACAGGTCCGAGGTCTGCTGTATTGGCACGAGGCCGAAGGCCGAGGCCAATACAGCTGACCGAGGACCTGTAACTGGGCCAATACGAAATTACTCGATTAATGACAATTTTATTAATTGACGCAATTAAATACATGATTTATGATTTTTGAATATTGGTTGACCTTGTGTAAAATAGGATAATCAATTAATAACACGTGGTATAAATAGAGGATCTTACATGAGTGTTCATGTATTATTGAATTTATTAAACGAGTTGAGGAAAAGGGATAAAATGCGAGGCTTTGCCGAGCATTTTATCCCTTTTTCTCAACGAGTTTAATAAATTCAATAATACATGAGCACGAATGCAAGATTCTATTTATCATATGACATTTAAAACGCTTTTTATTCACAATTGTTTACAAAAATGTCATTATTCCGCCCTTAGTAAACGCGACGTCGTTAAGGACGTCGTACATGTAACGTTACGGGACGTATCTAGCTAATTTGCATATTTAATCCACTACTGGATTATCGAAAATAATACATGACGTTATTACACTCTCAGACGCGACGTCATATGATAAACTGTTATAAATGACTGATGTCAATTTTACCAGAGCCGCTAAAGGGTCTTCGAATATATAGCCCGGTTGTGCAGTAAATTGATGAACACTGACACAAATAGAAATGAATACAGTGATCAAGAAGCGATACGATCCCCACCCGGCTCATCTGCCATTCAAGACACCAAGGGTAAAGAAGCAACACAAAACAATGTCAACGCAACTAAAACATCACAAGAAGGCTGCAAAAAGCCGAAAGGACTGTTTTCTTTGCACCAAATGGCTAAAAAAACAACACGACTGTTTGCTTTGCACCAAATGGCCAAAACGACTACCCGAAATAAAAAGATAGTACCAATACAAACATGCAAAATAACCAATTGACTAAAGTAAACTACAGCAGAACGGTAAAATCATCTTGGCAGGGGTGGAGAGGAGGGTGGGACGCCTCTTCCTGCAGTCCGGGAAATTTGTACTCTTAGTTTGATTTTATGCATTATCAGGTAATGAAGCTTTACTAAACTGAACCATTGAACCATTTTACGCGCAATTCTTATGAACGTGGGCATCTAAATCAGTCTAATTGGATAGCGTCAAAATTTTACGGCAATATAACCTGTGAAGATCTGTCTGAAAACTAACGAAATCATACATCTTCGTTTTTAATTGGTTTCGAGCTGCCAACATTTACAAATATAACAATTTTAAAACAAAATAAATGAACACGTGCATTCGAATGAGGTAAGGAATAACGGGCTAACGTCGGGCCGACAGCGATACGACATCGCCACGACGAATCGGAGTCGGCCCGACGTTGGCCCACTGTTGCGTGCTAGTTGGGGAAATCCTCGAAATAGCGTTACTGTTGTACATTTTGACACGATCAAGGAAACCGCCAAAGCAAAATATTTACGGTTGGAAATATAGAGTATATATATATTATACTGTAGATGTGTCTCGTATATGATACTCTGTTTTGTTATTTGCGTTATGTATATTGACTGTTAAAATAAAATATAAAATATTTGATTTGTGTTTTCAACTCATTTTTGTTCCACAAGACATCACAAGGATATTTTAACAAACTACTCTTTGGTAAATGTAGCACGCCAAAACAGTCCATGTAATAGATACCCACTGAACATAGAGCCACATGACATTTACCGAGATATAGGATTACTTTCTAGATTTTGGATAATCGTAAGAGCTGCACGTCAGTTCAGCACGTCCTTGTAATGAAAGTCCCCGTAAACGCCACTTTAAATATAGAAAATGGGTTTTACGGGGGTGTACATTTCCAATGCATAGGCTATGTATACTCGTTAGAACCGCCTCAACGAGGCGGATCTTACTAGCACCCACAACCTATAGTTGCAGTATTAATAAGAAAAGTAGTCATTATGAAGATGTGAAAAATGATCTGTGCAAAATGGGTGTGTTATCGCAATGAAAAAAGAGGCGGTTCTTTCAATCAGCCTCAATACATGAAAGTTGCAGGAATCAGAAATGTATCACATGTTATGTATAGTGGCTGTCGCACTCACCGATTATACAACATAGAAAAACGATAACATCACTTCAACAAGTTCATGTAAAAATACCTACTATAGTGGACAAAAGTGGGGATTGCAATGGTATACGCTATTAGTTTTCTTATCTTATAAAACTTTTCGATACTAGAGGTCATTGCGGCGGTTCCTACATGTACCACAGGCTATGGGTTTTGAACAAGTGTTAAATAATTACCGTATTCCATTATAAGCACCACTTTCCTCTAGGGTATATAAGGGTATTCCTTTTACGGACTTGTCAATGAGACCTGCGAACGCCTCCGGGGCTTGACAGATAATATATCTGCATGGTGCTTTCGCTCGATACTGAAACCGACCAACAATTTGAGTACTGGTGATCTAGAGCAAATGATCTGGAATCGATACAATTTTCTTGCACACCAGACAAGGAAATCCGTGATTTTACCCTGGGATAGAAATTTATGTTCTGACCCCCGGGTTTTCCGACCCAATATCGAATATAATCCCGTGCTTGATAAATGCACTGCTTGATTACGACTTTGTATGCGCCGTCGTTAAGGTTGACGTCATAGCACATTACATGACGTCACTAAACATTCCTGCAGTGTCAACACAATATGGCGGACGTTGGTAACCGAAGTGACTGCAGCATTGAAATTCCGCGCTGAGAAATGGAAGGTATGCAAGAAAAAGAATCCAATATGGATGTGAGGGGTGGATAGAAAAATCCGTCCCTCGGGATCACTGTCCGGCATCACTCGGCAAGCCTCGTGATGCCGGACAGTGACCCTTGGGACGGATTTTTCTATCCACCCCTCACACCTATATAAGATTCTCACACGTCCAATGAAAGGCACCAAGCATCGCTTAGTATGTCTAAACATTGAAAAGAGAAACGATCAGGAACTGATACAATCAGACTCCAAAACCCACATTCTAACACAGCGCGCCTATATAGGCAATGGAAAATAACTGTGTTTTATTCTACAACAAATCACGACAAGGAAGAGCGTGGAGAGTGACGTCATTAAAAACTGCCAATTAATGGCGTCATTAGTCGATAGCCTTGACGTTAGACGGTGTAACGTCATTTTCTCGTATCGAAAACGTTAGAAAAGGATATAAATGCATGTGTTCCAGTCGATAATTTTAGCGGGATTTCTTCTAACAATGGCGAAAAGTTGTGATATTTTGAAGGAAACAACAGCATTATTGCCGATTTTCAGCCTGTTAGAATCGAAATAGATCAGCTCTAGTATGTGATTTGTTGAGTAATAAATCACAGTTTGTCGGTCAGTTGTAAGTAGACAAATCACGCGCGCTACGCGCTCGTGATTTGATCTACTTTACAACTGACCTCAAAACTGTGATTTATTACTCAACAAATCACAGTTAGAGCTGATCTATTTCTTAAATTTACAACAAAGAAGTCGAAACATGAAGTTACGACAGTAAACAAAATAGACAGCAGGCAAACCCGGTCAGCAGCTCTTTTCCAAATAGGTGGTGACTCAGATGATCAAAACGGATCTAAAAGGAACTGCATACATAATGGGGGAAAGAATCAGACTCATCAACATAACAAACATTAAACTGGAAGGAACCACAGCAAAATCACCGACTTGGAACGGTCAATAAAAGTTACTGGTGTGTTTAAGACTACTTTATGGGACCCCAACCCCCACCCTCACATTCACTGTGGTTCAAACATGTATATGTTGGGTCCGCGCAAGGATTTCTAACACACCAATCAATCAGTTTGGGTAACAAATAAATCTCAGTTAAAGCAAAATTAACCTAAGGATGATGAATCGACAGTAAAACGCATTGCGACACCCGTGCTGCACACAGCGCCACTGGAACAGTTGAACCAAGTTTGACCTGAACCCTTAAGCCTGTCCGCGCAAAATTTTTGTGAGTCGGACAGTCACTAGACGTTTCATCTCAATGTCTGGTGAAAGCCGCATTCAAACGGAAGCAACGTCTCCAGACTGACTTAAATGCTGTTGAAATGTAGGTTAAACCCGAACACAAACAAAGAGAGCAGTGCAAACGTATCAGCACCTACGTGTAAGCTGTTTTAAAAGCAAAATACGTCTATTTTAAGGGAGGTGGGTCCACCTTCATGGGAGCAACTACTGCAATAGTGTTTTTTTGTTTGTCTCCCATGTCAATAGGGATCAACTCTTAAAGGAAAGGAGCAAATTTTTTCCTTTAAAAGGAGACCCCTTTTTGATGGGACTGAGCCTAGAAAAAAGAGAACAGAAAGTCCCGACAGTTGTCTCCCTTTGACAAATGCGTTCACATTCCCCTTAACAGCCTTTATAGTCTATGAGGCTACGCAGTCAAGATGGTTTGTGACTTACCGGATCACAGCGAAGGTTTATCCTGCCCTTTATAGTCTATGAGCATACACAGTCAAGATGGTTTGTGTTTTACTGAAGCATTTGGTTCAAAAGTTCATACAGAGCTTATGTTGTATTGTTTGTAACCTGCCGACTTTAAATAAATCTTATCTTATCTTAATATGCTACATCTATAGCGACGGTAACAAACTATTTCTAATTTATCACGTGAACAAGGCCATGAAACAAACACCAGTTAAACCCCTATTTATACAGAGAAAACTGGGTTTTACGGGGTACACAATAGTGTTACCTATTTGTGCTCCTTGACATAAGTTGTGGATACTTGGTAGAACCGCGGTTCTAACAAGTACCCACAACCTATGTTTGCAGCTAAAATAGGAAAAATAACGCGGTATTTCATCAGAATATTAGCCTTTTCGGAGATGAGAAAAAACAAATTACAGTAGAACTTCGGTGGGAACCCTTTTGGGACCATGGCAATTTGTTTGAGACAGCGGTAGTTCGAGCCACTGTTGCATACTTCCTGAAAACTTAACGGGGGTACTTTTGGACATCTTTTCGGTGTTCTGTAACATAAATGTATGCTGTGTGTACTCATGAGGCGATTGTAATGAGTACACACAGCATACATTTGCACGATAAAAGACTAAAATCTCCTTAATTAATCCCCCACTAGAGGATTTCGCTAGGGACTCAAGAACGGGTTCGACTCATCCATGGCAAACGAGCCATCGGTGTTCGAGCCATCGAAGTTCTACCGTATGCCGCACGGGTGTGTTATTGTAATGTTTTGCATTAAATTTGCTTTTATTGGTGTACATGTATGTAATCGGCTTGATTTCTTATCACCAAATTAATCTGAATCTTTGTCCATTGCCTTTCATGTATATTAGGTTGTTTGCTTGTGTTAAAGTTTTATGAGCCTATCAACACTAATTCGGCAAGCCTCGTGATGCAGAACAGTGACCATCGGGGCGAACTTTTCCATCCGACCCTCACACGCATGTAAGCTTCTTATAATACACCTCCAGACTACAAAACCTTGAGCATGAGCACTGTTACAAAATTGTTACGAAAAAGATATGATTCGTCAAGGAATCTGTCACAACCGCATTACATCTGGGACAGCTAACGTTCTATCAATAGAATTTAGACACTTTTTATGAATACTGCGTATCAAAATCGCCTGATATGACAGAAGTAATGGGGAAACCATTCGTATCCTGTCATCAAAATAGAAGTCGAGGCAATGACCAAACCTACATTCGGTGTGTCACATTTTGAAATGTTCATGGCGTGTCCTATGAATTGTTGTTACGTAGTGTAAAGTGTGTTTCTTTGTTTTTAGCCGGTCAGTTTACCTATCCACACTTTTCCTGAGCAGGCTTATACGTAAACGGTTAAGCAGTATAGTGCACTATCTTTCGTCAGAAACTGACAACTGCCCTCTTTAACAGCGGAAAGGAGTGAATTACAGTAGAAAAAGATTCCGTGGTCAATTTTGCGACCCCGGCAGGCATCGAACCCGCGTCCTGATCACCATGTAGTTGCGCATCCGACTGAGCTGCCGAGGGCACATAGTTTAAAGAAGCGTAATGTGCTAAAAAAACTTTGACACATAAACAAAGATGTGCCATGTAAAGATGTGTTTTGGAACATGTGGGAGCAGCCAACTAAACTAGAACTGTCAGTGGATTTGACTGCTATACCCCGGCTTTAGCGCACATCCCGAAACACGCCTATACAATGTTCATCCCCTCGAACGCCATTTTATGTAGTAAAACTGAGGTTCATAGAGGTATACATTACTTTTCGTATTTCTGCTCAAAAATCATAGACTGTAGGTACTTGTTAGAACTGCCAAGTCGAGGCGGTTCTAATAAGTTCCAAGAAGCTAAATTGTGAGTAGAAATATTAAAATATTAGATTTTTATCCGAAATTTCTCATCTTTTGATTGTAGAATTTTCAATATATTTGAATACATGTACAAAGTAGAATACATGTATGTCTGTTTTCGTAATGTTTTACTGAAACGGGGATTTATGTAAACTGGAAAGGTGTCCATTACACAGACCTGTACACGTGATACTACTTCAACATACAGCTATTATTAATACAATATTCTTGAGAAAAAAAAAAAACAGACTATGACCTTGATGAAATTTATGTCACACACATAAAGACCTCATTAAGAATGCATATGCAAAATTTGAACTCAATCTGTGATGAAATGAGGGAGAAATTCGAATCACAAGATCATTCTGCTTTTTAGCAACAGTGACCTTGGCCTTGACGCGACGCAACGCAAATAAAAATATGCCATGCACGTCTACATCTCAATTTGAATGCATATGCAAAATTTGAACACTATCGGTGGAGAATTGTGGAAGTAATTCACATCACAAGTGTATTCGATTTTTAGCAACAGTCGCCCGGAACTTGACTTCACCTATATGTTAATTATGTCACGCACACCTACACCTCGTGAATGTATACGCGAAATTTGAACTCAACCGGTGAAGGAATGTGAAATTAGTTCGCATCACAAGATTGTTGTCATGGATTTCTATTCTATCCTTAGCAACAGTGACCTTGACCTTGATTTGGCGTTTACGAATTTATGTCACACACCTCTACACTAAATTGTGAATGCATATGCAAAATTTGAAGTCAGTCGGTAAAGAAATTAGGATGTACTTCGCTCGTGCATTCCTTTCTTCTATTGTTAGCAACAATGACCTTGATGCATATGAAATTTATGTCATGTACACCACCTTGTGAATGCGTACGCAAAATTTGAAATCAGTCGGTGAACAAATGTGGAAGAAATTCGCATCACATGATTTCTATTCTAATTATAGCAACAGTGACCTTGACCTTGATTTGACGCAAATGCAATTCATATCACGCAATCTAGTAAGTGAGTGCTCGAGTTTTACGTCACACCTACAGCTAAGGTCATACGGAGACAGGACCTCGGTTTAATGACTCATCCGAATGTCTGGAGAAGCCCGGGATCGATCCTGTGATCCCTGGTTTACAAGGCGAGTAGTGTAACCACTACACAACGGATGCTTCTTTATCACGCAATCTTCACAATATTGTGAATGCATGTGCAACAATGAAATCAATCGGTGAAAAATGTAGAAGCAGTTCGCATATCAAGATTGTTGTCATTGTTTTATATTCTATTCTTAGCAACAGTGACCTCGACTTTGACTTGACACATATGAAATTTATGTCACGCACAGCTATACCATATTGTGAATGCATATGCAAAATGTGAAGTCAATCGGTGAATAAGTTTATGCCACGCTCATCTACTCCATATTGTGAATGCAAACTGGGAAGCCAATCGGTGTAGAAATGTGGATGTGGTTCGCGTAGCAAGAAAACATCTGTCACGGACGTAAGGATACACAGGACCAATCAGCCAAAAAATCAAACAACCAACAGACGGACTCCTATATATCCCTTCAAACTTCGTTTGCGGGGATTTTGCTTGATTGCTTTGAGGTTTTACGTCTCCGTCAACACTGTAAAGATCATTTTGGAGATTGATTTCAATTCTGTGGGACTTTTACCCAACATTGAGACGAAATGACTTCTCAAGCCCTGTCGCCCAGTGTAATCAAAAGGGTTTAGATACCTGGACGGTCCTACTCGCACCACTTTACCTGGGCAAGCTTAGATCCCTAAGTAGTTTACCAGTACTCGTGTGCGGTCGGTTTCAGCTCTGCGTGGAAGCATCATGCACCCAATATTTCATTAAGCCCCGATGGGCGGGCGCCGGAAGCGGGGTTCAATTATGTAAACCGCATGAGAAGATAAGGGTGAAGGTTGGGGTCCCGTAAACCCGGTTTAAACACACGATAATTATTACTTGCCATCCCAAGACGGTGCTTTAATCACGAAAATTTGCCTTTATAATATTGACCCCCTTTAATCCCACTTTTATATTTGAAAACTTCGATTTACAGGGGTAAACATCATTTTCTCTTATTACTGCTCGAAGATGCGGTTCTAACGTGTACCCACAATCAATATTTTTTAATCAGTAATAAGGCAAACATCATATTTTTTCATCCTAAATTTTTTTTTCTTTATTTTTCGGCGAAAAATTTACAATGTATTTGTATAGGCGTGTTTTCGTGATGTGTTGCGGTTTCATTTGTTTAAAATTTGGTGCTGTTCGATTTGTAATGTTTTTATTTTAACAGTTCTGTGTGTTTAAAATAATTATGCCCTGTAAAGGTACGAGTTTCCATCTGGTTGGAAAGTTTTGCTAACTCGGATTGTCGTCAGTGATTTTGTTGTTTTCTAAGCCGGTCCATCTTTCCGTTTGATGTTTAGGATAAGCTTAGGGTTCTGATTTGACCACTTATTGGAGCTATCCATGCTCCCTTATTATTTCCAACCATTAGGGTGACAATACCACGTCAGGTTATGCGAATCTTACACGCGTATGGACTTGATATCGGCGATTCCAACCCGATCGGAACCGAGGCTATGCCGAGGTTCCGATAGGCCAGATCTTTCTGGCGTTGGGAATCCGATGCTATGCCGAGGTTCCGATAGACCGGTTGGAAATCCCAGGCTACGCCAAGGTTCCAATAGGTCGGATCATTCCTCAGGTTGGATATCCGAGGCTATGTCGAGGTTGCGGTAGGCCGGATCATACCTCGGGTTGGAAATCCGAGGCTATGCCGAGATTCCGATCGGCCAGATCGTTCCTCGGATTAGAAATTCGAGGCTATGCCGAGGTTCCGATAGGATCATTCCTCGGGTTGGAAATGCCTATATCGAATCCACAGGAATTGAAAAAAAATATTTTCTTAAATTCTACAGCATTTTTGTTTTGAAATTCATTATCTTTACTTCAATGCCATGTTTTGTAGCCTGTAATTTTCAGGCGGATGTATACACCATTTACTAGCAGAATTTAAATTTTAGTTGTGATATTGTAGGGGAAGGGTCGTAACTGATGTTAGTAGAACTCGTGACCCAACCCCATTGCTTTGTATGCAATTAAATACTACAGACGACCTTCAATGGGTCGAACACCTTTAGGACCTCGAAAATCTTTTCGAAACAGGGGTAGTTCGAGCCACTTAGGTTACTGTCAGGAGGCATAACGAGATACTTTTAGACAACTTTTCGGTGTTCTATAATGGAAATGAATGCTGTATGTACTCAATAGAATCGCCTCGATGACGCGATTCTAATGAGTACACACAGCATACATTTGCAAGATAAAAGACTAAAATCTCCTTAATTATCCTCCACTATTTCCTATGTAGAGGATTTTGCTAGGAGCTCAAGAATGGGTTCGACACATCCATAGTAAACGAGCCATCGTTGTTCGAGCCATCGAAGTTCTTCTGTATTAAACCTAATTAACTAGCAGAAACGCTGCCATTTTGTTTAACAATTTTCAGCCTAGAGAGTTATGCCATAGCTGCATTTGCACATATGTCTTTACGGCCCCAAAGAGTTATCTTAGCATTAGGATAAAAAGACGGCAGTAATAAGTTACAGCTCACAGTATGTTTCTTTTTTACATGAGTTTTATTCAGTAAATGCATGTGTTCTAGATTTGATGCTCTAGCAAATTAGGTTTTGCATTTTGTGGAAAAATTTCGACGCGGCGTCAACTGGAAAATGCAGACGACAAGAGAACAGCACTAGTGCGAAGCACGCGATATCTACTTTGTAGTCGTAAGTCATTTTATCCACATTTCGGTGCCTGATGCTCTGTCTCTGGTCGGGCCCATCGGAGTCTAACTGTTGGTTTTCTTTTGCTCCAGCATTTCAGTGGTTTCTTGCTGTCGAGTCCTCACTGTTGTCTCACCTCTGTGGTTCTTTGATTTTTTTGTGTTCACGGAGATGTTGCACTGATGAGTGAGGAGGCCTTCATGCGGACTGAATAAATTATTTGTCTAAATCGCGACGGAAGTAAGGGCGAGAATTGTGGCCAGTCGGTAAAGAAATGAGGATGTAGTTCGCTCGTGCATTCCTTTCTTCTATTGTTAGCAACAATGACCTTGATGCATATGTAATTTATGTCATGTACATCTACACCACCTTGTGAATGCGTACGCAAAATTTGAAATCAGTTGGTGAAGAAATGTGGAAGAAATTCGCATCACATGATTTCTATTCTAATTTTAGCAACAGTGACCTTGACTTTGATTTGACGCATATGCAATTTATATCACGCAATCTAGTAATTGAGTGCTCGAGCTTTACGTCACACCAACAGCTAAGATCATACGGAGACGGGACCTCGGTTTAAAGACTCATCCGAATGTCTGCGATCCCTGGTGTACAAGGCGAGTAGTGTAACCACTACACCACGGAGGATTCTCTATCACGCAATCTACACCATATTGTGAATGCATGTGCAACAATGAAATCAATCGGTGAAGAATGTGGAAGAAGTTCGCATATCAAGATTGTTGCCATTGATTTATATTCTATCTTTAGCAACAGTGACCTCCACCTTGACTTGAAACATATGAAATTTAATTCACGTACAGCTACAACATATTGTGAATGCATATGCAAAATGTGAAGTCAATCGGTAAATAAGTTTATGTCACGCACATGCAAACTGGGAAGCCAATCGGTGTAGAAAAGTGGATGTGGTTCGCGTAGCAAGAAAACATCTGTCACGGACGGAAGGATACACGGACCAATCAACCAACAAATCAACCAACCAACAGACAGACTCCAATATACCCCTTCAAACTTCGTTTGTGGGGATTTTGTTTGTTTCCTTTGAGGTTTTACGTCCCCGTCAACACTGTACAGGTCATTTTGGAAATTGATTCTAATTTTGTGGGACTTTTACCCAACATTGAGACGAAATGACATCTCAAGCCCTGTCGCCCAGTGAAATCAATAGGGTTTATAATCCTGGACGGTCCTACTCGCACCACTTTACCTGGGCAAGCTTAGATCCCTAAGCAGTTTACCAGTACTCGTGTGCGGTCGGTTTCAGCTCTGCGTGGAAGCATTATGCGCCCAAATATTTCATTAAGCCCCGATGGGCGGTTGCGGGAAGCGGGGGTTCACTTGTGTAAACCGCATGAGAAGATAAGGGTGAAGATTGGGGCCCCGTAAACCCGGTTTAAACACACGGTAATTATTACTGGCCATCCCAAGACGGTGCTTTAATCTCGAAAACATGCCTTTATAATATTGACCCCATTTATTCCCACTTTTATATAGGAAAACTTGGATTTACAGGGGTAATCATCATTTTCTCTTATTACTGCTTGAAGAGGCGGTTCAGACGTGTACCCATAATCAATATTTTTTTTATCAGTAATAAGGCAAAAATCATATTTTTTCATCCTTAATTTTTTATTTTTGTTTTCTTTTTCTTCGGCGAAAAATTTACAATGTATTTGTAAAGGCGTGTTTTCATAATGTGTTGCGGTTTCATTTGTTTTATATTTGGTGCTGTTCGATTTGTAATATTTTTATTTTAACAATTGGTTTTACCAATATTTATTCATTTCATTTTGAAAAGTCAATGCAAACAGTACATGTACAATTTACAAAGGCAGGATTTGAAAACAAGCGAAACGCTTATACTAATCATCTCCTGAAAGCGTTGCTTGCTCATATTGTCGTCTGTGATTTTGTTGTTTTCTAAGATGTGTCCATCTTTCCGTTTGATGTTAAGGATAAGCTTAGGGTTCTGATTCGACCACTTATTGGAGCTATCCATGCTCCCTAATTATTTCCAACCATTAGGGTGACATTACCACGTCAGGTTATGCGAATCTTACATGCGTATTGACTCGGCATCGGCATTTCCAACCCGATCGGAACCGAGGCTGTGCCTCGGTACCGATAGGCCAGATCTTTACTGGCGTTGGGAATTCGATGCTATGCCGAGGTTCCGATAGACTGATTCTTTACTCGGGTTGGAAATCCCAGGCTACGCCAAGGTTCCAATAGGTCGGATCATTCCCCAGGTTGGATATCCGAGGCTATGTCGAGGTTGCGGTAGGCCGGAACATTCCTCGGGTTGGAAATCCGAGGTTTTGCCAAGATTCCGATCGGCCAGATCGTTCCTCGGATTAGAAATCCGAGGCTATGCCGAGGTTCCGATAGGCCGGATCATTCCTCGGGTTGGAAATGCCTATATAGAATCCACAGGAATAAAAAAAAAAATATTTTCAAATTCTACAGCATTTTTGTTTTGAAATTCATTATCTTGACTTCAATGCCATGTTTTGTGGCCTGCAATTTTCAGGCGGATGTATACACCATTAACTAGCAGAATTTAAATCTTAGTTGTGATATTGTAGGGGAAGTGTCCTAACTGATGTTGGTAGAATTCGTGACCCAATCCCATTGCTTTGTTTGTATGCAATAAAATACTATTAAACTTAATTAACTAGCAGAAGCGCTGCCATTTTGTTTAGCGATTTTCAGCCTAGAGAGTTATGCCATAGCTGCATTTGCACATATGTCTTTACGGCCCCAAAGAGTTATCTTAGCATTGGAATAAAAATACGGCAGTAATAAGTTAAGCTCGCAGTATGTTTCTTTTTTACATGAGTTTTATTCAGTAAATGTATGTGTTCTAGATTTGATGCTCTAGCAAATTAGGTTTTGCATTTTGTGGAAAAATTTCGACGCGGCGTCAACTGGAAAATGCAGACGACAAGAGAACAGCACTAGTGCGAAGCACGCGATATCTACTTTGTAGTCTTAAGTCATTTTATCCACATTTCGGTGCCTGATGCTCTGTCTCTGGTCGGGCCCATCGGAGTCTAACTGTTGGTTTTCTTTTGCTCCTGCATTTCAGTGGTTTCTTGCTGTCGAGTCCTCACCGTTGTCTCACCTCTGTGGTTCTTTGATTTTTTGTGTTCACGGAGATGTTGCACTGATGAGTTAGGAGGCCTTCATGCGGACTGAACAAATTATTTGTCTAAATCGCGACGGAAGTAAGGGCGAGAATTGTGGCCACGTAAAATCGATTTAAGACCCCCAGTGGAAATCATTCCACTGACCGTTCCAAGGCGGTTCTTCTGTGGCGGTTTATTTATGGTGCTGTTTGTTACTTACTGTGTGTATCACTTGTGTCTTTTTATTTTGGATGGTCATATGGCCATTTTGTGGGAAAGTAACTGTCCTTATGGCCTTCCTTAGTTTAGGTTTCCATTATGGTCTGGTCGCTTAATGTTTGTGATTCTTTCCCTTTAGTGTCTTTGATGGGTGGAGTAAGTTAATTGTATCGATTCCTGATCTTTGTTTTACTTCTACTTTTATCCGTTTCAAAGTAGGCGTGGCAACAGGAAGCATATTCCTAAACACTGGAAAACAGCACCCTGACCCCAAACACTCTGTTTATGTCTGGGTTTCAGGTGTCCTACATGCACAGCCATAATCATAATAATTAACCGAAATGTTAATATCTGTTTTAAACACTTTACATTACTAACATGTGATGCGAGTGTACAATCTTGTAGCATTACGATAGCACACCCGTATGACTTAATGCATTATTTCATGTCTCCAAATGGCTGCTTTTCTCATTACGATAACACACCCGTGCGTCATAGTGCATTTTTTCACATCTCCAAAATGGCCATTTTTCTGATGAAAATCCGTGATATTTTTCTTATTAATACTGCAAACATAGGCTGCGGGTGCTCGTTAGAACCGCCTCATTGAGGCGGTTCTAACGAGTACCCACAACCTATGTTTTGGGACAAAAATAAGAAAAATAATGTTTACCCCCGTAAACCCCAGTTTTCTCTATATAAAGTGGGGTTTAGGTGGGTGTTCATTTCACGGACTTGTTCACGTGATGGATGTCACTTTTCTCAGTTATACTCCAAACATAGGTTGTGAGTGCCCGTTAGAAGCGCCTCATTGTGGCGGTCCGAATGAGTACTGACAACCTATGTGCTGGATCCGAAATAAGAAGACTATTATATTCTCCCGTAAACCCAAGTTGATTGGTTGGTTGATTTGAGGTTTAACGTCGCCGTCAATACTGGAAAGGTCATTTTGGAGAAGTTTTCTCTATATACAGTGATGTATAATGGGTGTTTAATACACTAACCTGTTAACGTAATGGGATAAGTAGGCCGAGATAAACAGTGTCAGATAGAAATTTCTATACCCTGTGCAAATGCCGAATCTTTTTATATAGTGTGCAAGAAAATACTTTCAGTCATGTCTCTAAAACAACATTTTTCTTGATGCAGATTTTGTATACATATCCTGTTTTTTTTTCTATATTGAGGATCTTACATGAGTGTATTATTGAATTTATTAAACGAGTTGAGGAAAAGGTATAAAATGCGAGGCTTTGCCGAGCATTTTATCTATTTTCCTCAACGAGTTTAATAAATTCAATAATACATGAACACGAATGTAAGATTCTATTTATCATATGACTTTTTAAACGCATTTAATTACGATTTTTGAACAAAAATGCCAATATTCCGCCATTAGTAAACGCGACGTCATTAAGGACGTCGTATATGTAACATTACGGGACGTAGCTTACTAATTTGCTTATTTAATCCACTAGTGGATTATTGAATTTATTACATGGCGTTATTACACTCTCAGACGCGACATCATATGATAAAAAATGTATTATGGGTGCTCGTAAGAACGGCTTCAGTTCTGTCGATTCTAACCAGCACCCATTAATACAAATATTGCATATTTTTCAATTGTTTCTTCTCATGTTTCCCAGTGTGATCATTACGACAACTCGTCCGTACGACAAAGTGCATTTTTCACATCTCCAAAATGGCTACTTTTCTGATGAAAATCCTTCATTTTTTTCTTATACATGCTCAAAACATAGGATGTGGGTGCTCGTTAGAACCGCCTCATTGAGGCGGTTCTAACAAGTACCCACAACCTATGTCTTGGGACAGAAATGAGAAAAATAATGAATACCCCCGTAGACCCCAGTTTTCCCTATACAAAGTGGGGTATAAGGGAGGTCTTCATTTCACGGACTTGATCAGGTGATGATAGAAAAAACTAATTTCAGATTTTATTCTTTCAGTTTTTTTGTGGGAGAACTTTTTGGACTTGTCAAAGAAAATCTTTGGCCTGTTTAGGCAACCCTTTCAATATATTTCAAGGCAATACATGTTCTAAATATCCTTCGGCGACTACAATACATTTACAGCTAATGTTAAGATACATATTTTTATATATGTATATGTCATCATTCTGAATTTTCGAAATACAAAAGTAAGCTCCAGCATTTTTGCTATGGCATGAATATTGAACATTGATAATTATACATGCATATTAAATATTGATAATTATATATCTTTTTGTTATGTTTTGGATTTGTGGCCCTTGGACATTCATTTGAGAGGATAATGGCCACGTAAGATCGATTTAAGCCACCCAGTGGAAATCTTTCCGCTGACCGTTCCAAGGCGGTTCTTCTGTGGCGATTTATTTATGTTGTTGTTTGTTACTTACTGTGTGTATCACTTGTGTCTCTTTATTTTGGTTGGCCATATGGCGATTTTGTGGGAAAGTAACTGTCCTTATGGCCTTCCTTTGTTTAGGTTTCCATTATGGTCTGGTCGCTTAATGTTTTGTGTTTCTTTCCCTTTGGTGTCTTTGATGGGTGGAGTAAGTTAATTGTATCGATTCCTGATCTTTGTTTTACTTCTACTTTACACAGTTTTCCGTCTGAGTTTTAAAGCCTACAATTCGTCATCTATAATACATAATTTGTTTATTCTTTCGGCTTTGTGTACTTAACTATCAATTATATGGAGATGCAAAAGGCAAAACTTATAGATTCGCATAATGCTCTGAACATGTGATAAATAAGCAATTTAAATTTATTTTCTGGAAATTTAATTCAAGTGTGCCTAGTTTTTTCTTAACCACGCCTGTTTAAAGTACAAGTATTTACCAGGGCTTTTTTCAAACATTTTACCGAATTGTGGCAATATCTACAAAATGGTGTACAGATGATTTGTTTACAGAAACTTGGCTTCAATCGCGATGGAAGTTAAGGCGAGGATTGCGGCGAGGTAAAATCGATTTAAGCCCCCCCCCCCACACACACACACCATGAACTTCTTTTCACTGACCGTTCCAAGGAGGGTCTAGTTATTTCATGTTTGTGTCTCTTTCCCTTTGGTGTCTGATGAAAGCTGAGAGTTAATTGGATCGATTCCTGACCATTGCCTTCACTTATATTTTAATTACTTTCCATTTGTCCCTCTTATATGTAATGCATTGTTTTCCATGGGTAATGACATTATTACTTCGCATTTAACATGTTTGACCATTACAAAGATAAACAGGCTACTATAAAGAAAACTTCGGTCTGCCTTGTTGTAGAAGAGATGACTTTAGCTCAGTTTAGTTTACAAAGACTAAACATCACAGGCGATTTATAACTATGTTTCTCTATTCCTGATCATTGTCTTCACTTCTATTGACCAGTTTGTACCTAGGCGTTCAGAAAACGGACTTGTCAAATTAATGCAATATCGCTTTGCAGAAGTTGCACATGTGTTCAAAAAGGGAGTATTGCCTGCTGCCGTAGAGGTATTGAAGCGGTTTTGATTGTTTGTTTGATTTAAGGGTTAACGTCCCGTCAACACTGTAAAGGTCATTTTGGAGACGTTGCTTCCAATTTTGTGGGACTTTTACCCGACATTGAGATGAAATGACATTTCGCCACTAGGGTTTATAAACACGGACGGTTTGCATCTTACCGCTTTGCCTTGGCAGGCTTATATAATATATAAAGATTGGGTGCAACATCAATATTATAAAACAGACTGCATGCATGGTGGTTAACCCAATCACGGTTGGCAACTTTGCTTCCCTCTTTGATTACACACCGGTGGGTCGGGCTTAAGATTATATGACGGTTCCAGCATAATTCATTATATTTTAGTATTCTTTATGTTGGTTGGCGCCTGATGCTCCGTCTTTGGTCGGGCCCCTCGGAGTGTAACTGTTGGTTTTCTTTTGCTCCAGCAATTCTGTTGTTGTATGCTGTCGAGTCCTCAACCTGGTTTCATCTCTGTGTTTTTTTTATGTGTATGTTCTCGGAGATATTACACTGATGAGTTAGGAAGCCTTTATGCGGACTAAACAAAATTAGTGTATACCGTGACAGAGGTAAGGGCGAGGATTATTGCCATGTAAATCGATTTAAGCCCCCCAGTGGAATTTTTTCCACTGACCGTTCCAAGGCGGTTCGTCTGTGGTGGTTTATTTATGTTGTTGTTTGTTACTACTTACTGTGTGTATCGCTTGTGTCTTTTTATTTTGGATGGCCATTTGGCCATTTTGTGGGAAAGTAACTGTCCTTATGACCATCCTTTGTTTAGGTTTCCATTTTGGTCTGGTCGCTTCATGTTTGTGTTTCTTTCCTTTGGTGTCTTTGATGGGCGGTGTAAGTTAATTGTATCGATTCCTAATCTTTGTTTTACTTCTACTTAGATTCTTTAAGCGGTTACCAGTACTCGTGTGCGGATTGGTTTCAGCTCTGCGTGGAAGCATCATGCAGCCAATCTATTTCTTCAAGCTCCCGATGGATGGGGGCCAGTATTGAAGCGGTATGAATGTAATTTCTGGAACGAATTCCTCCAGACAGTCTTTAAAGAAATACATTGATATGTTTGATACAAGCTGTGAAGGTAGAAATGCCAAGAAACACGTTGTTTTAAAACGATGCTAAATTTGAGATAATTTCATAGTTATTCGGCCTAATTTACGAGATGTCCGCAATATTTATTCGTTAAAAGTGCAACCTAACACCTACCATTATGTTCCAACAGGACTTTGAACTTACATAGATGATAATGTCTTTGTTCTTTTCAGTGTACTCCCAGTGGTTCATTAGACATTTCATACCCTCCATTCAAATACCGTCTACTAAAGTTTCTTGTGTTGTCCTGAAGATTCCCAGCTGAATTCCCTAATAAAAGGTTCCATCAATCGTTGTATCAGCTGAGTGCATAAAGCATTCTTCTATGCAATTTCATTCCATTAGCACGGAAAAACTAGAATAAAGACGAATATAGGCTTTTGTTATTTTAAAACGCGGTGTTGGAGACGAACCAAACGCAACACGTACAAGTTTCTGCGCCTCACGCAAACATGCCTATATAAATTTGACCCCCATGAACCCCATTTTTATATTGCAAAACTGGGATTTACAGGGGTAAACCTTATTTTTTCTAATTACTACTCTAAAATATAGATTGTGGGTACTCGTTAGAACGTTCTAACGAGTACCCAAAATCTATATTTTTAGCAGAAATAAGAGAAATATCACAATTTTTCATCTTAAAATTTTCATTTTTACGGCGGTAAAATGTACACCGTATTTGTATAGGCGTGCTTTCGTAATGGGAAATACAATGGCCCAACAACTGTGTTACCCTGAATTATTGTTCGAGACTGGAGTCGTTCGGGTAACAGGGTGTTGGGTAACCATACCTTCCCAGGCAGACAGGAATAAAGTGATAACTCAAAGATATTTTGAGCCTTCTCTAACATTACGATAATACGCCTATGCAAATACAACGCAAACTTTACCGCCGAAACAAAAATAAAATTTTAAGCTGAAAAAATTGTGATACTTTTCTTATGTCTGTCCATGGATTGTGGGTACTCGTAAGAACCGCCTCATCGATCCATCAATCTATATTTTAGAGCAGAAATAAGAAAAATAAGATATACCCATGTAAACCCCAGTTTTACTATGTAAGTGGGGTTCAAGGGGGTACAATTATATAGGTGTGTTTTCGTAGTTGATTCTAATGAGTGCATATACATATAACATACATACACATTTTAAAAATAAAAGAAGAAAAATAAATAAATAGAAATCAGGTATGTACAAGAGCCATCCAGGGTCGAACTCTTCTTGTTTCAGCGGAAAGGAGAGAATGACCGAAGTAAAGATTTCTTGATCGATCTGCGCGAAAGAATGTTGCCAACACCGGCAGGTATCGAACCCGCGTCCTTCTTATCAACAGTCAGACGCGCATCCGACTGAGCTAGCGAGGCCTGCTTAAAGGCAAAGTGGTGCGTGCCGGACCGTCCATGCATGTAAAACCCTATTGGGTTCATGTCATTTCATCTCACTGTCGGGAAAAAGTCCCACTAAAATGGAAGCAACGTCTCCAAAATGATCAAACTGTTGACGGGGTGGGGGGGGGGGTGGGGGGGTTAAAAATAGAGGATGAGACAATGATCTGGAATCAATACAATTAACCCACAGCTCCCATCAGAGACACCAAAGGGAAAGAACCACAAACACAAAACAGCAGACCCTAATGGAAACATCAATGGCGGAAAGCCAAAAGGACAGTTACTTCCCCACAAAATGGCCAATAGGCTATCCAAAATAAAATAAAATAAGCGACACAAACACCCAAAGACAAACCATAACAAAAATAAACCGCGACAGAAGAACCGCCCTGGAACAGTCAGCGGAAACGAATTCCATCGGGGGGCTTAAATCGATTTTACGTGGCCACAATCCTCGCCCTTACTTCCGTCGCGATTTAGACAAACAATTTGTTCAGTCCGCATATGTCCTCAGATCAAATAAAATAAATTTACACAATGTGCCGCGATTAGCAAAAAAAAAAAAAAAAAAAATAATAATATTAAAAAAGTAAATAAATAAAATAAAATGCGTCTTCGAAAATATGCGCCAAGCGAAGACCAAGGCCAGGTCTGCGCATTCGCTCAGTCTGATCGAGCCAGCGCGTCATCATGTGGACATGGAAGATTTTATTCCCTTTCAACGCATAAGCAGGTTGTTTTAGTTTTCCCCGAGGTCCCTTATTTTTGCACTTTAGGCGACCCAGTAGTAAACCAACATTGCATCAGAAAAGACACAATAGTACGGAACCCGGGAAGGGACATGATTTTTATTTTTATTATGTTGTGCGAACAAGATAATATCTTAAGCGGACAAGATATTATCTTGTTCGCACAACATATTATCTTGTGCGGACAAGATATTATCTTGTGCGGACAAGATAATATATTGTCCGCACAACATAATATCTTGTCCGCACAAGATATTATCTTGTGCGGACAACATATTATCTTGTTTGCACAACATAGATCTTGGGAAGTTGTGCGGACAAGATATTATCTTGTGCAGACAAGATATTATCTTGTGCGGACAAGATAATATCTTGTGCGCACAAGATATTATCTTGTGCGGACAAGATAATATCTTGTGCGGACAAGATAATATCTTGTTCGCACAACTAAATATCTTGTGCGGACAAGATAATATCTTGTCTGCACAAGATAATATGTTGTGCGGACAAGATATTATGTTGTGCGGACAAGATATTATCTTGTCCGCACAAGATAATATCTTGTCCGCACAAGATAATATGTTGTCCGCACAAGATAATATCTTGTCCGCACAACATATTATCTTGTGCGCACAACTTATAAATAAAAAAAAAATCATGTCCCTTCCCGGGTTCCGTACAATAGATACCACAAGCAACATTGATTATTTGCTTCTCCAAATAAATCCACGCATTATAGAAAGAAACAGGAAATTCAATTGATATTTCTAAGTATGCGGTACTGTAGTTTGCAATATACTTTCTGACGGACAGACGACGGATGGCGGACGACCAGCCATACTATAAGATCCGCTGGAGCCTTCGGTCTAGGTGAGCTAAAATCATAGATAACAAAAGTTAACTAAAGCAACGACAGTTTGGTTATAGGGACGAGTTCAGGAAGTTCATCATAATTATACGAAAATATCGGCCATCTTGCGTATGTGTGACCAGCCCGCTGAAAAACATTCTTCCTGTAAGACCACAAATGCTACATATCTGATATGGCTTTCAGGTATATGGTTTTAACATTCTTGCTCCAAAACATAAGTTGTGGGTACTCGCTATAAAAAAGTTCTAAACACAACTTTAATACAATTATTGTCAGCCGTTTACAGGCCTCTTTTCTGACAATAATGCCATGTTTTGTCAATTTGTCTATCTGAAATACTTTGTCATTTAATATCCCATAGATTCAACAAGGTAATCGGATTCACAATGTTCTAATTTAAATTTATTTTTTGTAAGATATTTATAGTGATATTTGCCGTTATATTACAAATAAAGTACGTCAGTGGGCCAAACAGATACTATTAGTTCCCAAATACAAAGCGTGATTAACGGAATTAAAATGTTCTTGCTTGATTAATCTCTAACACTATTATAATGTCAGGTTCACTAAATCCTATTTCAGATAGCAGTGCCATTGCTTAACCTGAATATAACGATCAATGGTGATTCTTCAAAGGGAATGCTCACAGTTGGCATTTTTTCTGATATTGAGAACAGAAGACTTCCTTCGCCTTCTATAAATTTAAGGGATTTGAAAAGACCCAAAGAGTATTACTTAGGCCCAATAGGTAATACTATTGGTTATTTTTATTTTTAACGGTGAACAAAGGACGTAAGCTCCGACAAATATCGCTTGATTGAATGTTCCCCGTCAAGAAACGAATTTGCTATACTGCATGGCATTCTTACGACAGTTTATGATTGAGTGAGTGTTTGAGTTTTACGTCCCACCAACAGCTAACGTCATACGGAGACGGGACCTCGGTTTAAAGACTCATCCGAAAGTCTGGAGAAGCCCGGGATTGATCCTGCGACCCTTGGTTAACAAGGTGAGTAGCGTTACCACTACACCACGGATGCTTCTACGACAGTTTGTACATATATACTGTTGCAATGTTTTCCATTGAATTATTTCGTAGATGACGTCATCAATGCCCGACTGCACGCATTCCATTGATCACGGTGTTCATTCGGACAATTTTTATGTCATATTAGAATAAGAGTTTAATAACAAAACAATGAAATAACATCACGAAAACACGCCTTTACATTTTTGACCCCCTTCAACCCCACTTTTATATAGAAAACTAGTGCTGACAGGGGTAAACCTTACTTTTGCTTATTTCTGCTCCAAAATATAGATTTTGAGTACTCGTGAGAACTGCTTCACCACCTTATTTTTCTTATTTCTGCTCCAAAATATAGATTGTTGGTACTTGTTAGAACCGCCTCGGTGAGGCGGTTCTAACGCGTGCCCACAATCTATATTTTGAGCAGAAATAAGAAAAATATCACAATTTTTCATCTTCAAATTTTCATTTTTTTTTTCGGCGATTAAGGTGGCAATGTATTTGTAAAGGCATTTTTGCGTAATGAAGTACCGAATGAATACTAAAAACATAAAAAATATTGTTATTATTACTATTAATATTATTATTATTAACTGATCCACGCAGAGCTGAATCCGGCCCCCACACTAGTACTCGTAAACCGCTTAGAGGATCTAAGCCTGTCCAGGAACCGCGGTGCGAGGCGGACCGTCCATGCTCATAAACCCTATTGGTTTCATTGGGCGACAGGGCTTCAGATGTCATTTCATCTCAATGTCGGGTAAAAGTCCCACAAAATTGGAAGCAACGTCTCCAAAATGACCAGTACAGTGTTGACGGGGACGTTAAACCTAAAATCAAACAAACGAAATTATTAACTGGTAATTATTGTGGGACGTGAAATTATCTTTCATTAACTGCGCAGCATATCCCAGATGGCGGACATCGTAATCTAGCGAAGGCGAGGGGGTTATAAATTTCCTGACGGGTATATGTTAAATAACTGCATTTCCACTGTTCGATCAAAAGCCTTCATTTTTACCTTTGCAGTATAATAACACATACTTTTCTTCACTCATCCGCTCTACCCCCTTCCCTGCTAGCATTCTACATAAATCTACAGCGGGCCGTTAGCGGCCCGTCAGCTACCCTGACGGGCCGCTAACGGCCC
Source organism: Lucinisca nassula (assembly GCA_963580285.1). Classification (NCBI taxonomy): domain Eukaryota; kingdom Metazoa; phylum Mollusca; class Bivalvia; order Lucinida; family Lucinidae; genus Lucinisca; species Lucinisca nassula. The sequence continues at coordinate 76,880,582 of OY757024.1, read as the reverse complement.
GCTGTAGATTTATGTAGAATGCTTACTGGGTTAAAGCTACTTGCATCCCAATTTTATCACGTTACTTGAAAATCTATATTTTACACAAGATTTTATATTCACATTTAATCTGAAATCAGATGATACGAGCCGTCACAAATAGAACTGTCAAATCAAATCCAAATACGGTGCAGTCCGGTAACATTGCGCACATAAAGTTTTGATAGCTACATGTGACTTTGTTCTAGCCACCACTCAGATTTCACAGTCAACAACATTGCAACATTTCCCTATCGACCAGCTGCAATGAAAATTTGCCTCTGAAGTTATTAATATACAGGACAAAGAATACTATGAAAAGGGATACCCCTTGAAATTGAACTACCAATTTTGTCGCCCAACATTGCGCACGATAAGTATTTTGAACAGTTTGAACACGAGGATTGACTCAGATAAGTTGTTGATTAGTTCTTCTGCAATGTTGTCAAAAGCAGTAAGTTTAGATACAAGATAATAGCGCCTTTGGCTAGTTTTAAACTCAGTCTTGACTTTTAAAATTTCGGATTTTTCGTATTTTGAGAAAATTGAAAAATTCCGCGAAACTAGCCCATCTGCACGTGCAGGCCCATCTTTTTCGGGGCTAAGATAAACTTAATGCCGATGCACTGATGATAGTGGAACTGATAATTAGGGATACATTTTGTGAAAATGTGAATGCAGGGTGCGCAAAATAAACGGCCGCGCAAAGTTACCGGACTCGACTGTACTTCATATCGAGCTGATAAGCAAATTAACCCATATATGACAATGGAATCTTCCATCATATAAATTTGGAGTTGTCCACTTTCAATTATAGGGGTGTCAGATTTGTTTTGTTTAATGTAAGTTGTACAAAAATGTATGTTCTTTGAGCAAACAGTGTAGACCCAGATCAGACGCCGCGTTATGCGGCGTCTGATCTGGGTCTACATTGTTTGCCAACGTCCCAAAAAAGGGCCACTAGGCATATATGGGTTAAGTTACACATGGCTTTCAGATTTACATAAAGCAAAATGATTTTATCGCAAACATGGTGTAAAAATATAGATGCATAAGGCATTTGATTTTCAGAAAATAAAACTTCGTTCCGCATAATTTCCCCACGTTTACATGTACGAGCTTAATCTATAACACATACTTTGTATAAATAAAAGTTGGACGCATTGTTTTGGGGGTAGATGGTTTATTAATTGATCCAAATTTACAAGTATATGTTCATGTCACTATGTTTTGCTGATAATTTACAAAATCCAGGTGATGGGAACTAAGAGCGAGGGCTGAATATTCATTTATAAACGCTGGTGTTGCACCCTTTTCTCCAGTATTGTTTCTAGGGTAACGGGATATCCTAAACCACCTCGTGCCCTAGACACATCGGCCCCATAGCAACCTCGGCCCAGCTGAGAAAAAGTACCTGGGCAGGTCGTCCCCTAGACATGGCGTTCCCAAGTCTCTCTGACACCCCGCCCCCTGGACATGCAGTTATATACTGTCTCCAGCATATACATTGAGAGAGAGAGAGAGAGAGAGAGAGAGAGAGAGAGAGAGAGAGAGAGAAAGAGATGGAGAGATGGCCAATGTTTGTAAGAAAGGGATAAGCCGGTGGATATATGAAATATTTAAGAGCTTAACGCGTCGTTGAGCTTTGTTTTGATGCAGAAAATGAAAAATGCTGCATTCCCTTGTAAATCCCAGTACTTCCAACTTAAAGTTGGTTTTACGAGTACATGGGTTTCCGTTACCGGTATTGTCAGTGTGATAATAATAATTATGATAATTATGATAATAAACATTGCATAAACTAATAATAATAATAAATAATAATAAACTATAATAAGACACCCCTAAAATAATGGCATCTGCTTTGTCTCCAGAAATGTTCTTTTGTTCAAAACGTACGAAGCATGGGTATTCTTTGGACCGCCTTATTGAGCCGTCTATAATAAGTACCCACAATCTATGTGTTGCTACTGTTGTTATACATGCAATTCCCATTAGCCACTAAACAACGTACATGCGATTGGCGAAGAATAAGATCAGAAACGTGCGGATCAGCCTGTGTATCCATGCAGCCTGATAAAAGTCCGCATAAAAGATAACAACGTTCCAAGCCAGCCATGGAGCGCACAGCGAAGACCCAGATCAGACTGCGCAGATGCGAAGGCTGATCCGAGTCATAGCACGCATACAAATCCAACGTTTCACAGCGAAACATTATCAGCAGACATGCGTAGCAGAAGCAACAACGGCCAGCAAATTTCTTTGGATTCCACTTCTCTTGTTCAATTATGAACATACGCCGTTTAACTCTTATCCTGCTGTTCACGACAACCCCTATCTTTGGAAACAGTGTAGATCCAGATCAGATGGCTTCTGAAGAAGCCATCTGATCAGGATCTACACTGTTTGACATTCAGTTTGTGGATGTGAATGAAAATATTATATCATGTAATCTGATTTGCTGATAATCAGAAATGGGCGTGGTTATTTTGAATATTCAGCATGATAAGGGTTAAGGTGCTCCTCATCATGACAGAATTGTTCAGGCTTGCCTCCACGTACATCAGATTTTTGTTCACCTTTTTAGACAATCCTGCTAGAAAAACAAAAAGCAACTGAACATATGTATCTAAATATGAAAAGAGTACACGCAATGAAACCAATCAAGCCGGGCTGTTTGAAAAATCACAAACGTTTGTGTAAATAGACCTGCATTATGTTATTAGATTTTACAAATCAATTTGCGCCCCCCCCCCCCCCCACCCACCCCCCCCCCCCCCAAAAAAAAAAAGTAAAACAGATAATTTTGGGCCAAAAAAGGCTTGTCTGCACTCTATCTCATTATCGAATTGATTAATTCTAGTCAAACTCGGTAAAGTGTATCACTACAACATACCGCAGATTTGATAAGATTTTGGTAACCTTGACCTTTTGTCAAGGTCCAAGGCCTCCAAAAACAGTCATTTTTGGGCAAAAAAGTTCTTGTCTGCAATCTATCTCAGTAACGAATTGATTAATTTTAGTCAAACTTGGTCTTTTTTGTCCCTATAACATACCGCAGATTTGATTAGATTTTAGTGACCTTTACCTTTTTTCAAGGTCAATTCCCCCCAAAATGTCAACTTCATTAATGAATTGATTAATTTTAGTTAAAAGTGGTACAATGTATCATTACAATATACCATAGGTTTGATAAGATGTTGATGACCTTGACCTTTTTTTAAGGTCACAGGCCCCCCAAAACAGACAATATTTGGTCACAAATTGCTTGTCTGCACTATATAACATTAACGAATTGATTAATTTTAGTCAAACTTGGTACAATGTATCATTACGACATATCGCAGACTTGATTAGATTTTGGTGACATCGACATTTTTCTAAGGTCACAGTACCCCAAAACAAACAGTCTATATTCGGCCAAAAATGGCATGTCTGCATTCTAAGGTCAAAGGCTGCCGAAACCTGTCTTTGGGGGGCAAAATGGCTTATCTTAACCTCATATCATTTAAGAATTGATGAATGTTGGTTAAACTTGGTACAATTTTTAATTGCAATCTACAGAATTTGATTAGATTCTGGTGATCAGGGGCCGACTGCATAAAGTAGGCGTAGTTTGTGCTGGCATAAGCTACGACAGTAAGCGTAACTAAGTCCAGCGTACGACTGTCTTAAAATTGGAGTGCACAAAACTGGAGTAGGTAGAGGCGTAAGACCGGCGTAAGCCTTGCATATAGCCATAATAGTATGATGTACACTCTGTAGCATGCGTATTATGTGCGAAATTATGTTGTTTCTGCTTTATACGCACGATATGCGCGCATTAAGTATTGTACGAAAGAAATTTATGTACAGCACAGCTGCTGTGCATGTTCTGGGAAAAGGTCTGCAAGAAAGACGGCATTTTGAAGAAAATGAAATTTTGAGACTGTTGGTCCTTTATAAGATATGAAACTCAAAATTTAATAATGTGTCCACATCAAAATTGAAAACGAGAAAATGGGAAGCAATACAATGTGCTATAAATTCTGTAGCAGCAACGGACAATAGATTAACTCGAACACAAATGGAAGGATCTGCTATTCCGCGCTTGAAAGGATTATACTCACAGAAAGTATTCTGAACCTGGCGGTGGTTCCGTCTCCGTATGACTTTAGCTGGGACGTAAGGCCCAGACACACATAAATACACTTGCCTAAGATGGCATTTCCGCTTGTTAGGTATGAATTGTGCAAAGGTTGGGTGTAAAGCATGAAGTTGCCGCCAAACACAGCCTGTCATCGGCAAAAGCTTATACATCCTCTGAGGCTGCGTCCGATGAAAAAGACATTTCGGGTGCACCATAAGCTACTTCAGCTCTGATGCAAATAAAAACGAGTATCTGCTCGAACTTTCCTCACTGGTCTGGACAGAAAGGCTTTCCAAAGCTCCAAACTATATTTCTTAGCCAAGTCCAGTACCAATTCTGAACTCTGTGTTTGTTTGTTTTTGAGGTATTACGTCCCCGTAAACACAATATTATTTTAGAGACATTGCGTAAGATCCTGAGTGACTTTTACCTGATATTGCGATGAAATGACATCTTAAGCCCTAGCGCCAAAACAAACTTCTATGGTTTATAGAGCGAGCCGACTCGCATCATATTTCCTGGTCAAAGTGGTTTGCCAGTACTGCGCCGAAGCACCATGCAGCCAATTTATTTCTTCAAGCCCCGATGGGCGGGAGCGTCTTTAAGTCATGATTTACTATACTATTGGAGCACTACTATGCAATATGTTGATAACTTTATGGCTTATGAAAAGAAAGAAAGAACAAAAAGATTGATTCTTCTAGACCTAACTTTACATTGCCATAACGCAACCGTGCGACCAAGAGCATTTGCATAACTTTAGAAAGGCTACTTATCTCAAAGAAATCCATGTTGTTGTTGTTTTTTTTTTTTTTTTTTTTTTCATTGTTTTATGCTGTAAACATAGGTTGCGGATGTTCGTTAGGATCGCCACATTGAGGCGATTCTAACAAGTACCAACAACCTATGACTTTGAACATAAAAAGGAAATGTATAAAGAGAAATTTGGATCATTACATTGGTATACAAAATCAAATTAAATAACTGCTGAAAACACACAAACTCCTCAAACAAATTAATGTGCAATTTCCACCCACTTTTGCACAGACTAATGCAAAATAATCACGATACGCTACAGTTTAAAATATGTTCTAGAAAAGGTTATCCTTTGGAAGCAAGGAATATACCACAGAACCGGAAAATATGGAGTGTACATGTTTTCTGGGCCAGACTAGCTAGTTTCGGCCATTTAGGCCTCATCAGTGACCCTCAAATATTTTCAAAATTCCACAGTGGAATCAATGATCCCAAAGGACAAGAAAATATAAACTACACTATGATGTAGGGCAGGGAGACTTTTTACGGCCGCCACACATTTCCAGACACCAGCTGTAGTGACGTAAAATATGTTCTAGAAAAGGTTATCCTTTGGAAGCAAGGAATACACCACAGAACCGGAAAATATGGAGTTTACATGTTTTCTGGGCCAGACTAGCTAGTTTCGGCCATTTAGGCCTCATCAGTGACCCTCAAATATTTTCAAAATTCCACAATGGAATCAATGATCCCAAAGGACAAGAAAATATAAACTACACTATGGTGTAGGGCAGGGAGACTTTTTACGGCCGCCGCACATCCCCAGACACCAGCTGTAGTGACGTAAAATATGTTCTAGAAAAGGTTATCCTTTGGAAGCAAGGAATACACCACAAAACCGGAAAATATGGAGTGTACATGTTTTCTGGGCCAGACTAGCTAGTTTCGGCCATTTAGGCCTCATCAGTGACCCTCAAATATTTTCAAAATTCCACAGTGGAATCAATGATCCCAAAGGACAAGAAAATATAAACTACACTATGATGTAGGACAGGGAGACTTTTTACGGCCGCCACACATTTCCAGACACCAGCTGTAGTGACGTAAAATATGTTCTAGAAAAGGTTGTCCTTTGGAAGCAAGGAATACACCACAGAACCGGAAAATATGGAGTGTACATGTTTTCTGGGCCAGACTAGCTAGTTTCGGCCATTTAGGCCTGCTATCTTGTAGACGTGACTTTATGAGTGAGGTCACGACTATGTTTGCGACACGCCTCGTTTATGCATACATCGTAAATTTCTGCGACAGTTTTTCGACGGGCGTACGCCTGGCGAAGGCTTACGTCTGCTTTATGCGTTCGGTCCTTACCTTTTAATTGACTGCTTTTATTAAGCTCACAGGCTCCCGAAAACTATCAGTTTTTGGCCCAAAATGGCTTCTTAGCTGGTTACATTCTGGTTACCGTAACCTAGTTATAAAGGCCAAATGGGTGTTTAAGAGATATTTATGGTGGGGCGGGGTACATTGTTTTCCTCTGAAAATATTTCTAATTATTCTTTTAGGTTTGCCTTTCCTCCGTCGGATTTGGTATGTCTCCCTTTTCGACTATTCCATTTTCACCTTAGGGAGCTGGAGAACTGCTCAACACTGTAGTATAACACGTATAGCTTTTAAAAAACGCTAGGTCTATGCTTAGCAAATATAAACTTTGAATGTCTAGAATTATATAAAAAAAAATATGTTTTATACAATTTACTGTCTTTGGTAAAATTTTAGTTGCCAATCTTGCATCAAGTGATACTACTAGACTGTGTGCCTTTCCATCCTTGTATGGTACTTGTGGACCTCATCAATCCAGTGCAACGCGTTAAGTTCGCGACCATTTGATTGTAACCGTTCTGTCTAAGCGCTTATACAAGTCCAAATGACAGCAAATATGGGCCTGTACAAATTTGATAGCAATTCTGTGTCCGAGCTCTGCCCGTGAGCCTCTTTTTGTGTGAAAGCTTATACTTGCAATGGGCATCGTTGGTCTGTACTAATGTGATAGCCATTCTGTTCCAACCCCCCTTTTTGTAAAAGCTTATACTTGTTATGGACTTTTTGTTGCATTATAAATAAAAATGTCAACCTGCATTGTGTGTAACTAATGGCTGTACTTCCGTGTTAAACCATAAGTTAAACAATAAGTCTATAGTTACTACGCCCAATGGCGTGGACAATGAGATCTAGTAAATCAACCTCCCTTAGTATTTTGATTTTATTTGGAAATATAAAGTTGTATAAAAAAAGTTTGCTCCGGCTCAGTGATCAAAAGCAGCTGAATACGATTGTGTTGAAATCATAAGTATTATCACCAGTGCAATGCACGAATGAAATTTCTGATGTTTTCAAGACACAGGGTGGACCTCTATAGATATATGTTCTTCAGCTAGGTCGGAGAAAATTAATTCAGATACAAAATGTACATATAAATAAATAAAATAAATAATAACCAGCAGCTTTTTCCAGCTAGAAAAATAGTCAACTTGTTCGGGACATACATCTGTATGTGGTCTTATATTAAAATAGCCCATTTGAAGACAAAAATACACAGTGATAAATTTAAGAGTAATCACATGTACTGGAGCGTAAAAAGTCTATAGTCATTGTTTTATTTTATTGTTTCAAGTTTTATTTAGATAAATCCTATATAAAGTTTCAAACGGCCGCTTCTTTTCTAGAGCGCTGTAAAGAAATGACATTACTGACCCGCCTCTCAGTACTTTCTGTACTTTAATTCTTTTTTACGTGATGCTTGCTATACAATCATTGAGTGCCTTGTATGGTTAGTGAAAATCAGAGTGCCAATTCAATTTTCAGATTCAATCGATAGCCTGTGAAATCAAATAGTGTTTCGCAGTAATCAACATTAGCAGTAGAACGTTTGATCGTCAGTCAATAATTCGGTCATTCAAAAATATTCAGTAATCGGCTAACATAGACCTTAGCCTCGATATAAGATAGTTTAAGTCATAATGACAACGACTATTATACGCAGTGTCACATTAAGTTAACCATTATGATAACACGCCCGTGTGATGTGTAGATGATCTTACATGAGTGTCAATGTATTATTGAATTTCTTAAACTCGTTGAGGAAAAGGGATAAAATGCGAGGCTTTGCCGAGCATTTTAACCATTTTCCTCAACGAGTTAAATGCGAGGCTTCGCCGAGCATTTTAACCCTTTTCCTCAACGAGTTATTATTCAATTTATTAAACTCGTTGAGGAAAAGGGCTAAACTGCGAGGCATTGCCGAGCATATTATCCATTTTCCTCAACGAGTTATTATTGTATTTATTAAATTTGTTGAGGAAAAGGGATACACTGCGAGGTTTTGCCGAGCATATTATCCCTATTCCTAAACGAGTTATTATTGAATGTATTAAATTCGTAGAGAAAAGGGATAAAATGCGAGGCTTGGCCGAGCATTTTAACCCTTTTAACCGCTTTCCACAACGAGTTAAATGCGAGGTTGTGCCGAGCATTTTAACACTTTTCCTCAACGAGTAATTATTTAAATTATTAAACTCGTTGAGGAAAAGGGATAAACTGTGAGGCTTTGCCGAGCATATTATCTCTTTTCCTCAACAAGTTATTATTGAATTTATTAAATTCGTTGAGGAAAAGGGACACACTGCGAGGCTTTGCCGAGCATATTATTCTTTTTCCTCAACGAGTTATTATTGAATGTATTAAATTCGTTGAGGAAAAGGGATAAACTGCGAGGCTTTGTCGAGCATATCATCTCTTTTCCTCAACGAGTTATTATTCAACTTATTAACTTCTTTGAGGAAAAGGATAAACTGCGAGGCTTTGCCGAGCATTTTATTCCTTTTCCACAACGAGTTTAATGAATTCAATAATACACGAGCACGAAAGCAAGATTCTGTATTATCATATGACATTTGAAACGCATTGTATGCGCGATTTGTTTTCAAAAATGTCGATATTCCGCAATTAGTAAACGCGACGTCGTCAAGGACGTCGTACATGTAATGTTACGGGGTGTAGCTATCTAATTAATAATTTTGCATATATAATTCACTAGTGGATTATCGAATTTATGACCTTGCGTTGTTACATTCTTAGACGCGATGTCATATGATAAAGAACATTATTGCATTTCCCGAAAACGGTTATTCTACTGATGAAATTTGCCATATTTATACGAAACTTAGGTTTTGGGTGCTCGTTAGAACCTTCTCGATGAGTGTGACCCTTTGTAGAAGGTACCACTATATTCATAAAATACTCCTCTTGACCAAGGTATTACCAAAAGAGGGCCATTCTAAGCAAGTTTGATGATGATTTGATTAAAACTGTGGCCTCTAGTGTGTTAACAAGGTTTTATTAAGATTTAACTTACTCACCTACTTTTTGACCCCACATAACTCATATCCAAATTTATTGTAGATATTGTCAAGCTGATCATTCAGAGCAAATTTGATGATAATTAGACTAAAATTGCGGTCTATAGAGTGTAAACAAGGTTTTCTATGATTTGACCAACTTTCGGACCCCAAATGACCCATGTTCGAACTGAACCTCGATAATATAGAGATGATAATTTGATGATGATTGGACCAAAACTGTGGTCTCTAGAGTGTAAATAAGTTTTTTTTCTATGATTTGACCTACTGACCTACGCTTTGACCCGACATGACCCGTATTCGAACCTGACTGAGATATTGTCAGGATGGTCATTCTGAGCAAGTTTGAGGATGATTGGACAAAATCTGTGGCTTCTAGAATGTTAGCAAGTCTTTTCTATGATTTGACCTACTGACCTACAGTTTAACCCGACATGACCCGTATTCGAACCTGACCGAGATATTGCCAGGATGATCATTCTGAGCAAGTTTGAGGATGAGTGGACCAAAACTGTGGCCTCTGGAGTGTTAACAAGGTTCTCCTTTGAATTGACCTACTGATCTACTTTTTGACTCAACATGACTCAGTATCGAACTTGACCTAGATTTTATAAAGGCAAACATTCTGAGCAAGTTTCATGATGATTGAAGCAAAACTATAGCTTCTAGAGGGTGAACAACATAATTGTTGACGACGAACGAAGGACGACTGACGACGGACGTACGACGGACAAATGGTTATCACAAAAGCTCACATTGAGCACGTTGTGCTCAGGTGAGCTTAAAAAGGATGAAATCTTGTTCTTCAGTTATGGTCCTTTGAAATGTTTTGCATTTAGGGGCAAGCATATATTTCGGGACATAATGTTTCACAAACACCATTTCTAGTTTTCTCTTTCTCCCCTGACCCTCACTTGTATCTCCTCTACTATCTCTTCTGTCTTTATTCTCCCTTTCTCTAGGTGACGACACAAGGGTAAATCCCCAACACAACCAATCAATCAATCAATCAATCAATCAATCATACTACGGTCATACTCTCCTTTCCACAAATTAAGGTCAATGGGAACACCTGGCACATTTTCCGCATTTTATCATATGACGTCGCGCGTCTGAGAGTGTAATAACGCCATCTAATATTTTAGATAATCCACTAGTGGATTAAATATGCAAATTAGCTACTTATCTCCCGTAACGTTACATGTACGACGTCTTTCACGACGTCGCGTTTTCTAATGGCGGAATATTGCCACTTCTGTTAAACAATCGTGTTAAAATGCGTTTGTAATGTCATATGATAAATAGAATCTTGCATTCGTGTCCATGTATTATTGAATTTATTAAACTCGTTGACGAAAAGGGATAAAATGCCCGGCAAAGGCTCGCATTTTATCGCTTTTCCTCAACTTGTTTAATAAAATCAATAATTCATGAACCCTCATGTAAGATCCTCTACGTCAACAATTTATTAAACTCGTTGAAGAAAAGGGATTAAATGCTCGGCAAAGCCTCGCATTTTATCCCTTTTCCTCAACGCGTTTAATAAATTCAATAATACATGAATACTCATGTAAGAGTCTCTATTTATTCATGGGAGACAAGTTTCTGGACTTACTGTTCGCCTTTCCATAAGCTCGATTTCACTGAATAAGAGGAAAGAATTTGCTCCTCAGGAGCAATGAGCAAAATCTTTCCTTTAAGAATTGACCCATATTGACATGGGAGACAAAACTGTGGAAACACTTTTGCAGGAGTTGTCTCACCTGAAAGTGTATCCATTCCCCTTAAAATGGACGAGTGTCAGGTTCTGGCGAAATAATATGGACTGCAATGACTATCATGTGTAAGCCTGCACAGGTAAAGTGTAGTTAGTACACGTACCAACTTGATATGATCTAAATATTGTTGACATAGCTGTAAAGCGCGAAACCAACACCCTTTTTCGCTGGTTTGATGTCGTTGTATTCCTTACATGCGTATTTTTCGTTCTGTTTTGACTTGCCAAATAAGACAAGCACAAATCCATTGGGGAGATTAAATCATGTCGCAGGATATCCGCACAAAATCGTTTTTATCTATTTCAGCTGTTTCTCAGAGACTTGTTAAATTTATCAACACACACATTTAAAGTGCTCATCATCAAAACAGCACGCTCCGATTTGGTGCCGGACTGTAAATAAACTCATTTTGCCAAAACAGACATTTATTAAATCATTAAGCATTGATTTTGGCAGCTTGCTACAACCGCTTCAATTAGTACCCAAAATCTGTTTTGAACTAACCATCACGTTCACAGCTCCGTGAAATTAACACCCCGCAACGGCCCCAGTCCATGGGGGCTTGAAGAAATAGATGGGCTGCATGATGCTTCCACGTAGAGCTGAAACCGACCGCGTACGAGCACTGGTAAACCACTTAGAGGATCTAAGCCTGCCCAGGTAAAGCGGTGCGAGTCGTCCATGATTATAAACCCTATTGGTTTAATTGGGCGGGAGGGTTTGAGATATCATTACTTCTCAACGTCGGGTAAAACATCCCACACAATTTTAAGCAACGTCTCCAAAATGACCTATACTATTTTGACGGGGTCGTAAAATCCTCAAATAAAACAAACAAAAAACCAAACACCCTGCGAACACAACGTTATAAAGTGAAAACTGGGAGTTTTTGGGGTTATGCATGTACATTACAGCATGCTAACAAGTCCGTTAAATGAACACCCTTCTATATCCTACTTTATATAGAGACAACCGGGGTTTACAGGGTATACATTTTTCTATTTCAGCTCCAAGACATAGGTTCTGGTACTTTTTAGAACCGCCTCAATGTGGCCGTTCTAACAAGCACCTCAACCTATGTTTGGAGTAAAAATATGAAAAATATCATGGGAAAAATGCACGTTTTTGAGATAAGAAAAAAAACGCATTATGCCCCCAGGGATGTGTTATCGTAATGTTTTTTTTGTATATATTTTTTATTTCTGCTCCAAAAGATAAGTTGTTGGTACTCGTTTGATCCGCCTCAGTGTGTCGGTTCTAAGGAGAACTTACAACCTATGTTTTGGGTATAAATAAGATTAATATCACATTTTTATCAGCACTAGCCTAATTTTAAACCAATATGAATACAAACGAAACGATTTTCAAAGGATCAACAGTTTTCACATGCATTGTTACAGCTGGGTAAAGGCAACACCATTATACATGAATAATATTATTATTTGGTTATTTGTTTGTCTGATAAGAAATTTGGTCCCTGGTTTCAAAATTACATCCAACCCCCTTTTTCTTGCCACATGTTTGATTTTTTTTTCTTAGTAGCTATTGCATAAATGTTTGCCTTCAGCATTGTCCAAAAATACCTTAAAAAAATCAAAGCTGGATTTGAAGAAGAAGAAAACAAATAAAGGGACTCTTCTTTGGTTTATACTAATTTAATTTAGTTGGATTGCGATGACTAAATCGCTCTCGAACATTCTGGACGTTTTCACGCGCGCGAGAGAGAGGCAGTGACTATTACACCACTGCTACCCATTTACACATGGGTGGAGTGATGCAGTGTCAATACGTGTCTTGCCGAAGGACACACCTCGATACCGGGTGCCGGATTCTAACGCAAAACCTCTCGATCATGAGTCGTTATAATAATAATATTTATTTATTGCATTTATTCTATTCATTCCATTTCAATATATTTAAGTCACACTTTAAGACTCTAAAGCAATAACAACACCACACCCGTTGTAGCTGTAAAACTCCATTATTATACCAGAAGACGCACAATGTTCCTGTTTAGCTTCAATTATCATTAATATTATGATTGTCATTATTATTATTATTTTTATTACCTTATGTCATATGTTATCTCAGTGTTGGGAGTAGGACTTGCGACCAGTCTGCTTCCTCTGAACCTCTAGCCGCGTGTGTTCCTGCATGGAAACCTGTATAGGCATGCCCTGTTTGCAGCCTAAGTCAAACGGCCAATATCAAGCGGCCCAAAGAAAGAGCACTATTGAATCACATATCGCTCTTGGGCAAAGCATACGAGTAAATCACGATTTGCAGTCGTATTGTCACTGATGTCTATACATTTTCTGTTCATATTTCGACTTGCCTTTTAAATTAAAAAGCAAAAAAAAAAAAAAAAAAAATAAAATAAAAAAAAAAATAATAAATAAAAAAAAAAACAAAAAAAAAAAAAAAAAAAAAAAACAGTAACGTCATTTGCTCTGGTTGGACAAAGTGCCAGGAGCACTTAACTTATATCTTGTTGTGGAGCTATAGGCTATGATTTTCAAATCAGGGCCCTGCTATTCAGGTTGCTGTGCCTAAAGGCAAATCTGTAAATGCGAAGTTTTACAATAATAAAGTTCTTCGAAAATTGAAGAAATATTTCAAAGAACGAAGACCCGCAACTGGTTTGGCCAATGTCAGATTGCTACATGACAATACGTCGTCGCACAAGGCGTTCATTGTCCAAGACTATCTGAAACAGGAAAAGGTTGTTGAACTCCCTCATCCCCGTATTCCCCAGACCTTGCCCCGTGGGACTTTTTTTGTTACCGCGGCTGAAAAAATACCTTTCTGGTCGAAATTTGTACAGCGCAAACACCTTGGTTCTGCAATATTTCAGTGCCTTCATAGTATACCTCGAAAAGACTGCCAAAATGCATTCAATGATTGGATCAGAAGACTGAAAGTTTGTATGTCTGTTAAAGGGGAATACTTTGAGGGAACAAAATAAATTTTTCATCGAAATCTATCACGAAATCATTTTTTTTTTTTGCTTAGTTGCATTCATATTTGAACAGTCCTCGTACAAACGATAGCTTCGCCTAGTCAATCTTATCTGCGACTACTATAAAAGGGTGTTCATTTCACGGATTTGTTACTGGCCCCGATAGCTCAGTTGGTAGAGTGTCCGCCCCGGGGAACGGGAGGTCACGGGTTCGATCCCGGGCCGCGACATACCAAAGTCGTTAAGAATGGTACTAGCTGCTCCTCGCTTGGCACTCAAGTTTACGGGGTAGAGCTAGGACTGGTCGACCCAGTGTCAGGATAATGTGACTGGGTGTGGTATCATGTAATGTGTCTGGGACATGATACTTCAGTGAGGCAGCACTATAAAAGTGAGCATTGAGCTCCCTGTCGCAACCAGACACCGTCGTGATATGACTGAAAAATTGTTGAAAGCGACGTTAAACCCGAATTCACACACGCATACACGGATTTGTTAACGCGGTGCTTGCTAATATTATTTGGTCAGTAACAAACGGCGTGCAAAATTCAGTTATCAGAATAAATCGCTCGCCTGTGAAATCAAATCGTGTTTAGCAATAAACAACATTAGCCGTACATACACGCAGAGACAATCTAAACATATGAATGGCCAGTAAAATGTTTTTACTGGGGAAGATAGGAGCTGGGGGATTAAATCGATTTTTACGTGGCCACAATCCTACCCTGCGCCGTCTACAACCTGTGACTATCTAATCAGAGATTAGCAAAACATCTGCCTGGTTGTGTGCAGGCTATCTATCTATCTATCTATCTTCTGATACTGCGTCGGTCACATTTGACCATTGCCGCAGGTTACTGGCTGTTCTAAGCCAGTAAAATATTTATTCCTGACAGTTCCAAGGCAGTGCTTATACACGCCTATACTAATACATTGTAAATTTCACCGCCTAAAAGTGAAAATTTTAAGCTGAAAAATTGTTATGGTTTTCTTATCTCTGTTCAAAATATAGATTGTGGGTACACTTTAGAACCTCCACAAACTATATTTTAGGGCAGAAATTAGAAAATTAGATAAGGCGGTTCAACAGTGTTCCCACAATCTATTTTTTGGGCAGAAATAAGAAAAAAAAAGTTTTATTCCTGTAAACCCCAGTTTTACTCTATAAAAGTGGAGTTCAACGGGGTCAAAATTATATAGGTATGTTTTCGTGATGTGTGAGTTTATTATAATTTGTGATTTTATGTCTTTGCATATATGTCTTGGCAGTATTCGTTGTATTTCCGACAGCCTGTCCGCCATTTTGGGAAAGACAGCGTCATTTTGGCTTTCTGCTTGTACGGGTAATGTTTTAATTTTCATGTCATTCATCATGAAAACACGCCTATTATAACTTTGAACCCCTTGAACCCCACTTTTATATAGTAAAACTTGGGTTTACAGGGGAAAACCTTACTTTTCTTATTTCTGTTCTAAAATAAAGATTGTGGGTACTCGTTGAGGCGGCTGTAACGAGTTCCAACAATCTATATTTTGACCAGAAATTAGAAAAAATATCATAATTTTTCGTCTTATGAGAGCCTTGTTGCAATGGTAAAGCATCGGACTTAAGATCGAGAGGTTGCCGGTTCGATCCCCGCAAGCGCCAAGTGTTGTTTCCTTGAGCCTGAGACTTTATCCACATTGCCTTATACTAGTTTCTACCCAGGAAAAAGCGCCACAAGGAAGATTAGTACTTGTATTAAATGTGTTGCCCTCTATATATAAGGTCGATTATTATTTTCATTTTTTCGGCGGTAAATAAAAATCAAAAATGAGTTCCTTTAAGAGCAATGAAAACATTCATAAGAAAAAAGATGGGTCATACTACGTAGTTTCGTCTAATAAAGCCTCATCAGTGACCCTTTAATGATCCGGCAAAGAAAGCCAGAGGACACATACTGCAAATTTGCGAATTTCGAAAAAGCAGTCGATTCAAAGACTGATATAAATCAAAACGGGGTCCAAATAATTAAAAACCTGTCTAGAATAATTTATTTCTGATTTCTCAGAATATTCACGCTGATCTCAAAGGACCAAAAGTAAAATATAAACTGCACTATGATTGATGTACGGGGAGACGTTTTACGGACGCCACAATGTACATGTATTTGTATTTTTTGGCCGTGTTTCCGTAATGGCTTTATGTGCGTCCTTCTGTAGTTTAGGTGTTTTGGACGGAAAGTGTAGGCTAACTGCATAGATCATACCCTTCTACATTGCTAGTCGCACGGGTGTTAATCTTACCATTGTAGCAATTTCATACAATATGTATGAAACCCGCCGCCGAGTTACATAAAATTTATATGAAATGGTCGATGGTTTGTTTGATATGAGGTTTAACGTCCCCGTCAACACTGTAAAGGTCATTTTGGAGACTGTGCTTCCAATTTTGTGGGACTTTTACCCGACATTGAGATGAAATGACATCTCAAGCCCTGCCGCCGAAATCATCGATGGGGAGAGATTTTCAAATGAAGGTGCCAATTGGCATTGGATTCAGACGTGGTGCGTGCGAAAGCAAACGACTCGTTTGTATCATTTACTCTGCCGGCGTACGTTGTTCTGTTCAGCCTCTATGCGACAGTTTTTGAAGGACTGAAGGAGACATAATCCTTGTCGTGGTCGGCAATACATTTATAAATTCTATCATATGACGTCGCGTCTGAGAGTGTAATAACGCCATTATTATTTTCGATAATCCACAAGTGGATTAAATATGCAAATTAGCTAGATATGTCCCGTAACGTTACATGTACGACGTCTTTAACGACGTCGCATTTACTAACGACGGAATATTAACATTTTTGTTAAAAATCAAGAATAAAATGCATTTTAAATGTCATATGATAAATAGAATCTTGCATTCGTGCTCATGAATTATTGAATTTATTAAACTCGTTGAAGAAAAGGGATAAAATGCTCGGCAAAGCCTCGCATTTTATCCCTTTTCCTCAACTCGTTTAATAAATTCAAAAATACATGAACACTCATGTAAGATCCTCTATTTACAAAATAAATCAAAGCACTGACAGCACTGGTCGGCGATAGTCTCTGAGTTTTATCTGGGAAAACTGACCTGAATGGGAATATGGACTGCTTCATGGAATCGTTAAATCCCTGTACTGTAAACAAAAAGTGTAGACCCTAATGAAACGTCGCGTTCTGTGGCGTATGATCTGGGTCTCCTCTGGTTGCCAAACGCAACACATTATTCCAGTCGAGATTTTATACAGAAACTCGTAACCCTCTTACGCAATACTCTGACCTCGTCGCGGCTATTCTTTATAAATTAACGTTACGTCGATTTCCTATAAATCAGTGATAGTCACTTAGGCAACAACGACGAAAGGCTACTGTCCTCAGTAACTTTTGGGTCGATTGAAACCCAGTCTACCCAATCACTACACATAAGTTAAGTCAGTCCTGAATCGCGCTTGAGGACTCAACAATAATCTTACGTCAGGCCCCGAGGCTATGTTGTTTTTTTATCATGCTCAACTCAGCTGTACAATGCTCATAAATGAAAGAAACAATTTCACTGCTCATATCAGCACCCAGCGTTATTTGTCCTGCTCATAGATTTTAAAATGTCAACAATTGTTGGCATTTTAAAATTTATGAGCAGGATAAAATTCATGCTAAAACAAGTTTTATAACCTCGGACCCAGAAGATGAAAAATCTAACAGTTGAATCATGAAAGACATAACTCAAGACATAAATAGAGGATATTTACTTTTTTGAGATGAATACCAAATATGTGTTATCGATTGTATTGAAAAATCAAAGTTTGCTTGAGTGCGAAGCACAAGTAAAATTTCTGATGTTTTCTACACAGGAGATGGATTTTTTGGGGGGTATTTATGAAAAAAGGTAAAATTTCGTTTAATTTTATACGAAAAAAAAAATGTAGACCGTGGTGCTACTGTGAAAATAACATGGTCATGCACAATGTGAAATTATAGCTTTTCACAGTGTGAAAATATCATATCTTTTAAGTGTGAAAATATCGTTTTTATCTGTTTCTGATATGCATTGATTGCACTGCTAAGTGCAAAATAAAACCTCATTCCTTCTTAAAACATTCTTAAAAAAAAAACAAAAAACAAAAAACAACTTCAGTTGGTGCCGTCACTTTGTACGACGTCCGAACCACCGCCATGCAAATTAAGAGCTAAGAAAAGTGTTCACTTAAAAAAGAAGCGGTCGACGACCAAGCATGCTGTCTGCCGCCTAACGTCGTGTATCTTGTCTCAGTGGGGCGCCCTAATGATATTGTGTTGCAATAGGGCAAGGACTGCTCTAATTGCAGCAGGTATGGCTAGCTTGGGGATGGTGTTATTTTTTTTCTGTTTCTATGCTTTTATTTCCATCTCTTATTTCCCTGTCCCTCACTTTCATCTTCTCTACTATCTCTTCTGTCTCTTCTGTCTTCCTCTAGGAGACGTCACAGGGGTTGACGTGTCGTACACCCAAACACAATCGAACAATCAATCAATTTTGTATCTGGCAAAATTCACCCTCGTACTGTTAGCCAATATTCTTTTGAGTTTATAAAAACACAGATTCAGACATTTCCTGTTGCAGAAGTGATTATAATAATATTTATCATATGACGTCGTTGATAAGCAGTGGATAACGTCGTGTAATAAAAATCGTATGACCACACGTGTAATAACACTTTGGCGGGATTAAGTAACGCCATGACGACGTCCGTGTCAACAATGCCTTTTTCGTAGAAACATTGTCAAATAAAAAGGCGACGAAATCCAATTTAAAGTAGTCATATGATAAAGAGAATCTTACACTCGTGGTCATTTCACATGAAATTTATGAAACTCGCCAAAGGCTCGTTTCATAAATTTCATATGAAATGACCACTCGTGTAAGATCCTCTATTTAGAAATTAAGTTGTAATGACGAAGGTAAGATTTGGACTTGTGTAGTGGATTGTTGATATGTTAGCCCCTGTGGGTCATTTTGTGTCGTCTTTCAAAGAAAGGGAGAAAGATAGATGAAATAGTAGAAGAGATGAAAGTGAGGGATGGTGGGAGGTGGGGGGATAAATGGAAGTGCAGAAACAAAGACATTGCAACATTCCCAATCTACATTTTCCCGTGCCTGCTGCAAGAACAGCATGCCTTGCCCAACTGTAAGCCAAACTAGCTGGACACCCCAGTAACGCACGATAACGACACTTTTACGGTAAGGTGTAGAAAATATTTTGCGCAGTTTCTGATACTGACAGCCTTGTTTAAGAAGTTTGCGGCGGAATACAAAGAGTTTAATCATTTTCCAATTTTAAATAAGGGATTTATAATCCGAGTGAGGTTCAAACATCGGATAAAGAAACGAGTGCAAACCGCGAGTTTTATAATATACTGTTCACAAAAAAGTAGGGGATATTTTACTTACAGGCTGGATATTGGGAAATAAATAAACCTTTACCTGGTCAAAATGCATTCAATTCAAAGGACTATCAAATATCCATAAATTGAACCACACATTAATTCCAATGATCGCGTCATTATGTAGCGACACGGCGACCAATCTTCTTAGCGTCATTTGTCACAAGCGCTCAATAACGTTTTGGACCGCCTCGATTGTCACAGCAGGCATTGTGTCGTCGCCGCATTCTTGTAATTAGTCTACGAATCGTGAGCTGAGGGAGCCTTCGCCACACTTCTTTAAATGCTGCACCAAGCTCACCCAGGGTCCCTGGAGGCGGATCGCGGCTTCGTACTGGTTTCCCGAGGATGTTCCATACGTGTTCGATGGGAAAAAAGGCTTCAATCATCGGAGGCCATGGTACTGTCCGAATATTTTGCCGTTGCAGGTATTCAGTTACGATGCGTGCCCGATGAGCCCTAGTGTTATCGTCCTAAAAGATGAATCCACGTACGTGGCGTCGAACAAACGGCTTCACGTGAGGAGCCAACAAGTTATCACGATATTACAGTCCTGTAACTCTGCCTTGACACACATGTTACTCTATTTTTAAGTCATGGTAATCCCACCCATACCATAACAGACCCTGCTCCATATCGATCAATAGCAACCCTAGCCGGTCTGTATAACGTCCACCAGTACAACGCCAGACTCTTCTACGACCATCAAGAAATCCAAGTTAAACCGAGATTAGTCACTGAACCACTGATTTATGTTTCAACGTCTGCACGGTATACACTCGGCGCAGGTATTGCTGAAAATCTTTTGAAGTTAATCTCCGATTGCGTAACGCTTGAATGACAACAAGGCGGTCAGCTCCTATCCTTTCCGAGGTTTACAAATCCCCATATTTAAAACAGGAGAAATGAATTGAACTGTATTATAAAGCATTTTGATAGTCTGTAAAACATCTAAATTTAGCACAGTTGACTTTACATCTCATGTTAAGGGTTCAAACAGGCAGTGATATATAAGCTGACTCAAGAAAACAAGATGGGCGCCATTTTGATAGTGCTTTCTACAGTTCTGAATAAAAATAGAAGAAACAAAGTGATTAAACAGGTAAGTTTTGAGATTACAGGGAGCAAACATACTTGTTATTCAATGGATGTGTTCATATAATCATTGTTTCTTTGTTAAATCAGGATCAGACGTTGCGCATGCTAAACATCTGTTGTTATCTTCTCAGACGACATTGAGGTGACAGCGATATGACAACGACGCGACTGAAGCTTCCCCGCGTTAAAATATAACGAAAGCCGAATCTTGTATCTATTACAAATATAATTCCGACTAAAGAGATTTATTTCCCCGGCAAGAGCAATTTTTTCCTCGTAAAAAAAGAAAATACCAAGTTTCTGTTGAGTAGAAATTATGGTATTTCTCTGTTATGCGTGTAATATATCACGTTAATTAAAGTCATCAACGTGACTACAAGCTCTAGTATAAAGGAAGCACATTATGGCATATAAATCCAGTGTTACCACACAGTGCATGGCT
This sequence comes from Lucinisca nassula, assembly GCA_963580285.1. Taxonomy (NCBI): domain Eukaryota; kingdom Metazoa; phylum Mollusca; class Bivalvia; order Lucinida; family Lucinidae; genus Lucinisca; species Lucinisca nassula. The sequence continues at coordinate 76,859,536 of OY757024.1, read as the reverse complement.
TTGTTTGAGTTTGGGTTTGTTTCGAAACTATGCCACTAAATTTTGATTTCATTCTAAATAGAAACCATGTATTTCACATGTTTATCCTTAATAATGCAGAAATTTAATCTCGAACAATAAAACTTCACCGTAAAAGCCTTCCCTCGAAAAGTCTGAAGTTCACGTCAAAATTACCGTAGAATTTTCACAGTCAGCCATTCATCGTAATCATGTAACTGTTGGCAACAACACCGGCAGCATTGTACTATATCTATAATCTTGACAGCACTTAATCTTAATCAAAGCTCTGAAATGATAGATATGTCCAGTTGGGTAAAAAAATACTGGCAATGTTAATTGCACTTGATGATAATTTTAGATATATACTAAGGGAAATAAGTTAAACTTTTTTTTTTCGTCCCACGTTTTTTTTTTCAAACTCTGAGGTGCTAACTTAATAGAATATGTCTTAATAGAATAAGGGTTTGAATTTTTTAGATTTTCCTAGTATCTTCCGGGACAGTTCGGTTATTTCATCCCTTCCTGCTTATTTTCAAAATACTGAAACACCCATAATTTGCTATAAATACAATAAACCTGTTAGATCTATCATTTTTAATTTCAACAAACTTGTATCTGATCTTGATATTGACACTAACACTCCTGATATATATGATGGTAAAGATTCAGTGTATTGCTATCCTGCTGCTGGTCATATTATTACTGGCAATTTAAAAAATTATTTCTGATTCTAGGATACGTAATATAATATCTAAAGGACCGAAATATCGATTTCCTTCTAAAATTGATTTCAGTAAATGTAGAGATGAAACCAGTGCTGCCTGAATGAATTTGGTAATCGATGGTGTAAACGAGAGTATGTTGAGCATAAAGCTCTTAAGGAAGGGAAACTAAGCATTCTGAAATTAGTGAACAAACGCATTTCTTTTTATTCGCAAAATACGAACTTATTACCGCCTAAACCTAAGACGTCTTTACGTCACCTTAAACTAGGCATTCAAGAATTTCATAGGAAGTTTGTTTTGGCTCCAGCTGATAAGGCCGCTAACAATGTGGTCGTTGTTTGACGGCTTCACTATGTTAAAACGCTTCAGCAAGAACGTGATTGTACTAAGGCCTATGAACTTCAGCCTTTAGCTGTAGAGAGGGCTTTAGTTGATGACTTCATTCGTCATTCAGCCACCAAGTTTGCTGTCTGTGTTATAGAAGGCCAAGACAAGCTTCCTTCGTTATATTGGTTACCAAAACTTCATAAAAGACCATACAAAGCTCGGTTTATTGCAAATTCAAGCTCTTGTACCACCACTTAACTCTCCAAATTATTAACTTCATGTTTTACTTCCATCAAAAAACATGTGATAAAATATTGCGACAAAGTCTTCGAAAGATCAGGAAGAAATATGTTTTGGTCTATAAAAAGTTCTAATGAAGTTTTAAATAAAATGAAATCCAGGCGTTTTCGTGCTTCAAGTCTGTCTACTTATGTTTAGTCCACCCTTTACACTACACTTCCTCATAATCTTATAAAAGAAAAACTTAATGATTTAATTGAATGGGCATTTCATAGGGAAGACTTCCTCTATCTTGCATGTAATGTAAAAAAAAATGCTTTTTTCACTTCTGAGGAGGATAAAAATTATACTTTATGGTCATGTCAGAAAGTGTGTGAATCTCTCACCTTTCTACTTGACAATATTTGTATATTTTTGACAATCTTTGGTCGGGCCCCTCAGAGTCTAACTGTTGGTTTTGTTTTGCTCCAGCAATTCTGTTGTTGTATGCTGTCGAGTCCTCAACCTTGTTTCATCTATGTAGTTTATGATTTGTATATTTTCGGAGCTGTTACGCTTATGAGTTCGGAAGCCTTCATGCGGACTAAACAAAATTAGTGTATACCGCGACAGAGGTAAGGGCGAGGATTATGGCCATGTAAAATCGATTAAAGTCCCCCCCAGTGTAATTCTTTCAGCTTACCTTTACAAGGCGGTTCTTCTGTGGCGGTTTATTTATGTTGTTGTTTGTTACTTACTGTGTGTATCACTTGTGCCTTTTTATTTTGGATGGCCATTTGGCCATTTTGTGGGAAAGTAACTGTCTTTATGGCCTTCCTTTGTTTAGGTTTCCATTATGGTCTGTTTGTGTTTCTGTCCCTTTGGTGTCTTTGATGGGTGGAGTAAGTTAATTGTATCGATTCCTGATCTTTGTTTTACTTCTACTTTTGTACTAAGTTATTTAGACAAGTTGTGGGTATTCCGATGGGTACTAGTTACGCACCACTTGTGGCTGATCTGTTTTTGTTTTGTTATGAGAGAGACTTTATGATGTCCCTTTCTGCTGAAAACCAGTCTGAAATCATTGAAGCTTTTAGCTCCACTTCTAGATAATTGGATGATTTATTAAATATTGATAATACCTATTTCGATGGTTTGATCAGTCAGATGTACCCCCATGAACTTCATTTAAAAAAAGCCAATGCTTCTGATACCGAGGCCCCGTTTTTGCATTGACATCTATCTATTGTAGATGGGTTTGTTTCGTGCAAAATTTATGATAAACGCGATGATTTTGATTTTGAGATTGTATTTTTTTCTTTTTTGGATGGTGATGTTCTCCATGCGCCATCCTATTGCGTTTATATTTCGCAATTAGTTCGATTTGCCAGAGTGTGTAGTTATGTAACTGTCTTCAACACTCGTAGTAAATTTTTAACGGCTTAACTTCTTAATCAGAGTTATCGGTACCATAAACTACGCAAAGCCTTTTCAAAAAGTTTTAGACGCCATTCTGATTTAATTTCAAAATTCAATATTGGACTTAAATCTCTTCTGCAACAAGGTCTATCGGAACTCAAATTTTATGGTGACTTAGAATATAAATTCAGAAAAATATATAACCACAATGACCTAGCACCCAATTTCGTAAAATCATTCTTCGATATAAAAAGTTTGGGTACAACATAAAGGTTATACGACAGACTGCATGCATGGTAGTTAACCCAATTACGGTTGACAACTTTGCTTCCCTCTATTTAATTGCACGCCGGTGGTTTCGGCCTCAGATTCTATGACGGTTCCAACGTAAAGGCTTATTGAGAATTAAAGAGATCTAATTCAAGGTAATGTTGGATGGTGCCTGATGCTCTGTTTCTGGACGGGCCCATCTAAGTCTAACTGTTGATTTTCTTTTGCTGCAGCATTTCAGTGGTTTCTTGCTGTGAAGTCCTCACCGTTGTCTCACCTCTGTGGTTGTTTGATTATTTGTGTTCATGGAGATGTTGCACTGATGAGTAAGGAGGCCTTCATGCGGACTGAACAAATTATTTGTCTAAATCGCGACGGATATAAGGGCGAGGATTGTGGCCACGTAAAATCGATTTAAGCTCCCTCCCCCACCCAGTGGAATTCATTTCCGGTGACCGTTTCAAGGCGGTTCTTCTGTCGTGGTTTATTTGTGCTATGGTTTATCTTTGGGTGTTTGTGTCGCTTATGTTATTTTTATTTTGGATAGCCTATTGACCATTTTATGGGAAAGTAACTGTCCTTTTGGCTTTCCGCTGTAGGTGTTTCCATTAGTGTCTGTTGTTTCATGTTTGTGTGTCTGTCCCTTTGGTGTCTCTGATGGGAGCTGTGGGCTGATTGTATCGATTCCTGAACATTGCCTCCACTTCTATTTTACAAGTCAGTTCTGACACCAAACTCACTAATTCTGTATTTGCGTCACGCTTTTCTCACTGCCACGGTTTTTTGGCGTAATTCTACACAATTCACACCATGCACGTGCAGTCAACATCGTTGATACTCACTTCACTTTTGGTCTTTGCTCCAATCAAAAACGGACACTACTACCACAATGTATACAAAATAACAACATTATGTTATTACCGATGGCTAGAGCACTGGCTGTGGACGTTTATTACTCGATATACATTTATATCTACGTTAAGAAACTGAATACGAGTATGTCCTCTGCGGACTTCACGTGTCCTCTGTGCAGACTGCCCACATGTGAAAGCTCACGACGTTCAGGACAAAACGGCTTAGCTGAAAACCTGTGTCCAAAAACTGTTCAGTTACTTTCTTTGTGCAGTGTGTTGGACTTCACACTATAAATATCTGAAACTCTGATATCTCAAAGAATGGCTTAAGTCAAACTAAACAAATGTTAGTTACACTATATGCTACTTAGATTTCAACTCCTTTTATCTCTAAATTACTGATATCTCAAACCATATATTCCAGTTCTTTGAGGTTTGAGATAACGAGTCAATTATACATTACTTATTAATAGGTAAAGGAACTTGAATTTCGTGTTGACAGTTCGAAGTGCTCGCTAGAACTCACGAAACATCTTTGTTCCCCTCAATCGTTCACGATGCTTATCATTTGATTGGCCGTTACTATCCATTAGTAACCAAAACAAGTTATAAACAAGACATACCGTTTAAATTATACACAAAGACAGGACATTTCCGCACTACTTCGTAACGCGGAACAGTATTAATGACCCATGCCCACAAACAAATAAACCGTCGAAACATCATAAAATTTCTAAGTTGGGACGCTGTCCTGGACTGACGTTAGACTAGCGTAATATGGCTATTGGAATGCTTACTGGCGGCATTGAAGCTAAGGGGATTGCAGAAAAGTTCAGTGTTAGTGAAAGTGCCGTGTCACGACTCAGGTCAAAATTCCGTCAAACTGGCACCACACTCTGGTAGACCGCGTAAAACAACACGACGTGTGGAAAATTATATCGTGGCAACATCTCGGCATAATCTTTTTCCAAGCAGTATCAGAATCGCCGGCATGGTTCGGAATGCAACTGGAATAAGAATATGCGGTAGGACTGTGATGGGTAGACTACGAGCTACGCGGACGTCGGCCGTACGTATGAGTTCCACTGACGCGGCACCACAGACTGGCTAGACTCAATTGGGCAAGGGTACATCGTCGGTTGACAAGATGGCAGTGGAACCATGTTGTGTTCACGGACGAATCCCGTTTCAATACGGACACGTACGTGATTGGAGGCGAGATGGAGAGAGGATGGACCCTGCTAACTCCATCCAGCACGACCGTTCTTTGTGGGGGGGGGGGGGTGACCGTTATGGTTTGGGGCTGAATTAGATTACGTAGTATGACCCATCTTCTTTCTTATGAATGTTTTCATTGCTCTTAGAGGAACTTATTTTTTATTTTTTATTTGCCTTCACTGCAGCTGGTGTTGTGCCGTGTGGCGGCCGTAAAACGTCTCTCCGTACATCAACCATAGTGCAGTTTATATTTTACTTTTGGTCCTTTGAGATCAGCGTGAATATTCTGAGAAATCAGAAATAAATTATTGGTTTAGACTCATATTCTAGACAGGTTGTTAATTATTTGGACCCCATTTTTATTTATATCAGTCTTTGAATCGACTGCCTATTTGAAATTCGCAAAATTGCAGTATGTTTCCTCTGGTTTTCTTTGCCGGATCATTACAGGGTCACTGACGAGGCTTTATTAGCCGAAACTACGTAGTATGACCCATCTTCTTTCTTATGAATGTTTTCATTGCTCTTAAAGAAACTCATTTTTGATTTTTATTTGCCTTCACTGCAGCTGGTGTTGTGCCGTGTGGCGGCCGTAAAACGTCTCCCCGTACATCAACCATAGTGCAGCTTATATTTTACTTTTGGTCCTTTGAGATCAGCGTGAATATTCTGAGAAATCAGAAATAAATTATTGGTTAAGACTCATATTCTAGACAGGTTGTTAATTATTTGGACCCCATTTTTATTTATATCAGTCTTTGAATCGACTGCCTATTCGAAATTCGCAAAATTGCAGTATGTTTCCTCTGGCTTTCTTTGCCGGATCATTACAGGGTCACTGATGAGGCTTTATTAGCCGAAACTACGTAGTATGACCCATCTTCTTTCTTATGAATGTTTTCATTGCTCTTAAAGGAACTCATTTTTGATTTTTATTTGTGACTGTTCAGAGAAACTGGAATGCCGCCCGATACTGTGATGAAATTGCTCATCCTGCGTTACTGCACGCCACGATTTTTCAGCAGGATAACTCACGCCCCTATATTGCATGTCATACGGTGCATTTTCTGCTGGCCTAGACTGGCAAGCAAGATCAACGGATCTTTCACCTATTGAGCATCTCTGGGACCATCTGGGAAGATGTATCAGAAATGACGTCAACAATATAAGAGACCTTGAACGTGTCCTTCTTGAGGAATGGAATTGCATACCCATGGATGTGGTTCGGATGCTTATTTCGAGCATGAGAAGACGTTGTGGGGCTGTTGTGGACTCAGATGGTGGGCATACAAGATACTGATAATTGGTGTGAAATTTTGTGTGACACCCGACGTTGATTGATGCTATGCAGCGGGTGTATCTTGTGTTTTCAAATCAAATTTGAAAATTGTCATAGCCAATACATTAAAAATTGATATGTAAAAATTTGGATTTACTTTAGGTCCAGACAAGGGCGAAATTGTGGAAACCTGTTTTGTCTCTACTACTGGTTTTCTGACTAAAATCACGTACTTCATGTTGTTTACTGTTTACATCGCTGCGTGCACGGGATTTATCCATATACAGATATCGTTTCAACAAGGCTAGTCATTTGTTAACATTTCAATAGTGTGAGTGACGGAATTGGACTTAGTTTTCATCGAAAACTTCAGAAGTTGTAAAAAGTCCACCTGATTAATAACAAAAAGTATACCATTCAGGAGGCTGAGTTCTTGACAAGAAGTTGGCGGAGCTTTTCCTCCACAACTATCTCGCTGGCTGTATTGGCCAAAAATAAAGAACACAAACAAGTTATCGCCGAAAAATGCGACATAAAAGAAAATAAAAATCGACTTCATAATAGTAATAATAAAGTGACAGTAGTAGCCGATGTAGTAGTAGATGTTTTATTCAATATGAGGTTTAACGTTCTCAACAACACTATTTAGGTCATTTTGGAGTATTTAACGTTGCTTCCGATTTTGTTGGACATGTACCCGACATTACGATGAGATGGCATCTCAGTCCATGTCGCCCAAGAAACCTAAAGGGTTTATAAGCATGTGCACTCTTTTTTTATTTAAAATATTATAAATATTATTATTATTTATCACTATTTTTAATACAGTAGTAGTAGTAGTAGTAATGCAAGAAATAGGTGTATATTTTATTAGCATCGTTTTCATTATCAAAATTACCATTATCAATTTAAATATTAGTAGTAGTAGTTGTAAATGTTGTACTTTCTTGCAAACAATATTGGCTAGTATTTACATGTATCCAATTTTATTGCTCGGTTAATGCCCTTGTATATACAATCAGGGGCTGAGTGCATAAAGTAGACGAAAGCCTACGCCTGTCGTAAAATTGTCACAGAAATCTACGCGATGTTCATAAATAAGGCGTGACGCAAATATAGTCGCAAACTCACTCTTAAAGTCACGTCTACTGGGCAGCAGAGGGAAGCAAAGTTGTCAACCGTGATTGGGTAACTACCATGCATGCAGTCTGTCGTGTAATATTTATGTTGTACCCAATCTTTTTATATCGAAGTATTGTTTAATTAAAAGTAGAAGTAAAACAAAGATCAGGAATTGATACAATTAACTTACTCCATCCATAAAAGACACCAAAGGGAAAGAAATACAAACATTAAGCGACCAGACCATAATGGAAACCTAAACAAAGGAAGGCCATATGGACAGTAACTTTCCCACAAAATGGCCATATGGCCATCCAAAATTAAAAGACACAAGTGATACACACAGTAAGTAACAAACAACAACATAAATAAATCGCCACAGAAGAGCCGCCTTGGAACGGTCAGTGGAAGATTTCCACTGGGGGGCTTAAATCGATTTTACGTGGCCACAATCCTCGCCCTTACTTCCGTTGCGATTTAGACAATTAATTTGTTCAGTCCGCATGAAGGCCTCCTAACTCATCAGTGCAACATCTCCGTGAACACAGAAATCAAAGAACCACAGGGGTGAGACAACGGTGAGGACTCGACAGCAAGAAACCACTGAAATGCTGGAGCAAAAGAAAACCAACAGTTAGACTCCGATGAGCCCGACCAGAGACAGAGCATCAGAATTCCATCTATAAAAAATTTTCAGGGTTATCGGTACTATAAACTACGCAAAGCATTTTCAAAATTTTATAGACGTCATTCAGATTTAATTTCAAAATTCAATGTTGGACTTAAATCTCTTCTGCAACAAGGTCTATCGGAACCCGAATTTTATGGTGACTTAGTATATAAATTCAGAAAAATATATAACCGCAATGACTTCAGCACCCAATTTCGTAAAATCATTCTTCGATATAAAAAGATTGGATACAACATAAATGTTATACGACAGACTGCATGCATGGTAGTTAGCCCAATCACGGTTGGCAACTTTGCTTCCCGCTTTAATTGCACGTCGGTGGGTCGGGCCTCAGATTCTATGACGATATCAGCGTAAAGGCTTCTTGAGAACTTGAGACATTTAATTCAGGGCAATTTTGGATGGAGCCTGATGCTCTGTCTCTGGTCAGACCCATCGAAGTCTAACTGTTAGTTTTCTTTTGCTGCAGCATTTCAGTGGTTTCTTGCTGTCGAGTCCTCGCCGTTGTTTCATCTCTGTGGTTGTATGATTATTTGTGTTCACGGAAATGTTGCACTGATGAGGTAGGAGGCGCTCATGCGGACTGAACAATTTATTTGACTAAATATCTACGAAAGTAAGGGCGAAAATTGTGGCCACGTAAAATCTTTTTAAGCCCCCCCCCCCCCCCCCCCCCAGTGGAATACATTTCCGCTGACCGTTCTGAAAAAGTGGAGGCAAGGTCCGAAATCGATACAATCAACCCACAGCTCCCATCAAGCCAATAGGTTATCCAAAATAAAATAACATAGGCGACACAAACACCCAAAGACAAACCATAACAAAAATAAACTGCGACAGAAGAACCGCCTTGGAACGGTCAGCGGAAACGAATTCCACTGGGGGACTTAAATCGATTTTATGTGGCCACAATTCTCGCCCTTACTTCCGTCGCGATTTAGACAAATAATTTGTTCAGTTTGCATGAAGTTGAAGTAAAACAAAGATCAGGAATTGATACAATTAACTTACTCCACCCATAAAAGACACATAAGGGAAAGAAATACAAACCTCCTTACTCAACTGTCCAACATCACAATGAATACAAATAATCAAACAATCACAGAGATGAAACAACGGTGAGGACTCGACAGCAAGAAACCACTGAAATGCTGGAGCAAAAGAAAACCAACAGTTAGAACCAAGGCGGTTCTTCTGTCTCGGTTTATTTTTTTTATGGTTTGTCTTTGTGTGTTTGTGTCGCTTACATTATTTTATTTTGGATAGCCTATTGGTCATTTTACGGGAAAGTTACTGTCATTTTCGCTTTCCGCTATTGATGTTTCAATTGGGGAATGTTGTTTGTGTTTCGTTCCCTTCGGTGTGTCTGATGGAAGCTGTGGGTTGATTGTATCGATTCCTGATCATTGCCTTCACTTCTGTTAACTGTAGCATATTATGATTATTTTGTATCATTCTGTGTAAAATGGACGAAATTGTACACTGGTTTCTGAATTTACAGTACAAGGGAAGTTTAAGGAGAGAACGGGTATTTAGAGACCGATCAAATTGTTTTGGATATTCATCACGTGAATAAATCCTTGAAATGAACACCCACCTAAACCCCAATTTATATAGAAAAAACTACATTATTTTTCTTATTTCTGCATTGTAGTTTAAGTATGTCTTCTGTTAGAACAATATTTTAGAGCGTGATAGTAGATCCGTCCATTAGTGTTTTTCATATATTGTCCTTTGTGGACACATTACTAAATTTTGAGTTCATATCTCAGCATTTCCTCAAAGAGGACCAATAGTCTCAAAATTTCGTTTTCGTTATAATTGTTTTCTTCTTGCAGAAATTTGCCCAGCACATGTACAGCAGATATGGTCTACATAAATTTATTTCGCTAAACACTTGTAGCATGTGTATCATGTGTATAAACCAGGAAAACAAACGTTTCGCACATGATATACATCGTACTATTATGGCTATACGCCAGTTATTACGCCAGTCGTACTCCAGTCGCAACTAAGTTCTATCTACGCCCGTTTTATGCACTCTAATTTTAAGACAATCGTACGCTGGACGTAGCTAACGCCAGCGCAAACTGCGACAGCTTTATGCACTCGGCCCCTGGTTAACACATCACGACAACACACCCGTGCGACACAGTGCATTTTTTCACATCTTCTAAATGGCAATTTTTCTGATGAAAATCCGTGATATTTTTAACTCACCTGAGCCGAAGGCTCATGTGAGGTATTAGTATACCACGAGCCGGCGTCCGGCGTCCGTCGTCCGTCGTCCACACTTTCAACGAAGTATATCTCTTGAACCAGTGGGCCGGCCTTGATCAAATTTCATATGAACCATCATCAGGTAGGGGGAAAGGCTGTATTAGGTTTTCGTGCAGATCGGATAAGAACTCTGGTTGCCACAGCAACAAAGAGCTCCCATAGGCTTAACATAGGAAAAAGCTTGTCATCACTCTAGCTCCGTCAATTTTTTCTGATCGACTTCATTCTTGCAGATAACGAGGACAGGCATGAAATCTCGATCAAGTTCGATTTGGGGCTGAATCGGATTATTCACTCAGGAGTTACGTGCCCTTGAGCGTTGAAAAAAATTGCCTATTGACTTAACATGGGGAGAATGTTGTCATCACCGTAGCTGCTTCAATTATTTTCAGATTGGCTTTATTCTTGCAGATAACCAGCACAGCCATGAAATCTCGGTCAAGTTCGATAACTGGCAGAATCGGATCATTCACTTAGGAGTTACCTGCCCTTGTGTGTTTTTGCATTAGGGTTAATGGGAATTTCAAAAATGTATATCTTAAAGACTACTTGGCCAACTTTGATCAAATTTCATGTGTCGCATTATTGGGCAAGTGGAAAGGCTTCATTAGGTTTTCAGGCAGATCTGAGTGGAACTCTGGTTGCCATGGCAACATCTAGCTCCCATAGACTTCACATAGGAAAAAGCTTGTCATCACTCTAGCTCCGTCAATTTTTTTCTGATCGACTTCATTCTTGCAGATAACCAGTACAGGCATAAAATCTCGGTCAAGTTCGATTTTGGGCCGAATCAGATAATTCACTCAAGAGTTACGTCGCCTTGAGCGCCCGAAAAATTGCCTATCGACTTAACATGGGGAAAATGTTGTCATCACTGTAGCTGCTTCAATTTTGTTCGGATTGGCTTCAGTCTTACAGATAACCAGCACAGCCATGCAATCTCGGTCAAGTTCGATAATTGGCAGAATCGGATCATACACTTAGGAGTTACCAGCCCTTGTGCATTTTTGCATAAGGGTTAATGTGAATTTCAAAAATGTATATCTTGAAGACTACTTGGCCGACTTTGATCAAATTTCATGTGTAACATTATTGGGCAAGTGGAAAGACTGCATAAGGTTTTCATGCAGATCTGAGTGGAACTCTGGTTACCATGGCAACATATAGCTCCCATATACTTAACATAGGAAAAAGCTTGTCATCACTCTAGCTCCGTCAATTTTTTTCTGATCGACTTCATTCTTGCAGATAATAAGGACAGGCATAAAATCTCGGACAAGTTCGATTTTGGGCAGAATCGGAATATTGACCTCAGAGTTACGTGACCTTGAGCGACAAACAATTTGCCCATAGATTTAACATAGGGAAAATGGTGTGACTACGATAGCGACTTGAATTTTTTTCAGATCAGCTTCCAACTTGCAGGTAACGAGGACAGACATAAAATCACGGTTAAGTTCGATTTTGGGCCGAATCGGATTATTTGCCTTGGAGTTACCTGCCCTTGAGCATGAAAAAATACGTTGTGACCACGATAGCAACTTTATTTTGATTTAGATCAGCTTCAAACTTGCAGGTAACGAGGACAGGCATAAAATCCCGGTTAAGTTCGATTTTGGGCCGAATCCGAATATTGACCTCGGAGTTACGTGACCTTGAATGACAAAAAAAATTGCCCATAGACTTAACATAGGGAAAATGTTGTGACTACGATAGCGACTTGATTTTTTTTTCAGATCAGCTTCAAACTTGCAGGTAACGAGGACAGACATAAAATCTCGGGTAAGTTAGATCTTGGGCCGAATCGGATTATTTGCCTTGGAGTTACCTGCCCTTGAGCATAAAAAATACGTTGTGACCACGATAGCAACTTTATTTTTATTCAGATCAGCTTCAAACTTGCAGGTAACGTGGACAGGCATAAAATCTCAGTTAAGTTCGAATCGGAATATTGACCTCGGAGTTACATGACCTTGAGCGACAAAAAAATTTGCCCATAGACTTTACATAGGAAAAATGTTGTGACTACGATAGCGACTTGAATTTTTCTCAAATCAGCTTCAAACTTGCAGGTAACGAGGACAGACATAAAATCTCGGTTAAGTTCGATTTTGGGCCGAATCGGATATTTTACCTTGGAGTTGCCTGCCCTTGAGCATAAAAAATACGTTGTGACCACGATAGCAACTTTATTTTTATTCATATCAGCTTCAAACTTGCAGGTCACGAGGACAGGCATAAAATCTCGGTTAAGTTCAATTTTGGGCCGAATCGGAATATTGACCTTGGAGTTACGTGACCTTGATCGACAAAACATTTGCCCATAGACTTAATTAGGGAAAATGTTGCGACTACGATAGCGACTTGAATTTTTTTTCAGATCAGCTTCAAACTTGCAGGTAACGAGGACTGACATAAAATCTCGGTTAAGTTTGATGTTGGGCCTAATCGGAATATTTGCCTTGGAGTTACCTGCCCTTGAGCATAAAAAATACGTTGTGACCACGATAGCAACTTTATTTTTATTCATATCAGCTTCAAACTTGCAGGTAACAAGGACAGGCATAAAATCTCGGTTAAGTTCGATTTTGGGCCGAATCGGAATATTGACCTCGGAGTTACGTGACCTTGAGAGACAAAAAAATTTGCCCATAGACTTAACGTAGGGAAAATGTTGTGACAGAAATAACGACTTGAATTTTTAGCTCACCTGAGCCAAAGGCTCCAGTGAGCTGATAGTATACCAAGGCTCCGGAGTCCGTCGTCTGTCGTCCGTCCATCCGTCGTCCACACTTTCAATGAAGCATATCTCAGAAGGCAGTCGACCAATCTTGTTTAAATTTTATGTGTACCACCATTGGGTAAGGGGAAAGGCTGTATTAGGTTTTGGAGCTAGTCTGGTTCATTTGTTCCTTCATTCTTCTTTCTCTCCATATAGAGATAATAGACCAATGTTAAATTTTTAATCAAAGATTTCTCAGTAACTATAAAAGCTAGAAGCATCAAATTTGGTATTCAATAGAATAATGATGACTTATTTTGTGTAAGAGACATTGGGCTTTCTCAGCTTATTTGTTCATCTGTTCTTTCATTCTTCTTTCTCTCCATTTTGACCAATGTTTAAATTTTCGTCAAAGATTTCTCAGGAACTATAGAAGCTAGAAGTCTCAAACTTGGAATGCAATGCAATAATGATGACTTATATCCTGTAAGGGTCAATGGGCTGGATTCTATTAGCAGATTTAGTAGTCAAGTCTGTGAATTGTTAAAACTTAAGTTCCTCAGGTGAGCGGTTTAGGCTCATTGAGCCTCTTGTCTTATAAATACTGCAAACATAGGTTGTGGGTACTCGTTAAAACCGCCTCATTGGGGCGGTTCTAACGAGTACCCACAACCTATGTCTTGGAGCAAAAATAAGAAAAATAATGTTTATCCCCGTAAACCCCAGTTTTCTCTATATAAAGTGGGGTGTAGGGGGTCTTCTTTTCACGGACTTGTTCACGTGATGAACATTTTGACAATATTTAAACCCGGAACATCTGAAAAAATGCCAAGGAACAAAACAATATTATGGGTGAATTGCAAAATTTTTAACATGTTTTCTGTCCTTTTCCAAAAACTGTTATAAACTCATTTGAAACGAATGACTTTGTTTTAAAAGATATTAAAAGAAACCAATCAAAACGATATCTCGTGGACAGCTATAAATTTATTTTATGACTAAAGGGCAAAAACAATTATACATCTTAGAGAGCATATTGACTGTGTACCAAAGTCATGGCACAGCAAAATGTACAAGTTAGCAAGTTTGAAAAACAACTTCCCAAACAACGAAAACGTCATCTTCGCAAGCCAAGTGTAATGGATGCACTGCGCTCCAGAATCGGAATTGTTACTGGCGATATGTCAAATGACATTCATAAACAAGAACCTGTGATATGGGAAGTCAGTTGCTAGATCTAACCCACGAGATAAACTTACCTAAACAATCATCGGCGTCTTCAGCAGTCGAAACAATCGAATCGGGAAGGGCATTCCAATCTCAAATGATTCGGGGGAAGATCGATTCTTTATAAATATCAGTTCTTGCAGTAAGTGTCTGAAACACCATTTAATGGTACTTTCTACAATGCCTAGGTGGAGGAACAAGGTCATCTATTGAAATGTTGGCAGCACCCTTTAGACCTTTCTATAAGAATATGAGCCTATTGTCTCATTTCCTTTCCTTGAAAGACTCCCTTCTCAACTTTCCTAGAAATACAGTCATGCTCCCAGTTTCAAAATAGAAGTGAAGGCAATGATCAGGAATCAATACAATTAACCCACATCTCCGATCAGAGACATCCAAGGGAAAGAAACACAAACATGAAACAACTGAACCCTAATGCAAACACTAATAGCGAGAAGCCAGAAAGACAGTTACTTTCCCACTAAATGGCAAATTGACTATCCAAAGCAAAATAATATAAGCAATACACACACACACACACACACAAAGACAAGTCATAACAAAAAAAAAAAAAAAAAAAAAAACACACGACAGAAGGACCGGCTTGGAACGGTCAGGGAAACGATTTCCACTGCTGGGGCGGGGCTTAAATCGATTTTACGTGGCCACAATCCTCCCCCTTACTGCCGTTGCGATTTAGACAGATAATTTGTTCAGTCCGCATGAAGGCCTCCTAACTCATCAGTGCAACATTTCCGTGAACACAAAAAATCAATCAACCGCAGAGATGAAACAACCTTGAGGACTCGACAACAAGAAACCACTAAAATGCTGGAGCAAAAGAACATTAACAGTTGGAATCCGATTGGTCCAAACAGAGACAGAGCATCAGGCACCAACCAACATTACGTAAATTAGATACCGTCGTAGAATCTGAGGCCTGACCCACCGGCGTGCAATTAAAAGGGGTAGCAAAGTTGTTAACCATGATTGGGTTAACTACCATGCATGCAGTCTGTCGTATAACATTTATGTTGTATCCAATCGTTTTGTATCGAAGCATGACTTTATAAAACGGGGTACTGAAGTCATTGCAATTATTTTTTTTTTCTGAACTTATATACTAAGTCACCATAAAATTCGGGTTCCGATAAACCTTGTTGCAAAAGAGATTTTAGTCCATCATTGAATTTTGAAATTAAATCGGAATGACGTCTATAAAAGTTTGAAAAGGCTTTGCGTAGTTTTTGATACCGATAACCCTGATTAAGAAGTTTAGCAGTTATCAATTTAATACGAGTGTTGAAAACAGTTACATGATAAGACACTCTGGCAAATCGAATTAATTGCGAAATATAAACGCCATAGGATGCCGCACGAGGATCATCACCATCCAACAAAGGAAAATGTACAATCTCAAAATCAAAATCATCGCGTTTATCATAAAGTTTGGAACAAGAAGCAAATCCATCTATAATAGATAGGTGTTAATCCAAAAACGGGGCCTCGGCATCAGAACAAGAGAGCTTCACACACTTTCTGACAGCCATAAAGTATAATTTTTATGCTCTTCAGACGTTTAAAAAGCATTTCTTACATAACATGTTAGATAGAGGGAGTCTTCCCTGTGAAATGTCCATTCAAGTAAATCATTAAGTTTTTCTTCTATAAGAGTATGAGGAAGTGTAGTGTAAAGGGTGGAAAAATCATAAGTTGACAGACTTGAAGACCGAAAACGTCTGGATTTCAATTTATTTAAAGTTTCATTAGAAGTTTTATAGACCAAAACAGATTTCTCACTGATCTTTCAAATACTTTGTCGCAATATTTAATCACATGTTTTTGATGACACTAAAACATGAAGTTAATAATTTGGAGTTTTTAGTCGTGGTACAAGAGCTTGAATTTGCAATAAACCGTGCGGGCGAGGATTGTGGTAACACATGCGGCAAACTTGGTGGCTGAATGACAAATGTGGTCATCAACTAAAGCCCTCTCAACAGCCAAAGGTTGCAGTCCCTAGGCCTTAGTACTACCAAGTTCTTGCTGAAGAGTGTTAACATACTGGAGCCGTCAAACAACCACCACATTGTCACCAGCCTTATCTGCTGGAGCCGATACAAACTTCTTGTGAATTTCTTGAATACGTCTCCCTGCCCTACATCATAGTGTAGACTATATTTTCTTGTCATTTGGGATCATTGATTCCATTGTGGAATTTTGAAAATATCTGAGGGTCACTGATGAGGCCTAATTGGCCGAAACTATCTAGTCTGGCCCAGAAAACATATACACTCCATATTTTCAGTTCTGTGGTGTATTCCTTGCTTCCAAAGGATAACCCTTTTATAGAACATATTTAACTTCACTACAGCTGGTGGGTGGGAATGTGTGGCGGCGGTAAACTGTTTCCCTGCCCTATATTATAGTGTAGATTATATTTTCTTGTCCTTTGGGATCATTGATTCAATTGTGGAATTTTGAAAATATCTTAGGGTCACTGATGAGGCCTAATTGGCCGAAACTAGCAAGTCTGGCCCAGAAAATCATATTCACTCCATATTTTTCAGTTCTGTGGTGTATTCCTTGCTTCCAAAGGATAACCCTTTTATAGAACTTAGTTTAAGGTGACGTAAAGGCGTCTTAGGTTTAGGAGGTAATAAGTTCGTATTTTGAGAATAGAAAGAAATGCGTTTGTTCACTAGTTTCAGAATGCTAAGTTTCCATTCTTTGAGAACTTTATGCTCAACATACTCTCGTTTACACCATCAGTTACCAAACTCATTCAAGGCAGCAGCGTTTTCATCTCTACACTTATTGAAACCAATTGTAGAAGGGAATTGATATTTCTGTCCTTTAGAAATCATATTTCGTATCCTAGAATCAGGAATAATTTTTAAATTGCCAGTAATAATATGACCAGTAGCAGGATAGCAATACGCTGAATTTTTACAATCACATACATGTATATCGGGAGTGTTAATGTCAATATCAAGATCAGAATCAAGTTTATTGAAATTAAAAATAATAGATTTTACAGGTTTATTGTATTTATAGCAAAGCAGTAATTGCTTGGGCACGAAAATTGGGCGTGAGATTTCAGCCCGTTTAATGCAATTTTATGAAGATAACATCATAATATATAGTAATATAATTTATATTCAAAGCAGTAATTGCTTGTTACAAATCTAGCAGCTCTATTCTGAACTTTCTTAATTTCTTCATCAAGGGCAACTGAAGTTGCATTGCGTCCTCTGTGTCTCTGATGTTTCGATAGCAAACACAGTCGTCTGCGAACAGTCTTATTTCTGAGTCAATGTCAGTGGACATAACATTAATGTACAGTGGGAATTGCAGCGGACCAAGAACAGTCCCCTGTGGCACCCCAGATAAAACCTGCGCCAACATGGACTATTCACCATTAACAACAACACGATGTTTACTGTAGCAAAGGAAAAACTCTGTCCATTTGAGAATCACACCCCCGTCAATTGGATTTAAGCAGTTCATGAGGTCGGGTGTAATAAGCCTGCTCGCAGTCCAGAATAAATGTGTAAACCTGACACCCCCCACCAACCCATCCCCCCCCTTTGTCCAAGATTTTTGTCCAATCATTAATAACCGTGCTCAGCTGAGTTTTGCAACTATGCCTTTTCCTAAATGCATATTGTCTGTCTGACAAAAGTTAATGCTCATCCAAGTGGGCAATGACGTTTGAGTAGAATATGTGTTCAAGCAATTTACATACGAGTACACAGGTCAGTGACACCGGGCGACAATTACGAGCAAGAGGCCCGTCTCATTTTTTAGAAAGTTCGCTAGGAGCTATTCTTTGGAGATTTTACCAGTATCGGGAGATTGTTAGAAAGGATGTGCAAAAACTGGACCTAACTCAGTTGCTAGTTACTTCAGGACTCTAGGCTGAAGCTGCTCAGGTCCTAAAGCTTTAGACAGGTTCAAGCCTTTAAGTAACTTGTTCACACCCGCCGATGTCACAACGATGTTTTCCATGAAAGGGGCCGATCTTCTAGTCAATGGAACCTCGTTGGACGACTCAGTTTATAAACCAACCATTGAATTGACAAACTAATTCCTCTGTCCTTTCAGAGTCCGATTTAGCAACCCCGTTCCCTCCTCTTTTGTTAAGGGGTCGGATACATAGCCTGTCTTTCTTCTTGCTATTGATATATCGGTAGAAGTCTCTGGGATCTGCCTTTACATCACCTACCAAGGTATTCACATACAAATCATGTTGATGTTTGATGTCATTTTTAATTTCTCGTTTCAAGTTTTCAAATTTTGCCCGGAGTTTACCACCTCCAAATTTGTTTGCCTTAGCGTGAATCTTATTTCTTCTCAGAATCTTTCTAACTTCTTATTTCTGGTGTAATCCAAGGAATTGGAGATACTGACCTGCTAGTTTTGGAGGGGATATGGTTCTCGGACGAAGCTTGAATGAAATACTTTATCAAGTCAAAGTTTTCCTGGACAGATCGAGCGTCTGAAGGACCATTAAAGTATTTTAGCGCATCCTTCCCCATAGTTTCATAGTCACCCTTTTGGTATAAGGTTTCTTTAGATGTTAAAAAGCCAGAAACAATGTCGTGATCACTAAGTTTGTCTTGAGACTGAATAACTTCAAATCGTCCTGGTAAAGTTGTAAGAATCAAATCCATAGTGTCCTTATCACGAGTAGGGAAGTTAGCAATTTGTTCTAAGCCATGATTATTCATAATTTCAATCAATATTTGTCCTTCTAACGGACTCAGCATCGTGCCTTTTTTTACTGAGTCTATCGGGCCAAACGATCGCTCTGAAGTTGAAGTCACCAAGGACATAAAAACTGCAGGAAGTTCTACCCCTTCTGAGACTTAATGTGATAAAGCTGATCTTTAAATAACTCGAAGTTAGGTGGTCGATACCAACTTGCTATAAAGTGCGAAGTTTTGGTTGTCACTTTCACTTTCTTACGCACCCTTATAACATCCGTCAAATGATCTTGTAATATTGTATGCAAAATAATCAGTCCGATTTTTTTCATGAACGGTTTACAAACACAAACTTTAAATATTCTCAATCAAAATGCGACATGCAAATCCACTTCTTGCTGAACTGCTGGTGAAAACAAAATACAGTTCTACTTTCATAACATGTACAAATCTCTTTGTGTAAGAAATATTCCGTGTACTTTTTGTCAATTATAATATACGGTCTTGTACATCTGATGCTTTGCTGGTAGAATTTGTACATTATTATCTCATCACGTGAACAAGTCCGTGAAAAGAAGACCCCCTAAACCCCACTTTATATAGAAAAAAACTGGGATTTAGGGGGGTATACATTATTTTCCTTATTTCTGCTCCAAGACATAGGTTGTGGGTACTCGTTAGAACCGCCTCAATGAGGCGGTTCTAACGAGTACCCAAAACCTATGTTATGAGTATTAATAAGAAAAATATCATAAATTTTCATCAGAAAATTACCTTTTGGAGGTATGAAAAATGCACTATATCACACGGATGTGTTATCGTAATGTTTACCGCCGAAACAACGAAAATTTTAAGATGAAATATTTTGGTATTGAGGTGGTTCAAACATGTACCCAAAATCTACGTTTTAGAGCAGAAATAAAAAATAATGTATACCCTTGTAAACCCCAGTTAACCTTTATAAAAGGGGGGTTCAAGGGGGTCAAAATTATATATGCGTGTTTTCGTTGTGTATTTATTTCCGCATATTTATGTCTTTTTTTGATCACCGAAGTACAAACCGTTCGTCAACATATAACATAAATAATGTACATACGCTTCTTCTCAATATATTAGGATAATGCAATAACCCTTTTCAACAGTGTCATTTTCATCATATTCTTTAGCTTAATGTTAGGACGAAATTAGTGCGAAGAGCATTTCCGAGAGAAAAAGCGAATATTAGATCGTGACAGATGATTTATAGAGCACTGCTGAGCTTTTATAAGCGAGAAATGACAGAAAATCGAAAAAATGGGCAACTCAAACAGTCTCGATGTCACGATGAAGCTGATACCAAGATTATTTCATACTGGCATTTGTTTGTTTGTTTGATTTGAGGTTTAACGCCCCCGTCAACACTGTATATGTCATTTTGGAGACGTTGCTTCCAATTTTGTGGGGGCTTTTTACCCGACATTGGGATGAACTGACATCTCAAGCCCTGTCGCCCAATGAAACCAAAAGGGTTTGTAAGCATGGGCGGGCCGACTTGCACCACTTTGCCTGGGCAGGCTTAGATCCTCTAAGCGGTTTACCAGTACTCGTGTGTGGTCGGTTTCAGCTATGCGTGGAAGCATCAAGCAGCCTATACATTTCTTCAAGCGCCGATGGGCGGAGGCCTTAATGGCATCTGTACAGCTCAGTTAATTAAATTTAAAAATAAAATGTAAGTTTCATGCTAAGGTTTTCATCCACAGAGTCAATATGTTAATATGGCACGGTTGTAATATCCAAAACGTCCTGCTCATTTATATAAATATTTTCAGCAGGACGGATATTAAATGCTTTGCGCATTTTCTTTAAACGATGATCGAATGTTGGGAGTATCTAGAGGAAACACAACCGATCCATCGACGTTTTGTGTTAGAATCGAAATGGATAAGCGCCAGTGTGTGCTTTCTGAAGCATGTTGGTCGGACACTGTTTGCCTAAAGATCATCACACACGCCCATAATTTTAACCATATTAGCAGGCCCAAGCTGAAACGAAAATCTAAAGTGAATACTTGGAAAGATATACGATTAGATTTGGTATTGAAACAAAGTGCCATGCCGTGTATACAACAAACTTATAGCGATATCAAAGGATTTCTTTATGTGAAAATTATGATACGGGGGCCCATCGAGAACTTATATATATATATATGTGTGTGTGTGTGTGTGTGTGTGTGTGTGTGTGTGTCTCTTAGATATGGCTTAATTCTAAAAATGTATTCGAATAATAAAACCTTTTAATTGACAAACTTTTCCTGTTTCTTTTCGCATTTAACATTTGCACCAGAAAACAGATACATTTTTGTTTGTTTATTTATTTTTGACGCAAACATTTTACGGTGGTGTGGCATAATGTGTCGCAAATGACAGTGCGTTTAACAGATCAATGTGGTCCAGCTAGGGAATGGCTCCATAATGCAAGTTTATTAGATGATTTGTAACATTCGAAAAAAAAACATATTTACTGGAAATCGCGTGAGAGGCTGTAGAATGTCCGTTTGACTTTTTGAACGAAAATACTTTTTTCTATACATTAAAATAAACAGCCGGCCATCGCCCGTCGGGGCTTGAAGAAATAGATAAGCTGCGTGATGCTTCCACGCATAGCTGAAACCGACTGTACACGAGTACCGGTAAACCGCTTAGAGGATCTAAGCCTGCTCCGGCCAAGTCGGACCGTCCATGGTTATAAACCCTATTGGTGTCATTGGGCGACAGGGCTTGAGATGTCATTTCATCTCAATGTCGGGTAAAAGTCCAACAAAATTGGAAACAACGTCTCCAAAATCACCTGTACAGTGTTAACGGGGACGTTAAACCTCAAGACAAACAATCAAACAAAGTAAACAGCAATTAACAATGAGTTTCTGTGCAAATTTGATGAATTTATGTTTAAGTATTAAAAGCTATGTGAGCCGGAATATTTCACAGAACAGAGTTTAAGGTTATTACATCGCTGCCGAGCACTCTTCGTAATTGTATACAGGATATAGCATTGGTTTTACTTATGCCATTGGTTTTTTTCAACCATCAGTAATCCCCAAAATGACCATATAATAAAATGATATTTGTATGTTACTAGTTAAGATAGAATACATACGTAGGTGAAGGTTCTATATTCTAGACACCTATTGCAGAGATTCGACAATATCTTTGGTTTAAGCGTTTATTTCTTTGTATAACATAATATGGTACAATACAAATGAAGATGAATCATTAAGTTCAATTATACAATGGGATTCAGAAGAAAGTCTACTGACTTATGAAGATCTGTCTCCCATGACTTATGAAGATCTGTCTCCCAGAATGATGATACAATGGGCTTAAGTCTTCCGCTCAAGACACCAACGGGAAATAAAGAGAGACGCACGCCTATACAAAAGCATTGTCAATTTTACCGCCGAAAAAAAAAAACCATTTTTTTATTATTTTCTGCTCAAAATGTACACTGATCGAGGCGGTTCTAATGAGTACCCACAGTCTATAGTTTAAAGCAGAAATAAGAAAAAAATAGAGTATACCCATGTAAACCCCAGTTTTACTATATAAAAGTGGGGTTCAAGGGGGTAAAAAATATATAGGTGTGATTACGTGATGGTAAAGCAATTGCATTATAATTAAAACATTACGTAGAACGCAAGAATGACACTTTCTTTCCAACAAAACAGCCAAAGGGCTATCCTATAAAATATCACTATGGCATGCATGTAAAGGCAGACACTGACTTGAACAAACTGCAACAAAAACACCGCCTGGAAACGGTCATTTCGTTTTTACCGAGTTTGGGTTGGGGCTTAAATCGACTTATCGTGGTTACAACACCCGCTCTTTGTAAGTTTACACGTGTGATCTGTTCAGCTGGATTCAGAGGTTTCTAACTTATCAGTGACTCATCCCAGTGAAATGTTTATAAATCACCAGTGCACCATTTCCGATAACATACCTACAAATAAAGGCCTCGGTAGCTCAGCCGGATGCGCGCCTGACTGGTGATCAGGAGGACGCGAGTTCGATTCCTGCCGTGGTCATTCGTGGAGACTGATCGTGAAATCTTTTCTACGGTCATTCTCTACCTTCCGCTGATTCAGGAAGGGCAGTTGGCAGTTTCTGGCGAAAGAATGTGCACTGTACTGGTTAACCGCTTACGTATAAGCCTGTCCAGGAAAAGTGTGGATAGGTAATTTGACCGGTTCAAAAATGACCTAAATAGTGCTGCCTGGGCCGTTAAACACCAATACAAACAAACAAACACACAAATTTAAAAAAGGAAAAATAAACAATACGATGACGAATCGGCAGCATATATTAACTGTACTGCTAAAGACATGATCTCCGGTGGGCCGGACCAGACAGAGACAGAGCATCACACCAACCTATGTATTTAGAAGTATTTAGGCCCAAGCCATTTACGAAAACACTCCTGTCCAAAGATATTGGAAAATATTTCTACCAAAAAAAAAAAAAAAAAGTCCAGAGAAAAAATTTCGTACATTTTTCATATTTCTGCTCAAAACATATTTTTTTAGCAGAAATAAGAAACATAATGTATATACCCCATCAGGGAAAAACGATTTAACCTCTTTTTAATGATTTGCTGATCAGTCATGTTTGAAATCAGATTCAGCCTGCTATTTTAAATTGCATGTCGTAGACATATTTGTGGAATGGAAGAAAGTATCCTGAACGACTATTCTCTTTTTCTGCCTTCACTAATAATATAAATATGAACAACCCGAACAGCATATCAAGAGAAAGGACTTTCGGATTTTATCTGTGTGTAAACTCCGTCGAATCACAAACAAACTGCATTAAGCCCGAAGGAAGAATTCATTCTTTTTGTCATAGAAATGTTTTAAAAAAAAATGACACCACAATCGTAACAATGAACTTAAAACGGCCTTTGGGGAGTGATTATTCAATTAGAAGCTCCTATAGTTGAAAGAAACCCAAGCAAAAATACAAATAGATAAATAAATAACGTCGAGTCTTTAAATTCAGTTTATTTGTCTTCCAACATTTACATTTCAATAGTTTAAAATGCGTTTTTTACTGATCGTTCCAAGGCGGTTCTTCTGTTGTTGTTTATTATTGTTATAGTTTGCCTTTGGATATACGCATTGCTAATATTGCTCATCGATGCGGTTCTAACGAGTATCTACAATCTATATTTAACAGTAGAAATAAGCAAAATATGGTTTACCCCTGTAAACTTCAGTTTTACTACATAAAAGTTGGGTTCAAGGGGGTCAGAATCATATAGGCGTGTCTTCCTGATGAGTATCCATTTTGGAGATGTGAAAAATGCATTATGTCGCATGGATGTATTATCGCATTGTAAAGATATAAAACTGCCTTTGAAAACAAAGAACACTATCTATCTATCTTCTTACACTGAGTCGGTCGTATTTGGCAATTACCTCAGTTGGGTGCGTAGCTAAATTTAGAATTTAGCTAAAAAAACAACAACATCAAAAAACAGAGTTCACTGGATGAGTCATTAAAACTATTTACAATCTGAATTACAGAGGTATACTAAAACGCGTACCTCTGAATCTAAATCTTACACTGTACGGGCTTTGAACTCCTCTGCAGTCTTACTCTCCATATTTTCCAGTTCTGTGTTGAATTCCTTGCTTCCAAAGGATAACCCTTTCTAGAACATATTGAGCATTCACCACAGAAGAGGGAAGACTATTCCGCTGGGGAAAAGTTCCAGGAATAAAGGAATTTTTCAGGGCATCACTATAGAACTGTTACCTAGATGCCCTTGTTCGGGTTGGAACTGTCGCAGGGGTCAAGTATTTGTCTTTATTAATGGCCACTGTACCGGAACTATCTTATAGAAAAAGGTTAAAGAGGACACGCAATGGATATTCAATTTGACCGTTAAATTATGAAGGGGTTTGTGCAAGAAGGGGGCCAAAGTCACATTTTTATAATTTCGAGAAAAACGCGAAAAACCAATTATTTTGCAAAATTTTCATATTTTTCATACTTGAATTGAAATAAATTCTTCTGATGTGTTATCGTGTCATCTGAAATGGTGCAGAAATCGCATAAATAGTTCTGAGTATATCGCAGATATTAATTTGTTACAATAATGGTTTAGTGCAAGAAGAGTCCTACGTCCAGGATTTATTGGACTTAGGCACTTTCTTGCACTAAACAAATACATGTACAACAGTTTTCTCTATTCACAGCAGAAAACATGTATATTTTATCGTATCATGACTCTTTATTAGTTAATTATAGCAAAAATCTGAAACAAATGAACAATACTTTTTGGTGGGGTTTTAAGTCCAAAGATACGACATTGGACTTAAGACCCCACCAAAAAGTTTATTAACCGTCATTTTAATGCCAGTAAAAAATAAGGTATAACAAACTATACATGTATATCAGATTGTAGGTCTTGATATGATGTATCTGAAAATGATAATATCCCAGATATTTCCAAAAATGGACTTTGGCCCCTCCTTGCACTAACCCCTTCGTTTATAAAATCGACTCTCCAGAAAAGGTATTGTTTGTAGTCGGTCACGCAGTTGTCTGGTGTGAAACTAATAAATTCGCCACAGCAAGGTCAAAAAGTAAAATTAACTAGACAAATAAAATAGTATGAAATGTATAACAAAAGCAAGGCTATATTGGATGTCACTAACACCGCAGATTTAAAACATATTGCATGCAAAGGTTTGCTCAGTAATTCACCAATCCATTGCATGTCTAATTTGTCGAACCGACAAAGCCGTCAGATACTGTCAAAACTGACAAGAACCCATTTTAAAACTCTTTACAGACATAACAGATGACTTCTATTTGTCTTTAATAAGCTGCTTTTAGGATAAGGTTAATATTCACAGACAAAAACAAATTAATGCTTCTTCCTAACTGACAGTTTATAAAACACCCTAGACAGATGCGCAATTATTTAATCATATTGCACTGCCATTTATTCAGATGCGTATGTTTACTCGTGCCGCAGACTTCCCTTGGATGGACCATTTGTGACCAACCAACTTCGGGCCAATCGGAGTCATCTTGTTGTTTTTTATCTTTTGCTTGAGCAAATCAGTAATTTCATTCTATTGACTAAGTATCTTTGTTTTATCCCTTTGTCTGACAAAGGGCCTCATTACATACTTGAGTCTGGAATCAATCTCACTTGCTCTGACTATTCTGATTCGTCATTCGTTAACGGATTTATGAGTTTGGTTACCATAACCAACACTACTTTGAATTGTTTGTTCTCGGATATATTGCACTGATGATTCAGATCTTCTTTACACAGACTGACAAACTTGTGCAAATCCTGGCAGAACCAAGGGCAAATGTTGTGATCACATGAAATGATCTAAGCGTCCCAGTAAAATTACTAATGTCCCAAGGCGGCGTTTCTGTTGTGGTTCAGTGTTGCCATTAGATGTCTTTTCATGTACGTTCTGGTAATATGTTTTCTTATTATTTTGGGTAACTCGCCTTTTGGCTATCTTTAAGGAGGTGTGTGTGTTGGGGGGGGGGGGGGGGGTAAGAAACTGCATATTTTAACTTTATTTTCGATTCAGGAGCATAAATCGGCAAACGTTTGAACAATTTCAGTAATACTTTGTTGTAGGATTACAGGACAGGTCATTGCGGAGTGTGGCGTGCAAGAATAACAACAGTAACTCTGCTTGTCTTCGTTTTCGAATTATCTCCTCTGATCCATATTTATCATCATTTCGTTTCCGGAGCATAACTCCGCAACCGTTTGATATATATTACTGATACTGGGTAGGATGATAGAACAGTTCAATGCGGAGTGTCGCCTGCAAGAATGATAACTCTGCACTTATAACGTGCAACTGTTGGAAAACCTGGTTTTCGAGGAATTTCCGCGTTTCTTGTTCATTTTTCTTTAACATGATCACCTCTTGTTGGGGAGAGGGAGCTGGTTGCTGTGCTTTTGTTAATTCGTTATTATTCACCAGATTATTTATTCATTTTGTGTCGGGGATAACCCATTGCATGGTGGAAACCCTAAAGGGGTACCTTGGCAAACAGTGCAGGCCCGCGTTTTGCGGCGTCTGATCTGGGCCTGCGCAATTTGCTGACCAAATGTGCCGTCAAAAAGAATATAAACGAAAAAAAAAAAAAAAAAAGGCCTGGTACACTTTATATGACAAATGGACTTGTCCAACATTGAACATTGGAAGAGTGTACTTGTATACAATTGCGGCTGTTTTCGAGCATTGTTTTTCGCCCCCGCCCATCGGGGCTTGAATAAATAGATGAGCTGCACGATGCTTCCTCGCAGAGCGGAAACCGACCCGCACACGAATACTGGTAAACTGCTTAGAGGCTCTAAGCCTGCCCAGGCAAAGCTGTGCGAGTCGGACCGTCCACGCAGTTTCATTTGGCGGCAGGGCTTGAGATGTCGTTGCATCTGAATGTCGGGTAAAAGTCTCACAAAATTGGAAGCAACGTCTCCAAAATGACCTTTACAGTGTTGACGGGGACGTTAAACCACAAATCGAGCAAACAAAAAAGTGTATGCAATTGTCGGTTGTATTCGAGCATTGTTTTGCCGGTTTTCAGTCATTTCGTACCCTAGTCATTTCGTACCCAAGTTATTTCGTACCATTTCGGTCATTTCGTACCCGTTTTTTTTTTGTTCATTTTGGTCATTTCGTACCCATTTTGGTCATTTCGTACCCACTTTGGTCATTTCGCACCCACTTTTATTTTTTTCTGGGAACCGATTTTTGTCATTTCGTACCCAGTTCTTCAAAAACAGGTACGAATTGGCTTTGGTGTGCTGAATTGTTTTAAAGCTGATTTTACAAGTAACGGGTAAGTTTGGTGCGTAATGGCTTGGTTTAGAGTAAGAGGGGCTCTAGTTAAAAAGACGACAGTTGTTTTACTCTTTTTTTTATTTTAACAAAATTTAACATAATATTGAACGTACTGACACCATGTAACAATCCAAACAGATTGTACAATATCATGTAATATATTTTACAAGTCAACTGGGTTAAAGCTGGCCTCGGTAGCTCAGTCGGATGCGTGTCCGACTGGTGATCAGGAGGACGCTGTTCGATATCTGCCGGGGTCGGCAACATTCTTTCGTGGAGATTGATCGTGAAATCTATTCTATGGTCATTCTCTCCCTTCCGTTGATTCAAGAAGGATAACTTGCGAATGAATGTGCACTGCTTACGTATAAGCCAGCCCAGGCAATGTTTGGACAGATAAACTGACTGGCTCAAATGACCTAAATTAATGTTGACTGTGCCGTCAAACTCCAATACAAACAGCTATAGTTTGTGCCAATGCGAGTATGTCATGTGAGTATCCAAAAATAAAAAGTCACCCTGCATCATTATGCATTCTGTTTATGCCTACTTCCGTCAAACAGAGTTTATGAGTACCGTTTGAAACGCTTCTATCAACACAGAACACAATGTACACCCATATTAATTCAAACATAGATTTTGAGTCCTCGTTGGAGACAAAAACAAAGAGTTCGCACAACGTATGTTTTGACTGCAATCAAACACAAAGTAAACTTTTGGAAATTCCACTTTTCTGTATGTTAAGTGAGGTTTACATTAAGTGGGGTTAACAAGTCGTCTCCCTGCCCTACATCATAGTGTAGATTATATTTTCTTGTCCTTTGAGATCAATGATTCCATTTTGGAATTTTGAAAATATCCGAGGGTCACTGATGAGGCCTAGATGGCCGAAACTAGCTAGTCTGGCCCAGAAAACATGTACACTCCATATTTTTTCAGTTCTGTGGTGTATTCCTTGCTTCCAAAGGATAACCCTTTTATAGAACATATTCATCACATTGGCTCGTTTAGTTAAAAGATGCATATCACTACCATTGCTAAATAGAAAACAACTACTCGACAGCATCCCCATTTGAGTTCGTCGGAGCGTACACCATTAAACAAGACTTCAGAAGCTGTGATGTGGTCTTCTTTCCTGGTCTGTACTCGTCCATTCCTAAGATCCATGCATTGATCGTTCTCCATCCATCCATCCATCCGTCCATCCACCCATCCGACGGCCAAAATAAAAAAGGCTTTGAAAATTGTCGTCCTATTGTGTGGCAAATTAGCAGACTGAGTTTAGTTATCAAAATTATTGACGCGAAAAATTAACAAGAAAACCATTTATTTGCAGACATTCTTGAGCCGCTGTAATCCGCCCGTCTGTCCATCTATCCATAATGGTCCGGATAATGGTATTTATAAAATCAAAAATATATTCAATGTTTTTTTGCGATAGCAAGTTACTTCTTACCTATAAACATGTACTGTCTCTTTACACTTGCCACGTCCGGTCTCTGTGTCATGTCAGGTCCATTGCTGCTACTGGTAACATGCTAGCCAGTTCATCCTGTTGCATGCGGACAGGTGGGACTCGATACCTTGGGACGGGGGTGTGAGGGGGGGGGGGCGACCCATTAAGGGGTTGCTAGGTCTCTAAACAAAGCTGGCGTGGGTAGGGGAACTACCTTTTTTTAATTGAATACTGTCTCCCCCTGTTGGGCAGATTGGACAGACTGGTCTCGCGTTACTTTGTGCACAGTAGTGGTCGTACAACGAAACCCTGTCTTGGTGCTTGGTCATTCCGGCTGTGCACATGGAAGGCATGGAACTCAAGGTGGTTCTTCTGTGACTGCAAGGGAAAGATGGAGCTCTCAAGCCCTGGCAGGCAATCAATCTAGGAGAAACAACTCCAAGCAAAAACCTACATAATCTGGATTTGCCTGTCCCAGCTATATAAAGCCTAATTCTCCAAAGTATTTATTGATACGGGTTAAAAGGCCGATAAAATTCTTGCAGAGAAGCCCGAGATACAGACTCCACTGACGTTAACGTAAGCGCGTAAGCGCACCCAATACTTTACAGAAATGTTAACAATTTACAATTTAATGATTTTTGCAGTTGTAGTTCAAAGCTATATTCTTTTAATTTTAGTGGCATCCGAGACCTTTATACTTTATGCTGAAACAATTTTAAACGGCAAGATATAAAAAAGAAAAATTGGCATTTCTTAAATACAGTAAAATAGAGCTTATCAAGTTGTCGAGTAGAAACGGGTTAACAGAGATCAGGCGATATTTTACCTGCACCTAAATTGTTTTAACCGAATGCATGACAGCAGTCTTCCCTGTCTCTCACATTAATCTTCAATATCTGCTCTCACTTTCTCTGGGAGACACAATATGACCCATAGAGGTTGACGTACCGTTAAACCCCTACAATATCAACCAGCCAATCTCCGAAATATCCATTCCCCTTAAAAGTTTGCACGGAAAGTAACGACTCTTTTAATGTGATATATAATCAAAGCACTGAGAGTACTGGTGGGACGACTGTCTCTGGGTGAAGGTCAAAGAAATAGTCATCGACTGTGATTTAAACTGATTCTTTCCATTTTACGAAAAAAGTGTAGATCTTGATCAGACGCCGCGTTTTGTGTCGTCTGGTCTGCGTCTACACTGTTTGCCAAGCCCAACCTATGATTCAAAGATAACACACTTGCGCACCACTCTGACTTCACTGCGTCTATCCAATATATAAAAGCGTAATTCCGACAAGTCAGTGATAGTCACTTGGACTTCACCACTGTTGAGCTTTTCTGCTTAGTAACTTTGGGTCGGTTGACAATCGACCTTGAATAGCCGTGCTATTTATTCCACTCTGAGGTCCGAGTTTTGTGTACATGTAAGAGAGATAGATGTAAAATCTGGACTGGAATAATGTGCTGGGTTTGGCAAACAATATAGACCCAGATCAGATGCCGCAGTGTTTGCATCTTTCCCAGCGTGCACTCAAAGACAATCGGCCAGTAAGTGCCATCAGTGCTTTGATTTATTTACCCTTAAACCATCTCAACCTTAAGTGTACTCTTCCATCACTGCTACTACTAATAACAAACGACTTTATTTGGAGAATGTAACACATTTAGCAAACTAGTACTGATCTTTCATGTGGCCCTCTATACTTCCTCTTCCTTTTATTTACTAAGTCACCATAAAATTCGAGTTCCGATAGACACTGTTGCAGAAGAGAATTAAGTCCAACATTGAATTTTGAAATTAAATCAGAATGACGTCTATAAAATTTTGAAATGGCTTTTCCTAGTTTATGATACCGATAACCCTGATAAAGAAGTTTAGCAGTTAACAGTTTATAATGAGTGTTAAATTCAGTTACATGACTAGACACTCTGGCAAATCGAATTAATTACGAAATATGAACGCCCTAGGATGCCGCACGAGGAACATCACCATCCAAGAAAGGAAAATTTA
Organism: Lucinisca nassula; assembly: GCA_963580285.1. NCBI lineage: Eukaryota > Metazoa > Mollusca > Bivalvia > Lucinida > Lucinidae > Lucinisca > Lucinisca nassula. Next base: position 76,828,132 of record OY757024.1, on the reverse strand, counting down.
CAATCTCAAAATCAAAGTCATCGCGTTTGTCATAATTTTTGCAAGAAACAAACCCATCTTCAATAGCTAGATGTAAATCAAAAAACGGGGCCTCCGTATCAGAAGCATTTACTTTATTTGACCGAAGTCCTATGGCCCAATGAAACCAATAGGGTTTATATGCATTGACAATCCGACTCGCACCGCTTTGCCTGGGCAGGCTTAGCGCCTCTAAGCGGTTTACCAGTACTCGTATGTGGTCGTTTTCGGCTCTGCGTAGAAGCATCAAGCAGCCCATTTATTTCTTCAAGTTCCAATGGGCGGAGGCCGAGAAAATCTGATGATTTAAATATTTCTGCACAAAACATAGGTTGTATGTATTCGTTAGAACCGACTTGGCGAGGCGGTTCTGACGAGTACCAACAATTTATACTTTGTGCAGTAATAATAATAATAATGTATACCCCCTTTAACCCCAGTTTAGCTATATAAAGGGTCAAAATTATATAGGTGTGTTTTCGAGATGTGTTAGAAACACATAAACATCTATGACAGGCCGGTTCTGATGAGCACCCACAAACAAGTAAATAGGCGTGACTTGTTAAACACATATCCCAGGGTAAATGACTACCCTATATTGGTTCCCTACCTGTTTGACATTCCTCAGAATACCCCGAGTGTGTAAACTGCCAGTGATTAGGGTGTTATGCAATCAAAACTATGTCTCTAGATGTAAATGTAGTTGTGTTTGTGTATCCTAAGGAATCATTACTGAAAAGAGGGACCCGTCCCGCTATTAATGCATGAACAAATTAAAAAATAAAAATTAAAAATAAGGGCCAAGCATTCAAGCAAAGAGAATTTTGATTGGCCCCACGCACGCGTTTTATCGTCACTTACCTGTCTTTTTCTTATTGGTTGGAATTATCTCGCATAGAAACGCGTATTGAGTTAACCTAACGCGTTTTGAATAATCACTCTCACTGGCTGGTATTAAACGCGTTTCTACACTGCGCGTGTGTCACGCGGACAAAACGCGAAAATGGTTAGCATCTTCTTTGCGGTTTATGCGTTTGGGTACCATAACCCAAACTACTTTGAACTGTTTGTTCTCGGAGATATTGCACTGATGATTTAGATGCCCTTTAAACAGTCTAACCGAATAAGGCAGAACTAAGGGCAAGCGTTGTGATCACATTAAATGATGTAAGCATCCCAGTATAAATACTGACTTTATTTTCGTTGCAGGAACATAACTCGGGGAAACGGTTGAAATATGTCAATAATACTTTGTAGAATCACAGTACAAGTCATTGCGGGGTGTCGCGTGCAAGTAGGACAACTCTGCTTGTCTTCATTTTCGAATTATCTCTCCTGATCCATATTTATCAACATTTCGTTTCCGGAGCATAACTCCGCAACCGTATGAAATAGTTTAATAATTTTTGGTAGGATTATAGAATATGTCAGTACGGATTGTCGACTGCAAGAATGATAACTCTGCGCTTGTGAAGTTCAACTGTTGGAAAATCTTTTTTTCGTGGAATTTCCAAGTTTCTTGTTGTTTTTTTTTCTCCCTCAATTGTGTCTGTTGCGCCTTATCTCCTCCTGGAGGTGGTTGCTGTGCTTTTTCATTATCGCCCCGACCCCACCACCCCTCCCTCACTTTAACCGGGCTTTATGTCGGCTGTATATTCCCTAAGTGTCCATTTTAATGTTCATTTGATACGGCTTGAATGGCCGATATAAAGGCTTGCAGAGAAGCCCGAGATACAGACTCCACTGACGATAACGTAAGCGCCAATGCGCACCCAATACAGAAATGTTAACGATTTAGATATTGATTTTTGCATTTCACTTTAGTGGCATCCGAAACCTTGATTAGAATAATGCTAGGTTTTATGGTGAAACAATTTTTAACGGGTGTAATTCAATACGAGATATAGAAAAGAAAAAACAAAATAGGTACTTCTCAAATACCGTAAAAATAGAGTTTATCCCATTGTCGAGTAGAAAGTGGTTAACAGAGATCAGGCGAAGGTATAAACTGTAAGGGAGAAATACCGAAGACGAAAAGTGGGCGAAAAATGACTATAGATTACGATCATACATACTTCAGCATTTTTAAAAAAGGTCATGGTACAGACCAAGGAGACATTTGCAACCTGCGACACTAAAACCAGTCTTATCAGAGCATGAGTTCTAATGGGTCTTCCAAGGGCCAGTTGTTCAAAACTAACAATTTCGTTAGTTAAAGCTGTTAAGCTAAATGAATTCGACAGCGAAACATCAGGACTGTACTAACTGAAATCAAACTTTTCGATCTTCTGTCAAATGATGATATGTTGCATGTGCTCATAATGCAAAGACACAGCATACCGTTTCAGTATTACGAAAACAAGCCTATTCAAATACATTGCAAATTTTACCGCCCAAAAATGAAAATTTTCGAATGAAAAAATACGATATTTTTTCTTTTTTTTCTGTTCACAAAATAGGTTGAGGGTACTCGTTAGTACCGCCTCATCTATGTGGTTCTAACCACTACCCACAATCTATATTTTAGAGCGGAAATAAGAAAAATAACGTTTACCACTGTATACTCCAGTTTTACTATATAAAAATGGGGTTAAAGGGGATCAAAATTATATAGGCGTGTTTTTGTGATGTGGTACAGTAAGAAAACTGTACCTATAGTCTCCCTTAATGTATATGTTATCTGCAGCTATCGGTGGAATTCTAGGCAAGCAAACTGCTACGGTACGCCATACAGAAGTACAGTCGAACTTCAATGGCTCGGACACCTTTCAGACTTCGAAAATCTGTTCGAGACAGGGGTAGTTCGAGCCATTGAGGTTACTGACAGGAGGCATAACGAGACACTTTTAGACATTTTTTCGGTGTTTTATATTGAAAATGTATGCTGTGTGTAATCATTAGAATCGCCTCATCGAGGCGATTCTAATGAGTACACACAGCATACATTGCAAGGTGAAAGACTAAAATCTCCTTTAATTATCCATGATGAACGAGCCATCGGCGTTCGAGCAATCGAAGTTCTACTGTATTGCCCTAATCAGGAATCGATATAATTATCTGGCATACCCACTCAAGACATGAAAGGGAAAGAAGCACAGATATAAATCAATGGCACCACAATAAAAACAAGTAGAAAGCTAAAAAGGCTAGTTTTTCGCCCCCAAAAAGGCAAAACAGCTAGCTAAAGAAAAATATATACAGACCAGCTATCGGTAATAACCCATATTTTTTTCTCCGCGGTAATAGGCTTTTTTTCTCGGAGAACAAGCGAGAAATGTCTCCGAGAAGAAAAAAAAATTCGCGTTTCAAAGCGGTTAATTTCACCGCGAAACGCCGCGAAATTTCTCCGCGAACATCGCTTTTTCTCGGAGAAAGCCAAATGGTACAGGTGAAGTCGTTCACGGTGTTTCTCCGCAAAATCTGCCTATACCTACAAGTATATTTGTTCATGTGCATTAAAATTTGGTACACAAAGTTTGAAGCATATGACGAAATGCATCGTAACGTGTGATTTTGATCCGGTTGGAATCATTATGATTTGCATCTTATGCACTTTACAACGCATATGAACATGATGAATGTTTTCTGTGTTCCTTTTTTTTTACTGTTGTATAAACGCTTCATAAATTGAAAACTGTTGATTGTCTATCGGTTCACCATATTAGGAGTACTACTATTTTTTTTCTCAAGTAAATACTTTAGAAAAATCAATCTCAATGTATATAATAACGGGGATCCTGCTTGTACATGTATGTGTGGGCGCTGATCTCTCTCTACATTTTGGTTTATCTTTTTCTTACACTGCGAGTAATTAAACATCACTGATGCTTACACTTAAGCTCACATGTAGCCCGAGTGAGCGATCTAATGTTAAAGAGTAGGCCACGGAGGCCCGCCTGTGTTTCTTGCCTTTACAATTCAATTTTGCTCATACATGTACATTAACCCATTTCAGACTGGAAACCCCTAACCGGGTACCGTGGCAAACAGTGCAGGCCCAGATCAGAGATCAGGGCCCACACTGTTTGCAAAAAAGTTCGGCCATTTTCCTAATTTTGAAGAAAACACAACCTGATACCCCTAAATTTTGAAATGGACGCATGCTATATATAAGGTGGAAGATTCCATTTGGTACAAAAAGGGTTAATATGAGGAAATTGCGCGGCAAGCATTCCAAGGCTGCATATAAGTCTGATCTCTAACTTGGAGCAGAACTACAAAATTCTATAAGATAATCAGCGAAGTTTGTACAGACATGCAACCTGGGTATCTTGTTCTGTCTACTGTTCACCCCGAAGGTAACTGGCCCCTGTGTCCTAATGGGCAAGAGCGCTGACTCTTAACACATTCAGTACCAGACACCGCTAAAGGGGTACCTTGGCAAACAGTGCAGGCCCAGATCAGACACCGCAGAACGCGGCGTCTGATAAGAGCCTACACTGTTTGCAAAACGTTAAGCCATTTCCCGAACTAAATTTTAAGAAAAAACAACCTGACACCCCTAAGTTTCAAAATGGACTCCTGTATATATAAGGAGGAAGATTCCATTTGGTACAAAAAGGGTTAATCATCGGGTCATTAGGTCTCTCCGCTGTGGTTTGCGCCTCGCTCGGACCACATACATGTAGTTGTTAACGAGTACCCACATCCTACATTGGACGTCTAGGAACAGATTAAGGAAAATGTATACCTTGTAAACTGCAGTTCTCTCTATACATGTATGTGTGCATGTAAAATGGTGAATAGTGGTTATTTCATTACATTGGCTTTATTAACATGTTGATGCACCACCTGTTTGCTCCAACTGGAAGTATTTATTAGTTAGGGGTGGGTGACGGGTCGGGGAAGTAGACTTGGTAGCGAAAATAATGCGTGCGAATGCAAAGCTAGCATGTCCTTTTTCACGCGCCTGCATGAAGTATGGCCCGATATAGGTGTCTGGTTTTTCGTCCTTTCGTTCGCGACATAGACCTAGCCTGCGGTGGAATTCATATGTTCCTCGTTAACTGGTCACTAACTTTGCATTCAAAGCACCGCTTGCTGTACCAATTTGATAGTTTGTAATCATAAATAAATGACGGCGAATCTGAGCTTTTGGTTTCGTTTGTTTGAGGTTTTACGTCCCCGTCAACACTGTAAAGGTCATTTTGGATACGTCGCTTCCAATTGTGTGGGACTTTTATCCGACATTAAGATGAAATGACATCTCAAGCCCTGTCATCCCATGAAACCAACAGGGTTTAAAAGCATTGACGGTCCTACTCGCACCACTTTGCCTGGGCAGGCTTAGATCCTGTGAGCGGTTTACCAGTACTCGCATGCGGGTCGGTTTCAGCTCTACGTGGAAGCATCATGCAGCCCATCTATTTCATCAAGCTGAGCTTTAGGTAAATGTCACGCATCATTATGGTGTTAATAACCTGCATATACGACTCATTGTGAGAACTCGCTTATTCAATTATATTGTAAAATTTTACCACTAAAAACGGAAAATTTTCGGAAAAAATTCTGTCATTTTTTCATATTTCTGCTCAAGATTTTGGGTACACTTTAAAACGACTCGACGAGGCGGTTCTAACGAGTACCCACAATATACGTGAGCAGAAATTAGATAAATAATGTAAACCCCAGTTAAAAGTGGGGTTTAAGCGGGTAACAAATAAATAGTCGTATTTTCGTGATGTGAATAAATGTTTTCATGAGACTTTTAAAAAATAAATTACTAAAAGGAATTTTAATAACATGAAAGAATATTTGATTATGATTTAACAATGACTACAATTTGCCTTCGTTTACAAAAACAACGCCAAACAAACGAAAAAATAATAATTAGCCGAAAATTTCACGTAAGCACAGTTGTATTTTTTTTCTCCGCGAAACGCCGGTAATTTCGTTTTCAATGAAAGCAATCGGTCAAATTTTCTCCTCGAAACCAGGAGAAATTTCAGCTCAGTTTATCTTTTCTCGCTGTTTTGCGGAGAAAATAGCCGATTTCGCGTTAGACGGTTTCTCCACGAAACAAAAAAATGGGTTATTACAGGTAGCTGGTGCGTATATTACCCTAGCACATACAAAGAGACACAAAATGACAACCAGTAAACCGCAACAGAAGCACTGCCTTGGAACATTCATTTATTTTTTTACTGGGAGCTTGATTCGATTTTACGTGGCCACAATTATCACAGTTACGTCTGGCATTGTTTGCACAGACAATTTGTTCAGTTCTCGTGAAGGTCTTGTGTCATTTCCGAGAATATAAATATTAGGCAAATTCATAGATAAAACAAAAATGAACACAAAAAAAACATAACTGAAATGAAGAAAATTATGAACTGAAATATTGCTAACAGCGGTTTGGCTCCGGTGGGCCCGACCAGAGACAGACCATCCGGCACCAACCGACTAACTAAATAATTTTACCGCAATATTCAGAGTTTTTTATTTTCAATTTCAGGTCCCAGGAGTATTTGCATCAGTAACAATATCAGGGTCAATTTAGTAAAATTAATAGTGATAGACCGGTTTGTGATACATACATTTTGAAAATAAGTAGGAACTGATGTAATTACCAAAGTGTCCTACAAGGTACACTATACTAGGCAAATCAATAAAATACATCCCTTTATTTCTGAAAGCAAACAACAAAAACAAGAAAGCCCACGGTCAACGACTACTGCCTACCAACAGGATATCCTAAAGCAACTTAACGATTACCTAAAATAACAGATTAATACCAAAACAATGAATATCGCCATCTCTTATTGAAGTGGTGGTAACGATGCACAAAGTATAAACTTAATTGGGCAATGTAGATAACGTACAAACCGGTAATAAGATTTGTAAGAGGGAAACCCATAATCAGTGAACAAAACCATCTTCAGCCATCCTTAACCCTTCCTGGGTTCGAACCTCCGTGATGTGAGTGAGTTAGTGTTTGAGTTTTAAGTCCCACCAACAGCTAAGGTCATACGGACACGGGACCTCGGTTTAAAGACTCATACGAAAGTGTGGAGGAGTCCGGGATCGATCCTGCGACCCCCGGTTTACAAGGCGAGTAGCGTAACCACTATACCACGGAGGCTTCTGACCCCCGTAATGTAACTGCTGGCTATCTGCTGCTCTGACGTCGGATTGTTGTTGAGTCCTCAACCCTGATTCATGATAGTATCAATCTATGCATGAACATTTTACTATTTGTTTGTTTGATTTTATGTTTAACGTCCCCGTCAACACTATATAGGTCATTTTGGAGACGTTGCTTCCAATTTTGGGACCTTTTACCCGACACTGAGATGAAATAACATCTCAAGCCCTGTCGCCCTATGAAACTAATCGGGTTTATAAGCATGGGCGCTCAGACTCGTACCGCTTTGCCTTTTCCTTGAATCGACTGCCTATTCGAAATTCGCAAAATTGCAGTATGTTTCCTCTGGCTTTCTTTGCCGGATCATTACAGGGTCACTGATGAGGCTTTATTAGCCGAAACTACGTAGTATGACCCATCTTCTTTCTTATGAATGTTTTCATTGCTGTTAAAGGAACTCATTTTTGATTTTTATTTGCCTTCACTGCAGCTGGTGTTGTGCCGTGTGGCGGCCGTAAAACGTCTCCCCGTACATCAACCATAGTGCAGTTTATATTTTACTTTTGGTCCTTTGAGATCAGCGTGAATATTCTGAGAAATCAGAAATAAATTATTGGTTTAGACTCCTATTCTAGACAGATGTTTTAATTATTTTGACCCCATTTAGATTTATATCAGTCCTTGAATCGACTGCCTATTCGATATTCGCAAAATTGCAGTATGTTTCCTCTGGCTTTCTTTGCCTGATCATTACAGGGTCACTGATGAGGCTTTATTAGCCGAAACTACGTAGTATGACCTATTTTCTTTCTTATGAATGTTTTCATTGCTCTTAAAGGAACTCATTTTTTATTTTTATTAGATCCTCATAGCGGTTTACCAGTACTCATGTGCGGTCGCATTCGAGGAAGCGTCAAGCAGACCATTTATTTCTTCAAGCCCCGATAGGCGGGGACCGAAACATTTTACTATGCATTTTTATTTTGACTCACTGTTGAGCTTGAAAGTATCCATGCTGATCAATTTGTTAATTTAATTATGTTCGATACTGCATTGGGACTGAGGGCGAGGGTTAAAACTTCATAAACTCAGCAGTTAAAGCAACCCCGCCCCCCCCCCCCCTAACTCCGCCCCGTAGTTTTACTACTGACCATCCAAAGGTGGTCGTTCTTTCGCAGTGTCTTAATTGTTAACTGGCTTTTTACCGTTAGTTCATAATTCGTCGGTTTTTATTTGTGCATCCATGTCACTTACTTTCTTAAGGAGATAGAGATAGCTGTGTTCTTTGATTTTGGCCTTTCCTGTGTAACCTTTTCTTACTAATTTGTACTTTTAGCCAGACTGGGTCATTTACAGAGAATCTTGTAAAAAAGCGAAATATTGATACTGCTGGTACAAACATGCCCTGTATCACATAAAGAATTACACCTTCGTAATGAATATCCAGAAATAAATGTTTGCATCGATTTCTTACTGTCACCCTGACACACAAATTTTGGTACACGTTAGTTGTTAACCGACGTATTCGACAACGATTGTCCAAAAATATCAATGTTATATATTCTAACACAGCGCGCCTATAAAGTCAATGGAAAATTACTGTGTTTTATTCTGCAACAAATCACGGCAAGGAAGAGCGTGACGAGTGACGTCATTAAAAACTGCCAATTTATGACGTCACTAGTCAATTGCTTTGACGTTAGATGGTGTAACGTCATTTTCTCGCATCGAAAACGTTAGGAAAGGATATAAATGCATGTGTTTCAGTCGATAATTTCAGCGGGATTTCTTCTAACAATGGCGAAAAGTTGTGAGAGTTTGAAGGAAACAACAAGATTATTGCCGATTTTCAGCGTGTTAGAATCGAAATAGATCAGCTCTAGTCTGTGATTTGTTGAGCGATAAATCACAGTTTGTCGGTCAGTTGTAAGTAGACAAATCACACACGCTACGCGCTCGTGATTGGTCTACTTTACAACTGACCTCCAAACTGTGATTTATTACTCAACAAATCACAGTTAGAGCTGATTTATTTCTTAAATAAAAATGCCAATGTTTTAGGTGTGTAATTTATGTTTTACACGAAAAATTGTGCGAACAACAAACATCATTCATTTTTACTAACGTTACCTTCCGGATTGTAACATTTATATACGAGTGTCATTGTCATTTTATTTATGGCCGGCCTCCGTAGCTCAGTCGGATGCGCGTCTGACTGGTAATCAGGAGGACGTGGGTTCGATACCTGCCGGGGTCGGAAACATTCTTTCGTGGAGATTGACCATGAAATCTTTTCTAAGGTCATTCTCCCCCGTCCGCTGTGTCAAGAAGGGCAGTTGTCTGTTTCTGGCAAAATAATGTGCACTGTACTGGTAAACCGCTTACGTATAAGCCTGCCCAGGAAAAGTGTGGATAGGTAAACGGACGGCTCAAAAATGGCCTAAACAGTGTTGGCTGGGCCGTTAAACTCCAAAGCAAACAAACAAACATTTTATTTTTGAAACCGCTCAGTTCTAGCAGTGAATTGTTGAGAAAAAAACATATTCTAGTTGTAGCCACGCGCTCGTGATTCGGTTTTCTTTACAGCTGACCTCAAGACTGCTTTTATAACCCAACACATCGCACACTAGGGCTGATCTTTTTCGATTCTGACACACTAAAATCGACTATAGTTTTGCTGTTTCCTTCATATTCTACGAACTTTTGTTCCATTGTGTTAGATAGATTTGTTAGCACAAATGGTATGACATAGCATAAACACTAAACAATCAAGGACTTAAACATCCCTAAAGGCCTCACAATAAAATGTAATACTATTGCGCACAAACTTGGATATTATGAGACTTTCATAGATATTGCGAAAATAAAGAAATACTTATCAAAGGAGCTCGTGTGAAATGTTGAAACACTGGAAAGAACATCACGAAAACATGCCTATATAATTTTCACCCCCTTCAACCCCACTTTTATAAAGTAAAACTGGGGTTTCCGGGGGTATACCTTATTTTTCGTATTTCTGCTCCAAAATATAGATTGTGGGTACTCGTTAGAACCGCCTCGATGAGGCGGTTCTAACGAGTACCCACAATCTATATTTTGAGAAGAAATAAGAAAAAATCCAAAATTTTTCATCATAAAATTTTTATTTTTTCGGCGATAAAGGTGGCAATGTATTTGTATAGGCGTGTTTGCGTAATGATTGAGTCAGGATTTAGACGTAATGTTTTAGTGCTGACCGTCGTAATACTTCTGGTTTACATTATGTACCTTTCGTTTGGTCGATGGATATGGTATTTTGTACAGGAAGCCTTTGTAACTTGTTATTTTGCCAGCATGCACTAAACAGTGAATCAACGTTATACCAATGTCAAAGCGATGTGTCATCACGTGAACAAGTCCGGGAAATAAAGACCCCACTAAACCCCACTTTATATAAAGAAAACTGGGGTTTACGGGGGAAAACATTAATTTCCTTATTTCTGCTCCAAGACATAGGTTGTGGGTACTCGTTAGAACCGCCTCAATGAGGCGGTTCTATCGAGCATCCAAAACCTATGTTTGGAGTATAAATAAGAAAAATGTCAAAAATCTTCATCAGAAAAAATTGCCTTTTTTAAGGTTTGAAAAATGTACTTTATCACACGGATGTGTTATCCTAATGAAACGTGGATTCAATGTTGAGTAAACTGTGGGGTTTACTTGGTTGTTTGCGCATTGTTTCAACCGTTTAAGAGGAGGAATGAACTCGTGACTTTGCAGTCCTTGTTCTGTAGCCTGCTGTTTTGATATGTATTTTATTTCTCTTCCTCTTGATGCGATTGTTTGACTTGGCTTTTGTTTTTGATCCATGTCTTTTGGTTTATTGCCATCGCTTACGCCATTCTCACTATACTTAAGTCAATATCAGCGATAGGATGTTTTTTTTTCTTTAATAGCAAAATAATATATGACACTATTAAAGGTGGTTCCATCATGCTAACAAGTCCATGTACTAAACACCCCTCTACACCCCACTTTATAAAGAGAACACTTGGGTTTACAGGGTAAACATTAATTTTTCTATTCATGCTCCTAGACATTGGTTACGGGTACTCGTTAGAATCGCCCCGATGAGGCGGTTCTAACGAGCACCCATAACATATGGCTTGACTATAAATAACAAAAATATCACAAATTTTCATAGAAAAATACATGTCCTGGTGTTATGATAGACGCCATTTTAGTATACGGATGTGTTACCGCAATGTTATTGTTATCAGTGTTGCAAGCATTATCATTTAAGAGGCCAGTAATGAGTCAATAGGTCGAAAGTAGCCATTCAGTCAAAGAATACCCGAATCTTGGATTTATATCGCGCTCGTCTGTCCGTTACTTTCAAAAGTATAATAATGAATGTCTTTGCTGTAAGAGCTCCACTCGGCAAAATCAATATCTGTTGCGCGCCTGTTTTATAAATGCACATTGATTCTTAAAGAAATATTTCACACTCCAAATGTCGTGCATTGCAATGAAATATTGTTTTGTTCTTGAAATTTGATTCCTCTTCATTAATTATTCTACAATACATCATCCTTTTATGTTCTCCTGAATAAGACAAATTACTACACGAACGGATCTGACCCTATTCCTGGATAAACTAGTTTGGAACTAACTAGCGTTTGCAAATGAAAAAAATCACTTCGCCAAAAAGAGGTATTGAAATGTACACGGCTGCTAAGAGAAGACAAAATTAGAATGCATCTACAGTCAGTCAGATTGCAGCCTTTCCAGACTATACGGAGAAGCCTTGCTTCAACAGGCATATTTATAACGAATATTTTAATACACTTGCGCTTGTAACGCGACGTTTGGTTGGTTGACTTGAAAATTTGCGAATACTGTCGGAAACCCGACGTTATCATGTAATGTCACTTTCCATTTGGTAGCATTTGGTTTTACGCAGCTCACAGTGCTTGCCACTTTGAGCAACATAGTACAAACAACTGAATATTATGTGCATTCAAATAGGGATAACTGCATTGAAAATTGGCATATAGTTGTCACGAATTACTTCGTAATTCCTTAATGATTAACTGTATTTTAATTAGGTATTATGTCATTCTTGATCATGCATACATTTAAACATTAGGGTTTCAATTGTGACGTCATCTGACCTCGCATTACTCCGTTGTTGACGTTGGCAACCAAAGTTAGGATGGAAAGGTACAGGAAGAACTAGACATGAAAGACAGCAAATGTGATATGAGAACAGTTGTCGGAACTGAGGAACATTGACAAAAAACTGACTACGGACATACGTGGACAATATGCATAAACGATGAAAACAGCTAAGATTAATATTTGCAGTGTCTTTTATGTGTAAAGTTTTTGATAACTTTTCTGTGGCGTGTTTCGTAGTAATTCATCACGTGAACAAGTCCGTGAAATGAAGACACCCCTATACCCCACTTTTTAAAGAGAAAACTGTGTATATATTATTTTTCTTATTTTTGCTCCAAGGCAAATAAAACAAAATATAAACTGACTATGTACGTTTCATTTCTCCTGAGGCAGGTTACACGATGGACCCTAAGTCTCTTCGTCGGAACGTACTAGACAAAATAAGAACTCTTATGTCTGATACTTAAACTCTTCCACGAAATAGAAGTAGAGGCAATGATCAGAAATCGATACAATCAACCCATGAAGACATCTAAGACATAGCTTAGGTTACAGACTTTAAGTGACAATTACGCCGACGATGGCATGCAATATAGAATAGAAGTGACGGCAGTGATCAGAAATCGATATAATTAACCAACACCTCCCGTCAAAGACACCAAATTGAAAATAAAAGAAACACTAAATAACTGGACCCTAACAGAAGCAGCAATTATAGCGGAAAGCCAAAACTACGGTTACTTTCCCACAAAATGGCCAAATGGCTATCCAAAACAAAACGATATAAGCGATACACACACTTAAAGACAAACCATAACCAACATAAACCGCGACAGAAGAACCGCCTTGCAACGGTCAGTGAAAAACAAATCACTGGTTGGGGGGGGGGGGGGGGTAGGGGGGCCGTAGATCGATTAAACGCGCCTGCAATCCTCGCCCTAGCTTCCGTCGCGATTTAGACAAATATTTTGTTCAGCCCGCATGAAGGCTTCCTAACTCATCAGTGCATCTCCGAGAACACAAAAATCAAACAACCACAGGGTTGAATTTAGCAATGTGTGGCGCGCCATGTAAACAAAATAAGAGTGAATGCAATTTTCATGTGCATCTCCGAGAACACAAAAATCAAACAACCTCAGGGTTGAATTCAGCGCCACGTTAACAAAATAAGAGTGAAGCAATTTTCATGTATCGAACGTCTACTTTAAACCAAAGGGAAAGAAGTACAAACATTAAGCAGCGATGCCATAATCAAAACATAACATATAAAAAGCCGAAAGGACAGTTTCTCACCCCCACTCAACTCCCAATTACCAAACGCTTATTCAAAATAAAGGATATTACCAGAACAGCTATTGCCTTTAGTTATGCCGTGCAACATCTCCATGAAATCAAATAAACAAACCATATCAGAACTCGACAAGATGAAATAACTGAAATTCTGAAGCAAAAGACACCGACATTTGAACTCAGGTAGGCCCGTCACAGACAGAGCCTCTGACACCAATCGACTTGCTTAGAATATAGAAGTACAGACACCGTAGGCTGATCAGGAATCGTTACAATTAACCGACAGCTCCCACCAGAAACACCAAAAGGAAAGAAGAAGTGAACATGAAATAACTAAACCCTAATGGAAACATAATAACAACAAGAGGCCCATGGGCCACTATGCTCATCAGAGCTCAGGTGGGCACTGCCCATTGACAGCCATGTACATGTATTTTAACATGACATCATTTTAATCTACCAATTATAAATAAGTTCTGAATAGTTAGATCCTTTGGAAGCAAAGAATACACCAAATAAACAAAAATAGCAGACTCGGTTTTATTGAGTCTGTTCATGACCAGTACTGAAAAGTGCTACACCGGCCAAGCCCTCTAGCACCGGCTTAGGCAGAACTCTATTTTCAAAATGATTCTAAATGAACTCAATGATCCAAAAGGACCAGAAAATATAATCTGCACTATGATGGATAAAGTCTCCCAAATGAATCCCTATATCCAAATGAGCATCCATCTGGACTCAGTATCTAAAACATTAGGCATTTTATTAAGTAGAGGGTGTAGCGCATGGACAAAATGGAGCCCTGGCTGGTATCACTAAATGCGTCTTATCATAAGGAATAAGGATAAATATGGTGTAGCAGTGGGGATCTGTATACCAGAGTTATAAGGCCTCTTAAGCGGTGGAGGGGTTGGGGCATGTCCTGTTGATCCCAGGAAAGCCCAAGATTGTTGTCCCTAGACATTTAGATCCCCACCCCAAAACCATATATATTCTTGTTCCTTATGATAAGGAACCGGGGTGGGGCATGACCCCGGCACGTACCGGAGGACCCAAAGGTTGGTGTCACTGAATGCATCTTATCATAAGGAACAAGACTATATATGGTTTTGGGGTGGGGATCTGGTTTCTGAGATATATATATGGTGTATGGGTGGGAATCTGAATGGTTTCTGATATATGAGGCCCTTCTATCACGTGGAGAGGAGAGGAATGGCCCCTGCGACCCCCAAGTGGGTGTGCTACTGATAAGGAACAAGAACATATATGATTATGGGGTGGGGATTTGAATGGTTTCTGAAATATATGGCCTTTTAAAGTGGAGGGGCGGGGTGCATTGCTGTAGCACAAAGTGACCCCCAGGTTGGTGTGACTGAACGAGTCTTATCATAAGGAACAAGAATATTATAGTTTATGGGTGGGGATCTGAATGATTTCTGAGATATATGGCTTTTAATAAAGTAAAGCAGTGGGGCATGACCCAGGCAGTCCGGATGACTCCCAAGCTAGTGTTATTTGAATGTGTCTTATCACAAAGAAGATAATTATATATGGTTTAGGGGTGGGGCTCTGAACAGTTTCTGAGATATATAGCCTTTTGTGAAGTGGTGGGGTGGGGCAAGGCCCTGGCTTGACCCGAAAGACCTCAAGATTAACGTCAATGAATGTGTCTTATCATAAGGAACAACAATATATATGCTTAGGGATGGGGATCTGTAAGGTTTCCAAGATATTGGGTCTTTGATGAAATGAAGGGGTGGGGCACGATTCCGGCGCATCCTGGGGGACCCCCAGGTTAGTGTCAGTGAATGCGTCATATCATAAGAAAGAAGAATATATAAGGTTTTGGGATGGGGATCTGAATGGTTTCTGAGATAGATGGCCTTTTGTGAAGTGGAGGGGTGGGGCAAGGCCCCAGCGCACCCAGGAAGACCCCCAAATTGGTGTCAATGAATGAGTCTCTTCATAAGGAACAAGAATATATAGGGTTTAGGGGTGGGGATCTGTTAGGTTTCCAAGATATTGGGTCTTTTATGAAATGGAGGGGGTGGGGCATGACCCCGGCACAAGCCCGGGGACCCCCAGGTTGGTGTCACTGAATGCGTCTTATCATAAGGAACAAGAATATATATGGTTTTGGGGTGGGGATCTAAATGGTTTCTGAGATATATGGCCTTTTGTGAAGAAGAAGGAGTGGGTCAAGGCCCAGACACACCCTGGGAGACCCCCAAGTTGGTGTCAGTGAATGTATATTTTCATAAGGAACAAGAATATATATGGTTTAGCGGTGGGGATGTGTAAGGTTTCCAAGATATTGGGCCTTTTATGGAATGGAGGGGGTGGGGCATGACCCCGGCACGTACCGGAGGACCCCCAGGTTGGTGTCACTGAATGCATCTTATCATAAGGAACAAGACTATATATGGTTTTGGGGTGGGGATCTGGATGGTTTCCGAGTTATATGGCCTTTTATGAAGTGGAGGGGGTGGGGCATGGCCCCGGCTTAACCTTGGGGACCCCCATGTTGGCATTGAAGCATATGGCTGAGAGACATTTACTCAACGAACATTTCTATAAAAGTTTTGTCAAAATATCTGCAATAACTTTGCAGCAAATGCCATTTTTCAATTTTCCCCATTATAAGTCTATGGAAAATCTAAGTTGCCATAGCAACCAAACTAAAGAGCCGAATTTCATTAAAAACACAAAACCTGTGAAGGCAAATATGGTGAATATTTTCATAAACTCTCAGCCTCATAGAGCATACGGTTTCTGAGGTGATGATTTTTTAAGTATTTTTTTTTTCTATTTTTTTTTTCAATTTGGTTTCCATGGTAACCAATACAAATGAGCAGTAGGCCTAAAATCATATGGCAGATAGTAGATTACCTAAGGAATATTTCTATGAAAGTTTTGTCAAAATATCTGCAGCTGCTCGGCAGTAAATGCCATTTTTCAATTTTCCCCATTATAAGTCTATGGAAACTCTAAGTTGGCATAGCAACCAAACTAATTAGCCGAATTTCATAAAAAAACACAAACTTTCAATCCCCTAACCCAAGGATGCTACAGATGAAATTTGGGCCCAATCGGCCTAGCGGCTTCAGAGGAGATGTCGTTTAAAAGTGTTGACGTCACCAGACGCAGACGACGCAGACGACGACGACGCAGACGACGCAGACGACGGACAACTGCCTATCCTATAAGCTCCTCCGGAGCCTTCGGCTCTGGTGAGCTAAAAAGCCAAAAGGACAGTTACTTTCCCACAAAATGGCCAATTGGTTATCCAAAACAAAACAATATAAGCGACACGCACACTCAAAGACAAACCATAACAAAAATAAACCGCGACAGAAGAACCGCCTTGGAAGGTTAGCGAAACTATTTCCGCTGTTCGGCTTAAATCAATTTTACAGCCCTTACTTCCGTCGCGATTTAAACAAATAATTTGTTCAGTCCGCGCGAAGTCCTCCTAACTCATCAATCGCTGCCTATTTAGAATGTTTTTTTTTTTTTTTTTCATGCACATGGATAATCCTGCACACTTTATGTGCAACCAGGAATTGTACGAGTCACACTGTATCCATCGTTGCCTCCTCTTAAATGACAGTTTACCCAGATTTCACTGTCACTATCAGTGTCAGAATTGTCTGCTGTATATTAATTTATTTTCATTGTCATCTACCATTAAAGGACCGGGTTGGGGTAATCACAAACGGTATGATTTTGATTTCAAAATTGATAATTTGCCGTTTCTAGACGGTGATGTTCGAAGACGTCCTTCTTATGGAGTGTACATTTCTAAACATATTCGTTTCGCCAGACTTCTACTAATATGAACGGTGTCAACAGCCGTTACTTGTTCTTGACAGATACACTCTTAAAACAAGGCTATCGGTATCATAAACGTCACCAAGCATTTTCGAATATTTTCCATAGACATTATGAATTGATAGAAAAAATAATGTCAGCTTGAAGACACTTCTGTATTTTATGGAGATTTGCTCTTAATTTACAAAAAAAAAAAAAAAAAAAAATAGGGGCAATTCTAATTTTTCGGAGAAATTAAAAACGACTATAATTCATTATAAAAAAGGTCGGGTACAGTTTGGAAATCATGCGACAGATCGCACGCATGATTGTTGACCGAATAACGGTAGATAACAATGCTGGACTCTTTGATTGCTCGGCGGCTGGTAAGGCTTCAGACTCAATGGCGGCCTCGGCATTAATCTTCGCTAAAAGACGGCTGCGGCCTGATGCTATGTCTGTCGCTGGGCCCATCGTGATTTCACTAATGGTTTTCGTTAGCACTGGTCAAAAGTGTAAGGGGGAGCGGCTAGCAGCCCTCATCTTTGCTTTATCTCAGTGTTTGAATTTGCTTTATGTCTCAATGATTGAGGTAGGAAATCATTATGCAAACCTTATATTGATTAGGCATCATTAGAAAACACTAAACAACGACTCACAACTAATTCGCAGACAAAAATCAAACAACCACAGGGTTGAATTCACCAACCCCGTACATGCATTTAATGCTCTTATTTTTCCAATCCCCAGGGATTGCTTTTACAATTGCTTTTAGGTATCCGATGCTCTGTCTCTGGTCCATGATTTCAGTGAGATGTTGCACGGCATAACTAAAGGCAATAGCTGCTCTGGTAATATCCTTTATTTCTTATGTTTATTGTTGGGAACAACACCCCAATCTAGGGCGAAGATTCGGCCGGTAAAAGATCTTTAAACTCCCCAGTGACATATGCTGCTGACCGTTCTAAGGCGATAATTTTGGCGTTGGTCTCTGGCTGTTATTTTTGTTGTATGTCTGCAAATTTGTTGAGGGTCGTTGTGTAGTGTTTTCTAATGGTCTGATTGGCCCGTGTGAGGAACAAGGGGATGCTGGTTCAATTTCATGCAGACTCGTATTTTTTCTTGTTTTGTGTACGTTTCCTCTTCCTTTTGGTGTCGAGAGTGGGCTGCGTCTTGTGACGGTGGCGTTCCCTGGGTCTATGTTTTAAATATTTGGGTTCTGCCTATAGAGTATCGACTGATTTACGATTTGCTGTTCTCGCATTAGGAAAATACGCCTATACAAATACATTGTAAACTTTACTGCTGTAAAACAAAAATTTTAAGATGACAAATTGTTATATGTTTCTGATTTTTGCTCAAAATATAGATTGTGTGTTCACGTTAGAACCGCCTCATCGAGGCGGTTCCAACGAGTACCCACAATCTATATTTTTGAGCAGAAAAAGGAAAAATAAGGTGTACCCCTTTAAACCCGAGCTTTACTATATAAAAGTGGGGTTCAATGGGGTCAAAATTATATAGGCGTGATTACTCAGCCTTGATATGTGCGTTAAAAAAAGTCGGAGGTCTGACCCGCCCGCAGTTAAAGAGGGAGGCTAAGTCATCAGCCACGCATGCAGTGTTGTGTACCTGATGCGCTGTCTCTGGTCTGGCCCATCGGAGTCTGACTATTGTTTTTCTTTTGCTCCAGCATTTCTGTTGCTTCTTGCTGTCGAGTCATCACCGTTGTTTCATCTCTATTGTTGTTTGGTTTTTGTTTTCACGGAGATGTTGCACTGATGAGGTAAAAGGCCTTCATACGGACTGAACAACTTATTTGTCTTAATCGCGACGGAAGTAAGGGCGAGGATTGTGGTCACGTGAAATCGATTTCAGTCCCCAGTGGAATTCGTTTCCGCTGACCGTTCGAAGGCGGTTCTTCTGTCGCAGTTTATTTTTGATATGGTTTGCCTTTGGGTGTTTGTGTCGCTTATATTATTTAATTTTGGATAGGCTTTTGGTCATTTTGTTTGAAAGTAACTGTTCTATTGGCTTTCTGCTGTTGGTGTTTCCGTTGGGGTCTGTTGCTTCATGTTTGTATTTCTTTCCCTTTGGTGTCTCTGATGGGAGCTGTGTGTTTTTGTATCGATTCCTGATCATTGCCTCTACTTCTACTTTGCATATCAGAGCTGTTTTCTTTGTGCCGTATGGTGGTTGTAAAAGTCCCCCCGTTATTGCATTTGATGCTCTTATTTTTCCAATCCTCAGGGATTGCTTTACAATTGCTTTTAGGTACCTGATGCTCTGTCTCTGGCCGGGCCCATCGGAGTCTAACTGTTGCTTTTCTTTTGCTCCAGCATTTCTGTTGTTTCTTGCTGTCGAGTCCTCACCGTTGTTTCATCTCGGTGGTTGGTTGATTTTTGTGTTCCAGGAGATGTTGCACTGATGAGTTAGGCGGCCTTCATGCGGACTGAACAAAGTATTTGTCTAAATCGCGACGGATGTAAGAGCGAGGATTGTGGTCACGTAAAATCGATTTAAGTCCCCCAGTGGAATTCCTTTCCGCTGACCGTTCCAAGGCGATTATTCTGTCGCGGTTAATTAGCTCACCGTCACGTAGTGACGAGGTGAGCTTTTGGGATCACTTTTTGTCCGTCGTCCGTCGTGCGAGCGTCCGTCCGTCCGTGCGTGCGTGCGTCCGTGCGTCCGTAAACAATTTCTTAAAACGACATCTTCTCCTAAACCACTGATCAGATTTCGACCAAACTTCACAGGAATGATCCTTAGGTGGTCCCCTTTCAAAGTTGTTCTAATGGTTCCGGTCCGTTGTACATCTAGGTCACAGGAGCTAAAAATAGATTTTTTTCACCAAAAACTTAAAAGATCTTCTTCTCTGAAACCACAAGGCCCAGGTCTTTGATATTTGGTATGAAGCTTCGTCTAGTGGATCCCTACCAAGATTGTTCAAATTATAGTGCTGGGACAAAAATGCCCCCGCCACGGGGCCCTCTGGTTTTACATTGGCTTATATAGGGAAAATCTTTAAAAATCTTCTGCTCTGAAACCACAAGGCCCAGGTCTTTGATATTTGGTATTAAGCTTCATCTAGTGGACCCCTACCAAGATTGTTCAAATTATAGTGCTGGGGCCAAAAATGCCCCCGCCCCGGGGCTCTTTGGTTTTACATAGGCTTATATAGGGAAAATCTTTAAAACTCTTCTTCTCTGAAACCACAAGGCCCAGGACTTTGATATTTCCTATGAAGCTTCATCTAGTGGACCCCTACCAAGATTGTTCTAATTTTAGTGCTGGGACAAAAAATGCTCCCGCCACGGGGCCCTTTGATTTTACATTGGCTTATATAGGGAAAATCTTTAAAAATCTTCTTCTCTGAAACCACAAGGCCCAGGTCTTTGATATTTGGTATGAAGCTTCATCTAGTGGACCCCTACCAAGATTGTTCAAATTATAGTGCTGGGGCCAAAAATGCCTACGCCCCGGAGCCCTTTTGTTTTACACAGGCTTATATAGGGAAAATGTTAAAAAAATCTTCTTCTCTGAAACCACAAGGCCCAGGACTTTGATATTTGGTATGAAGCTTTATCTAGTGGACCCCTTCCAAGATTGTTCAAATTATACTGTTGGGACAAAAAATGCCCCCGCCACGGGGCCCTTTGGTTTTACATAGGTTTATATAGGGAAAATCTTTAAAAATCTTCTTCTCTGAAACCACAAGGCCCAGGTCTTTGATATTTCGTATGAAGCTTCATCTAGTGGACCCCTACCAAGATTGTTCAAATCATAGTGCTGGGGCCAAAAATGCCCCCGCCCCGGGGCCCTTTGGTTTTACATAGGCTTATATAGGGAAAATCTTTAAAAATTTTCTTCTCTGAAACCACAAGGCCCAGGACTTTGATATTTGGTATGAAGCTTCATCTAGTGGAACCCTACCAAGATTGTTCAAATTTTAGTGCTGGGACAAAAAATGCCCCCGCCACGGGGCCCTTTGGTTTTACATAGGCTTATATTGGGAAAATCTTTAAAACTCTTCTTCTCTGAAACCACAAGGCCCAGGTCTTTGATATTTGGTATGAAGCTTCATCTAGTGGACCCCTACCAAGATTTTTCAAACTATAGTGCTGGGGCCAAAAATTCCCCCGTCCCGGGGCCCTTTGGTTTTACATAGGCTTATATAGGGAAAATCTTTAAAAATCTTCTTCTCTGAAACCGCTAGGCCCAGGTCTTATATTTGATGTGTAGCTTCATCTAGTGGACCTTTGCCAAGATTGTTCAAATTAAAGCCTTTGTTGATGTTTAGTATGAAGCTTCACCTTTAAGACCTCCCTCAACATTATGCACATTAAAGCCCTGGGGCCAATAATGGCACTCTCTGGGGCCCACTTGTTACACTATGGATCAGGTGAGCGATCAAGGGCCATCATGGCCCTCTTGTGTTTTATATTAGGATCACTTTTTGTCCGTCATCCGTGCGTAAACAATTTCTTCAAACGACATCTTCTCCTAAACCACTGATCAGATTTTGACCAAACTTCACAGAAATGATCCTTAGGTGAACCCCTTTCATAGTTGTTCAAATGGTTCCGGTCCGTTGCACATATAGGTCACAGGAGCCAAAAATAGGCTTTTTCCCCGAAAACTTAAAAAATCTTCATCTCTGAAACCGCAAGGCCCAGGTCTTTGATATTTGGTATGAAGCTTCATCTAGTTGACCCCTACCAAGATTGTTCAAATTAGAGTGCTGGGGCCAAAAATGTCCCTGGCCCGGGGCCCTTTGGTTTTAAATGGGCTTATATCCAGAAAATCTTTAAAAATCTTCTTCTCTGAAACCGCAAGGCCCAGGTCTTTGATATTTGGTATGAAGCTTCATCTAGTGGACCCCTACCAAGATTGTTCAAATTATAGTGCTGGGGCCAAAAATGCCCCCGCCCCGGGGCCCTTTGGTTTTACATGGGCTTATATAGGGAAAATTTTTAAAAATCTTCTTCTCTGAAGCCACAAGGCCCAGGACTTTGATATTTGGTATGAAGCTTCATCTAGTGGATCCCTACCAAGATTGTTCAAATTATACTGCTGGGACAAAAAATGCCCCTGCCACGGGGCCCTTTTGTTTTACATTGGCTTATATAGGGAAAATCTTTAAAAATCTTCTTCTCTGAAACCGCAAGGCCCAGGTCTTCGATATTTGGTAAGAAGCTTCATCCAGTGGATCCCTACCAAGATTGTTAGAATTATAGTGCTGGGGCCAAAAATGCCTCCACCCCAGGGCTCTTAGGTTTCATTTGGGCTTATAAAGGGAAAATCTTTAAAAGTCTTCTTCTCTGAAACCGCAATGCCCAGGTCTTTGCTATTTGGAATGAAGCTTCATCTAGTGGACCCCTACCAAGGTTGTTCGAATTATAGTGCTGGGGCCAAAATGCCCCCGCCCTGGGACCCTTTGGGTTTACATAGGCTTATATATGGAAAATCTTGAAAAATCTTCTTCTCTGAAACCGCAAGGCCCAGGTCTTTGATATTTGGTAAGAAGCTTCATCCTGTGGACCCCTACTAAGATTGTTTAAATTATAGCCCTGGGGCCAAAAATGCCCCAGCTCCGGGGCCCTTTGGTGTTACATAGACTTCTATTGGGAAAATCTTGAAAAATCTCTTCTCTGAAACCACAAGGCCTAGGTCTTTGATATTTGGTATGAAGCTTCATCTAGTGGACCTCTACAAAGATTGTTCAAATTATAGCCCTTAGACCAAAAATGGCCCTGCCTCGGGGGCCCTTTGGTTTTACATAGACTTATATAGGGAAAATCTTTAAAAATTTTCCTCTGTGAAACCACTAGGCCTAGGTATTTATATTTGTAGTGAAATTTCATCTAGTGGACCTCTATCAAGATTGTTCAAATTTTAGCCCCGGGGCCAAAAATGCCCCCACCCGAGACCCTTTGGTTTTACATAGACTTACATAGGGAAATATTTAAAAATCTTCTTCTCTGAAACTGCAAGGCCCATGTCTTTGATATTTTGGTATGGAGCTTCATATAGTGGACCTCTACCAATACTGTTCAAATTATAGCCCTCGGGCCACAAATGCGCCCGCCCCGGGGCCCTTTGGTTTTACATACACTTATATAGAGATAATCTTTGAAAAATCATCTTCTCTGAAACAGCAAGGCACAGGTCTTGGATATTTGGTGTGAAGCTTCATCTAGTGGACCTGAATCAAGATTGTTTAAATTATAGAGGTCACAAATACCCCCGCCCCGGGCCATTTGGTTTTACATAGGCTTATGTAGGGAAAATCTTTAAAAAAGAACTTCTTCTCTGAACCCGCAAGGCCCAGGTCTTTGATATTTGGTGTGTAGCTTCATCTATTTGACCTTTGCCAAGATTGTTCAAATTATAGCCTTTGTTGATATTTGGTATGAACCTTCACCTTTTCAGACCTCCCTCAACATTATGGACATTATAGCGCTGGTGTCAATAATGGCCATCCCCGGGGCCCACTTATTACTCTATGGATCAGGTGAGCGATCCAGGGCCATCATGGCCCTCTTGTTTTTGTTATGGTTAGTCTTTGGGTGTTTGTGTCGCGTATACTATTTTGTGTTGGATATCCTTTTCGCCATTTTGTGAGAAAATAACTGTCCTATTGGCTTTCCGCTGTTCGTGTTTCCGTTGGGGTATGTTGCTTCATGTTTGTGGTTCTTTCCTTTTGGTGTCTCTGATGGGTGTGTTAATTGTATCGTTTCCTAATCATTGCCTCTACTTCTATTTTGCCATACACACATGTTGTACCCACTCCATGTGATAAAAATAACCTGCAAAAACCACATCAAATGGGAAAACAAGTAGGGTTAACATTACGAGAAGACATACGTGCGACATTGTGCATTTTATCACATCTCGAAACTGGCAACTTTTCTGATGCAATTCAGTGATTTTTCCTAATTTAATCTGCGAAACCGCCATATACAATTGCAGCCACTCAGCTAAATGTAAAATATTTCAAGCATGGCATTTATTCCCATGCATTTATTCTGCCATACACGTCTTATAATAAAATAAACGAAAAGAAATAAAGTCTAATTACTAACGAGTGTCCTGATCGAGCCTTTATATTTCATTAAAACAAACATAAATGGCATTACTGTTCAAATTCGTCTACACTTAAATAAAACCACTAAGTAATGCTGTCCAATTACTTCATTCGTTTTCGTTACATTTGCAACAAAATTACCCACTAAGTTAATATCGGAAGAGGTTCCAAGCTCAAATAGGAGAAAAAATGGCACTTTGTCAGAAGAAATGAACCAGAGTTGGCATCTAAATTAAAAGACGTACTTATTCAAACTCAGAAGCCACTGATTGAAAAGGAAGATCAATCCTGCCAAAAGTACTTGGATAGATGAGAATTAAATTACATAGCATCGCTCAAAACTCGTAAGACAGGTTTCCGCGCAGTTTGCGTTAATTTGCATTCACATGTAAAAACGTATACGAACAATTTCAAAACAACGTGCATCGGGTGAAATATTGTAGGCGTTTGAAAATAAAACATCCATCAGTTACAACGAGCGGAAACATCGGTGTGAAAAGCCATTGGGAAAATTGAGCCCACAGGGATACGGCAACGCAGGAAATCTAATACCTGGGGATCATGCTGACTGAATAAATGACTTTTCAAAGCCACGACAGAACCAAGGTTGATGATTGTAGTCTTGTTAAATCGATTTAAGCCACCAACCTACCCCAAGAGTGAAATACGTTGTACTGAACGTTCCAAGAGGGTTCTTCTGTCGTGGTTTCTCATAATTGTTATAGTTTGGCTTTGCATGTTTGTTTTTACTTATATTGAGGATCTTACATGAGTGTTCATGTATTATTGGATTTATTAAACGAGTTGAGGAAAAGGGATAAAATGCAAGGCTGTGCCGAGCATTTTATGCCTTTTCCTCAACGAGTTTAATACATTCAATAATACATGGGCACGAATGCAAGATTCTATTTACCATATGACATTTAAAATGCATTTCATTCACGATTGTTAACAAAAATGTCAATAGTCCGCCATTAGTAAAATAGACGTCGATAAGAACGTCGTACATGTAACGTTACTGGACGTATCTAGCTTATTTGCATATGTAATCCACTAGTGGATTATCGAAAATATTACATGGCGTCATTTCAATCCCAGGCGCGGCGCCATATGATACATTTTTTTAGTTTGGATTTTGTGGAAAGTAACTGTCCTAATGACTTTCCGATTCTGGTGCTTTCATTCGGGTTTAGTTAAAAAATAGTGTCACTTTCCGGGTTCCGTACGATTCTGCGTCATGGAAGCGGAGGCGAAAATCCCACTTTATTTTGGGAAAATGGTGTGTATGGGGTATACCTCAATGATGCTGTGCTCGTTAAGACATAGGTTGTGGGTAGTCGTTAAAACTGCCTTAATGAGGCGGTTCTAACTATCACCAAACACCCATATTTGCAGTATTAACAAGAGGGCAATGGTTGTCCTGGATCGCTCACCTGATCCATACGGTAACAAGTGGGCCCCCGGGGAGAGCCATTATTGGCCCCGGGTTATACTTTGAATAATCTTGGTAGTGGTCAAAAAGGTGAAGTTTCATACCAAATAGCAAAGACCGGAGCCTTCCAGTTTCAGACAAGTTGATTTTTAAAGGTTTTCCTTATATAATAAAAATCAAAAATGAGTTCCTTTAAGAGCAATGAAAACATTCATAAGAAAGAAGATGGGTCATACTACGTAGTTTCGCCTAATCAAGCCTCATCAGTGGCCCTGTAATGATCCGGCAAAGAAAGCCAGAGGAAACGTACTGCAATTTTGCAAATTTCGAATAGGCAGTCGATTCAAAGACTGATATAAATCAAATTGGGGTCCAAATAATTAAAAACCTGTCTAGAATATGAGTCTAAACCAATAATTTATTTGCGATATCTCAGAATATTCACGCTGATCTCAAAGGACCAAAAGTAAAATATAAACTGCACTATGGTTGATGTACGGGGAGACGTTTTAGGGCAGCCACACGGCACAACACCAGCTGCATAAGTATATATAAGTCTATATAAACCTTGGGGTTCCCGGGGTGCGTCATTGTAGCCCCAGGGCTATAATTTGAACAATATTGGTAGAAATCCACAAGACGAAGCTTCATACCAAATATCAAAGACCTTGGCCTTCTGCTTTCAGGCAAGAAGACTATCAAAGGTTCTCATGGCCTTGACATCTATCACCTATGGCTATAATTTGAACAACTTTGATATAGGTCTACTAGATGAAGCTTCACACCAAATATCAAAGGTCTGGGCCTTGCTGTTTCAGAGTAGGACATTTTTTAAAATTCAATATACATGTATAAATCAATGCAAACCGACGGGGCCCAGGGCGGGTGTATTTTTGGCACAAGTGTATGATTTGAGCAATCTTGGAAGAGGTCCACTAGATGAAGCTACACACCAAATATCAAAGAAATGGGCCATACCGTTTTGGAGAAGAAGATTTTTAACGATTGTCCGTGTATACGCCAATGTAAAATCAAAGGGGCCCGCAGGTGGTGGCATTTTTGGACCTAGACCTTTAATTTGAACAATCTTGATAGAGGTCCACTAGATGAAGCTACACACCAAATATAAAAAAAAACTGGGCGTTGTGGTTTCGGAGAAGATTTTTAAAGATTTTCCCTATATAAGTCTATGTAAAACCAAAGGGCCCCGGGGCTGGGGTATTTTTGGCCCTAGGACTATAATTTGAACAATCTTGGTAGAGGTCCACTAGATGAAGCTTCATACTAAATATCACATACCTGGGCATTGCAGTTTTTCACTGACCGTTCCAAGGCGGTTCTTCTATTGCGACTTATTTATGTTGTTGTTTGTTACTTACTGTGTGTATCACTTGTGTCTTTTTATTTTGGATGGCCATATGGCCATTTTGTGGGAAAGAAACTGTCCTTATGGCCTTCCTTTGTTTAGGTTTCCATTATGGTCTGGTCGCTTAATGTATGTTTCTTTCCCTTTGGTGTCTTTGATGGGTGGTGTAAGTTAATTGTATCGATTCCTGATCTTTGTTTTACTTTTACTTTTTATAGAAGAAGATTTCTAAAATTGTCAGTAAAAAATCGGTTGTTAGCTCCTGTGACCTAGATGTACAAGAGACCGGAACCATTTGAACAAGTTTGAAAGAGACCATCTAAGGCTAATTCTTGGGAAGTTTGGTCCAAATCTGTTAAGTGGTGTAGGAGAAGATGTCGTTTGAATAAAAAGTTTACGCAAGCACGCTCGGATGCACGCACAGACGCACGCACAGACGCACGCACGGACGAACGCACTCACGATGGACGACGGACAAAAAGTGATTTAAAAAAGGACGCACGCACGACGGACGGGCGCACGACGGGCGACGGATAAAAAGTGATCCCAAAAGTTCACTTTGTCACTACGTGACAGGTGCGCTAATAAGAAAAAAATCACAGAATTTCATCAGACAAGTAGCCATTTTGGGGACATAAGAGTTCACTATGTCGCATGGTTATGTAATCGTAATGTGTCATTAGGAAAATTCCCCTCCGGGATGCACAATGTGCCATGGGCAGTTCTACGAGGGTCATTCAACAAATATCTGGCTTTACCTAATTAAACTTACGCTTGATTCCTTTTCCAGATAGTCAGCCCGCAGCAATAAGCATTTCCTCCATCGTTGTTCCAATGCTGAAAGTTCATTTTCGTAGAATGCAGTGTCTTTAGACTCACTCCAACCTCCAACTGCTGCCTTAAGCTCTTCAGCTGACCGGAATTCTTTGCTCAAGTTCGGAAACAGAAAGTAATCACTGGGTGCCAGATAAATAGAATAAGGTTGATAGGGTAAGGGTTTGAAACCGTTCCGCTTCATTGCGTCCACAGAAACTTTGCAAGTATGGTCTCTAACATTGTCAGGTGGCAACAGCACACCGTTTGTAATTTCCCACGCCTGTTCTGTCCTTAGCTATAGCTACACGAAATTGGTCCAAAATATTAGCATAACGGTCCCCATTAATAATGTGGCCATGAGGTAAATAGTCCACCAACAGAAGCCCCTTGCTATCACAAAACAATATTGCGATGACCTTGCCTACTGAAGAATTGAATTTCTTTTGACGCGGTGAAATATGACCAGTCCATTGTTTTCTCTGCTGTTTATTCCAAGGAACATAGTGATGGATCCAAGTTTAGTTCCCGGTACGAATTCTTTCAAGAAATTCAACCGGATTTGAACCGTGTCTTTCCAAATGTGACATGGACACCCGAACAGCTCGTTGTTCTTTGTAAGGTATTTTGGCACATAACGCGCTGAAAGCTTCCTCATGCCCAGCCGTTCATGTAAAAGGGTTAAATCGCTACCCTCTAAAATCTCAAATCTTCTCGCCATTTCTGAAATTTTATTCGCCGGCCCTGCTTAGCTAGTTCCCTTAGATTTTTACTTTTGATGTCATCAGTAGCGGTTACAGGACCTGGTCTTCCACTAAGATGCTCGTCTTCCAACGTTACCGACCACGTTAAAAATCAGCCACCCAATTTTGAACGTATAGTCTTTCCGTAAACTTCACACAATTCCTAATAAATTTCCTGTTTCGTCTTTTTTTTTCACTGCTCCATACTCAATTTCATGACGCAAACACGCCTATACAAATTTATTGCCACCTTTATCGCCGAAAAAATGAACATTTTCTGATGAAAAATTGTGATTTTTTTCTTATTTCTGCTCCAAATATAGATTGTGGGCACTCGTTAGAACCGCCTCATCGAGGCGGTTCTAACGAGTACCCACAAACTATATTTTAGAGCAGAAATAAGAAAAATAAGGTTTACCCCCGGAAACCCCAGTTTTACAATATAAATATATCAAGGGGGTCAAAATTATATAGGTGTGTTTTTGTGATGGAAAAGAAAATACGTTGCCATGTTATTTTACCTCACACGGACTACATTTTGTGTAACCATGTGTAATTCATTGATGTATAATACGTTAAAAGTGTGCACTTGTCACTGGCCATTTACACGGTTAGGCCAGTTAACTATTGAATGACCTCGCAGTTCTTTAGAAACATATAAATGATCTGAACAGAAATTGGACCAATTGGCTCACTGCTTGAGTTAGGAAACCTTTTTGAGTGACGATTATTATATATGTTTTGAACAATACCTGAACCCAGAGTGAAAAGTTGATTACTGACTGGCCCCCGCCCATCGGGGCTTGAAGAAATAGATGAGCTGCATGATGCTTCCATGCAGAGCTGAAACCGGCCGCACACGAGTACTTGTGAACCGCTTAGAGAATCTTAGCCTACCCAGGCAAAGTGGTGCGAGTCGGACCGTCTATACTTATAAACCCTATTGGTTTCATTGGGCGACAGGACTTTAGATGTCATTCCATCTCAGTGTCGGGTAAAAGTCCCACAACATTGGAAGCAACGTCACAAAAAATGATCTTTACAGTGTTGATTGGAACGTTAAACCTCAAATCAAACAAACGGCCCAGCGGTTAACGCTGGCAACCGATATAAGGCTGTGGGTCTTGTGCTTTTGCTGTGTGACACTTAACATCATGGGTGTTTTCATGTTGGAATAGCCGTTTCATATGAAATTTATGAAATTACCCAACGAGTGGTCATTTAATTATTTCATACGAAATGACCGCGAGTGAAAGATTATGTTTTTGTTCTGACGATTTTAAATCGGATTTAATAGCCGATGAAGTGAATAAGAATTTTAAAAGAAAACACAGGGTTGCCACGGACAGCGTCATGTCGTATAATTACTGGTGTGGTCATATGATTTTTTATGACATGACCGTCCATTAAATAACAGCGACGCTAAATGATAATACAAGATGGCCCAGAGGACCTTGTTTCGCTCGCCTGGGTGTCGCTGTCTCAAGTACATTCTTTATAACTCTGTCAGCCATCTTGATCGTCAGAGTGGAAAGATTTTAGCTATGTCGGCAAGGAGTCACCTAGACAACATTCCTGTGAAGTCCGAATCAAATTTGCCTAAGGGTTTAGGAGGAGTTCGCGTTCGAAGCAAATTTAAGTTTTTCTATATTTAGCTCTGGCGGCCATTCTGTTCATCGGAGCGAAATCATTTCAGCTATTTTGGTAGAGCGTCATCTAAGCAACATTCCTACGAAATTGACCCAAGGGTACAGGAGTTATCGTTTATTTTTAGCTTTGGGGGCCATCTTGTTCGTCAGAGCGGAACGATTTTAGCTACTTTGGTAGGGAGTCACATAGGCAACATTCCTGTTAAGTTTTAATCTAATTGGCTCAAGGCTTTAGGAGGAGTTCGCGTTCGACGCAAATTTACAATGTTTTTCTATTTTTAGCTCTGACGGCCAGTTTGTTCACGGGAGTTAGATCGTTTTAGCTATTTTGGTAGCGGGTCATCTAAGCAACATTCCTATGAAGTTTGAACAAAATTTACCATAGGATACAGGAGGAGTTGTCGTTTGAAGATTCTTTTCGATTTTTAAATCTGACGGCCATCTTGCTTGTCAGAGCGGAAGGATTTTAGCTATTCCGTAGAGAGTCGCCGTTGTAACATTCCTTGGAAATTTGAATAAAATTGGCCCAAGGGTTAAAAAGGAGTTCACAATTGAAGCAAATTTACGATTTCTACTATTTTTAGCTATAGTGGCCATTTTGCTAATCAGAGCAAAACTCTTTTAGCTTTTTTCTTGAGGGTCTCCTTATCAACACCCCTATGAAGTTTGAATGAAATTGGCCCAAGGGGTACAGGAGCAGTTGTCGATTGATGATTTTTTCTTCCTGTTTTTGCTCTGGCGGTCATCTTGTTCGTGAGATCGGAACGCTTTTAGCTAGTTTGGTGGGGAGTTAACAAGGCACTGTGAAGTTTAAATCAAATTGGCCAAAGGGTTTAGGAGTTCGAGTTTGAAGCAAATTTTCGATGTTTTTTTCTTCTATTTTTAGCTCTGGGCGAGATTTTGCTCATCGGGGCAGAATGATTTTCACTATTATTGTAGGGAGTCCCCTAGGCAACATTCCTGTGAGGTTTGAATCAAAATAGCCCAAGGGTTTGATAGGAGTTCGTGCTTGAAGCAAATTTACAATGTTTTTTTTTTCTATTTTGTAAGTCCTCAGAAGTATACCGCCTTGCTACACGATCAGAAGAGAGAATGCCGATGTCGTAGGTGACAAACCAGTAAAGAATGATGCAGAGGAGATGTCAATGAGTGACGACTCAAACCAGAGGGCCTGGTTAGAACACAACCCAAAGGCTACTAAATGTTGAGTTTGACTGGGACCTAGACCACTTTTGTAATGAACCACCAGTGGAAGGGCCACCCATCCCAATCACTAGTGATATGGTTAAGAAGCTATCTCTAAGATGAAGACTGGCAAAGCACAGGCCCTTCTTGCATAGAGGTGGAGATGATCAGAGCTGCAGGTGATGCGGGTGCCGCAATGATCCGCGACCTTGCAGCTGCTATCATCCGTGATGGAAAGGTACCCTCTGACTTGGAACAGAGTGTCATTGTCTGTCTCTACAAGGGCAATGGCGATGCATTGGAACGGGGCAACTACCGTGGTCTCGATCTGACAGAACTGGCCATGAAAGTCCTGGAGAGAATTGTGGATGGCCTCATTAGGCAGTTGGTGTCCATCGACGATTCCCAGTTTGGCTTCGTCCCAGGAAGAGGCACAACAGATGCATTTTTGTTTTACGGGAGCTTCAAGAGATGTATCTGGCGGTCAGCAGGAGACTCTACATGGCTTTTGTAGACCTGGAAAAGGCATTTGATCGAGTGCCTCGGAAAGTCATCTGGTGGGCACTAACACAACTTTGAGTCGACGATTGGATTATGCGACTGGTGCAATGGATGTATGCTAATGCTCGGAGCCGTGTCCGTGATCGTTACAGTGAAGAATTCGAAGTGAAGGTGGATGTCTATTAAGGCTTTGTTCTCAGCCCACTGCTTTCGATCATTGTGCTTGAAGCCTCGCCATGCGAGTTCCGCTCTGGAGTCCCCTAGGAGGACCTGTCTGCTGATGACCTTGTCATCATAGCTGAATCCCTTGACGATTGTGTCAGGAGACTCTTAACTTGAAAAGACGCAATGGAGGCGAAAAGCAGTTGGTGTCCATCGACGATTCCCAGTTTGGCTTCGTCCTAGGAAGAGGCACAACAAATGCATTTTTTGTTTTACGGGAGCTTCAAGAGAAGTATCTGGCGGTCAGCAGGAGACTCTACATGGCTTTTGTAGACCTGGAAAAGGCATTTGATCGAGTGCCTCGGAAAGTCATCTGGTGGGCACTAACACAACTTTGAGTCGACGATTGGATTATGCGACTGGTGCAATGGCTGTATGCTAATGCTCGGAGCCGTGTCCGTGATCGTTACAGTGGAGAATTCGAAGTGAAGGTGGGTGTCTATTAAGGCTTTGTTCTCAGCCCACTGCTTTCCATCATTGTGCTTGAAGCCTCGCCATGCGAGCTCTGCTCTGGAGTCCCCTAGGAGGACCTGTCTGCTGATGACCTTGTCATCATAGCTGAATCCCTTGACGATTGTGTCAGGAGGCTCTTAACTTGGAAAGACGCAATGGAGGCGAAAGGACTGAGAGTGAATGAAGGAAAGACATAGATCATGATCTGTGTTCCAGGTCTGGACCTCCTGCAGAGTACATGCCAGTTCCCATGCGCTGTATGTCGCACTGGAGTGGGCAGCAACAGTATCTTTTGTAATGGCTGCATGTTCTGGGTGCACAAGAAATGCAGTGGGCTAAAGAGCTTGATAGACGACCCTGATTACAGATGTAAACGGTGCCAGCGAACTGCACGACCCTTAGATGGCAGACCACAGAGGAAAGTACAAGTTGGAGGTTGTAGCCTACTTTTGCTACCTAGGTGATATGCTCTCAGAAGAGGGTGGTTGCGACCATTCAGCCACATCACGTGTGAAATCAGCCTCGAAGAAGTTCAAGGAGTTGCTACCAGTTTTCTCTTCGCGCCACGTCTCGTTCAAGACACGTGGCCGTGTTTACAGCTCTGGTGTGCGGAGCGCAATGCTCCATGCAAGTGGGACATGGCCATTGACAAAGCCAAACATCCAACGTCTTCATCGGAATGACAGGGCAGTGACCAGACAGATCTGCAATGTCAAACCACAGGACACAGTCATCATCAGGTCCATTGAGTTACTTGAGCGTCTTGGCATTGAGGAGCTGGCCCTCATCCTGAAAGAGAGAAGGCTCCGCTGGCATGAGAATGTGGAACGCTCCAACGGTGAAGTCAAGACTGCTTTTGACATACAGGTAGGTGGAAAGCAGGGGCCTGGGAGGCCCAAGATGACCTTGAAGCAGCTGACACAAAGAGATTGCAGAGAATCGAAGCTCTCTGGAAGCCCTCTGCTATCGATCCTCATGATAGGCAGGCCTGGAGATCTGCCATGCGTGCAGCAAGCAAGCTACCTGGAAGTGTGTGTGTGTGTGTGGGGGGGGGGGGGGGGCACTTATGAACACGTTGCCCCTTCACTTGCACGTTAATAAAAAATTGGCCCAAGGGTACAGGAGGAGTTGCGGTTTAAAGAGTTTTCTATTTTAGCTCTGGTGGCCATCTTGTTCGTCAGAGCGGTACGGTTTTTGCTATTTTGGTACGAAGTCACCTAGGCAACATTCAAGTGTTTAGGAGGATATGTTCTATAAAAGGGTTATCCTTTGGAAGCAAGGAATGCACCACAAAAATATGGAGTGTACATGTTTTCTGGGCCAGACTAGCTAGTTGCCTCCAATTAGGCCTCATCAGTGACAATCAGATATTTTCAAAATTCCACAATGGAATCAATGATCCCAAATGACAAGAAACTATAAATTAATCTACAGTTCGCATTTAATCAAAATGTTGACGAAGCACGACGGACGACGGACATTCACTGATCACAATACCTCACCATGAACACTAATAACGGCAAGCCTCGTGACGCCGGATAGTGACCCTCGGGACGGATTTTTCCTAACCACCCCTCAGACCCATGTAAAATACGTTTTCGTGCATACATTTCGTTTCTGAGAGTGGATTTTTCAGTCGCTTCGATCGGCGACGCCTGCCACATTTTGATAACAATAATGCGGCCGGCATTGTGACGTTACTGTACATGCAGTGATGTCAAACCTAACGACTTCGAAAGTGACGGGCTATTCAACAAGTGGAAATTCCGATTTGTCCAGACTTTCGGATGAGTCTTTAAACCGAGGCCCCGTCTCCGTATGACCTTAGCTGTTGGTGAGACGCAAAACCCAAACACTCACTCACTCCATAAGTAACTTGCGGGCTCCCGTTAGAATCGTCTCACCGAGGCAGTTGTAACGAGTTCCCACATCCTACATTATACGTCTAGGAACAGAGTGTTTGCTCCAATTAGAAGTGATAATTAGTAAGGGGTGGGTGAGTGGTCGGGGAAGGAGACATGATAGTTAACCCAATCACAGTTGACAACTTTGCTTTCCTCTTTAATTGCTCGCCGGTGGGTCAGGCCCGAGATACTATGACGGTTCCAAAGTAAAGGCTTATGTTGGTTGGTACCTGATGCCCTGTCTCTGGTCGGGCCCATTGTAGTCTAACTGTTGGTTTTCTTTTGCTCCGGCATTTCTGTTGTTTCTTGCTGTCGAGTCATCACCGCTGTTTCATCTCTGTGGTTGTTTGATTTTTGTGTTCACGGAGATATTGCACTGATGAGTTAGGAGGCCTTCATGCGGACTGAACAAATTATTTGTCTTAATCGCGACGGAAGTAAGGGCGAGGATTGTGGTCTTGTGGGAAAGTAACTGTCCTTGGCTTTCCGCTCTTTGTGTTTCCGTCGGGGTCTGTTGCTTCATGTTTGTCTTTCTTTCCCTTTGGTGTCTCCGATGGGAGCTGTAAGTTAATTGCATCGATTCCTGATCATTGCCTCTACTTCTATTTTTGGTAGCGCAAATAATGAGTGTTCAAAAATGCGTACGAATGCAAAACAGCATGTCATTTTTCACGACTCTGCGGGGAAGCATGGCGCGATATAGATATCGGGTTTTCCATCCGTTCCTCCGCGACATAGGCCTAGCCAGCGGTGTAATTATTGTGTCCTCGTAAACTGGTCACCAACTTTGCATTTGAAGCACCGTTTGCTGTACCAATTAGAAAGTTTGTAAGCATAAATGATTGAAGCGAATCTGAGCTTTTGGTAAATATCGCACACCATTATGGTGTTTATTAACTACATGTACATGAAAACTCGATTATTGAAATATATTTAAATTTTTACCCAAAAAAGCGGAAAATTTTCAGATAAATATTCTGACAGATTTCATATTTCTGCTCAAGATTGCGGATACTCTTTAGAACGCCTCGGCGAGGCGGTTATAATGAGTACCCACAACCTGTTTTGGAGCAGAAATAAGATAAATAATGTATACCCCTGTACACCCCAGATTTACCATATAAAAGTGGAGTTTAAGGGGGTAAAATATAAATGGGCGTGTTTTCGTGATGTAAACAAATGTTGTAATTACACGTTTGAAAGGAATTATACAATGGAGAAATAAATTATTAAACTGTAATTGTGTAACATGAAAGAATATTTACTTATAATTTAACGATGACTACCATTTGCCTTCGTATACAAGACAACGTCAAACAAACGAAAAAAAAATACAGAGGACCCGCGTTATAACGACAGTATTTGTTCCCTATTATTGTGCCGTTATAATGAATTTGTCGTTATAAAGAATCCCAGTTAGGAGTATGATAGGTATTAACCATTACACCATTACTCCAAGAAACCAATGTTATAGATATTTGTTAGAATCGCCTCGGTGAGGCGATTC
Organism: Lucinisca nassula; assembly: GCA_963580285.1. Lineage (NCBI taxonomy): Eukaryota > Metazoa > Mollusca > Bivalvia > Lucinida > Lucinidae > Lucinisca > Lucinisca nassula. The sequence goes on along the minus strand of OY757024.1, from coordinate 76,791,908 downwards.
TAACAAATATCTATAACATTTTTTCTTGGAGTATTAAATTACAAGAATCTTTCATGACTATGGATTCGAATTGCGCATTTCCAATCCTAGGGAATCCCACGTCGATCGGATTCGAGGTTAAGCCTTGAGCTAAGAATGCATTACATTGAAATTGTCGTTATAACGAGTTTTGCCGTTATAACGAATGTCGGTATAAAGAGAGTTGACTGTAATAAGACGAAATTTGACTTTTGCATTTCCGTAACCCCTGTTGTTGTCCATTTTCAGTGAAAGCAATCGGTCAAATTTTTGCAAAGAATCTCCGCGAAATCGGGAGAAATTTCAGCGAGAAATATCTCGCTCATTTTATGTTTTCTCGCGGTTTCGCGGAGAAAAAAGCCGATTTCGCGTTAGTCGGTTTCTCCGCGAACCCCCCCCCCCCGCCAAAAAAAAAAAAAAAATGGGTTTTTACCGTTGGCTGGTCTATATACTACAATTGCACCTTTGGTAGGTGGGGGAATGAGTAGCGTAGGGCATGATCAGGTAATGGTAAGATATGATACTGTACTGGGTACTGTTTGGTATGAGAATTCTAGGGTAGAGTGATAAGGGTAGGGTAGGGGAGCCGTGCAAGGTCTTGATAACGCAAAAAAAATCCATTAGACAATCAGACCAGTTTTCTGGGTCGACTCCAACAAATTCATTCATATGATTCCGCTTAAACCCACCAAATTAGTTGTTGTCTGGAGTTTTTCTATTACCGATCAATTAGGATTCTAGTCTTTAAGCATTACAAGTCATTACAGCAAGCAAAGTCTGTCTGAGCCGGAAATTGACCATACATTATTTAACTTTCATGCATGATTTAGTTTCAGGAACAAGTAAACATATATAGAATTAGGAAAGTACTCATGTGCGAGAAAACACTGTCTTTCATAACTCCAAACTGGAATGGTTCAGAAGACATCACAAAAACACCTCTATATAATTTTGACCCCCTTGAACCCCACTTGTATATATAGTACACTTGTGGTTTACAGGATCATACATGTAGGTATTTTTTCTTAATTCTGTTCTACTTTAGAGAAGATCTTATTTCTGCTCTGCTCTTAATTTCTGCTCTACTTTAGAGCAGAAATAGGAAAAAATATCACAAGTTTTCATCTTAAAATTTTCGATTTTTCGGCGGTTTTTGTTTGTTTGGTTGGATGTTTAACGTCCCCGTCAACACAGTATAGGTCATTTGGAGACGTTTCTTCCAATTTTGTGGGACTTTTACCCGACATTGAGATGAAATGACATCTCAAGCCCTGACGTCCAATGAAACGAATAGGGTTTAATAACATGGACGGTCCGCCTCGCCCCGCGGTTCCTTGGCAGCCTTAGATCCTCTAAGCGGTTTACCAGTACTAGTGTGCGGACGGATATCAGATCTGTGTGGAAGCATCATGCAGCCCATCAATTTCTTCAAGCCCCGATGGGCGGGGGCGGAATTTTTTGCGGTAAAGTTTACAATGTATATGTATTTATATAGGCGTGATTCGTGATGAAGTATGTGATGGTTTATCTGTTTGTTTGGATCACATCCATGAGGTTGTTGTTGATTGTTAGATTTATTGATTGAATGATTGATTGATTTGAGGTTTAACGTCCCCGTCAACACTTCAGAGGTAATTCTGGAGACATTGTTTCCAATTTTGTGGGACTTTTACCCGACATTGAGATGAAATGACATCCCAAGTCCTGTCGCCCAATGAAACCAATAGGTTTATAAGCATGGACAATCCTACTCGCACCGCTTTGCCTTAGAAGGCTAAAATCCTCTAAGCGGTTTACCAGTATTCGTGTGAGGTCGGTTTCAGCTCTGCGTGGAAGCATCATGCAGCCCATCTATTTCTTCAAGCCCCATCCAGCAGAAATAGTCGAAAACTGTCATACATTGCCATTAAAATTGTCAGATTTGGAATATGGAAAACTAGCAAAAACGTTCGGCAGTGTTTTTTTTCAGGGGTAGAATTTACCACTGCGAAGCATTTTCTTTTGCAGACAGTCCATATGGCCGGTGACACGATCTACGTACTCTTTAGAGTGAAAAATGGGAGAGGTGTGATTACAGGAGAAGAAGAAGAAGCAGAAGAAGAAGAAAAAGAAGAAGACAACAACAACAACAACAGGATAGTGAAAAATTCATCGTCTTGAAGTTTGTATGCCCCGCCATTTGAAAATGGGAGGGGGGGGTCATATATAGTATCACCGCTGTCCGTACGTCCCGACACCATGGTTTCCGTGCGATATATTTTGAAAGGGTTGATGGATTAGAGTCAAATTTCTTATGTAATGATAAAATACAGGTCAAGTTCGATTACTGGTAAAATCCGCCGATTGTTTTTAGCGTTTTGGCCCTTTTTTACTTAAGTTTATGTAAAAATAGCTTCCGTGCGATATCTTTTGAAAATATTGATGGATTGCATTCACATTTCATACACAGATATGTAAGGACAAAATACATGTCAAGTTTGATTCTGGGTAAAAACCGCCGATTATTATGAGAATTATGGCCCTTGTCCAACTTATTTTTTACGTAAAAATCGTTTCCGTGTGATATCCTTTGAAAGAATCGATGGATTTTGATACAAATTTCATACACTTGTATGTTACGATAAAATAAAGGTCAAGTTTGATTGTGGGTAAAACCCACCAATTACTGGGAGAGTTATGGTACTTTTTATCTGAATTTTATACATAAAAAAACGGTTTCCGTGCTATATCTTTTGAAATTATTGATGGATTGAATTCAAATTTCATACACAGGTATGTGATGATAAATTACAGGTCAGTTTCGATTGTGGGTAAAATCTGCCAATTATTATGAGTGTTATGGCTCTTTTTAACTTATTTTGTTTTACAAAAAAAAATGGTTTTCGTGCGATATATTTTGAATAGATTGATGGATTGCATTCAAATGTCATACACTGGTATATAATCACAATCAAAATGCGGGTCAAGTTCTATTTCAGGTAAAATCCTCTAATTATTATGAGAATTATGGCCTTTTTGCAACTTAATTCTTACATAAAAATGGTTACCGTGCGATATCTTTTGAAAAGATTGATGGATTGGATACAAATTTCATACTCAGGTATATGGTAATGAAATGCCGGTCAAGATCAATTTCAGGCGAAGTCAGCCAATCATTATGAGAGTTATGACCAATTTTTAACTTCATTTTTTATGTAAAAATGGGTTTGCGTGCGAAATCTTTTGAAAAAAAATGATGGATTGCATTCAAATTTCATACTCGGGTATATAATCATGGAAAACATGTCATGTTTGATTTCGGGTAAAATCTGCCAATTATTTTGGGAATTATGGCCCTTTTTAGAAGGTGATGACCTTTCAGGTCTCACCTTCTTATGGCAACACTCAGGGAATTCCCTTGATACCGCATCACTCCTTTTTCAAGAAAAATAGGTCCTCATAAATCAGTGAAGAGATGCGCTTGTATCATTTGATATGTGAAAATAATATGCAGATTGAAATAAAAACTGTGGATGCAAAATACACAAATAATGAACTTCAGAGTTAAATGTCATAAAATTGATCTAGATTTGAAAATGGTCTCGTTTCGCAGCTGACCTGGCCTAGTTATTAAGAGCGAGTTCGGTTGACTTTCTAGAGTTAACTATAGTTACACCAAAACACGGGGGGTATGGCTCGTGCCGCACTACTAGAGTTAACATGAGTTCAATCAAGCTTGCTTTGGGATTTGGGAGTTCTTTCTAGCAAGAACAAAACCACGAAGGCAGGGGGATAATAGTAGGTTAATTAAATGAATATAAACTTATTAGAAGGTGATGCCCTTTCAGGTCTCACCTTCTTATGTCAATCGACACTGGAGCCCACCTCGATGACGAATAACTCCTATGCTTCAAGAAAAATAAGTCTCCATATATTTATCAATAGACGCGCATGTATCATTTGATAAGTGAAAATGATGCTGATTGTCAAACTGAGGAAGCCAATTACACAAACAACTAACTTCAGAGTAAAATGCCATAAAATTAACCCTATGGTTCAAATTGGTCCCGATTCGCAGCTTTGTCATGACCTAGTTTGCTTTGAGCGAGTTCAGTTGACCAACTAAAGTTAACTCAAGAAAAGTAGGGGAGACAGTAGGCTTACCCTTGTACAAAATTGTATAATGACTGTATCACCCCCACGCCCCACTTTTCGATCCCACAATTAGGAGCGACTGGAAGCATCAAATTTCATTTGATGCGTCACCAGAAACGATTCAGATTTAGAACTCTACTGACGTCAAGAAAATGTCATCGTTTGCCCTCGGGTAAATCGAAAGTATAAAATTGTTTTCAAATTGGACGTGATTTTTCCAACACGTGGCCAAAATTTAAAAAAGTTGGAAATAATCGATTTTCGGATTGCATTTAACTTACAATTTTCCACCTTCCACCGTATTCGTTGTTACTAGGCGTGGCTTCCATCTCTCATACCAAGCTAACTCTCACAGTCGCAATATTCCTACATGGCGCGTTTTGGAGCAAGTCAACTCTTGTTAACATTAGTACGTCAACTGAACTCGCTCAAAATCTAGATCGCGGATTAATAATTCAATGAATGAGTTGACAGCATGAATGGAATACTACGACTTGCTATACTACGAAGTTTTGTTTGTTTGATTGATTTGAGGTTAAACGTCCCTGTCAACACTGTAAAGGTCATTTTGGACACGTTGCTTCCAATTTGGTGGGACTTTTACCCGACATTGAGATGAAATGACCTCTCAAGCCCTCTCGCCCAATGAAACCAATAGGGTTTATTAGCATGGAGGGTCTGCCTCGCACCGCGGTTCCTGGACAGGCTTAGATCCTCTAAGCGGTTTACCAGAAGTAGTGTGCGGGCCGGATTCAGCTATGCGTGGAAGCATCATGCAGCCCATATATTTCTTCAAGCCTCCATGGGCGGGGGCGGATAAAGAGAAGTTACCTTCACTGTTGCATTTGTTTTGATTTGAGGTTTAACGTCCCCATCAACACTGTAAAGGTCATTTTGGAGACGTTGCTTCCGATTTTGTGGGACTTTTACCCGACATTGAGATGAAATGACATCTCCAGGCCTTTCGCCCAATGAAAGCAATAGGGTTTATAAGCATGGACGGTCAGACTCGTGCATACCGCTTTGCCTGGGTAGGCTTAGATCCTCTAAGCGGTTTACAAGTACTCGTGTGCGGGTCGGATTCAGCTCTGTGTGGAAGCATCATGCAGCCCATATATTCTCCAAGCCCCGATGGCGGGGAACTGCGATTCACTGTTGCATGGGTATATTTGTGAACCATCGGGAAAATATAACTTTATAACTTTAACTCCTTTAACGTTTAAAGTACGGGATAATACACATTTATTCCGGGCGGTGGGCGCTTGTTTTTTTTTTTTTTGTTTTTTTTTTTTAGCCGAGGTCAGAAAATATCAGATTTTGTTTCCTCTATTTCTGTATCTGAATATTCCCCTTTTTTTACTGAGGTGTATTTGATTTGTTTGATTTGACGTTTAACGTCCCCGTCAAGACTGTATAACGGCCCCGCCCACCGGGGCTTGAGGAAACAGATTGGGCTGCATGATGCTTCCACGCAGAGCTGAAATCGACCGAGCACGAGTACTGGTAGACACCGTAAAGGTTCGGATTCTAAGCCTGTCCAGGAAAGGTGGTGCGTGTTGAACCACCCATGCATATAAGCTCTATTGGTTGCATTGTGCGGCAGAGGCTGAGTTGCCATTTCATCTCAATGTCGGGTAAAAGTCCGACACAATTGGGAGCGATGTCTCCAAAATGACCTATAAAGTGTTGTCGGGGCGTTAAACCTCAAATCAAACAAACACAACTGTACCGACGTGCTTCGAATTTCGTTGGACTCTTACCTAACATTGTGATGAAATGGCATTTAAAGCCTTGCCACACTATGAGCGAGTCCAATGGACTTTCCGACTTTAAATCATAGCCCTGGGGCCAAAAATGCCCCCGCCCCGAGGCACTTTGGTTTTATACTGACTTATACAGGGAAACCCTTTGAAAATCTTCTTGTCAGAAACCAGGAGGCTGAGGTGTTTGATAATTGATATGAAGCTGCGTCTAGTGGACCTCTATCAAGATTGTTAGAATTATAGCCCTCTGACCAAAAATGCCACCCCCCTGTAGCCCACTGGTTTTACATAGACATCTCGCGGGAAAATCTTCAAAAATCTTCTTGTCTGAAACTATAAGCCTCAGATCTCAGATATTTGATATTTGGTATGTAACTTCGTCTTCTGAACCTAACCTATATCAAGAGTTTCAAATTATAGTCCTTGTGCCAAAATCCCCCCCCCCCCCGGTGTCCTTTGCTCTTACATTGGGATATATAAGGAAAATCTTAAAATTCTCTGTAAACGCAAGGCCAAGGTCTTTGATATTTGTGAAGATTTATCTAGCAGACCTCCACCAAGATGGTTCAAATTATAGCCCTTGGGTCAAAAATGGCCCTGCCCTGGGGCCCACTGGTTTTATGTTGACTTATATATGGAAAACCTTTAAAAAGCTTCTCATCTGGAACTAGAAGGCCCAGGTCTTTGATATTTGGTATAATGCTTCATCTGGTTGTCCTCTACTATGCTGTGTAAATTAAAGCCCTTGGACCAAAGGTTGCCCCGCCTCAGGCCCCACCGGTTTTACATAGCCATATATGGAAAACCTTTAAAATGTTCTTCTAAAACAAACCAAGGCCCAGGTCTTTGATTTGCTAGAAGTTTCATGCGGATGACCTCTACCAAGATTATACAAATCAAAGCCCTGGAGTCAAAAATGGCCCCGCCCCAGGGCCCACTGGTTTCACAGACTTACGTACTGAAAACCTTTAAATACCTTCTCGTCTGAAACCAGAAGGCCCAAGTCTTTGATATTTGGAATGAAACTTCCTCTAGTTGCCCTCTACCAAGATTGTCCAAACTATAACCCCAGCGGGTCAAAACTGGACCTGCCTGGAGCCCACTGGTTTTATATAGGGTTAAGACTGAGCCGATTAATCTCCTTCTTCATTTCACGGACTTGTTCACGTGATGTAGTACTAAATAGGTAGACTGATTTTGAAATAATTTCACAGGAATGTTCCTTTGGTCACTCTCAACCAAAATGGCTCAAACCATCCACTCCACCTTATATTACCTATCACTTTATCTGTACAATAAGGATTAGGTGAGCGTTCCAGTGCCATTATGCCCCTCTTGTTTAATCCAGGTTTCACTGGGTCGACGAACGTCTTTCAAACACTTGACAAAACATAGTAACCAACAAACTTTTAAACTTTTGATCGAAGCCTCAGATAAAAAAAAACAGTCTGTGTCCCGGAATATTGGTGTTAAAAAGCCATTTGCTACTAGAACGTATACACACCGGTTACCGCAGTACAACGAACGCGACAGAGTACAACAAACGCTACAGAAATCATGACGTCACAGGAGTATTTTCGGTAAGTAAAAGGTTTATTTTAGCCCAGATCCTAATCTTTTTCGGTGGTTATTTTGCATAGCTACAGAGTAATGGTATTACCATTTACTGATACAGTTGCAGAGAATTATGTTCATTATAAACGAAAACACACACAATTTTCTTTCGTCTAGTGTGTTTTCACCAACCCCAGCATACTTCGGTAAATGTTTTTTGACAGTAACACATCTTTTGTGCACATGGTTTTGTGATTTATATGTTATTGCGATTTCAGAGCATCTTTTGATGCATTTGCTTGAGCCCCAGTTCATGTCAATACCCACTGAATCCGTGGCTGGTTCAAGGGTTGATTTTTTGTTAGGGTACACCTTACCACGGGTTATGATACACCATAACGCGGTTAGTCAACACAATTTGGGTACAACAAACACGGATTATATTCTTCATTAATTGAAATATTTGTTTGAATTGGGATTTAACGTCCCCGTAAACACTATTTAGGTCATTTTTGAGACGTTGCTTACAATTCTGTGGGACTTTTAACCGACATTGAGATGAAATGACATCTCAAGCCCTGCCACGCAGTGAAACCAGAAGGCTTATATGCATTGGACGATCTGGCTAACACTGCTTTGCCTGGACAGGCTTAGTCTTTCTAAGCGGTTTACAAGTGCTCGTTTGTGGTCAGATTCAGCCCTGCGTGAAAGCACCATGCAGCCCAATTTATTTCTCAAGCCCCGATGGGCGGGGGCGGAATAAATTGAAATAAAACTCTTTAATCCGCCAGCGAAGGCATGATACATGATGCTGTTTTAAATTCAAAACGATCCATTTTGCTGTTACATACTCTTTAATGCCTGTTTGATTCCCATTATGATCTTCGAACTTATTCACGTGCGAATTGAAAGGGTTGGGTAAAAATCTTGGACAAAGGGGACGGGTTAACACATTTATTATGGCTTTCCAGCACGTTTTTACCACATCCCCCACTTATGAACTTATTTAGTTTCGGCATTGTTGTGGAGGGGAGACTCTTGAATTTAGAGATTCCTTACTTTGCTACTGAAAAAAGTAAGTTTTTATGCCATCCCCCACCCCCGAGAATCTTTGATTCCGGGGGGGGGGATATAGTATTGCCCATTCTGACCAAGAGCTACAACTCTGTTTCAATTTAGGCTGAATTATCTCCCCTTGGAATTTTGCAAAAACTCATAAATTGGCTCCCACTGGCCACCTATAGTTTCAGCTCTTGTTGTAAATGATATGGACCCAATATGAGTTAATGGCGAGTATATGAAGTGTGTTCCAGTTTTGTCTAGGTCCCGAATGGGACTGTTCTTAGTCCTTTGTTATACTTCCTGTATATTAATCATATTTCCACCGACATTTACTCAGAAATAAGACTGTTCGCAGACGACTGGGTATACTGCCGGGAAATTAGAGTTACAGAGGACTAACGTAAACTTCGGAACCAAATGGATAGACTAAGATGTTGGGCATGAAAATGTGGCATGATATCATGCGAACAAGTCCGTGAAATGAACACCCCTTACTTTATATAGAGAAAACTGTGATTTAAGGGGATATACATACTTTTTTATTATATCTGCTATAAGACATAGGTTGTGGGTACACGTTAGAACCGCCTCCTTGAGACGATTCTAACGAGCACCCACCACCTATGTTTGCAGTATAAATAAGAAACATATCACGAATTTTCATCAGCGAAGAAGCCATTTAGGAGAGGTGATAAAATACACTATGTCGTACGGGTGTGTTACCGGAGTGAGTTTTCAGGCCGTTTAATGCAATACATTAAGCAGACAACTAGACAGAGAACCAATGAAATTGAGGGTTCTTGCATTAGAACTCCTTGAGTGTCATTTCACATGATTCTCGGACTTCCAGAAAGTCGAGGGCGAATTTCAATGTGGAGGGGGAGAATGTCATAGCGTATAGGTATATAGCACACTTGTACTGCCTTTCGGTACAAGCCGCCTTTTACAGCAACGTGGTAGATTTGCTTATCAATCCGGCGGCCCGGGTTCGAACCCCGGCCGGGCCAAAGGTGTGTAGCATTTTTGTCACCTGTTACACAATGTCAGTAAACATGTCATTAATGTCCACGAAGAACAAAACTGGACCGAAAACGGCACCGTGTGAGACACCAAACAAAACTTGAGCCCAACCCTAAGTTTCACTGTTAGGTTCGGCAATAGTATACATGGTGTTGGGGTCATCTGGATGACCAGCATCGCTAAACTCAAACTCAGCCATAATGTATCTTTCTGAAATAAAGAATATAAGACTCTTACTTGGGTATTCTTACGACATGAATGTCGTAACAATGGAGAGAAGCATAGTTGTGAAAAAAGGGGAAAATCGCTTATGGTGAGATTTGAACCTGGGACAATCGGGTAAAATCAACTGCTCTAAGCACTAAGCCAAAGAGTCAACTGTCTTCCTCAGTTGTCTTCCGCATAATCAACCAAGGCAGGTATAATGTAGTTTAGGTGCTGCGGGCCGTAACACCTCACCCCTTTTCTTCAAGTCCGTATGTTGACGCGAGGTCATTTTTGCGAAGAAAGTCAAATCCCGGGCGAGCCACCATCTTCCGACATGACAGCCATAATGAAGGAATGGAGCATAGCTGAAAAAAAAAAATCGACTCTGTGCGAAAGAGTCGTATCCATGACGCAGTTGTAATTGGTTATAAATCTGTAGGCCAATGAAGATAATTCAGGATTAGAAGTTGTGGGTCGTAACAGTATCAGGGGCGTAGCTGGAAGAAAATCATTTGTACGCAAACCAAAGAAAATACCAAAAAATAATAACTCCGTTTACCAAAAGGGGACCACTCTTAAGGAAAGAATTTTCTCCCATCAGGGAGCAAATTCTTTCCTATAAGTGCGGTCCCCGTGGCAGAGGAGGTAACTACGCTAGCTAAGATTTTTTTTTGGTTTTACGGCCCTTTCAAGATTATTTCACTCATATCGAACCGATCGTTAATCAGAGGTGGGCGAAAACCGGAGTACCCGGTGAAAAACCACCTGACCTTCCGTTTCAGAACTTGGCGTCTCACATATGACCCGAGCGAGGCTCGAACCACAGCGGTGAGAGATCTAATGATCAAGAGTCAGCGCTCTTAACCACTAGGCCACGGAGGCCCGTCCCCAGCTAGCTAATAAATAGTGTTGCGTATATCATAGACAAATACAGTTTTTCTTCTTCTTCTTCTTCTTCTTCTTCTTCTTCTTCTTCTTCTTACTTCTCTCTGCTTCTTTATTTTCTCTTCCTCTTCTTCTTTTTTTTCTACTTTTTCTTCTTCTTTTTCATCTTCTTCTCCTTTTCGACTTCTTTTTCTTCTTTTTTCTTTTTCTCCTTATTTTTCTTCTTCTTCCCCTTCCTCTTGTTTTTCTTCTTCTTTTTCTTCTATGCCTATTTTTTACGTTTGTAATGTGTACGCAAGTGCGTATCTGCGTACAGGTAACTACGCCCCTGAGTATCATGGACAAACTTTCCTATCTATCCCTCACACTGATTTCTTTGGCTGGCTTGTTTCTTCGTTTGTTTAGGAGTTTAACAGCACAGCAAACACTATTTAAGTCACATCGAGCCAGTTAGTTTACCTTGAAGGCTTATAAAACCAGCACAGTGCATATTCTTACGCCAGAATTAGACAACCACCCTTCTTGAGTCAGTGAAAGGGAGAGAATGACCGTGTGTGTATTTTGAGTTATACGTCTCAGCAACCCGCTAAGGTTATACAGAGAGGGGCCTCATTTAACGACTCGTCAGAAAGTTTGGAGAAGCCGAAAATCGAACCCAGGACCCCTGGTTTATGAGGTGAGTAAAACAGACTGATTACCATAGAGAACATTTCATGGCACACCCCTTTCAGATTCTTTTTCTTGCATTACTTAAATCTTAAAACATAGATTTTGAATATGCGGTCACTTCGACTGCTAACGTCCAATGTGACGTTTAGTGACGTCGCATTACGGGCAGCGTACACGACTTTCTATACAGATAGCGCACATCAGAAACCCTTTGAGTTAAACACCTCAGAATTCACGACTACAATGCCAGCCCTTAGTAGAAAACCCGGGTAGGATAAAAGTTTCTATCCCAGGGAAAAAGCTAGGATTTCCTCGTCTGGTGTGCAAGAACTTGTAAAACGGGGCTAGTATTTCGTTGCTCGCAGAATTTGATCGCTTTCAGCGATCAGACTATGTGCATGCGCAACTTCTGTACTAACACATTATTTTGCAGATTCTTGTGGTTGCACTGTAAGTGTTGTCTCATTGAAGTTGGTTTTGCTCAGTATAGCTCACTGTTGGCTATTTGAACGGTCCCTCTGTAGTTTTATATTGTTTACATGTTTATGTACAAATTAATCTTGGGCCCCATCCACCGTTGCTTGTGGAAATCAATGGGCTGCCTGATACTTCCACACAGAGCTGAAACCCGTCGCACAGGACTACTGGTTAACCACTTAGAAGGTCTTAGTCTTCCCAGGCAAAGTGGTGCGAGTCCGACCGTTCTTTCATATACATGTGAACCCTATTAGTCTCCTTGGGCGATAGATTTGAGATGTCGTTAAATCTCAATGACGATAAAAAGACTTGCAAAATTGGAAACAATTCCAAAATGACCTTAATAGTGTTGACGGGGACGTTAAAGCTCAGTTCAAACAAACAACAGGTTATTTTGTGACATTTTTGATGGATTATAACGACTTTTTATTGTGCATCTGTTGTAAAAAGTTGTCTCTATGTCATGAACACACCTTACAACCCAAAACACTTTTTTTGTTTTAGGAATGGCCAAGCGCATACCGTACATTTTCAACTAAAGGGCAAATATGTATCGTTCCTCTTGGCTGTTTCTTGAAAAATGGCGCTTATAATGGGTAAAAACGTCCAGATCGGTTTTTCATATCCGTGTTTGTTGTTCCATTAGTTCCGTGTTTAGTGTACTCAGACTCAACACATGATCCGTGGTAAGGTGTACCCGTGTTTCAAGGTAGTGAGCCAAGAAAAATCGGTTCGATTCTTATTCTAAATGTTTTTATGAATTATTAAAAATAGTACACTTACTTCGATGCCTAGAGGCATGAAAAACCCAAGACTGCTCGTGTATATGTCATTTATTTTTGATTGATAGACCCTTAAAACTTGAAGTTTTGTTTTTCAACCTATTTTGGCCTAATTTATGGCTTTGATTTCCCTTCTCTGACCGTGTCATAACTTAAAATTTGGACAAAACAACAAAAACACAATCTGTTGTCATCGCAAAACCAACAGAAAAACGTAAATCGTGATATGTTCGACAAAATAGAGGAAACATTAAACTCACACTTCTCCTGTCAAAATAAAAGACGGTAGCGTTTGTTGTACTCAGTCGCGTCACGTTGTACGGCGGTAACCGGTGTGGTATAGTGTTGAGTAAATTATTATCCCCACGTCTTTTCGAAGAAAAAGTGGGGATATTGTTATCGCCTCCGTCCGTCCGTCCGTCTGTCCGTCCGGCTATCTCCTCCTTAACCACTGGTCGGAATGTAACCAAATTTGGTTCACAGCTTCCTTGCATGATGAGGGCGTGCAACGTCACATTTATTTTTGGCCCCGTCCCCAGGGGCCTTGGGGAGGGGTCAAAAGGTCAAAAATCAATTAAACTCAATTTCAAAGTCAATTTTACAGATTTTAAAACCAAACTTTGCATAAGTAATGATTAATGATATATGTAACACATATTGGACGAGATTTTGGCTGCGACCCCTGGGTCATGCCCAAGGGGTCGGACTGGGTGGGGGGGTCAGGGGGTCAAAATTCAAATTTTACCGAATATTGTCATATGGAATATCAAATTGAAGGGGGTGATTAGTAGAATACAATACAAGTAAAATTTTGACCCTGGGGTCAGATTGGAGCCCTGGGGGAGGGGTCAAAGGGTCAAAATTTAAGTTTTTTGGAACATAGTCATGTGGCATATCAAATTGAAGGGCATGGTTAGTAGAATATAATACAGGTAATATTTTGACCCTGGGGTCAAATTAGGGCCCAGGGTGAGGGGTTTTTGGTACTTGGCCCCTATGTAGAAAGCGTGGGGATTTGCGATGGCGCGCCTTCGACAGTATTCTAGTCTTGTTTGCTAGAGACTATGTATGTAATTGTCTCCAGAATTATTCTCATTGACACATGAAGGGATTCACAACATGTAGCGTTCGATCCTCAATTTTGTTTTTGACATTTCATTTGTCTGCTCCTCGCGTTACTACAATCATATAAAACCATGACTGTTTTAAAAATAAAAAAAGGTAATGAAATGGCCCAATGTAAAAACTAACAGTTTTCTACCATCACCTTCTATTAGTACTTTCAGTACTTTGATTCAACTTGAGTTTCACAAACAAAAAAGGTTACCCTGCTATATCGTTTTAAAGGATTGATGGATTGGATTCAAATTTCATACACAGGTATGTAATGATAAAATACAGGTTAAGTTCGATTTTGGGTAAAGTAGAAGGAAAACAAAGATCAGGAATCGATACAATTAACTTACTCCACCCATCAAAGACACCAAAGGGAAAGAAACACAAACATGAAGCAACCAGACCATAATGGAAACCTAAACAAAGGAAGGCCATAAGGACAGTTACTTTCCCACAAAATGGCCAAATGGCCATCCAAAATAAAAAGACACAAGTGATACACATAGTAAGTAACAAACAACAACATAAATAAACCGCAACAGAAGAACCGCCTTGGAACGATCAGTGGAAAGAATTCCACTTTGGGGCTTAAATCAATTTTACATGGCCATAATCCTCGCCCTTACCGCTGTCGCGGTATACACTAATTTTGTTTAGTCTGCATGAAGGTTTCCTAACTTATCAGTGTAGCATCTCCGAGAACATACAAATAAAAAAACTACAGAGATGAAACAAGGTTAAGGATTCGACAGCATACAACAACAGAATTGCTGCAGCAGAAGAAAACCAACAGTTAGACTCCGAGGGGCCCGACCAAAGACGGAACATCAGGCGCCAACCAACATACAGACTACTAAAATAAAATAAAATTCCATTTATGTTTTTTTACGCTGGAACCGTCATATAATTATAATTGGAGTTATGGCTCTTTTTTTAACCTTTAAGTTAATTTTAACATATAAAAAGGGTTTCCGTGCAATATCTTTTTACAAGGTTGACGGATTGCATACAATTTCATACATAAATATATATTTACGAAATACGGGTCAAGTTCGGGTAAAGTCATTTTGAGAATTATGAACTTTTTTAACTTATTTATTTTTTTTTTGAGAGCTCATATTTCCTGAATCAATTGATGGATTTGCTTCATATTTGGAATGATGGTAGATGTAGGTCAAACGTTTCATTCAGTCGTAACCCCACCTTTGCCCCATGGCCTCAAGGTTTATTTTGCAGACTTAGAAATGTTTAATCATAACGAAAACACGCCTATACAAATACTTTGTAAATTGCACCGCCAAAAAAAAAACCCGACAATTTTCAGATGAAAAATTGTGATATTTTTCTTATTTCTGCTCAAAATATAGATTGGGGGTACTCGTTAGAACCACCTCGATGAGGTGGTTCTAACGAGTGATCACAATATATATTTTTGAGAGCAGAAATAAGAAAAAAATAAGGTTTACCCCTGTGAACCCCAGTTTTACTATGTAAAAGTTGGGTTCAAGGGGGTCAGAATTATATAGGCGTGGTTTCGTGATGATTAACGTTTTTGAATGCTCATAATTTCCAAGCCATTGGATGGATGATTGGTACATGTATGATGATAGTTATTTTCAAAGGTTTAATCAGCAATACACAAATCTATGCCAATGACCTCAAGGACACTTTTGCAGGCTAGTTATACTGTCCAATGACAAGTGTTATTGTAATATTATTTTTTTGTGTGTGTTGGGTGATAGGGGGGGGGGGGGGGTGAGGTAGGCTCCTGGGCGGGGCATCTGTGTCGTATTGACACATGTATAGTTTTGAGCTGCTTACTAAAAAGAAAACTAGTTTGCAGACGATCATCATATTATCAGAATAGAAGTGATGGCAATGATCAGGAATCCATACAACTACATCCCGCCTCCAATCCAAGACACTAAAAAAAAGAAAGAAGCACAAACGCAAAAGGAAACCTTCACAAGCGAAAAGCCAGACAAATAGTTACTTTCCCACAAAATGCACAAAGGCTAACCAAAATAAAAATATATTTAGCAATACATAAATGCAACGATTAACTACATGTATAACAAAACCGGCCCCGATAGCTCAGTTGGTAGAGTGTCCGCTCCGGGGAACGGGAGGTCACGGATTCGATCCGGCCGAGACATACCAAAGTCGTTAAAAATGGAACTAGCTGATCCTCGCTTGGCACTCAGATTTACGGGGTAGGGCTAGGACTGGTCGACCCAGTGTCCGGAAAATGTGTCTGGGACATGATACGTCAGTGAGGCAGCACTATAAAAGTGAGCATTGAGCTCCCTGTCGGAACCAGACACCGTCGTGATATGACTGAAAAATGTTGAAAGCGACGTTAAACCCGATTTCACACAAACACACACACACACGCACGCACACACGCACGCACGCACACACACGCACGCATGCACGCACGCACGCGCGCGTGCGCGCGCACACACACACACACATACCCCCCCATACACGCACGCACAAACACACACACACATGTATAACAATAATAAACCACAAAAGAAGAACCGGCTTGGAACCGTCAGCAAATATTTTTTACATCACGAAAACACGCCTATATATCTTTGACCCCACTTTAACCTCAATTTTATATAATGAAACTGGGGTTTAAAAGGGTTATACATTACTTTTCTGATATCTGCTCAAAACATAGATTGTTGGTACTCGCTAGAACTGAGGCGGTTCTAATCAGTTCCCATAATCTATGTTTTGAGCAGAAATATGAAACATATCAGACGTTTTTATGCCCCCGAAGGAGGGCATATAGTTTTTGCATTGTCCGTTTGTGCGCTTGTAAGTCCGCTCCTTCTTGTGATGCGAACTACTTCAACATTTCTTCACCGATTGAGCTGAAACTTTGCACATGCATTTCTTGTGAGGTGAAGGGATGCCTAACACAATTTTCACGTTGGTCCTATCATTTTCGAAGGAGTTACGGCCCTTTCATCAAATTGGCTCCCACGGGGGCAGTGCTCACTTATAGTGGCAGCTCTTGTTTTTCCTGAAAACTTTCTTTTTCAGTGGGAAAAGTTTCACTATATTTGAAAAGGCGTGTTTTCGTAATGCTTGTTGGGGTGTGGGGGTGGAAGCTTAGATCTTTTTTAAGTGACCACAACATCACGTGAACAATTCCGTGAAATGAACACCCACTAAACTCCACTTTATATGGTCAAAATTTGGGTGTACGGGGTATACATTATTTGTTTCTTTTACTGCGTCAAGACAGAGGTTGTTGGTACTCGTTAGGACCGCCTCACAGAATAAATAAGAATAATATTATGGATTTTCTCCAGAAAAGAAGCCAGTTTGGAGATGTGAGAAATTCCACTATGTCGTAATGATCATCGCCCTCGTGAAATGTCACCCTTATTAATTCCACTTTCTAGAGAAGAAACTGGTTAAATGCAAGGGTTACATCATTTTGGTCAAAAAATAGATGTAGACATTTAAATAATTGATTCGTTTTTTCATGTAGATATAAGAAACAATATGTTCGGCAGTCAGAAAAAAGTCATTTGCGAAGGTATTTTCTCACATACTATCGCGTTAACCTGTCTGTGTAATGAAGAAATTCATACATTATTTGCTTATTTCTGTTCTAAAACAGATTTTGGTACTTGCTAGAAACGTCTCACTGAGGTGTATCTAACGATTACATTTAATCAATGTTTGGAGAACAAATAAGAAAACTCGCATTTTCATCAGAAAAAAAAAAAAAAAAAAAATATGTAAAATATGAAAGAATCATGACACTGTTGATACCTACCGGATAGAACCCGATTTAAAATCATTATACTTATGATAAATAGGATCTTACACTCGTGGTTATTATATATGAAATTTAAGAAACGAGAGTACCGTGATAATCTCATATGAAATTTATGAAACGAGAGTACCGTGATTATCTCATATGAAATTTATGAAACGAGAGTACTGTGGTTATCTCATATGAAATTTATGAAACGAGAGTACCGTGATTATCTCATATGAAATTTATGAAACGAGAGTACCGTGATTATCTCATATGAAATTTATGAAACCATCACGAAAACATGCCTATAGAATTTTGATCCCTTGAAGCCCACTTTTATATAGAAAAACTGGGGTTTACAGGGGTAACTCTTATTTTTCTTATTTCTGCTCTTAAATATAGATTGTGGGTATTCGTTAGAACCGCCTCAACGAGGCGGTTCTAACGAATACCTACAATCTATATTTTGAGCAGAAATAAGAAAAAAATCAAAGTTATTCATCGTAAAATTTTCATTTTTTGGAGATAAAATTTACAATGCGTTGGTATAGGCGTGTTTTCGTAATGGAGCGTGCCGTGGTCATTTCATATGAAATTCATGAAACTCGACGAAGGCTCGTTTCATAAATTTTATATTAAATGACCACCCGTGTAAGATTATCTTTACACATGTATCGCACGAGTATGAATGCTGTTGTTGCACTTTTGAAGCCTTTCAAGTTCAATTTTTTGAATGTATTCATCTATTTCACAAATCTTTGAAATATGAATCCATGTAAATCCGCTGAGTATAGATCTAAAGCTGGGGTTTAAAAGGTCAGTTGTTATTTCCCTTGTTTCTGTATAAAGAAATTCGTTATTCACCTTATTTGCATTATGATCTGCTGGTTCCTAGTCTGAAGGTAATCAGAGTTGGAAAGAATGGTAACCAGACCCCTCTGAACATGAAAGGTCAGGGGGATCTGGTGACCTGTTTTTTCCAATACTGACAATGTGCAAGCTGGGAGTCAGCAAATAATGCAAATATGGTGAATAGGTACACGTTGTAACGCCGCATCGAAGCGGTTCTAACGAGCACCCGCAAGTTATGTTTGAAGCATTAATGTATTATGTGTTTTCATCATTTTGTTTGTTTGTTTGGAGTGATACCAGGTGATATGGAATGGGAAAGTTAGCCTCACCACACTTTTCCTTGTCAGGCGTATACGCTCGTACTTAAGCGGTCTGCCATTACAAGTCACATTCTTTCGTCAGAAACTGACAACTGCCCTTGCGGAAGGGATAGAATGACCGTAGACAAAAAATAATAATACATTTTCTTGAAAAGAAAATGCAAGCCCCGGCAGATATCAAACTAGACGTGAAGAGATAGATTTATCTCACATCTCCCATCCTAGACACCAAAGGTGAAGACGTACAAACAAAAACAAAAACGGACAAAAATAAACCATCTTCACCATAAGGAAACTGTCACAAAATGGACAAACGGCTACCAAAATTTAACAGAGATTAGCAATACATGCATTCAAAGACGACTTATAACAACAATAAACAACAATAGAAGAAACCGCCTTGGAAAAAACCCGCGAACCCCGGATCCCAAGTAAGACGCCCATCAAACTGAACGAACGCCGCCGGCGGTTTTAATCAGAATTCTAACACAGCGCGTCTATACAGGCAATGCAAAATAACTGTGTTTTATTCTGCAACAAATCACAGCTCGGAAGAGCGTGACGAGTGACGTCATTAAAACCTGCAAATTTATGACGTCACTAGACGATTTATTTGACGGTGTAACGTCATTTTCTCGCATCGAAAACGTTAGAAAAGGATATAAATGCACGTGTTTCAGTCGATAATTTTAGCGGGATTTCTTCCAACAATGGCAAAAAAGTTGTGAGATTTTGAAGGAAACAACAACATTATTGCCGCTTTTCAGCGTGTTAGAATCTAAATAGATCAGCTCTAGCCAGTGATTTGTTGGGTAATAAATCCCAGTTTGTCGGTCAGTTGTAAGTAGACAAATCACGCGCGCTACGCGCTCGTGATTTGTCTACTTTACAACTGGCCTCCAAACTGTGATTTATTACACAACAAATCACAGTTAGAGCTTATCTACTTCTTAAACAATGCTGTTTTAAGAGATCCCTGAGAAACAGTAGTTTCTCGCATGAATGTGTTTTACTGCCTAATGAATTTACATAAGCACTGTATAAGACGGAAGTGGAACTCTCTTAACAACAAGTGTAATGATGTAATTTGTATGTGAATACAATATAAGTGAACTCAAAACCTTTAAAGGCAGGAAATCATGTTCCATGAGAGGTCTATTAGATCATCAAATATCCTAGTGTTCCTTAAACAGAAACTCTGCATTCAGATTTTTAGTACTTAACGCCCTCTGGAAAATTCTTTCAAAACGCTTCCTATGTAAACATTGAGTTTCAGCGACTTGAAATGGAATATTCAGTACAAAAACACGCTTATACAAGTACATGGTAAAAAAACGAAACTTTTAAGATGAAAAATTGTGATATTTTTCTTATTTCTGTTCAAAATATGGATTGCGGGTACTCATTGGAACCGCCTCTTTTAGGCGGTACTAACGAGGACCCACAATCTATATTTAAGAGCAGAACTACGAAAAATAAGGTATACCCCTTAAAACCCCTGTTTTACCATATAAAACGTGGTGTTCCAGGAAGGGGGGGGGGTCAAAATTATATATGCGTGTTATCGCGATTATTGAATACCAAATGTAATACTAGCATCGCGTACGGCAGCTTATACATTTAAAGCAAACGCATCATAGGATCAGCATCACAAAATAACAAAACAAACAAACATAGGGCATTATTTTACTAACGTATTAAGGAGTGTCATTACGTCATTTTATAACGAGCATAGCGAGCTCGTATCTAGGTAACGCGTATCATCACAAGACACAATCTATGCAAGAAAGTTTGCTTGCGCCCAAGAACTGGCTTAAACCGGTTTTCAGGTTTCCATGTATTCCATTCAAACCATGTATGAAGTCGGGAACCAGAGCCTCAAAAAGCTTATGTAACCCGTATCCGTCACCGGATGAATAGTGTGTCGCAAGGCTGATTGGTGATTCGGTTTGTTGTAATAGCTAAAAAATCAATATTGGCATGTCAGTCAATTAATATATTTTTCTTATTTATGTGTTGGCATAAATTTGTACATTTTGTATTTATTTTTGTTGTTATTATTTATGAATAAATTAAAGTGACGTCACGAGATCGAGTCATGACCTTGGGAATTCTCTACGCCGCCATATTTATTTCTGTCGTTATGTACTGGAAGCACTCGAAAAACAATAAATCTGATGATTAAATCGGGCAATCTACACGTAGGTGATTTTAAGCGGTTTACCAGTACTTGTGTTCGGTTTACCAGTACTTGTGTTCGGGTCGGTTTCAGCTGTGCGTGGAAGCATCACACAGCGCATCTACTTTAGCCCCGATGGATGGGGCCCTGATGAGACACTGTGTTCTGCTGCATCTGACCTAGGCCTGACAGGCTGTATAATATTGTTTGGCAACTACCCGTTCTGGGGTTTCCGATACAATATGGGCTAACCCTTTACCACTCAGATACGTGTTTTTTCGTGTCTGTACCCCA
This sequence comes from Lucinisca nassula, assembly GCA_963580285.1. Lineage (NCBI taxonomy): Eukaryota > Metazoa > Mollusca > Bivalvia > Lucinida > Lucinidae > Lucinisca > Lucinisca nassula. Next base: position 76,770,789 of record OY757024.1, on the reverse strand, counting down.
CCCCCCCCCCCCCAATTTTAAGCCCCAGAAGCACCTAAAATCTGCATTTCTACCCCTGGATAGTTATGTTTGCTTTAGTATTTGTTGGGCAAAAAAGTGACATGTTTTTTCGCGCGCCTCCCCACTAAAAATATTCCTCGGGGGATTGAAGGGGGGCAACGTCCCCCTCACATCCCGAAAAATTTTGGGTGTATGGCCCAACCGGCCGCTAAAATTTATATCTGAGGGTGTCTGGGGTCAAATATGTCTGAAAATTGATGCTGCAAACAGTGAAAATGGCCAGTGCCAAACACCTTAATTGTTGCCTTGACAGCTGTGTGAAGATTAAAATGTGGTCAAAAATTCATGTGAAAACACACTTTCATCAACTCCTACACCCTTCAACACTTGGTTTGCCACAACCTCTCTTATGTCCCTCTCGGAGGAGTTAAGACGTATTGGAAGAAAGAATGAAATCACTGACTGGCTAAAATGACCTAAATGCAATACAACTACTGCAATTTTTTAACCATTGCATGCAACTCTGTGTTGGGGGTGGGGGGGGGGGTAAATTAAGAAATGCAATTTATTTTTCTGCAGTTCATGGAAGTATGAACGCAGTGGGTCCTGCAAAGTAAATGAACCCCGCAGGGGTTCATGTAAACTTTGCTAGCGACCCACTGTTGTTCATACTTTCATGAAAAGCAGAAAAATAAAGCTTTTTTTATATTTCCATTATTTTCCCCTCAACACTGAGTGAAAAAATGCTTGTAGGGCAAACGTTTAAAGCTAAAAAACATTTACACGCTGTTTTTCTACAAAGAGCGGAGCAGCGTTGACGTCATCAACGCCTGTAGAGAACATTGAATGGTTTAAAATAACGTCACTAAAAATCATGTGATTCGATGTGTTCATGGAAGTATGAACGCAATTGTTTTTCTATAGGCCTACATTAGACTTTACACTGGAAATGTAAATATTCTTAAATTAACACCCCAGATCATGGAGTACACCTTCTGTTATTTTTTAACCCGCACAACCTCACGTTGATGGGGCGATGATGAAAAAGATAAACATTTGTGACTACCGGCGTGGATACGCACCAAACTTGTGGAAGAAGGGTAATCACACAATTCCTCGGCATTATAAGGTATAAGATTGAATTCTGCGTATGTTAAATAAGATGCACTCAGGGGACACACAGTGTGTACCTTGTGCTGTTGCAATGGCTTACAGTTGGCAACGCGACCAGCCTAAACAACTAGACAGCCACTTAACCCTTTACCGCTCAGGGATTTAGTGAATTTCGCTGATTTTCACAGGGTTGCACCTGACAGCAACTTCAACTAGCCATTGTTTCATAATGGATGGTTTGTTTTACACCAAACTCAGTATGAATGTTAATTGGGCAGTGGCGTTTCAAATGCAACCTTTCTTGACTCGATCATTGTTGTCATGGTAAAGAGGGGGCATCTCAAAGTTGGCAAAAAGTGTGTTTTCACATGAATTTTTGACCACACTTTCATCTTCACACAGCTGTCAAGGCAACAGTTAAGGTGTTTGGCACTGGCCATTTTCACTGTTTGCAGCATGTCTTATCAGCATCAATTTTCAGGCATTGTTGACCCCAGATATCCTCAGATATAAATTTTAGCGGCTGGTTGGGCCATACACCCAAAAATTTTTCGGGATGTGAGGGGGCCTAGCCCCCCTTTAATCCCCCCAAAAATATTTTTAATGGGGAGGCGCGCGAAAAAACAGGTCACTTTTTTGCCCAACAAATCCTAAAGCAAAACATAACTATCCAGGGGTAGAAATGCAGATTGTAGGTGCTTCTGGGGCTTAAAATGGGGTGGGGGTGCAGACATGTAAAAACATGTATCTGAGTGGGAAAGGGTTAACTGAAATCTGAGAACATACAGAACTTTAGTCTAAAATGCATTATTTATAGCTGAAATATTGTTTCTTGCAATAAAATGATGAAAAAAAAACATTATTTTGGTCAGTTGGTTTTTTCTTCATTAACCCTTTACCAATCAGGGATTTAGTGAATTTCGCTGAACCCTTTACCAATCAGGGATTTAGTGAATTTCGCTGATTTTCACAGAGCTGCACCTGACAGCAACTTCAACTAGCCATTGTTTCATAATGGATGGTTTGTTTTACACCAAACTCAGTATGAATGTTCATTGGGCAGTGGCGTTTCAAATGCAACCTTTCATGACTCGATCATTGTTGTCATGGTAAAGAGAGAGCATCTCAAAGTTGGCAAAAAGTGTGTTTTCACATGACTTTTTGACCACATTTTCATCTTCACACAGCTGTCAAGGCAACAGTTAACACACTGGTCAATACATACGCACAGGCTGCGTAGCGGTCATATAGGCTTCGTATTTTGGACGCATAGGCTTCGATGGAAAATGGCGGCTGACAGTTCGTCGTTGCAGGTAAGAAACTGCTTTTACGTAAATCTAACTGTTGTATAGTGTTGCCCAATACTGACATCTGCCTTACGGACCACTTTATTAATGTGCGGCTTCGTCCGTTGCAAGAAAAAGTTTGAAAAACGGAATATGGCAAAATAGACCCCAAAAGAAATTTGGCATTCAACACAGATTCACCTGTATTTTAACTTTGGTCCGGTCGTCCTACGTAACTACACGTTTTTGGCTGGTGTTCTGGACGATAAATTGTGAATAAAGATAATGAAATTCAGATGCTAATATGCAACTTTCGTCACGTCTTTTGCGAAAAAGAAAAATATTGATATTTTGATACAACGCACATAGCTTCGTTACCGATTACAAAGCAGAGGCTGCGAACTAAATTTGAAAGCCCTGTATTTGTAGAATAATAGCGAATAATATTAAATTAATATCGAGAAATCAGTCAACCAGCGTTAGTTGGTGATGCTAAAGACATTCTGTATCATTTATACCGAACACATTTTCAGTCTCAGCTATGCAAATACTACATTTTGATTCAAATGCACAAAATCTGTTTGAATTATTTACACTACCGTTGATAAAGTTTTAGTAATTAAGTCTTCGTAAAATCTGTTAAGTATTTAGCCAAATAATATTTGCTTTGTATGAATTTTTGCCGTGTTTTTTTATTACAACGCACGTGGCTCAAGTCCCTGTGTTAGAAGTTTGCGACCAGAAAGTCTTTAAAATTGGCCAATTAACCCACTAAAGCCAGTATTTTGATACATAAGAAGTTGAAGCGTTATATATCAAGATAGCGAGCAGCGATAACACGAATTGGCCAAAGAAATCAAAGTGTAGCCGGGTTTAGGCTAAGTTTTCAAATGCTCCTATGTTATGATACAGAATGTTTTGCCATTATGATAACATACCCGTGCGACACATTGCGTTTGTACATCTCCAAAATGGCTACATTTCAGATTCATTGAGGCAGTTCTAACGAGTACCCACAACCTATTATTTTGGAGAAGTAATAAGAAAAATAATGTATACCCACATTAACCCCAGTTTTCTCTACATAAAGTGGGGTTCATTTCACGGAGTTGATAGAGTAAATTCTGCTCTGTTCATAGCAAAAAAAAAAAAAAAAAAAAAACGTGGTGACGTCACTGTCTACATTGAAAGTCACGAAAAAAGGAAACAATGAAAAAAAAAAAAAAAACGGAATTCTCGATTTCTCCGTATTATGTTATATCTGACGATACTGACTCCTAAGTAGAATTAGAAAATGTATTTATGGAGTACAGAAGATGTATAAGACAAGGAAAAAATGGGCATCACGTGAACAAGTCCTTGAAATGAACCCCACTTTATATAGAGAAAACTGGGGTTAACGGGGGTATACACTATTTTTCTTATTACTTCTCCAAAACATAGGTTGTGGGTACTCGTTAGAACATCGTCAATGAGGCGGTTCTAACGAGCACCCAGAACCTATGTTTGCGGTATAAATAAGAAAAAAATCACGGATTTTAATCTAACAAGTAGCCATTTTGGAGATGTAAAAATGTACTATGTCGCACGGTTGTGTTATCATAATGGCAAAACATTATGTGGCATAACATAGGGGCATTTAGAAACTTAGCCTAAACCCGGCTACACTTTGATTTCTTTGGCCAATTCGTGTTATCGCTACTTGCTATCTTGATATATAACGCTTCAACTTCCTATGTATCAAATTCATACTTGCTTCAGTGGGTGAGATGGCCCCTTTTAATGACTTTTTGGTCGCAAACTTCTAACACAGGGACTTGAGCCATGTGCGTTGTAATAAAATTACACGACAGAAATCCATACAGTGCAAAAACTATTTGGCTAAATACTTAACAGATTTTACGTAGACTTACCAAGATTATCAACGGCAGTGTAAATATTTGTAAGGTGATAGATTGTGTGCATTTGAATCAAAATGTAGAATTTGCATAGCTGAGACTGAAAATGTGTTCGGTATAAATGATATCTAGGATACCTTTAGCATCACCAACTACTTGAACGCTGGTTGATTGATTTCTCGATATTAATTCAATATCATTCGCTATTATTATACATAATACAGGGCTTTCAAATTTAGTTCGCAACCTCTGCGTTGTAATCGGTAACGAAGCTACGTGCGTTGTATCGAAATATCAATGTTTTTCTTTTTCGCAAAAGATTTGACGAAAGTTGCATATTTGCTTTTAGATTTCATTATCGTTATTCACAATTTATCGACCAGAACACCAGCCAAAACCATGTAGTTACATACGACGACCGGACCAAAGTGAAAATACAGGTGAATCTGTGTTGAATGCCAAATTTCTTTTGGGGTCTATTTTGCCATATTCCGTTTTTCAAACTTTTTCTTGCAACAGACGAAGCCGCACATTATTAAAGTGGTCCGTAAGGCAGATGTCAGTATTGGACAACGCTATACAACAGTTAGATTAACGTAAAAACAGCTTCTTACCTGCAGCGACGAACTGTCAGCCGCCATTTTCCATCGAAGCCTATGCGTCCAAAATACGAAGCCTATATGACCGCTACGCAGCCTGTGCGTATGTATTGACCAGTGTGGTTAAGGTGTTTGGCACTGGCCATTTTCACTGTTTGCAGCATGTTTTATCAGCATCAATTTTCAGGCATTTTTGACCCAAGATACCCTCAGATATAAATTTTAGCGGCCGGTTGGGCCATACACCCAAAAAATTTTCGGGATGTGAGGGGGCCTAGCCCCCCTTTAATCCCCCCCAAAATATTTTCAGTGGGGAGGCGCGCGAAAAAACAGGTCACTTTTTTGCCCCACAAATCCTAAAGCAAAACATAACTATCCAGGGGTAGAAATGCAGATTTAAGGTGCTTCTGGGGCTTAAAATGGGGGGGGGGGTGCAGACACGTAAAAACACATATCTGGGTGGGAAAGGGTTAAATGAACACCCAAGATCATGGAGTACACCTTCCGTTATTTTTTTAAACCCGCACAACCTCGCGTTGATAGGATGAAAAAGATAAATATTTGTGACTACCGGCGTGGATACGCACCAAACTTGTGGAAGAAGGGTAATCACACAATTCTTCAGCATTATAAGGTATGAGATTGAATTCCGCGTATGTTAAATAAGATGCACTCAGGGAACACAGTGTGTACCTTGTGCTGTTGCAATGGCTTACAGTTGGATATAGCACGGGTCTTGCTTGGAAACGCGACCAGCCTAAACAACTAGACAGCAGGGTTGTGCAGGTAATAGTTAAAATTACAATTGCAGCTGTATAATGTACATATCAATCAAGGGGTATCCCAATGTTTCCTTGGAGTTCCAACAGGTGTAAAATCATTTGTCCCCGTGTTCTCACAGGTATATTGACATGAATCTGCAGTGTACTTACAACTTTGCAATGAAACTCTGTTGGTTTCATTGGCTGATTGAGCGAGAGGAGCTGTCGTTTCATCTCAATGTCGGGTAAAAGTCCCACAAAATCCAAAATGACCTACATGTATTCAGTGTTGAAGGGGATTTAGAACCTCAAATCAAAGGAACAAAACTTTTTTGCTCTTTCGCTATACATTTACCAAATATTAACATTTTGGTTCATGGACTGTTGGGGACTATACAAGTTATGGTTTGTGGGGCACATGCACTGTTGCTAAAATTACCATATGACAAGCTCTGAGTTATCCAATGTGGGATTGGGTAGCAGTGCATAGTATGCATGCCTCATATTTTTCAGGCAGGATTTCAGTCTTATAGAGGTTGAATTTTTTCTTGATTTCAAGCCTTTTAGATTTTGATTTTTCCTCCTATATTCTGTTTAAATGACAATTTAACGCTTATCCTGCAGCATAAAATAATTTAGCTGCACCCATTTCTGACTATTCACCAACCAAATTACTTGATATAATGTATTTGTTCAATACACAAACGCCATTACAAACAGGGTAGATCCTGATCGGATCCAGAAGCCATCTGATCTGGATTTTCACTGTTTGCAAAGTTAATGCAGTTGTTATGTTCAGCAGGATGAGGGTCGGTTCTTTCAGGCATGGAAAAGCTTGGCCAGTATGAGGCCTGAGTATGCTAACAGCACCACCTCTGTTATGCAGATTAAAACTTTCTTTCAACAATACTGTATGTGGTTGTCAACATATCCTGCTTAATGATTCGTATCATTTGACATGTCACCAGTAACAATTCTGATTCTGATAGAACTGACCATACCCCAGAATGCCACCAGAACCTGACAGGATACCCTGGGGATTGTATATCACTCTAGTTATGCGGCATCTGCAGCTGTGCATTACATACATTCCAGATTTGCAGCAATGTGGATGATGCCTATAGAGTGATCATGTAATAGATTACTGTAGAGATCTTTGATATGGGTCGTACACAGGGGATTTCCAGTAAAAGTGGCATTGATTCCTCAACTGATGCCTGTGAAACATGTTCGGATATTGAAATTAATAGCCCTGCCAAGGATCAAACCCATCACCTATACACTATCAGGACCTACCATAGTAGTGTCTGTTTATGCACCTTCTGGCTTTGAAATGCCCTCTTAAAATGCTTATTGTAACATACTGTAGCTGTATGGACTGAGTGGTAATGTATTTATGCCCATATAAGCCATTAGCCAGACAACCTTATTAAAGAAGGACCTGCGGGTTCAAACCGGCCCTGGTAGCTCAGTTGGTAGAGTGACCGCGCCGGGGAACGGGAGGTCACGGGTTCGATTGCGGGACGTGACATACCAAAGTCGTTAAAAATGGTACTAGCTGCTCCTCGCTTGGTACTCAGATTTACGGGGTAGAGCTAGGACTGGTTGACCCAGTGTTAGGATAATGTGAGTGGGTGTGGTATCATGTAATGTGTCTGGGATATGAAACTTCAGTGAGGCAGCACTATAAACGTGAGCATTGAGCTCCCTGTCGCAACCAGACACCATCGTGATATGACTGACAAAATTGTTGAAAGCGACACACTCACACCTGGGGTTCAAGTTAGAGGCGAAGTCATTGTGTTTGTTACTCATATGATTTATATACAACTATGTAGAACTCTTTGAAAACACTATCATGAGATAGGAGTTTGTGATTCCCCCCCCCCCCCCTCCCACACACACACATTATTTCATTTATTTATATTTATAAAATTTGAAGCCAGTGCTCTTACTACATGTACATTTTGTAAGTATCACAGTGTGCCATACAGTCATCGCCACTAATACATGAACATGTACATATTAAAGATAACTCAAGGAAGAAAGGCTGTGTAATTAACTGCTTATCACTGCATTTACTATCCTATCACCTGCTAAGGAGTTACGGCCGTTTATTTTCTAAAAAATGTGCTATTAACCTTGTGATGCAAACTACTTCAACATTTCTTCACTGATTCAGTTGAAACTTTGCACATGCTTTCCTTGTGAGGTGAAGGGGTGCCTAACACAATTTTCACGTTGATCCTATCATCTGTGACGGAGTTACGGCCCTTGATTTTCTAAACAACGCGTTTGAAAACCTTGTGACGCAAACTACTTCAACATTTCTTCACCGTTTGAGCTGAAACTTTGCACATGCATTCCTTGTGAGGTAAAGGGATGCTTAACACAATTTTCACGTTGATCCTATCATCTTCGGAGGAGTAACGGCCCTTAATTTTCTGAAAACCGCGTGGTTCAAACTACTTCCACGTTTGACTATTTTGTTAGATTTTTGCATATGCATTTGCAATGATATATAGATGTCCCTAACACAAAATTCATTCTGCTCGGATGAAGCGTTTTGGAGTTATGTCCCTTGATTTCCTAAAAAATGCACTAAAAATATTGTGACAAACTACCTCCACATTTCTTCACCGATTGAGCTAAAACTTTGCACATACTTACCTTGTGAGGTGAAGTGGTGCCTAACGCAATTTTCAAGTTGATCCTTTCACATGCAACGAAGTTATGGCCCTTGATTTTCTGAAAAAATGCGTTCGAAACCCTTGTGATGCGAACAACTTCCACATTCTTTCACCGATTGAGCTGAAACATTGAACATGTATTCCTTGTGAGGTAAAGGGGTACCTAACACAATTTTCACGTCGATTCTATCATCAGCTAAGGAGTTACGGCCCTTTATTTTCTGAAAAACGCATTATTAGACCTTGTGTCTCGAACTACTTCCACATTTCTTCGTCAATTTTGTTAAATTGTTGCATATGCATTTGCAATGATATGTAGATGTGCCTAACAGAAAATTCATTCTGCACGGATGAAGCATTTTGGAGTTATGTCACTTGTTTTCCCCTCAAATTGGCTCCCAAGCGGGCATTGCTCACTTATAGTGACGGCTCTTGTTGGTTATAAAATTCTCATTCTATCATAACAGCCTATATGAGTATTGTGATCAACGAACACCACGAAAACATGTCTATATAATTCTGTACACGCATGATAACATCCAGTAAGCTTTCATAGCAATCAAATGATCATCAGTGCTGTCATTGTGATTGATAATCAATTAGTAGTCACTGAACATACTAGAGATTTGGTCATATTTTTACCTCTTGCCATAACATCTTTCTTATCATGTGTTATACATTACCGCGTGAATTAGGACAGACATGCCTGATCAAACAGTGTAGACCCAGAATGCATTGTCTCTTCAGGATCTGCACTGTTTGCCAATTATCCAGCCATTTTAGATATAAATTGGGTTGTAAATTATACTTACAGAACAATCGATTACTGCTAAATATGATAATCAGTTTAGGGAATCTATTGGTCGATTAATCGATTATTGGTGTCAGCCTTACTAAGGCTTAGTAAAACTGGGGTTTACAGGGGTATACATAAATTTTCTTATTATACCCCTGGCATACGAAGTATGCAATGGGGGTATATAGTTTTTGTCTTTTCCGTCTGTCTGTCTGTCTGTGTGTCCGTAAACAATTATTTTGTGTCAAATATATCTCAGGAACTGCTTCACATAGAAACTTGAAATTTTGCACACATGATCAGTATGACTACTTGTATTGTGGGAAAGAAAATAAGGGCCAAGGGGTCAGGCCTTTTACAGTTATTTCCCTTTGTAGTTCTTGTATCAGCCGAGGTGATGGCACTGGCCGGGGGTATACGTGCCCCACTGGGCACTTTTGTCTAGTTGCTGTCTGCACAGACCATCTAGTTATCCTTTGTTTGTTTGATTTAAGGTTAAACATCCTCGCAAACACTATTAAGGTCATTTTGGAGACGATGCTTCCAGTTTTGGTGGGAATTTTACCCGACATTGAGATGAGATGACACCTCAAACCCTGCTGCCCAATTAAACTAATAGGGTTTATATGCATGGATGGTCTGACTAGCACCACTTTGCCTGAGCAGACTTATTGAACCCTCTAAGCAGTTTACAAGTACTCCTGTGCGGTCGGTTTCAGATGGATGTTAGGGTGGGGGGATGGGGGGGGTCTAGTTAGGGCCCCGCACTGAAAGTGTGGGTGCCCTATAGTAATCACTCTGTCCGTCCGTCTGTCTGTCTGTCTTTCCGTCTGTCCGTCCACAAATTTTCCTACTCCTCTGATAGCGCTGCAGGGGCCCTAGTCAGTTTCACTGACAGCTCTAGTTATCCTTTATAAATGGAACTGAGGACTTCAGCAAATGCAAACAAATTTGATTTTTCTAGTCGATAAACCCCAGACAGTTTTTTGTGGTGCAGCTGCAATGATAATGTTTTGCTTTGATATGTTCTCTGGCAAGTGATGTGCTTTTCCAAACATGTATCCTGAATATGTGGAGTGACCGCCAGGAACTGGCAGCAACTACCACCAACGGTGACAAGGTGAGCATTTGGGATCACTGTTTGTCCGTCGTCCATGCGTAAACTTTTGCTTCAAACGACATCTCATCCTAAACCACTGATCAGATTTTGACCGAACCTCACAGGAATGATTCTTAGGTAGTCCGGTTTCAAAGGAGAAGTAAAACAAAGATCAGGAATTGATACAATTAACTTACTCCACCCATAAAAGACACCAAAGGGAAAGAAATACAAACATTAAGCGACCAGACCATAATGGAAACCTAAACAAAGGAAGGCCATAAGGACAGTCACTTTCCCACAAAATGGCCATATGGCCATCCAAAACCAAAAGACACAAGTGATACACACAGTAAGTAACAAACAACAACATAAATAAATCGCCACAGAAGAGCCGCCTTGGAACGGTCAGTGGAAGATTTCCACTAGGGGGCTTAAATCGATTTTACGTGGCCACAATCCTCGCCCTTACTTCCGTCGCGATTTAGACAAATAATTTGTTCAGTCCGCATGAAGGCCTCCTAACTCATCAGTGCAACATCTCCGTGAACACAAAAATCAAAGAACCACGGAGGTGAGACAACGGTGAGGACTCGACAGCAAGAAACCACAGAAATGCTGGAGCAAAAGAAAACCAACAGTTAGACTCCGATGAGCCCGACCAGAGACAGAGCATCAGGCACCAACCAACATTATCTCTCTAGTTTTCGATAAGCCTTTACGTTGGAGCCGTCATAGAATCTGAGGCCTGACCCACCGGCGTGCAATTAAAGAGGGAAGCAAAGTTGCCAACCGTGATTGGGTTAACTACCATGCATGCAGTCTGTCGTATAATATCCATGTTGTACCCAATCTTTTTATATCGAAGAATGATTTTACGAAATTGGGTGCTGAAGTCATTGCGGTTATGTATTTTTCTGAATTTATATACTAAGTCACCATAAAATTCGGGTTCCGATAGACCTTGTTGCAGAAGAGATTTAAGTCCAATATTGAATTTTGAAATTAAATCAGAATGGCGTCTATAAAATTTTGAAAAGGCTTTGCGTAGTTTATGGTACCGATAACCCTGATTAAGGAGTTTAGCCGTTAATAATTTATTACGAGTGTTGAAGTCAGTAACATGACTACACACTCTAGCAAATCGAATTAATTGCGAAACATAAACGCCATAGGATGGCGCACGAGGAACATCACCATCCAAAAAAGGAAAATTTATAATCTCAAAATCAAAGTCATCGCGTTTATCATAAATTTTGCACGAAACAAATCCATCTACAATAGATAGATGTAAATCCAAAAACGGGGCCTCGGTATCAGAAGAATTTGCTTTATTTAACTGAAGTTCTAGGGGGTAAATCTGACTGATCAAACCATCAAAATAGGTATTATCAATATTTAATAAATCATCTAAATATCTAGAAGTAGAGCTAAAAGCTTCAATAATTTCAGATTGGTTATCAATGGAAAGCGACAAAATGAAGTCTCTTTCATAACAATACAAGAACAGATCAGCCACAAGAGGTGCGCAATTAGTACCCATCGGAATACCCACAATTTGTCTAAATAACTTAGTACCGAATCTAATATAAATATTGTTCTAATATAAATATTGTTCAAAGTTGTTCAAATGGTTCTAGCCACAAGAGCTAAATATATATATTTTTTTTACTGAAAACTTAAACCCAGGTCTTCGATATTTGGTATGAAGCTTCATCTAGTGAACCTCTACCAAGATTGTTCAAACTATAGCCCTGGGACCAAAAATGCCCCCGCCCCGGGAGCCTTTGGTTTTACATAGGCTTATATAGGGAAAATCTTTGTCTCTGAAACTGCTAGGTGCAGGCATTTCATATTTGCTGTGAAGCTTCATCTAGTGGATCTCTATCAAGATTGTTAATGATTGCCCTAGGGCCAAAAATGCCCCCACCCTGGGGCCCTTTGGTTTATCATCCGGTTATATAGGGAAAAATATTTAAATTAAAAATCTTCTCTGAAACCACAAGGCCCAGGTATTTGATATTTGGTATAAAGCTTCATCTAGAGAACCTCTACCAAGATTGTTCAAGTTATAGCCCTGAGGCTAAAATTGTCCTCGCCCTGAGGCCCAAATTGTCCTCGCCCAGAGGCCCTTTGGTTTTATGCAACAGTCATTTGTAACCACTGCCCCCATCCCACCTACAGGGATAGCGGGAAACAATAACTTTTCACAGCCCTACACGGTGGGTGGGGGGGACCTGTAGAAGGTCAAAATACATGTAGTTCATTCCACTGGGGGTATATTTGCATAATATCAAAACCCGCTCACTAACCCGGCACTGCAGGGGAACATGGGGGGTAACTATCCCGCACATGAGCCCCGCTTTCCCCCGCCTATCCCATAGGTGGTGGTGGGGATGGTTACAAATGACTAGACTACATGTAGTGCATTATAAAGACTTACATTTGTACATGTATATTATAAGGCAAATCTCCTGTCTGGAGATCTTTTGCGTAAAAGGAGATCATAGGCAGCGGTAAAATGCCTTATAGATATGGGCAACTGTAAAAGAAAAATGCAGCAAAAGTGTGACAATGGGGGTCAAATTTCAAACCAGATATATCATGATGGTTTTATCATTTTTTGGACCAGTGAACATCAAATTTTAAGAATTTTATAAAGTTTAAAGGACAAAACCCATGAGTTTTTTTTTTTTTTTTTTTTTTTTTTTTAATTATTATTTTCACCATTTTTTCATTACATTTTTGCAATTCCTCAGTAAACATTAGACGTGATACTTCACCAAGATTTGAAAGAAAATGTCATTTTTTTTCTTCTGTAACTTTTAGTGGGTACACATATCCACCATACTGGCCATTTTTTTCTCACTTAGTTCCACTTGAATATTTTTCTAGGGATTTTTTGCAATATTAGACCCATATTTTTTCAAAACACACCTAATAAAGTTTTTTCACAAGAAAAGTAGGCAAGATATTTAAGAAAAATCTTATTCTTAGCAATATTAGAGGCATTTCAAAAACAAATGTAAAATTTCATTTGATTGTGATAAATATTAATGATTTTAGGTGGCTTTCAAAAACATGTACCGTATATTTTCTATAAAAATGTTACACTTGTGACAGTTTCAGCACTGCTGTATAATGCCTAAATTTTTCATTTCTGATCAAATAAGTGTTACATTTTACATATTTTGGTAATGAAAGGAAACAAAGATGTGTCTCAGAAAGTAAGTCTCCAACTTCAACAGTACTTTTGAATAAAAATTATAGAGCAGACTATCCCTATGTACAGAAGAAATATTTTTCCAGTATTTCACATATAAAGTATTTGAGTATATTATCTTACCAATATTTATCTATGCTATGACAATTTTGATACAGTTTATTTGAAACTTAAAGTCTTGGGTACAATCTGCAGGCTTAATTTAACAGGTACAAAATGTTACACTTGCGACACATTTCGTCATTGAAGTTAAATGGCTACAATTTTAATCTGAGGAAAAAAGCTGTGACATACATAATAATTTTTGGATTGAACAAAGACTAGAGATCATATGAACAAGTATTTAATGAACTTTTAACAGAACTTGTAAACAAACAATACGAGAAAATCGTTGTCCTCTGCATATTGTATTTTTTTCAGATATATCATTTTGAAACTATTGAAATATTTTGTTTTACCATCATTTATCCTTTATACCATCATTTTATAAACAATTTGTTTTAAGATCAACGCTTTAGCTACATTCATGAGGCTAAATTCGAAAGTAACATAAAGCGTTACACTTGTGACAATGTTAGTTTCAAACTTTTAAAGTCTCAAGCTCAATTTCCTGGACAAAACAGTATGGCACTCATGTATATTTTGGGAAATAAGATCACTAGACTGGATAGTAAAATTAATTCTTCCACTTTAAAGTAACTTTGGAACAAGAAACAAATATAATAAAACAGTATAATCCAACATAGACTAGATTGTTTTCAGATTTCATTCTATCAGTATTGAAATACATTATTGTGTCAATGTAAATCTGTTGTCTTATCATTTAAAATAGTTCATTTTGAGTTCAAAATATTAATACAAATCTGGAGTGTAAAAACTGAATGTCACTTTAATGTTACACTTGTGACAAATTTAGCTTAAATACTGGTTTCATTTGATCTCCTGATCTTAATGTTTTAAAATATGATTAACATAGTCTCTGAAGTGTACACTGAATTCATTTGACTTAACTAATCATATTTGCTATTGTGAAGGCCTCTTAACTAATCGTAACTAGAGCTGCCGGTGAAACTGACTAGGGCCCCGGCAGCGCTATCAGAAATTTGTGGACGGACAGACAGACGGACGGACAGAGTGATTACTATAGGGCACCCACACTTTCAGTGCGGGGCCCATAATTACTCTTTTGAAGGCCTCATTATCAAGATTTATTAATCAGTGACCCATATTGGGTTATATGAAGCAAAGGCCAATATAATATATACATTTTTGGAAGTGTCTGCTGACAGCCGGCTGGCACCAGACTTTTACATGTAGGTCTAGTGACAGCCGGCTGTCACCAGACCTAAAAGTCTGCTGACAGCCGGGTATAATATTTACTCAATAATAAGCATCTTCTTTTTAACTAAATAACTTATCCTGTTTCATGAGCTACCATACCGCTTACAGAACTTTCCTGAACAATGAAGGATGCAATAATTTCTAATGGGGACTTGTATTTTTGTTCAAACTTTGTGTAACAATGCTGGTATTATTGCAGCTTGGTTGTACATGTAAATCATAAATTTTATTATAAGGTTATTTCTAGGCATACCATCAGCAGAACTTACATGTACAAACTTGAGAAGAGTGGTGGGCACACACTTCGTCTGGGTTTGAACAGCACTGACAGACCTAGAAATGTGTCAATACGACACAGATGCCCCCATCTATGGGCTCACCTCACACCAAAAAAGTCATGTAACAACAGTTGTCATCAGACAGCATATCAGAAGCCTCTGTGGTGCAGTGGTTACGCTATTCACCTTGTAAACCTTAACCAGGGATCGCAGGATCGATCCCTGTCTTCTCCAGACTTTCGGATGAATCTTTAAACCGAGGTCCCGTCTCCGTATGACCTTAGCTGTTGGTGGGACGTTAAACTAAAACTCACTCACTCAGACCGCATATCTCGCCTGGAAGAGTGTCTTTGAGGTTATTGGCATAGGTGTGTGTGTGGTGGTGGGCCTGCACCCGCCCATCGGGGCTTGGAGAAATAAATTGGGCTGCATGGTGCTTCCACGCAGAGCTGAAACTGACCACACATGAGTACTGGTAAACCTCTTCGAAAGACTAAGCCTGCCAAGGTAAAGTGGAATGAGTCGGACTGTCCAATGCATATAAGCCTTTTGGTTTCACTGGGTGGCAGGGCTTGAGATGTCATTTCATCTCAATGTCAGGTAAAAGTCCCACAAAATTGGAAGCAACATCTCCAAAATGACCTAAATAAGTGTTGACATGGATGTTAAACCTCAATTCAAACAAACACATTCCAAATATGGACCCAATCCATCAAATGGTTTGGAAAATATGAGTGCTTAAAAACTAGAGAAAGAGTCCCGCATACCACTGGTCAGCGCGGCAGCACCACCCTTTGATATATCTTTCAAGCTTTATGTAATATGAATGAAGAAGTTAAGAAGCTATAAGAATCTACAAATGTGCTTGTAAAAGCTAAACCAAACATAAAATTTCAAAATGGACCAATGGAGTGAAGGCATCAAAGTTACTGAAGGGTGGGGGCATCCATGTTACTGAAGCAGCAGGGTGGGGTATACATCAATGAAATCTTTGGACTGGTACGCAACATCGATGCAAGTATCAATTGAATTTGTCTTAGAGTTTAGAAAATACAGGCATCTGCATGTATAAACTTTGTCATAAAACTTTAACCAAATGTAAAATTTCTAAGTCTGTGACCTTGAGGTCAGGGTCACCGTGGGTGGGGGAAGGGACATACATCACAAAATCTTTGGACTGGTATGCAACATTGATGCAAGTAACAACTGAGTTTGTCTTAGAGTTTAGCACATACACGCATCTATAAACTTTGTCTTAAAACTTTAACAAAATGTAAAATTTCTAAGTCTGTGACCTTGACCTCAAGGTCACTGTGGGGGTGGGACATGCATCAATGAAATTTTGAGACCAGTATGTAACTTCAGTGTAAGTATCAACTATATCTACCGAAGGGTTCAGAAGATAAAATCTCTCAGAAACTTTGACGCAAAACTTTAACCAAGCACCCAACCCCATCAGAGCCTGGAGAAATAGATTGGGCTGCATGGTGCTTCCGCGCAGAGCTGAAACTGACCAAACTGGAATACTGGTAAACAGCTTAGGTCTAAGTCTGCCCAGGAAAAGTGATGCGAGTCTGACGGCTCCTTAAACCCTGACGGTTTTTATGGGTGGTAGGGCTTGAGATGTCATTTCATCTCTGAATGTCGGGTAAAAGTCCCACAAAATTGGAAGCAATGTCTCCAAAATTACCTTAATTGTGTTGATGGGGATGTAAAACCGCAACTCAAACAAAACAGAAACTTTAACCAAAATGTTACCGGACGGACAGACTGACACATGGACGGATAGACAGACAAATGGTCGAATGACAGGCTAAAACTATATACCCCCATAGCATACTTCATATGCCGGGGGTAGAATTAGTCTAGCTTCTAAGACATCCCAGAATATAATGTCAGTGTAGGTAGAATCAATGCTTTGTTATGACTGTCAAGTATTACCAGAATTATGTCCCTCAACAAATAGACTTCATGGCCTAGTGGGTAAAAGCACCAACTGTTAATCATTAGGAGGTTCTGCAAGGGACGATCATGTGGTTTTTATCTGGGAACTCTGGTTTTTGCCCACCTCTGATTAACAACCAGCTCAAAATAAGTGAAAATCTTGAAAGGGCCACAAAACCAAAACAAAAACAAGAGGTCCATAGGCCACTTTGCTCACCAGATCTCAGGTGGGCACTGTCCACTGGCAGCAATATATTTTAACATGATTTTAATAAACCGATTTTAAAGTCTCCCCAAACATACCCCCATACCCCGGAGCACCCATGTCGACACTGTATCTGCAATATTTGTTATTTTATGAAGTGGCGGGGATGGGGCATGGACCCAATGAAGCCATGATTGGTATCACTAATGCACCATATCTAAAGGAACAAGAATATATATGGATTAAGGGTGGGGATCTGTAAGATTCTTGAGATACAAGGCCTTTTCGGCATCGGAGGGGTTGGGGCATGGCCCAGCTGGACACCAGAAAAGCTCTAGATTGTGTTGTCTCTGAATGTGTCTTATCATAAGGACCAAGAATATATATGGTTTAAGGGTGGGGATTTGAACAGTTTTTGAGATATGAGGCCCTTTTGTGAAATGGAGGGGAGAGGACCCCACAAGTTGGTGTGATTTAATATGTCTAATTATAAGGAATAAGAATGCATATGATTATGGGTCTGGGATCTGAATGGCTTCTATGATACATGGCATTTTATGAAGTGGAGGGGCGGGGCATGCCCTCAGCACATTGCTGCAGCACAAAGAGACCCTCAGGTTGGTGTGACTGAATGAGTCTTACCATAAGGAATAAGAAAATATATGGTTTGGGGGAGGGGATCTTAATGGTTTCTGAAATATATGGCTTTTTATGAAGTGGAGGGGTGTGCCGGCAGACACGCAACACCCCCTGGGCCCACATGTTGGTATCACTGAACATGCTGAATGCGTCTTATCATAGGGAAAAAATTTAATGTGGTTTAGGGATGGGGTAACCTGAACAGTTTCTCAGATATTTTGCCTTTTTTGAAGTGGAGGGTGGGGACATGGCACTCAGGCACACCCTGGGAGACCCCTAGGTTGGTATCACTGAATGTGTCTTTATAAGGAACAAGAATATATATTGTTTAGTGGTGCGGATTTGAACGGTTTCTGAGATATTGGATTAACTAAGTGGAGATATTGTTTAGGGGTGGGGATCTGAATGGTTTCCAAGATACATGGCCTTTTATGTAATGGATGGGATGGGACATGGTCTCGGCACACCCTGGGGGACCCACAGCTTGGCATATGGCTGAAAAAAATTTACTCAAGGAACATTTCTATAAATTTTTTGTCAATGGCTTTGCAGTAAATGCCATTTTTCTATTTTCCCCATGGAAACTCCAAGTTGCCACAGCAACCAAACTAATGAGCCCATTTTCATAAAAAAAACACACAAACTTTCGATCCCCCAGCCCAAGGATGCTACAGATTAAGTTTGGGCTGAATCGGCCCAGTGGCTTCAGAGGAGTTGTCATTTAAAAGTGTTGACGTCAGACGATGACAGACAACTGCCTATCCCATAAGCTTCGGCTCTGGTGAGCTAAAAAAAAATAACAGGGGGAGAAGGATTATGTTGTTTTAGGTGCAGATCCTGTTTGCATCAGCGACAGCGGCTCGGCATATCCCGATTTAGGCACTATATCTCCTGAACCTATGGATGGATTGTGGATTTGTGACCAATCTTACATGGTTCACTAGGAGGGGGAAATCAGTCATGTTTTTGGTTTTAAAAGGCACAGGCCCCTAAAAACTGTCAACTTTGGACAAAAAATGGCTTGTCTGCACCCTATCTCATGAACAAATCAATGGATTTTGGTCCAACTGTTCAATATCCCAGCAACAAAAAATTTAATTAGACTTTGGTGACCTTGTCCTAATTTTTAAGGTCATAGGCTCCAGAAAACTTGATTTTCAGCCCAAAATTGGCTTTCTGCACCCAAGCTCATGCCCAATTGATGAATTTTAATCAAACTTTATACATTTCTAGTTCTATAATTGGGTCCAGACATAATTATGGTGAAGATAAGAATATGAAAATGTACTTAGTATTGAAGAAATATTATTGCTGGCTGTCAGCAGACTTTTAGGTCTGGTGACAGCCGGCTGTCACTAGACCTAAGTCTTGTGCCAGCCGACTGTCAGCAGACCTCGCCTACATTTTGTTACACATCAATAAATCTTGATACTGACACCTTCAAGCAAGTTTTGTTAAATCAATCCTTTTGAAATATCTGTCTCAGTACTCTTCATTTTTCTACCGATTATTTCTTGATTGTTGAATCTCACGAGGTATAAATTTGAGCTTGATTCCTCGCACAGGGAGTAGACTCGGAAGTGAAAGCCTCTGTATTAAATCGGAATGTCGGTTGGTGGAGACATCATTTTGGCTCGGCATGGTATAGACAGTGGGTGAAACTTCTTTCATAAACCGTAGTGTGACTTCACTGTCAAACTTCAACACCTATACATTAAAAAGTATCAATAGAATTCGATAAAGAAATAGTGTCTTATTAAAATGCATCAACAAGTAGGCTGGTATAGACTATAATTTGATCATTAATAATTGAAGCTATTGTGTGAAAGAGAAAATCTAGTAGTAAGGGAAATACGTTTTTAATTGAAAGGTATTTTAGAATGCATTTTTTTATATTCTATTAATACTGGTAAAATATTTCACCATACCTTTGCTATGAACATCTTGTGGACTGTTGACCTGGTCTTGCTGGAAAGTCGTACAGCTACAAAGTCCTCCTCCTTATAGCTGAAATGTTGAATAATAAGCTGTAAAAGCAACTGATATAGATTGTTCCTGCATGCATGTAGCCTTTAGCATATAAATGCTTTAACACTACTTATTTTGCATTGCTTGCTTTAGTAGCACACACTGTTTACAAACTCTGTCTTTTATAGCACTGCTTGCTTTCTATAAATGCACCCTTTGGTTATTAATCACCCTCTGCTTAGTGCTAGCTGGCATTAGTAACACAAAGTAAGGTGAGTGGTTTGACTGATGCACTACCATATTAACCATTTAACCAGGCTCTGCAAGCATCATGCAACCTGGGGGTTCCGGCTAGTATAGAAATACTAGTTTGTATTAACTCCTCTATTTAGCGCTAACATTCCATTTACTCACCGTTGAGCTAGGCTATCATAGTGGGGAAGGTCAGTCAGGTATCCCAGGCGAAGAAGACCATAATGACCAGGCTCAGAAGGTGCTATCAGAAGATCTGGCTCCTCAGCATGAGTGATGTGTAGCTTCACTTGTAGCATGTTTGCAAGGGATTGTATGCAAACATGGTCCGCATAGGTACCGTCTTGGGCCATTTTTTCGACATAGCTGGTGAATGGTTCAGTCAGAAATTGCTCCATTTCTGATTGCTTTGACTGAAAAAATACAATCTACTATCTGCCATATGCTTGTAGGCCTACTGCTCATTTGTACTGGTTGTCATGGAAACCAAAATGAAAAAAAAAAGAAAAAGAAAAAAATAATAATTAAAAAATCATCTACTCAGAAACTGTATGCTCTATGAGGCTGAGAGTTTATGAAAATATTCACCATATTTGCCTTTACAGATTTTGTGTTTTTTATGAAATTCGGCTCTTTAGTTTGATTGCTATGGCAACTTAGATTTTCCATAGACTTATATAATGGGGAAAATTGAAAAATTGCATTAACTACAAAGCCTTTGCAGATATTTTGACAAAACTTTCATAGAAATGGTTCTTTAGTGAACTTCTTTCAGCCATTTGCTTTTGTGTCAACCTGGGGGGTCCAGTAGGTTGTGCCGGGGCCATGCCCCGCCCCCAGTACTTCATAAAATGCCTTACATCTCAGAAACCTTACAGATCCCCACCCCTAAACCGTATATATTCTTGTTCCTTATGATAAGGTGCAATAAGTGACACCAACCTGGGGATCCCCCGGATGTGCTGGGGACATGCCCCACCTCCTCCACTTCATAAAATGCCATTTATCTCAGAAACCATTCAAATCCCCACCCGTAAACCGTATATATTCTTGTCTTTTATGATAAGATGCACTCAGTGACACCAACCTGGGGGTCCCCTGGGATGTGCCTGGGCCATACCCAACCCCTCCATTTCACAACAGGCCCAATATTCCAGAAACCTAACAGATCCCAACCCCTAAACGAAATATATTTTTGTTCCTTATGATAAGTTGCATTCAGTGACACCAACCTGGGGGACACCTGGGATGTGCCGGAGACATGCCCAACCCCCTCCACCTCGTAAAAGGTTGGCCCCCGCCCATAGGGGCTTGAAGAAATATATGGGCTGCATGATGCTTCCACACAGAGCTGAATCCGGCCTGTACACTAGTACTGGTAACCGCTTAGAGGATCTAAGCTTGTCCAGGAACCGCAGTGTGAGGCGGTCCATGCTAATTGGGCGGCAGGGCTTGAAATGTCATTTCATCTCAATGTCGGGTAAAAGTTCCACAAAATTGGAAGCAACGTCTCCGAAATGACCTTTACAGTGTTGACGGGGATGTTTAACCTCAAATCAAACAAACAAACAAACAAAACTTCATAAAAGGCCAAATACCGGTATTCAAAAACCTTACAAATCCCCACCCCTAAACCATATATATTCTTGTTCCTTAAGATAAGTAGCATTAAGTGACACCAACCTGGGGGTCCCCCAAGATGTGCTGGGGACATGCCCCACCCTCTCCACTTTATAAAACGCCATTTATCTCAGAAACCATTCAGATCTCCACCCCTAAACCATATATATTCTTTTTCCTTGTGATTAGACACATTCAGTGACACCAACATAGGGTTCCCCCACCCCCCTGTGATGCCACGGGCCATGCCCCACCCCTTAACTTCATTAAAAGCCATATATCTCAGAAACCGGTCAGATCCCCACCCCTTAACCATATATATTCTTGTTCCTTATGATAAGATCCCACTTCATAATAGGCCATATATCTCAGAAACTATTCAAATCCCCACCACATAATCACATATATTCTTGTTCATTGTTATTAGCCACATTCAGTCACCCCATCTCGCGCGGTCTGCAGGGGCCATTTCTTTCCAATCCACTTCATAAAAGGGCCTCATATCTCAGAAACTGTTCAGCATTAGGTTGCAACAATCTTGGGCTTTTCTGGAATCCACCATGACCGAATCCCTCTTCTGCTTATAAGGCCTTACATCTCAGGAGCCATACACATCCCACCGCTAAACCATATATGTCTCTGTTCCTTTTCATAAGACACATTTAGTGACACCAACCAGGGCTGCATTGGTTCATGCCCCACACTCTTTACTATATAAAACACCTAATATTTCAGATACAGTCCACATGAGTGCTCATTTGGGAATGTGGTTTGTTTGGGAGACTTTATAATTGGTAGATTAAAATTATACCATGTTAAAATACATGTCTGCCATTGGGCAGTGCCCATCTGAGCTCCGGGTTATGAAACTTGGCTCTTTGGTTTGTTTGCTATATGGCAAGTTAAGAGTTTCCATTGACTTATAATGGGGAAAATTGATTATGCCTTTCAAAATATTTTGTCAACCTTACATAGAAATGTTCCTTTAATAATGTTCTTTTAGGCCTATTGGTTGCCACAGATGGGAAATTGTCAGTTGTCATCTGTTGTCCTGCAACAACACATTCAAGCGACATCAGACCTGAAGCCACTAGGCTGATCGGGTCCAAATTTTATCTGTAGCAGGGCTTCCATGGTTAATTAAAATACTTTGCTGCCAGTCGGCAGTGCCCCCTGAGCTCTGGTGAGCATAGTGGCCCATGGGCCTCTTGTTTAATATGAGTTTGGTCGCATGAACAATATGTTCACCGTGCCCATATACCTGTGAACACAGATCAGTTCAAACTCCGATGGGCTTCATTTCATCTTGACTTGAACATCATTCAATATATCCCGACATCCTGCCAGTCAACTGCCGGACAGAAATAAGTTCAAAACACAAGGTGGTGTACATATGCACATGCCATTGCTGACTCCTACACTGTCCAATCAAAATACATCTCAAATGTCAACCAGAAAATGTTTGCCAAAATGAGAACAATCAATTGCTTGATCTAATTTTAGAAATCTTTGTCAAACATACTTGATGCAAAGAGATTCATTGGGAGGTACTTCATATGAACTTGAACCGTTTGTGTCCACAGGCGTATAAGGTAAAAACCCTTAAGAAATCTTCTCCGGAACCAATAGGCCCATTATCAGGTCAAATGTCCAAGAGTCTGCCATGGTAAAAAAAAAAACCTTTAAAATCTTCTCAGAAATAAAATGGCTCCATAAGCTCTCAGCACTCAGGTGAGCGGCCCAGAACCACTGGTCCCCTGTTTTTTTGTTGTTTGTTTTTTTTGTATACCTGACACGGCTCAACAGTTTCCATCAGAGTTTAAAGGTTAGTGATCTGGAGCTTAGGTGCGTTTTTTAAAGTTTTAGATGTACAGGACTTCACACTTGTAAATAGCTACTGTTCAAGTATACTCCAGATACTGGTAGTTGTAGACATAGAAAGTTACAGCTGGATTCCAAAACATTGCAGCACATTTTAGTCAAGTAGTGCAAGCGGACAAGAAACCAACAAGGGGGAAAAAGAACTATATGTCAACTCACTGTCTGAAATATATTTCAGTGTCTCCTCGGCCATGGAAAGAAATAATTGTTAGTTATGGTCATGGGAAAACAGTTGTTATCGCACTGACTTCAGCTGTTAAATATTTCATGCCCTCCATCTCGACAAAAATTTCCCGTGCGGTTCTTTTTGCCCACGCTCTAAAGCGTCTCCAAAGTATGCTGCAAATGGTAAATACCGTTTGCAGCCAGTGGTTCCCGTGGTAAGCGAACAGACCCAGTGATGCACTTTGAGCAACTTTGCTAGTCCAATGGTGCTATTGGCACTCAAGATAAAACATTTGGTTATTAGACATGTACTACTTTAAGTTGCATCACTTGTAAAAGACAAGGCAATGTGCAAATAATTTTCCAGTCAAAACTAAGTATTCGGCAGTTGACTTGAGGTTGCCAACTTTTGCATATCAATAATATACAGACATTTTGGTTTAGATATCCATCAGCTTCCTTGTGTAGTATGCTATGCTCGTTTATAGGTAACACCTATTTTTTTCATATTATTTTTCGCATATCTGAACACTCAGAGGTTAATGCATTCGTGTAAATGACTGCGCTTTAGCCTCCGTGGTGTAGTAGTTACGATACTCGCCTCATACACTAGGGGCCGGGCTTCGATTGCAGGCTTCTCCAGACTTTTGGATGAGTCTTTCTTGACGAAAATATGTCTATATAATTTTGACAGCCCCCCCCCCCCGAACCCCACTTTTATATAGTAAAACTGGGGTTTACAATGGGAAACCTTATTTTTCTTATTTCTTGCCAAAAATATAGACTGTAGGTACTCGTTAGAAGTACCACCAATCTATATTTTGAGCAGAAATAAGAAAATGATCACAATTTTTCATCTTAAAATTTTAGTTTTTTCAGCAGTAAAATTTACAATGTATTTTTATAGCTAGGCGTATTTTCGTAATGTTAAACCGAGATCCCGTTTCCGTATGACCTAAGTTGTTGCCTGTTGATAAGACGAAAAACTAAAAATAAAAACTATTTTTATATCATAGACTACAACAGTGTACATGTATACAGAAAAATACAAGCATCAGGTTAAAAAGTCAGTGTTATGAACATCCTTTTATTCAGTGAGAAAACTGAAGATACATGTAACTAACTTAGTCAATAGACCGTCACAGAATACATCACGTGAATAAGTCCGTGAAATAAAGACCCCCTAAACCCCATTTAATATAGAGAAAACTGGGGTTTAGGGGGGGGGGGGGTAAATATCATTTTCCTTATTTCTGCTCCAAGACATAGGTTGTGGGTACTCGTTAGAACCGCCTCACTGAGGCGGTTCTAACGAGCACCCAAAACATATGTTTGGAGTGTAAATAAGAAAATATTACAAATTTTCACAGAAAAAAAAACTTTTTTGAGGTATGAAAAATGCACTTTATCAGACGGATGTGTTATCGTAATGAGCATATAAATTAGAGCAAACTAAAATACAAACCAAATTCAATTTGACAAAATGTGATTGTGATGAACCAAATTGACAAAATGTGATTGTGATGAACTAAATTGACAAAATGTGATTGTGATGAACCACATTGACAAAATGTGATTGTGATGAATTGAAAAGATGGGGGCTCGTAGCTTTTTCCGCACACTGTAAGCTGTAGCTAAAGATCCCACCAAGTAGACCACGAAGAGTCAGGCCAAAGACCAATCTTTAGACACAACAACTAATCATTACGATAACACATCCGTGTGATATAGTGCATTTTTTAAAACCTCAAAAAAGGTAATTTTTCTGATGAAAAGTGATATTTTTCTTATTTATACTCCAAACATAGGTTTTGGGTGCTCGTTAGAACCGCCTCATTGAGGCGGTTCTAACGAGTACTCACAACCTATGTCTTGGAGGAAAATTATGTTTACCCCTGTAAACCCCAGTTTTCTCTATTTAAAGTAGGGTTTAGGGGGTCTTTATTTTACGGTCTTGTTCACGTGATGAAAATAAAACGTTTGGGCCGCCATAGAGTCAGAGACATCACCCCCGTAGTGCAATGAAAGAGGGATGCAAAGTCATTAACCATGACCAGGTTAAAAACAAGGCATACTGCCTGTCGCATAACACTTATATTGTACCATATTTTTATGGCGCTTAATTCGAGAATTCTTTTATGGCGCTTAATTCGATTAATTCTCTTTTTTTTGAATCGTTAACTTTGTTTGGTTCTAGTTTTAAACTAGAGCTATTACTAAAGGTGATGAATACCCCCACAAAAACTGCCTTGATAGTACATCAGCGGCATTTTGCAATTTTTTCACTTGAAAGGGGCCATAACTATGTCGAAAATTGACGAATTGTAGTGGAAATCGAACTTGACCTGTATTTTATGATGTTACATCAGTGTACCAAAAATTATAAAAATCGGTGGAGCGCTTTTTGAGTTATCGTCTGGAAACCAAGTCAACAGACCGACAGACAGACCGACCGACCGACCGACCGACAAGCTCACTCCTATATACCCCCTCCCCCCCCCCCCCCCCCCCCCCCCAAATTTCATTTGTGGTGGTATAATAAACTACCTTATGATCTTAGTTGCTCATTAGGCAATTTCGCACCCTACAACTACATTTGTTTATTACACACCTTCGAGCGTGTGCCGGGTCCGCCCACATTTTTTTATTGTGCACAATACAATGCTATACCTAGGTATTTTGTCCTCAGATTTTGCCTTAGCACCTAGAATATGTAAAAAATTGGAAGCTTGTGCAATAGTTACTTTTACAGAGTTAGCCAACTACACGATTTACTGGAGAAACTCTTCCTACCGCCCACGTAAAATAAATCGTATTTACTTTATCATGAACATGTGTGTCGTTTTCCCATTTTGCTTTTTTTTTCTTAAAAGCATACCACTGAATTGTTCTCATGGGTATCCAAAATGTATGTTTCTGGACAATATAAAGACTTAAATGAATAACCTATTAAACTCCTTTCTTCACATAGATTGGAGTTTATAGATGACGCCAGAATCAAGGATTGGTGCACATGACGTTCAGACATTTTTTTTAAGAATTCTGCACCGACTATTTGACTCGAATGAACTTTCCGCTCTGACAGGTTTTGCTTCTCATTCGGTTTGTTATTTCGCTTTGTTATTTCTCTATGTTTGCTTGACCGAATAGGATATTCTCCCAGGCTCACGACATAGGATTATAACCTAAATATATCTGAATAATTTAATAATGTCTCTCTCCGTCTCAAAGCTTCCAAATACGTTTGTGAGTTCAATGTGTTCATCTAATCCGTGTAATAGATTCTCCCTTGAAAACATCAGATTGCAAAGCATCACGTTAACCCTTATCTTGCTGTTCACGACAACCCCTATCTTTACAAACAGAGTAGATCCAGATCAGATGGCTTCTGAAGAAGCCATCTGATCAGGATCTACACTGTTTGGCTTTCAGTTTATGAATTTGTAGCAATAAATTACATCAAGTAATTTGATTGGCTGATAGACAGAAATGGCTGTGGCTTAAATGAATATTCAGCAAGATAAGGGTTAAGAACTCCGGCGATTATCACCCCTGAAATCCCAACTTGATAAAGAGACATCTGAGTTTCATAGGGTAAAAATGTCTGACGGGCCGCCACAATCTATCTTCATGATCGAAATAAGACAAAAAAGTTTTCTAAATTAATTTTTAAGGAATTTTATGCGTACGGCGTAGTCAAGAACAACTTAGAGCCATTTTATATTATATTTATTTATTTTAATTTACGTTAAAGCCATTTTAACAAATATATGCCTAACAAAATAAACAATATACATATACATGGGTAAACAGCATAGACCAGAATCAGTCATGCCAAAGCGTCTGGTCAAGGTCTACAATGTTAGCTTAAAGTTTTTTCTTAAGATTTTTTTTTTCTTAAACTATCGCAGATAAAAAGAGAATACCAGATTCGTGTCTTTTCATATTAAGTTTATCAAGCAAGGCTTCGGGAACGCTTGTAGAAATGCAAGGCTTGCCGCGCTTCTACACGCGTGCTCGAAGCCGAGCCTGAAATCTCGGAGTCAAACTGTTGTTTTTTATTGCTCCCACACTTCAGTTACTTCTTTTTATTGAGGCCTCACCTTTTTTTCATATCCGTGGTTGTTTGATTTTTGTGTTCTCTGAGATGCTGCACTGATGAACTTTTTGTTTTCTAAATTGCGATGAAAGTAAGGGCGAGGATTGCATGCGGCCGGATAAATTCTATTTAAGCCCACCAGTAAACTACTTTCCACTGACCGTTACAAAATAGAAGTGATGGCAATGGTCAGGGATTAACCCACAGCTCCCATCAGAGACACCAAAGGGAAAGAAACACAAACATGAAACAACAAACCCTAATGAAAACACCAATTGCGGAAAGCCAAAAGACCAGTTATTTTCCCAACAAGCTGGCCAAATGGCTATCTAAAAAAAGAAAATAATATAAGCGATATAAACACTCAAAGAAAAACCATAACAAAAATAAACGGCGACAGAAGAACCGCCTTGGAACGGTCAGTGAAACGAATTCCAGTTGGGGGAGGGGGGAGGTGCAATAATCGATTTTACGTGTCCATAATCCTCGCCCTTACTTCCGCCGCGATTTAGACAAATAATTTGCTCAGTCCGCATGAAGGCCGCCGAACTCATCAGTGCAATATCTCCGTGAACATACAAAATCAAACAGCCACAGAGACGAAACAACGGTCAGGACTCGACAGCAAGAAACAAGGCGGTACAAGTCGGTTCTACAGTCGAGGTACATTTTTTGTATAGTTCGTCTTTGAATGTGTGTATCGCTTATATCTTTTTGTTTCAGATAGCCATTTGGCCATTCGGCGGAAAAGTAACTATTCTTCTGACTTTCGGCTATTGATGTTACCATTAGGGACATGACGGGAATACTAGAAAAATTAAGATGGGAGTCTCTCAAGAAAAGGAGAAAAAAGCATACCCATACTTTTATACAAAGGTCTAAAGGCTGCTCTCAGCATTACAACACATGACCTTGTTCCCCCAGCTAGGCACTGTAGAAATCATCATTCATTGGCGTTCCAGACCCTTACTTTAAGAACTGACATTAATTAAGAATCCTCGAATCATTAGGGATTGAAATGCCCTTCCCGGTTCAGTTATTTCAGCAGCTGGAGATGATGAGGATTGGGTAGCTAAGTTTATCTCATTAGTCAGAGCTATGGACTAACTGCCCATCGCAGGTCCCGGTGTATGAATGTCATTTGGCGTGTCACCAGAAACAATTCTGATTAGGGTTTAGTTATTTCATGTTAATGTTTCTTTCCCTTTGGTATCTCTGATTGGAGGTGTGTGTTAATTGTATCGATTCATGATCATTGCCTTCACTTATATTTCACAAAATATACTGCGTCTTTCATTCTAACAGCATTCTATAAGAGACAATGACACCTGACGGTGTTTTACTCTGCAATAAATGACAATCACTAGTCAATAGAAAGCGGAGATTGACGCCATAAAAAATCCGCCATTATATGACATGGCTCAAAGCTTCGTTGACGGTTAATTGTAAGTTTAATTGTCTTATACAAGCATCAAACACGTCACAAGAAAGAAAATAATTGAACCGATACTTGTAATAGTCAAGAGCGTTTGCGGGACCTTCATGCGGACTGAATAAAGTATTTGTCTCAATCGCGACGGAAGAAAGGGCGAGGATTGTGGCCACGTAAAATCGATTTAAGCCCCCAGTGGAATTCGTTTCCCGCTGACCGTTCCAAAGCGGTTCTTCTGTCGCGGTATATTTTTGTAATGGTTGTTTTTGGGTGTTTGTGTCGCTTATATTATTTTGGATAGCCTTTTGACAATTTTGTGGGAAAGTAACTGTTCTATTTGGTTTCCGCTGTTGGTGTTTCCGTTGGGGTCTGTTGCTTTATGTTTGTATTTCTTTCCCTTTTGTGTCTCTGATAGGAACTGTGGGTTAATTGTATCGATTCCTGATCATTGGCTCTACTTTTTTTTTCTTCTAACAAAGGCGACATATTGAGAGGATGTGAAGGAAGCAATACATCAATTGTCGATCTTTAGTGCGTTAGAATCAAACTAGATCAACACAAATTTGTGACTGGTTGTGTAATAAATCCGCGTTTGTCGGTCAGTTGTTCGTAAAGAAATCACTTGCGCTATCGCTCTTGGTTTGATCTACTTTACACCGGACCTCCAAACTATAACTTATTACTCAACCAATGACACGCTAGAATTTATTTATTTCTATATCTTCCGTGGCTTGAGGTGGCTTTCTCCGTCCCGATCTAGTAAATTGTATACGGAAAAAGCAACCCTCGAATCTTGAACAACTGAAAACTGTTCTCTTCCATCAGGATAACGCACCTCCACATAAGGCAGCATCAACTCAACTTAAGGTCAGTCTACTCGGGTTCGGCCAGATCGCCCATGTCCCTTGTTTCACGGATCTTGCCCCAATATTGTTTGCTTTTTTCCGTGTATTAAAGCTGATTTGGAAGGTCTGAGATTCTCAGAAAATACAGAACTTAAGCTGCGTAGATGCGTGTTTTAAGGAAATAAGACAGTCGCTGGTGTCATTTGGTGTTTAAAACGTGGGTGTACCACCACGAATAAAGTTTCGTGGTGAACGGAGTGAACTTTGAAAAGAAATTAATCAAGGGACAGGCTGAATGATGAATTCTGACGCCATATTTCCACACAGAGCTAAAACCGGCCGCACTCGAGTACTGATAAACCGCTTAGCGGATCTAAAAATAGAAGTGAAAGCAATGAAAAATAATAGAAGTGAAGGAAATGATCAGCCTGCCCAGGCAAAGCGGTTCGAGCCGGACCGCCCGTGCTTATAAACCCGGCGACAGGGCTTGAGATGTCATTTCATCTCCGCGTTGGGTAAAAGTCCCATACAATTGGAAGCAACGTCTCCAAAATGACCTTTACAGTGTTGATGGGGACGGTACACCTAAAATCAAACAAACAAAAAACGTGCGTTATTTAATGACATCGGGTAAGTTACGAGCAGTTGTTACGACCATAATTGAACAAGATAGTGCAAACACACCGCTTACATGCAGCTTAATCAGAAAAACTTTTTTCATGATAAATGCAACATAGTTTACGTTTTTTTTTTGTTTTTAGTTAAAATTTTATTTTATTGTTGCCCCGTTATGCTTGGAATCCCACTGTCTCATCATTTTAAGAACAACCTTCGTAGATTGAAACTTTTGTGTGATACGAGTATAACCTTTGTAAACCATCACGAAACACGCCTATATAATTCAGAACCCTTTGAACCCACTTTTATATAGTAAAACTGGGGTTTGTAGGGGTATACATTATTTTTCTTATTTCTGCTCAAAAACATAGATTGTGGGTACACGTTAGAACCGCCTCGCCGAGGCGGTTCTAACGAGCACCCACAATTTATGTTTTGAGCAGAAATAATAAAAATATCAGGAATTTTATCTGAAAAAGTACCAGTATATTTGAATAGGCATGTTTTCGTAATGACTCGTGCTATACCGTTCATATTCCGAGAAAGCTTGAATGATGTTATATTTAAGAAATGAAATTTATTTTTCTGCAGTTCATGGAAGTATGAACGCAGTGGGTCGCGTGCAAAGTAAATGAACCCCGATAGGGTTCATGTAAACTTTGCTAGCGACCCACTGTCGTTCATACTTTCATGAAAAGCAGAAAAATTAAGTTTATTTTTTATATTTACATTATTTGCCCCTCATCACTGGGCGAAAGAATGCTTGTAGGTCAAACTTTCAAAGCTGAAAAACATTTACACGCTGCTATTCTAGAAAGAGCGGAACAGCGGTGACGTCATTTACGCCCGTAGAGAACAATGGTTAAGAATGACGTCACTTAACGTCACTGAAAATCATGTGATTCGATGCGTTCATGGAAATATGAACGCAATTGTTTTCTATAGGTTTACATTAGACTTTACACTGGAAATGTAAATATATATGTATAAACGTAACTTACACGACTCTGCGTGTGCCAGTGAGCTTCAACTAACTCAAAGCACGGCAAAATTACCGACTCGGAACAAAACAAAACTCGTTCAAACTGAATGCATGCAATGAAATAAATGTTTAATATTGTAGCTTAGTGCTTAAAGCGATAGTGAGCATTTTAACGTTTCGAGGGTTCACAATGTAACTATGTGATTTCAGGCAAAACGCTGCATCCCGCCCCACCACAACCATTAGAAAAACACAACAGAACTTTACGTTTAAGAATTAGCGCGTGCCTTATTTGACCCCAGAAATGACCTTGAAAAGTCTTTGTTAGGTAGCTTTAATACATTGTACTACGTTTTGCCACATATATTTAATCTGTTCTAGAAACACGGTGGAGACAAGCGCAAGTGTACAAGGTTTGGACCAGTATGAACTTATAAAAAGGTCACCGAAATCTAAACAGGTCGTTCCTATATTGGACATATATACATGTATTACACATAAGTAGGCCATGTTTCATCAAACTGTTCAGACGATAAATTTTGGACAGTGCAAATATGGCACATCTTAGAAAGGTAGGTCAAAATAACCGAAATCTAAACATTTAAAGTGTTTGTGACTTTGAAAGAGAATGACTTTGAAATACACTGACTTCTACTTATATATTCGTTCAGAAAACAGGGTGCATAAAGCATTTGAACGTTTTGAAGAGCCTTGAAAATAAGGACGAGTTCATCAAAACATTGTTTTTTCTACGCTAGAAATATGAGCGTGCATTATTGGTGAGAATCCACAAAGTGGATCCGGAAATACAGTACTTCAAACCATTACGAAAACACGCCTATACAAATATGTAGTATTTTTTCGCCGAAAAAAATGAAGATTTTATGTATTTTTTCTGCTCAAAATATGGATTGTTGGCACACGTTAGATCCGCCTCGTATCCACAATCTATATTTTAGAGCAGAAATAAGAAAATAATGTGTACCCCTGTAAACCCCAGTTTTACAATAGAAATGTGGGGTTCAAGGGAATCAAAATTATATAGGTGTGTTTCAATGATGCAGCCAACGCTGTCGCAAACGGAATTTGCATCAAAACATACCCCGCTCCCTGTTTTAAGTGGGATCATAACCCGCTCCCTTCTGGAAGTTGGAATATAATTGATAATTCGGTCAATGAGACATTTTTCTGTGTATAGCTGGATTTATTGTTATTTTACATTACGATAATCCTCAGGTGTTTTATAATGGTGTATTTCCAGTCTCTAGAATAAACAGTTGTTATGACCCTCTAAGAGCCTCAATGCATTGACGTCACTGTATCGAGGCTCCTAGAAAGTCAAAACGCTCGTAACACTGTTTCTGATTAAAAGTTTATTTAAAAGACAGTTTCCTTTCTTCTAGTCCAAACAAGGATTGTTAGGAGGCGGTTCTTATGAGTACCGACAATTTATGTTTTGAGTTAACATAAGGAAATTAATGTACATAGAGGAGTGTTCATCACGCGGAATTACATGTATAAGCATGATTTGTTTTGCAACTTAAAGACATCTTCAAAATTCATGCCTTGAAGCATTTCGCTGTTTACATGCAACTTGTTAGTTTATTACGGCAAACTGAAACCTTAGATTAAACGTCTAGGAATGGAAATCTAACCTAGGGGAACCAATTTAATGGATATTGCTGATTAAATTCATTATTATGCTTCTTGTAGTAGGGAATATAGCAGACAGGGGCAAACAGTTTTTCTTCTATTATGTGATTTATCAGATGAGGCTTTGTAATACACGAATATGACTCGTACATTTTTAGCACTGATCCTATACATTGATGATGTACAGTGTAACTTCGATGGCTCGAACACCGATAGCTCGTTTACCATGGATATGTCGAACCCATTCTTGAGCCCCTAGCAAAATCCTCAAGATAAGACATAGTGGGGGATAATTAAGAAGAATTTAGTCTTTTATCTTGCAAATGTATGCTGTGTGTACTCATTAATAAGTACACACAGCATACATTTTCATTATAGAACACCGAACAGATATCTAAAAGTATCTCGTTATGCTTCCTGACATTAACCTCAGAGGCTCGAACTACCTCTGTCTCGAACAGATTTTCGAGGTCCCAAAGGTGTTCGAGCCATTGAAGTTCGACTGTATAATGTCAAGATTATTGTTGTTGTGCAGCCCTTTTCTGTTTAGCACACCTGTTTGCCTAAGCCTTCCAATGCATATAAAACATACAATTCACTATTTTGAAATATTATTATAAGGTAGGGGGCGGGGGGGGATCTTTAGCTCCGGCTTACAAACATGTTCTATAAAAGGGTTATTCTTTGGAAGCAAGGAATACACAAAGGAACTGGAAAATATTAAGTGTACATGTTTTCTGTGCCCGACAAGCTAGTTTCGGCCAATTAGGCTTTATCAGTGACCTCAAATATTTTCAAAATTCAACAATGGGATCAATGATCCCAAAGGACAAGAAAATATAAACTACACTATGATGTAGGACAGGGAGACTTTTTACGGCCGCCACACATTCCCAGACAACAGCTATACATGTTTTATAAGGGTTATCCTTTGGAAGCAAGGAAAGCACCACAGAACTGGAAAATATGAAATGTGCATGTTTCCTGGGCAGACTAGCTAGTTGGATAAAGTATGGATAAAGCTATGAGCCACCCTTATCTTTGTTTTATCACAGTGTAAGAGGATCTTACATGAGTGTTCATGTATTATTGAATTTATTAAACGAGTTGAGGAAAAGGGATAAAATGCTCGGCAAAGCTTCGCATTTTATCCCTTTTCCTTAACTCGTTTAAGAAATTCAATAATACATGAACACGAATGCAAGATTCTATTTATCATATGACATTTAAAACGCATTTTATTCACGATTGTTTACAAAAATGTCAATATTCCGCCGTTAATAAACGCGACGTCGTTAAGGACGTCGTACATGTAACGTTACGGGACGTATCTAGCTAATTGCATATTTAATCCACTAATATTACATGGCGTTATTACACTCTCAGACGCGACGTCATATGATAAATTCAATTTGATTTGTATTTTATTTTGTTCTATTTTGTTTATTTTGTATGTTATTCTGTGATAGTCAATTGGTTGAGTTAGTTACCTTCGGGTTGACCTACTACATGTATTCTGGATGCTGCAAATAATATTAGAACCTAGACAGAAAGTTGGGCCCATAGAATCAATTTTAACTCCCCAGTAGTTCTCGCTACTCTCACTACATGTATTCTGGATGCTGCAAATCATATTAGAACCTAGACAGAAAGTTGGGCCCATAGAATCAATTTAACTCCCCAGTAGTTCTGGCTACTGTCACTATATGTATTCTGGATGCTGCAAATAATATTGGAACCTAGAGTGAAAGTTGGGCCCATAGAATCAATTTTAACTCCCCAGTAGTTCTCGCTTCTCTCACTATATGTATTCTGGATGCTGCAAATAATATTAGAACCTAGAGTGAAAGTTGGGCCCATAGAATCAATTTTAACTCCCCAGTAGTTCTCGCTACTCTCACTATATGTATTCTGGATGCTGCAAATAATATTAGAACCTAGAGTGAAAGTTGGGCCCATAGGATCAATTTTAACCCCCCAGTAGTTCTCGCTACTGACCGTCCTAAGGCTGTGGTTCTAATGTTTATTTCAATGCAGCTTTGATCACTGCCTCCACTTCTATTTTGTCGGATTTTCCGACGGGGCTTTTCATATTGTATGTATTATTATATACCCAGAAAATGTCCCATTTACTTTCTACAGAAGTTACCGGTCAATCAGCCATCTTGTCGTGCACATCGACTGAAAGAGCGTAAAACAAAACGAATATAGGTTTTTACAAAGTGCATAAAGCGCATTTTATGCTGTCAAATATGACCTACCTGCAATCTGTTTAGATTTTCAATACCCGTACTTTCTTCTAAGAAATCAGGAGTATATTGAAAGAAATTTAACCGACGCTTCGGAAAAAATGGCATCCTGTGTTGGGAAACGTCAATGTTTTTGATGATGTCACATCCACCAACGTTAACATCGTCTTCACTTTGGCGCCGTTGGGCGTGGTTTTTCAACGTGTAGGGAGACACTTAACGACCTTCTTCATTTTCCATTTCAAACAACTTAAAGATATATAATCTGATTTTACTTTCAGGCAAACCTGAATTTGTAGACAGTTGAATTTTTGGGTATATAATAAAAAGGTTATTGACTTTATATTGTGAAATATTCTGCACTCGTTCATATGACTCGCGAGCTCGTGCGTCCTTCGTCATATGATCTCGCGCCCAATATTTCACAATATAAAGTCAATAACCTATAATTATTACTATTATTTATTTAATTTTAATTACCTGTGTCTGTTGCACCGTGATCACCTCTTTTGGTGGAAAGGGAGCTAGTTGCTATGCCGCGTGTGGTTCATTTATTTCCTCATTACGAAAATACGCCTATACAAATACATTGCCAATTTTGTGGCCAAAAATTAAGAAATTTTAAGATGAAAAATTGTGATATTGTTCTTATTTCTGCTCAAAACACAGATTGTGGGTACTACCCTCAATCTATGTTTTTGAGCAGAAATAAGAAAAATAATGTAGGCTATACCCCCTTAAACCCAAGTTTTACTATATAAAAGAGGGGTATGAAGGGGTCAAAATTATATAGGCGTGTTCTCGTAATGTTAAGTGTCCTTGGTAGGCTGTAATCTCTGATTGTAGTTTTCTTGGGCCTTTGTCAATAAATGTTTGAGATCAAATGTTTTACAATGTGTTCAGTGCTTGGAGATAAACCCAAAAGAAGCCACGTATGTCCCAGAAGAATATTTACATTCCATAAATTTCGGTTCTGTGGTGTATTACTTGCTCCAAATGATAACCCTTTTATAGCATATTTTTAAATGGTTCTGCAAATCAAAACGCAGTAAGGTACGACTGCCCTTTTAGTTTTGAACTCGATCATATTTTAGGTAAGTCGCGTTGAGGTGCTATTTTACATTGGTCGATACTTACAAGATAATATAAACTACACTATGGTGTAGGGCAGGGAGACTTTTAACGGCCGTGATCTGTTCGTAACTTTATACTTCGAGTTAGCAGCCTAGAATTCATATTAATAAACATATTTTATAATTCTGTGACAAAATATTTCCGGAAGTTGCATTCCCTAGAATGTTTGAACTCCTAGTGGTCATTGATATCTTATAGGACAGTCGCCCAATAAAGAGTCAGCCTCGATAGCGCAGTGTTTACCGCGTACGACGCGTGATCGAGAGGTTGGGCGTTCAAATCTGGCACCCGGTGTGTCCTTGGGCAAGACACGTAATGACACTGCCTCACTCCACCCAGGTGTAAATGGGTAGCAATGGTGTAGTACTCACTGCCTCTCTCGGGCGCGTGAAAACATCCGGAATGAGTGTTCGAGAGCGATTAAATAAGCTTGAAGCTTCCATCGCAATCGAACTAAAATAAATTAGTATAAACTAATAAAGAGTTTGTTCCGTAAACGAGGCCTGGTTTGAACAACTAGTCCGTGCTCAATTAATGATTTCTTGAGCACTGAATCACACCTTTGAGGTCACCTGCAGTTAAAGCACTGACAGCACTGGTAGGTCGCATGAATATAGATCTGAACTGAGATTTGTACTGTTTCCATCACGGAAACACGTCTATATAATTTTGACCCCCTTGAACCCCACTTTTATATAGTAAAACTAGGGTTTCCGGGGGTATACCTTATTTTTCTTATTTCTGCTCTAAAATATAGATTGTGGGTACTCGTTAGAACCGCCTCTATGAGGCGGTTCTAACGAGTGCCCGCAATCTATATTTTTGAGCAGAAATAAGAAAATTATCACAATTTTTCATCTTAAATGTTTCATTTTTCAGGGATAAAGGTTACAATGTATTTGTATAGGCGTGTTTTCGTAATGACTGACAACACTGGCAGGTCGCATGAATATAAATCTGAACTGAATTTTTTACTATTTCGATTAACGCTTAAATGCCTGTACTTCTAGCAAACAGTGTAGACCTCGATAAGCGGCGTCTGATCCGTGCCTGCACTCTTTGACAATGCCACCGTACTCGAGCCTAGTCCATGTCTCACAACTACCTAACCCTTTTACGCAGCATTTTGAGGAGAATGCTGCAATAAATTACCGTTACCCGGACTTTGTACATGGTCAGCGATAGAGATATCATTATGCAAACACGCCTATACAAATACATTGCCACCTTTATCGCCGAAAAAATGAAAATTTTATGATGAAAAATTGTGAGATTTTTCTAATTTCTGCCCAAAATATAGATTGTGGGCACTCGTTAGAACCGCCTCATTAACGAGTACCCACAATCTATATTTTAG
This sequence comes from Lucinisca nassula, assembly GCA_963580285.1. Taxonomy (NCBI): domain Eukaryota; kingdom Metazoa; phylum Mollusca; class Bivalvia; order Lucinida; family Lucinidae; genus Lucinisca; species Lucinisca nassula. Next base: position 76,732,662 of record OY757024.1, on the reverse strand, counting down.
AGCAGAAATAAAAAAAAATAAGGTATACACCCTGAAACCCCAGTTTGACTATATAAAAGTGGGGTTCAAGGGGAGTCAAAATTATATAGGCCTGTTTTCGTGATGGACATAAACAATAACATGTGGGAAGCTTCTGTAGACAACAAATTTGGGTCGATTGGTGAACATCTCTACCCAAAATTGATTTACTTAAGGGCCCCACAACTATAAGGTATTGTATGCACTGCGTGTACTAAAACAAGAAGACCTAGTTGTAAAACTTTGTTCATTGGCAATATTAGAATACGTCAGCTGTTTTGCTTACATGCGAAACTATTTGCCTTATCTGTTATCTTATATTTATCATATGACGTCGCGTCTGAGAGTGTAATAATGTCATTTATTACATACCTACCATAGGGAATTTGCATTAGAATCTTTCAATACAGGCTCATTTTTTCGCTATTTTGATGGCACAGTCACGTGGCGGGGCCAAAAATCCATATGATATGGATTTTTGGCACTGCCTTTCCATATTGGCACTGCTCCACTCTGTTACTATAGCAATAGAACGTTAATGCCGTACTCCATAAGCTTCAAAATGGCCGCAGAATAATCACTTGAAGCAATGGCAACCCGACTTCTGGACGTAGACAGAGCGATAGAAGACGGTGATAACAATAGATTTTGAGAAAAGTCTGATATTTCGTGGCAAGCATGAAACATGAAAAACAAAATACGTTTTAAAAGAAGTTCACTCACGATTGGGAAGCATTGTGAAGGACGTTGCTTTCAAGCACAGCAGGGATGTCCCAACATTTGAAACAATAAGGTCTTGGCAACAACCTTAAAGGAACAGATCCCCTCAATTATGAGGAGCTGGAAATTGTGCGGAAGAAATCTGTGGGAGGGAAAAATGTCACCAAAAATTGTCTTGTGTTTTAACGTAAACAATCACCGCGACCGACTGCTACACACGGAATTGATTATGCAGTACCTTGATGAATGACACTAAGAGCCTTTAAAATTAAAATGGTCTTCCAATAAGCACACAACATTCTGTAAAATACCTTAAAAAGCATTCTTTGAAATGCAGAAATTCTGTATTTAAAATGGCGATTTGTTTTTGTTTCGAAACTTACAGATGCGACGTCACTTGTGACGTAATTTGCTGCGCACTACTATGTTACTGTATTACCGTGAGCATGGTTAGTATAGGCCTACTAATCAGCTATATAATTTAAAAGGATTTTTTTTTTTTTTTTTTTTTTTTTTGTTTTCGGCGGATACCGAAAATATATCCTCAACACACACGATTAAACGTTCCTGGCGTCAACCTTTAAAAAGTAAATATTCTCTATGCCTTCATTTCTTCACGTTGCAATATAACTATGCTATATAAATGATGTTATAAAGAGGTTATGATATGGTGAAGGTGTGCCTCTAAGTCATATTGGCACCGGAAGTCATATTGACCCTCGGGCCTATATGACAAACCGGTGCCAATATGACTTAGAGGCACACCTTTACCATATAATAACCTCTATGTAATAAATTCGATTATGTAAATTAGTTAGATACGCCCCGTTACGTTACATGTTCGACGTTCGACGCCCCTCGGGCCTATATGACAAACCGGTGCCAATATGACTTAGAGGCACACCTTTACCATATAATAACCTCTATGTAATAAATTCGATTATGTAAATTAGTTAGATACGCCCCGTTACGTTACATGTTCGACGTCCTTAACGACGTTGCGTTTACTAACGGCTGAATATTGACATTTTTGAAAACAATCGTGATTAAAATGCGTTTTAAATGGCATATGATAAATGGAATCTTGCATTCGTGCTCATGTATTATTGAATTTATTAAATTCGTTGAGGAAAAGGGATGAAATGTTTTGCAAAGCCTTGCATTGTATCCCTTTTCCTCAACTCGTTTAATAGATTTACTAATACATGAACAATCATGTAAGATCATCTATGTCAACAATTTATCAAACTCGTTGAGGAAAAGAGATAAAATGCTCGGCAAAACCTCGCATTTTATCTCTTTTCCTGAACTCGTTTAATAAATTCAGTAATGCATGAACACTCATGTTATATCCTCTACATCAATAATTTATTAAACTCGTTGAGAAAAAGGGATAAAATGCTCGGCAAAGCCTCGCATTTTATCCCTTTTCCTCAACTCGTTTTAATAAATTCAATAATACATGAGCACTCATGTAAGATCCTCTATATCAATAATTTATTGCGGCGACAAAAGGATCACGCCTAAATGGACGATTATCGTACATATGTATTTACATTGGTACAATAGAACTTCATTGTCTCGAACCCCGATGGCTTGTTTGTCATGGATAAGTCGAAACCGTTCTTGTGTCCGCAGGGTGTTCTTCTGAATGCGATATTGGGATAGTTTAGTTGGATTTGCTTCTTTTAGCTGACAAATGTATATTGTGTGTGCGCATTGAAGTCGCCTCCATGAGGCGATTCTAGTGGGTACACACGGTATGCAACATACATCCAAAACATAAAATACTGAAAATATACCCCACAATAGTTTCCATTATGCCTCTCGAGATGACGCTTATAGTACCATTACGTGGCTCGAACTGCCGCTGTCTCGCATAAATTTTCACTGCCCCAGGGGGGATCGAGAAATCGAAGTTCGACTGTATATACTTATCAGTCTTGAATATATGAGTTAAGTGTACTCCCTTTATGTTTGTGTTCGTAAAATGTTTGTTTTATTTTATGATAAATGTACTTTTTGTTCAACTAGGTGTACTTGCTTCGGATGGGCAGGTAAATTTTATTATTCATGGGTAAATCAGTTTAAATTTCTTTTCCGACTGAAGCATTTCTTTGTTATAGTGACGGCAAGACAGCACTTTGTAATATTAAATATAAGTGATGGCTAATAATACTATTACATTTGTAAGTATGAATTGCCAGGGTCTCTCAAACGCATTTAAAAGAGCTGACACGTTAAACTTCCTAAGAAGTAAAACATATTCAATATATTTTCTGCAAGATACGCATTTCACAGATAAGGAAGAAAACTATATTCGTACACAATGGGGTTTGACTGTTATTTCAGTAATTTTACAAGTCAGAGTAGAGGAGTCGCTATATTGTTCAATAGCAATTTCGAATTTAGTATACACAATATCATTAAAGATTGCAATGGTAATAAATTGATATTAGATATTACGATAGAAGGGAAACGTCTAACCCTTATAAATATATACGGTCCAAATAGAGATAGCCCTGAATTTTATAATGAAATATTGACATTTTTAAAAAGCAACCCCAATCCAGTTATTATGACTGGGGATTTTAATTTGGTTCTGGAACCAGGTATAGATATGAAAAACTATGTGAATGTGAATAACCCAAAAGCACGTGAGGAAACTCTAAACATAATTTCGGAGTGTAATCTTGTTGACTGCTGGAGAGAACTTAATTTAGAAACATACCACTATACATGGAGAAAAAAAGAATACTAATAAACAGGCTAGACTTGACTTTTTCTTGATTTCGGAATCGCTATTTATGGATGTAATAAATGCGAAAATTGCTCCTGGATATAAAACAGATCACTCACTAATCTATGATTCTTTAACATTCGGCAAATTCTCTTCTGGTAAATCCTTCTGGAAATTTAATAATTCCCTTTTGAAGGACCAAATATTTGTAACGGATGTTAAAACCGTCATTGAAGATATTAAGACGCATTATTGTTTAAGAACAGAAAATAATAGCTCAACTCCGATAAATGAAATACAGGTCAAAGATCTTAAACTAAGCATTGATGATCAATTATTTCTTGATATATTGTTGATGGCAATAAGGGGTAAGACAATTGCATACTCGTCGTTTAAAAAAAGAACGAAAATGATAAAGAGAAGGGGTTAGTTGAAGAAATTGAGAAAATTGAAAATGGTACAGATATTAATTATGAACTTTTAGATTTGAAACGAATAGAATTATATGAACTGAGGAAAAAGAAAATCGAAGGAATTAAAATTAGATCTAGAGCAAGATGGATCAGTGACGGAGAAAAAACAACTAATTATTTTTGTAATTTGGAAAAACGGAACTTTGTCAGTAAATGCATGAATAGCTTGATCAATGAATTTGGAGTTAAGAAAAATGATCAAAATGATATTTTGCAAGAGATTATGTTGTTTTACAAAACACTATATTCTAAACGTGATAGTACCAATATTGATTTACCTAAACTGTTAGATAATTTTAGTGTACCTAAATTGGAACAGTCTGACAATGCTTTGCTAGAAGGACCTATCTCTCATGACGAATTGCTATTTTGTCTGAAAAAAAGCTTCAAACAATACTAGTCCCGGATTCGACGGTTTCACTTATGAATTTTTTAAGCTCTTTTGGAATGATATCGGTCAATTTCTTTTACGCGCGATAAACGCAAGTTATGTAAAAGGAGAGTTGCCAGAAAGCTAAAGACGAGGGGTTATTACATGCTTACCAAAAGGGAATAAAGATAAGCAATTCTTAAAAAACTGGAGACCCATTTCCCTGCTAAATACGTCTTACAAACTAGCATCATCTTGTATAGCAGAAAGACTAAAACGTGTTTTACCAAAACTTATAAACGAAGATCAGACGGGCTTCATTTCTGGTCGTTATATTGGTGATAATATTAGACTCCTGTATGACATAATAAACTACACTGAAAAACAAGAAATACCGGGGATGTTAGTCCTAATTGATTTTGAAAAGGCCTTCGATTCGGTATCCTGGGACTTCCTTTTCAAAGTGTTAGATTATTTTAGGTTTGGAGAATCTTCTCAAAAATGGGTGAAAATGTTTTATAATAAAATTCAATCGTGTGTTGCAGTGAATGGTCACTTGTCAGACTGGTTTAATTTAGAACGTGGATGTAGACAGGGAGACCCTTTGTCTCCGTACTTATTTGTTATATGTGCTGAAATTCTTGCCGTCCTTATAAGAAACAATAACAATATTAAAGGAATCAATATAAATAACACAGTGTTTGTCATCTCGCAATATGCTGATGATACCTCAATTCTACTCGTTGGAAGTGAAAAATCATTAGAAAATTGCTTGAGTATATTAAAACTATATGCCAGCGCCTCCGGCCTTTGTATAAATTTAGAAAAGACAAAAGTTGTTTGGATAGGGTCAGAAAAGGCTAGTGAAAGACGATTTTGTGAAAATTATAACCTTTCTTGGGAGAGTGAAGAATTTACTGTTTTGGGTATAACTTTTCCAAAGAGTTTGGCAAATATAGTGGACATAAATTATAGAAAAAAGATTGGGGAAATGGAAAAATTATTTCAGAGTTGGTCAAAACGGATTTTAACCCCCCTAGGAAAAATAACGGTTATAAAAAGTCTTTCTTTACCTAAAATAAACCATCTTATTTCAGCTCTTCCAACTCCGTCAAACAAATTTATCAAATAAATACAATCTTTATGTTATAACTATCTTTGGAATAATGAACCGGATAAAATAAAACGTGTAGTGATTGAGCAAAACTATGAAAATGGTGGACTAAAAATGGTGAACGTAGAAAAATTTATGCGATCCATGAAGTTGACATGGATGCGAAGAATACTGACGAAATCAAATAAATATTTGGAGACGGTGATAAATATGTTTCCGTTAATAACTACGTGCTTCAGATATGGAGGAGCATATATAAACGAAAGAAGACTTAATAGTATTAATAATACATTTTGGCGCGATGTTTTGAATTGTTTTAAATCCTTAACAGAAATAGTAAAACCTATCAACACGATGGAAATTTTATCCACTCCTGTGTGGTTTAATGTAAATATAAAGGTCGGAGGCGCGACGGTATATTACAGGGACTGGGAAAATAAGGGTATTATCTTTATAAACGATGTATTGGATCCAAATTGTCAGCCCCTTGCTTTCGAAACATTTTGTACAAAATTTTCGCTGCAAACTAATTTTCTACAGTATGAAGGTTTTATTAGAAGTGTTAGGAACTTCATTTCAGATAGTTTTACAGATAACGGAAGTGACAGACTCATTAATGGACCTATCCGCTCTATATCCTGTAGCTTAATAATAAAAGATAAAAAAGGATGTCGACATATGTATAATGCATTTGTAGCAAATAATGCTACCCCAACATCTTTAACTAAATGGCAAATCGAATTACGTATAAATATGGATTTGGTATGGAAGGGGCTTTTCAATATGCCATTTAGACTTTCTAATGACACTGCTATTAGGTGGTTTCAAACCAGAATTAACCATAGGACACTAGGGACAAATCATCGCCTTTTTAAAATGAAACTCAAGTCCAATGACAAGTGTACATTTTGTAAAAGGAACACTGAAACATTGATGCACCTGTTTTGGGACTGTGAATATGTTCAGTATTTCTGGGATACATTTAAGATGATACTTAGAGATAATTGTGGTTTGAATGTAAATTTTACAGTAGTTGATGTTATATTTGGTAATTTAGCCTATGATAAACTTTTGAATGTGTTATTAATTTATGCTAAAAAATTTATATATAGAAAGAAAATGGAAGACAGACTACCAGACTATAGTGGATTCGCACATAATATCACCAACTTTTACAAGGTTGATAAGCATATTGCGAGACTGAACAAAAAAATATTGAATTTGAACAGAAATGGGAAAAATATAAAACATTGCTGGTAATTTGATTGTCATTTTCATTCTACTTCAAAAATAATTCACAGGAAAATGTAAAACTGTAAACACCCACTCCAAGCAAGCACAGGGAATGTCGTTTATGACTGTTAAACTTTGGAAGCTAAGATGTCTGACGATTGACATTCTTAGAAATGCATCCTGACTTTGTACAATTTGTCCTTTTTGTTGTTCTTTTTGTTATTTGAAATATTAAAATCCATCATAGTAATAGTAATTTGGCACAACTACATTGTTTACGGTATACTGTTTTGTATTGTTCTACTGCAGAGGTTCTTGGATACTGATATTTCCCTTTGCTGTCTTTGATGGGTGGAGTAAGTTAATTGTATCGATTCCTGATCTTTGTTTTACTTCTACTTGGCAAACTATGCCATAAAGACTAGACCTGGACTACAAATATCGATAGATATTTGTGTATAAATGCTCTGTTTGGTCTTTGGGTTGTTCGTTGCGTGAACTCATTGGAACCGCCCTGATGAGGTGATTCTAATGAGTACACGCATACGGTCTCCCGGTCTGGTTGTTAGCTCGACACTCGGGGCCTCGGGCTGTTGTATTTCGGGCGGGCTTTCGGGACCCCGAAGGTGTTTGAGTTACTGATGTTTGACTGTTTATCGATTCTAGAAGTCTCGAGATCGGGAACTGCTCTGGTTGGTATCATTAAGATAACACACCCTTGCAACATAGTGCATTTTTCACATCTCCAAAATAGTTACTTTTCTGATGAACATCCTTGATATTTTTGTTATAAATGTTCAAAACATGGGTTGTTTGTGCTCGTTAGAACCGCCTCCCTGAGGCGGTTCTAACAAGTACCCACAACCCATGTCTTGGAGCAGAAATGGGAGGGGGGATGTTTACCCCCGCGGACCCCAGTTTTCTCTATAAAAAGTGGGGTTTCAAACCAGAATTAACCATAGGACACCAGGGACAAATCATCGCCGTTTTAAAATGAAACTCAAGTCCAATGACAAGTGTACATTTTGTAAAAGGAACACTGAAACATTGATACACCTGTTTTGGGACTGTGAATATGTTCAGTATTTATGGGATACATTTAAGATGATACTTAGAGATAATTGTGGTTTGAATGTAAATTTTACAGTAGTTGATGTTATATTTGGTAATTTAGCCTATGATAAACTTTTGAATGTGTTATTAATTTATGCTAAAAAATTTATATATAGAAAGAAAATGGAAGACAGACTACCAGACTATAGTGGATTCGCACATAATATCACCAACTTTTACAAGGTTGATAAGCATATTGCGAGACTGGACAACAAACATATTGAATTTGAACAGAAATGGGAAAAATATAAAACATTGCTGGTAATTTGATTGTCCTTTTCATTCTACTTCAAAAATAATTCACAGGAAAATGTAAAACTGTAAACACCCACTCCAAGCAAGCACAGGGAATGTCGTTTATGACTGTTAAACTTTGGAATATAAGATGTCTGACGATTGACATTCTTAGAAATGCATCCTGACTTTGTACAATTTGTCCTTTTTGTTGTTCTTTTTGTTATTTGAAATATTAAAATCCATCATAGTAATAGTAATTTGGCACAACTACATTGTTTACGGTATACTGTTTTGTATTGTTCTACTGCAGAGGTTCTTGGATACTGATATTTCCCTTTGCTGTCTTTGATGGGTGGAGTAAGTTAATTGTATCGATTCCTGATCTTTGTTTTACTTCTTCTTGGCAAACTATGCCATAAAGACTAGACCTGGGGCCAGTTTCATCAAAGCATTTGCGACGTATTTTCGTCTTAAAAAGATCGTACGAAGTTCTTACGACAAAAATCCTGTTTCATCAAATGCTCAAGATCTGCGATGTTCGCACATTTTGTCGTATTTCTGAGATGAATATTTAGACGTCGCACATTGAAATTTTCGTCTTAAACGTTGGACATGTCACGGAAGTAGATAACGCGCAGCATAGGTAATAGAAACCTACGCTCGTTGTTAAAAGAATGGTGCGTAAATGCCATTTCGCTTACCTTCGCAGACCACGCCCATTACTTTTACTAGCCCATGCAATGAAGACCCCTTATATAATCTAGTTTGGGTTTGGGTTGGGGGTTTCCTTATTTTTGGACGGGTTTTTCAAGGAAAAATTCCGTCCTTTAGAATAGCTATATCCGGGCGGGCGGCCGGCCGGGCGTCAGCGTCCCGGTTTACCTTTTGGTTAACCCTTTCAAACCCGTCCATAATGCCATTTGGCATTTTTCTTGTTTTCTAAATAGAGACTGGGGGTACTCGTTAGAAGCGCCTCTTTGAGGTTGTGCTTACGAGTACTCACAATCTATATTTCATCCGACGCTGGCTTCCGACCAACGGGACTTGGAGACATAGAGCTTCCACACAGAGCTAAAACCGTCCAGACTTGATTACTGGTTAACCGCTTAGTTTGTAAAAGCCTGAAAAGTGGTACGAGTGGGACCGCTCCTTAAGCCATAGCGGCTTTGGTCACTTCACCTCAAGGTCGGGTAAAAGTCCTTCAAAATCAAAAGCAGCGTCTCCAAAATGACCTAAGTACATGTACATTGTACCAACGGTTGGCGGGGTGCAAACAAAAGAACCAACGCGTTCAGGTAGTTCTAACGATTACCCACAATCTGCGATTAGACTTTTGATTAAAATGAAGTCTCAGTGTTCCGCAAATCGACACATAAAACTAGAACTGTGAATACGACACAGATTCCCCCGTCCAGGGACCACCCTCACCAAAAAAGCATGTTGCCAAAAAAAAAAAAAGACCGCATTGCTCGGCTGGAAAACTGTCCTTGAGAACAGGCGTAGGTGTGGTGGGTTAATGTCGTTTAAATCTTTGAAAAAGTTTGTTTCATCATCCAGATATGCATCAAATCCATAAAAAAAATAAATAACTAAGTATGTGACATTGACCTTGAGTTTTGGTTTTACGGCGCTTTCAAGATTATTTCTTTTATTTCGAGCAGATCATTAATCAGATGTGGACGAAAACAAAACGGAGTAGCCGGAGAAACGACATGTATCTTTCTTCATACCAAATATGAGGTAAATGCATTAAATTGGTTGGGAAATGTGAGCTCTTATTAAAAAAAAAATGTTGACATTTAAATAAATCTGAGTCTGTAACCTTTACCTTGAGGTCATGGGCATTGGCCGCGATTATGTTGAAAATTATGAGTCCGTGACCTTAACCTTGAGGTCAATGGCAGTGGTGCGGGTATGCTGAATTAACTTCGAATGTGTATCTATCACCGTACCAAATAGGAACCATATCCATTATATATGATTTAAAATTATGAGCTCTTAAATAATTTCAGCATTTAAAGTTTTCAAAGTCTATGACTTGACCTAGAGGTCATAGGTAAGGGTCAGTGTATTGCTGAATAACCTTTTTGACCTATGTATCATCACAATTCCATCATATGGTCTGGAAAATATGAGTTCTTAAAAGTTTAGGTTCTTCCCGGTACAATACCTTAAACCCGAGGGTACAGAAACGCGTACGTTCACCCATACGGAAGGACGTACGTACATGTGCGTACACTCGTATGTACGAAACCCTTTAATGTCGACGGCGGGGAAGAGGAACTGTCATTTCGCCTATGTGTAGACGATTGTATAATGGTGTATACATCTAGCTATAGAACAGGTTCTTTGTAATTTAAAATCAGTCATTCTGTAGATTCTATGTTGTAAATGAACTGAATTTATTTTTCATGGTAAGGCTGGGCGGCCTGACAGACGAACAATCAATGAAAAAATATTTGCTACAGACCATTGCCAACAACAAACCGGAGCTGAAAACTGATATACGTTAAATACGAACACTTACAGAGGCTACGTCATGTAACGTTATCTGCGGTTCCTTATTAATCGTCATGTATTGACGTTTTGTGTAAAAACCGTGCATAACCTGTGTTTTAAGTTCATACGATAAATTGAATCTTGCATTACGAAAACACGCCTATACAAATGCATTGTAAACTTTACCGCCGAGAAAACGAAAATTTTAAGACGAAAAATTGCGATAATTTTCTTATTTCTCCTCGAAATATAGAATGTGGGTACTCGTTAGAACCACCTCATCGAGGCGATTGAGGCGGTTCTAACGAGTACCCATAATCTATATTTAGCGCAGAAATAGGAAAAATTAAATTTACCCCTGTAAACCCCATTTTTACTATATAAAAGTGGGGTTCAAGGGGGTCAATATTATATAGGCTTGTTTTAGTGACGTATCCGTGCCCTTGTATAACTGAATTTGTTAAATTGAGCGTGAAAAGGTAATACAATGCTCAGCGAAGTCTCACATGTTATCTAATATTATAAACTCAACAGTACACGTGCACTCATGCACTCATGCTGAAAACCCAACAACCCCCCCCCCCCCCCCACACACACACACATACACACCGCATTTACAGACAGACACGCTTGTTGTGGAAGGTTTACTATCAACGATAGTCTGACGTCACGGCGTCAACAAAACAGACCAACTCGCCAGTAGTACAGTAGGAAATGGGTCCAGATAATTAATATCTGTATCTTATTACGATAATGAAATGGAAACACAAGTTTGAAACAACGTAGAATCAACGTTGATTCAACGTTGTTTATATTGAATGTACATCTACATCCACATTACGCCAAGTTCTGCAACGGAAGGTCAGGTGGTTTTTCTCCGGGTACTCAGGTTTTCGCCCACCTCTGATTAACGACCGGCTCGATATGAGTGAAATAATCTTGAAAGGGCCGTAAAACCAAAACCATAAAACATCTACATCCACTGGAATAATAATTTTAAAACGTGTTATCTACTTTACACGGCTATTTCAAGACGGCACGTGATCACGCATGTGACAATTAGTGGCCCCGTTTAAGAGCATATTCAAAATTGCGACATATTTTAGTGAAACGCAAATTTAGCTCTTACGAACACTTTGCGATGTTTTGATGAAACTGACGTACGCAGTTCTTTAAAAAATGCGTAAGAACAATTTAAGATTAATCGCGAGATGTTTATTGATGAAACTGGCCCCTGGGGCCAGTTTCATCAATAAACATCGTACGATTGATCTTAAATTGTTCTTACGCACTTTTTAAAGAACTGCGTACGTCAGTTTCATCAAAACATCGCAAAGTGGTCGTACGAGATAAATTTGCGTTTCACCAAAATATGTCGCAATTTTGAATATGCGCTTAAACAGGGCCACTAATTGTCACATGCGTGATCACGTGCCGTCTTGAAATTGCCGTGTAAAGTAGATAACACGTTTTAAGATTATTGGTCCCGTGGAGCTAGATGTATATTCAGTACATGCAACGTTTAGTCAACGTGATATAACGTTGATTCTGCGTTGTTTCGAACTTGTGTTTCCATTTCATTGTAGTAAGATACAGATATTAATTATCTGGACCCATTGCCCACTGTAACACTGGTGAGTTGGTCTGCTTTGTGGTCGTCGTGACGTCAGACAAGCGTTGATTTAACGTTGTCATAATGAACCTTTTACGAGCGCGTTTGTCAGTAAATGCGGGGCGGCGGGGTGGGGTGGAGGTGAGGATGGGCGGTTCTTCAGCATGAGTGCACGTGTTATAATATCAGATAATTTGAGACTTCGCAGAGCATTTTATTACTTTAATAAATTCAGAAATGCAAGAGCATGTATACAGGATTCAATTTATCGTATGAACTTAAAGCACAGTTGATGCATGATTTTAACACGTATTTTCTGGTTTGTTATTGGCAATGGTGACAGGTCAATAACAAATATTATTTTATTGATTGTTCGTCTGTCAGGCCGTCCAGCCTTTCTTTCGGCCCCGCCCATCGGGGCTGGCTGTATGATGCTTCCACGCAGAGCTGAAACCGACCGTACACGAGCCTGCCCAGGCAAAGTGGTGCGAGTCTGTCCGTCCATGCTTATAAATATGTTCTTTAAAAGGGATATCCTTTGGAAGCAAGGAATACACCACTGAACTTGACAATATGAAGTGTACATGTTTTCTGGGCCAGACTAGTTCGTTTCGGCTAATTAGGAATAATCAGTGACCCTTAAATATTTTCAGAATTCCACAATGGAATCAATGATCCCAAAGGACAAGAAAATATAAACTTCACTATGATGTAGGGCAGGACGACTTTTTACGGCCGCCACGCATTCCCAGATAACAGCTGTAGTGACGTTTGATAAACCCTATTGGTTTCATTAGGCGACATGGCTTGAGATGTCATTTCATCTCAGTGTCGGATAAAAGTCCCACAAAATTGGAAGCAACGCCTCCAAAATGACATATACAGTGTTGAAGGGGACGTTAAACATCAACCAACCAACCAACCAACCAACCAACCAACCGTCCAGCCTTTCAATGAAAAATAAATTCAGTTTATTTGCAACATAGACCTACAGCATGACTGATTTTAAATTATATAGCTACATGAATGCACAATTATACAATTGCCTGCACATAGACGAAATGACAGTAGGCAAGACCACGATCCCCTCCCCACGTCGTCGACATTCAAGGTTTTCGTACATACGAACGTACGCTCATGTACGTTCGTCCTTCCTCACGAAGTGTACGTACGTGATCCTGTAACCTCAGGTTAAGGCATTGTACCAGGAAGAACCTAACATTTTAAGAGCTCATATTTTCCAGACTATATGAAGGAATGGTGATGGTTTGTTTAGGTCAAAAGGTTTATTCAGCAATACACTTGCCCTTACCTATGACCTCTAGGTCAAGTTATGGACTTAGAAAACTTTAAATGTTGAAGTTATTTTTAAAATCATATAATGGATTCGGTTCATATTTGGTACGGTGATAGATATACAAGTTTTATTCAGCATACCCGCGCCAGTGCCGTTGGCCTCAAGGTCAAGGTCACAGACTCATAATTTTCAGCATAATCGCGCCAATGCCCATGACCTCAAGCTCAAGGTCACAGACTCAGAATTTTAGTGTCAACGTTTTTTTAATAAGAACTCACACTTCCCAACCCATTTAATGGATTTAGTTCGTATTTGATATGACGAAAGATACAGGTCGATTCTCCGGCTACTCCGTTTAGTTATCGCATGAGTCTGATTAATGATCGGCTCGAAATAAACGAAATAATCTTGAAAGGGCAGGAAAACCAAAACTTAAGGTCAATGTCACATTTGGTACTTTATTTTTTATGGATTTTGTTCATATCTTGTATGATGATACACACTTTCCAGCCGAGCAATACTGTCTTCTTTTTCTCTTGGCAACATGCTAACTGAGTCTTCATTTTAATCAAAAGTCTAATCGCAGATTGTGGGTAATCGTTAGAAACTACCTGAAAGCGTTGGTTCTTAAGTCCCCGTCAATTTACATATATTTTAGGCCATTTTGGAGACGCTGCTCCCGATTTTGTGGGGCTTTTACCCGGCATTGAGATGGAGTGCCATTATAAACCCTACCTACCAAAGAAGCCGCTAGGGTTTAAGGAGCGGTCCCACTCGCACCACTTTTCTTGGGCAGGCTTTTACATTCTAACCGGTTAACCAGTAATCAAGAGGCGCTTCTAACGAGTACCCTCAATCTCTAAAAAACAACTAAGAAAACCCCCACCCCAAAACTAAAGATTATAACAAAGGGGTCAGTTTCGAGGGTCTTCATTGTATGGGCTTATATAACTAATGGGCGTGATCTGCGAAGGTAAGTGAAATGGTATATTACGTACCACCTTTTTCACAATGTTACTCAAGAGCTTTAACCTATGCTGCCCGTATGGTCGTGACATGTCCAAAGTTAAAGACGAAAATTTCAATGTGCGATGTCTAAATATTCATCTCAGAATTACAAAATGTGCGAACATCGCAGATCCTTAACATTTGATGAAACAGGATTTTTGTCGTAAGAACTTCGTACGATCTTTTTAAGACGAAAATACGTCGCAAATGCTTTGATGAAACTGGCCCCTGGACTACAAATATCGATAGATATTTGTGTATAATTGCTCTGTTTGGTCTTTGGGTTGTTCGTTGCGTGAACTCATTGGAACCGCCCTGATGAGGTGATTCTAATGAGTACACGCATACGGTCTCCCGGTCTGGTTGTTAGCTCGACACTCGGGGCCTCGGGCTGTTGTATTTCGGGCGGGCTTTCGGGACCCCGAAGGTGTTTGAGTCACTGATGTTTGACTGTTTATCGCTTCTAGAAGTCTCGAGATCGGGAACTGCTCTGGTTGGTAGCATTAAGATAACACACCCGTGCAACATAGTGCATTTTTCACATCTCCAAAATAGTTACTTTTCTGATGAACATCCTTGATATTTTTGTTACAAATGTTCAAAACATGGGTTGTTTGCGCTCGTTGGGTTTGGGGGGGGGGGGGGGGATCTTCATTTCACGGAATAGTTCACGTGATGAAAGGTATTATGCAGAGGAATCATATGCCAATTGTCTTCTTACGAGCCATACTTCTTAGGGTTTATGTGGTATCAAGTATGTATAATTTTGACCCCCTTGAACCCCGCTTTATATGGTAGTGCAGGGGTTTGCGGGGGTGTTCACCGTTTTCTTATTTCGACTCTGGGGCATGTATTATGGGTTTTCGTTTGAGCCGCCTCGCCAAGGCGGTTCCAATCGGTCCCCGCGGTCTTTGTTTGGAGCCGGGCGCAAAATGTTGGATTTTTTTATCGCAAAAGTTTCATATGTTTGATGAAAAAGTTCTCAAAATATTTGAATAGACGTGAATTCGTAATGGGCACTTTTTGGTGTCGTCGTTAATTGAGGGGCTGCGGAGTCAGTTACTTTACCGAAAATGGAAGTGAAGGAATGATTAATGGGTCTTTTATAACACTATTCAAGTGCAGTGTACAATGGAGACACTAGGCAGATTTTTGTACCTAATAATTCTGTATTCTGGAAAGTACATAAAACTGTGCTAGAAGATTCTGAGTGTCTTTAGAAGTGGAGGCAAGATCAGGAATCGATACAATCAACCCACAGCTCCCATCAGAGACACCAAAGGGAAAGACACACAAACATGAAACAACAGACCCTAATGGAAACACCAACAGCGGAAAGCCAAAAGGACAGTTACTTTCCCACACTAGAGCTGCCGCCTAACGGGCGCCAATTATGCCCCGCATGCGTTGTCCGACAAATTTTTACAAGTGTTTGACCTTGAGGAAGGTCAACGTAAAGGTCAAGGTCAGGTTTGTGTATATCAATCTAAAGTACTAGTGGCAAGGTGTGTGGTGTGTGAATATTAAAGAAATCGGTCAAAGAATAAGGAAGTTATGAGCAATGTTAAAGTTTTTTGTAACGGACCGACGACGACAGACGACGACAAGCTGACTCCTATATACCCCCTTCAAACTTCGTTTGCGGGGGGTTTAAAAATGGCCAATAGGCTATCCAAAATAAAAAAACATAAGCGACATAAACCATAACAAAAACAAACCGCGACAGAAGAACCACCAAGTATATATTTTGGTCTTGTCAAACTATGTGTGACGCTTTATCGTATTTTTCAGATAGTATTAGCATTAGATTTGAAACAAGGTTACATAGACAAATTGTATGTATTCCAATGGGTACAAACTGTGCTACCCATTGTAGCCGATCTATATTTGTTTTGTTATGAACGAAATTTTATATCGTCACTTTCTAGTCAAAGCCAAACTGACATCATTGAAACCGTTAACTCTACCTCAAGATATTTAGATGACTCTGTGTGTGACTTCATCAGCGACCCCTCAATATTGGAATGATAGTAAACTGCTCCACAGTTTCCGGCTTAAAAAGGTATACCGGTCTGTTTGTATCTTTTTACTATAATATGGTAATGTATTGTAACTTGTGCTCTTGTGTGTCAATTGTGGATCTTTGTTAAATGTGATGATGGAATTAAAAAAAAAAAAAAAAATATATTAAACTCGGATAGTGCCGGATGGGCAGTCTCGTAGACTGGACGGCTAGCCACCGACTCGTTTCAATGCAGTTGGGGCACTTGACTAGTCCATTACAGATTTTTCTGCTCTTTCTGCAACTGTCAATCCAACAAAATGCCACAAAACCTCAGACTTTCTTCTAATGGAAACCGGACAATCTAATGGAAACTCGGCCTGTAACCAACTCGCTGCCCCCCCCCCCCACCAGTCAATTAATTTATTAAACTCGTTGAGGAAAAGGGATAAAATGCTCGGCAAAGCCTCGCATTTTATCCCTTTTCCTCAACTCGTTTAATAAATTCAATAATACATGAACACTCATGTAAACACCTCCATATCTTTAATATTTACATTATCAGTGCATTAACAGAAAATCCCTAAAGTCATACATGTAGTAAATCACTGATTTTTTAGTGTTCATTACGAAAGCACTCCTATACAAATACATTGCCACCTTTATCGCCGAAAAAATGAAGATTTTAAGACGAAAAATTACGATATTTTTCTTATTTCTGCTCAAAATATAGATTGTGCGTACACGCTAGAATCGCCTCATCGAGGCGGTTCTAACGAGTACCCACAATCTATATTTTACAGCAGAAATAACAAAAATAAGGTTTACCCCTGTAAACCCCACTTTTGCTCCATAAAAGTGGGGTTCAAGTGGGGGGATCAGTATTATATTGGCGTGTTTTCGTGATGTGTAGTAAATCACTGACCTTTTAGAGTTAAAATGAAAGCGTGGCGAGACTATTTCATTTGTCAGCGGAAGTGATTTTCTGATAACTTTTGTCACAGAGTTTCCAAAATATGAGTTTATCTTTTGATAAACGATTATGTAGACTGTCACGACTAGACGTCTGTTTGGTAACATGAAGTATTAGATTAAGAACAGAATCGTAACAATCGCCCAATGTAAACGACTCGCCTTAAACACAATCGACTCCAAAATTAAAAATGCAGTCAAGTCCACTGCATTTTGAAAGGCTATGTCTTTTGGACCGCAATGTTGTTCACACCTGAATGAATATTTACTCATGCCATGTCACATGATCATTAATTGACGCTGAAATAAACCATGGTTCCCACCAATTGGATTCGAAATTAAACAAAAAAAAAAAAAAAAATCTGGAACTGATATAAAAAGCGAAACGATCGGGAACTGATACGAAAAGAGAAACAACCGCGAACTGACACAAAACGAGACACAATCGAGAACTGACACAAAACGAGAAACAATCAGAAACTGATACAAAACGAGAAACGATCGGGAAATGATACAGTCAGATCCCAAAATGTTCCCACAATATCACTAGGGCAAGAAGTCGAACCATGGAGTGACGACAGTAAACAAAACGGACCAGAGGTAAACCGAGTCAGGAGCTCTTCTCCAAACTGGTGCTGAATCAGAATATCCAAACCAAACTAAGAAGGAGCAGTATAAATAATTAGCCCAAGAATCAGAATTACGAACATTACAAACATTAAACTGGAACAACGAACGTAATCAAAATGAACACCCAAATAGGGGCGGATGGAATGGGGAAAAAGAATCTGATTCATCAAAGTATCAACATAATATAATTAGGTAAAGAATCAGAACCAACAACACAAAACATGAAAGAACCACATCAAAAGCTACGACTCAACGGTCATTAAAATTACTGGTGTGTTTAAGTTAACTTTACGGGATCCCAACGAGGCGATTCTAATAAACGCGCCAAAGCAATGTGTTGAACTTGAAATAAGAATTAGTGCTTCGTACTTAATATAGGGCCATGAAAAAACACAGTTTCTCATATGACGTTCCTGCTGAAGAAAACGAGCAGCTCTCTCTGAGATTTGTTGTCTGATAAATCACTGTTTGGAGGTAGCCAGTAATGTTGAACAAATCCCGAGCCCACAGCGATTTGTCTATTTACAACCAATCGTCACGATGTGATTTATTACTTAACAAATCACTCACTAGAGCTGATGTGTTTCGATTCTAACACAATCAAAATTCGGCAATAACTTTGTTGTTTCCTTCAAATTATCCCAACCTTTGCCATTGTCATATTACATTACGCAAACACGCCTATACAAATACATTGCCACCTTAATCGCCGAAAAAATGAAACTTTAATGATGAAAAATTGTGATATTTTTTATTTCTGCTCAAAATACTGATTGTGGGTACTGGTTAGAACCGCCTAATCGAGGCGGTTTTAACGAGTACTCACACGCTATATTTTAGGGCAGAGATAAAAAAATGGTGTTTACCCCTGTAAACCCCAGTTTTAATATATAAAAGTGGGGTTCAAGGGGGTCCAAATTATATAGGCGTGTTTTCATGATGCCAACATGTATGTCCGTTTTATGACGTCACTCGTCACGCACTTCTGTCCATTGATTTGTTGCAGATTTAATGGGAATGGGAACACGTTCAGTTTGTTTTGTTTGATTTGAGGTTTAACGTCCCCGTAATCACTGTAAAGGTCATTTTTGAGACGTTGCTTCCAATTTTGTGGGACTTTTACCCGACATTGAGATGAAATGACATCTCAAGCCCTGTCGCCCAATAAAACCAATAGGGTTTATTAGCAGGGACGGTCCGTCTCGCACCGCGGTTCCTGGAAGGCTTAGATCCTCTAAACGGTTTACCAGTACCAGTGTGCGGGCCGGATTTAGCTCTGCATGGAAGCATCATGCAGCCCATATATTTCTTCAAGCCCCTATGGGCGTGGGCCGGAAGAACACGTTTAGAGGAGGCAACTCCTGCAAAAATATTTTGGTCTCCCATGTCAATCGGGGCCAACTCGTAAAGAAAAGACTTTGTTTCTGGCTAGCAAATGCTTTCCTTTAAGATTAGATCCCTTTTTAGGTAGGACTGTGCCTATAGAAAAGTGACAAGGAAGTCCCGAAAAATGTCTCCCTTTGAAAACATGTACTAGGTGTTTCCATTCCACTTAATAACTGTACCTTTTCATACCCTTTAGGCCGGCATCTGTAGCTCAGTCGGATGTGCGTCTAACTGGTGATCAGGAGCACGCGGGTTTGATATCTGCCGAGGACGGAGACCGATCTACGTTCATTCTCTTCTTTCCGCAGAAGACAGTTGTCAGTTTCTGATGAATACAAGGTGCAGTCAAAAAGTTCCTGGACTGGTCATCTATCACACTTTTCTGACGTCCGACCATGTTGAAACTAGCCATGCAAATATTTTGATTTCATTGCTGAAACTTCATAATATTTTATTGACATTGCGCCAGTATTTCTTTTTAACAAATCATTTATCATTACTTATTAACACCGCTACGGAGCACTTCAAATTAGTTGATAAGTCCGAGTTTTACCCCCTGTTCTTAGCGCCACTTCTTTCATTATTTGGCGCTATTTCGTCGTGAAATTTCATATGACGTCACGACAAAGCCATTTCAAAACAACTTAAAATAAAAAACAACGTCATCGCGTAAGAATTAACGGATTTATGCGCAAATTATTCAGCAATGGACAAAATCTGCGACGCGGTAACGTCGACGTCAATCGATCGAACGGAACAGCGCGCAGTCATTAAATTCTGTGCGAGGGCTGGAATGACACCAACAGACACTTAGAAATTTTTTAATCAGAATGATAGAGTAAAGAAGTGTTCGAGGACGATTTTTTTTTTATTGGCACTAACGTTTTCGGGATGGTCGTGATGACACTAAGGACGATAATAGAAGCGGTAGACCAAAGAATTACGGCAGCATTGACAAAGTGAAGAGCGCCATTTCTTCTGATCGACGGAAATCGATTGACGATATATCAGATATTGTGGGATTGAGCCATGGGAACGTACATAAAATTCTGACAACGGACTTGGGAATGAATAAAGTGTGTGCCAGATGGATTCCTCGCCTTTCGACGATCGAAAATAAGAAAGCCAGGATTGAAGCGTCTGAAAAGTTTCTTCAGCGCTGGAGAAAAGAAGGCGATCGCTTCCTAAACCGTATCATTACGACAGATGAAACGTGGATAAACTTTTATGACCCTGAAACAAAGAGTCCATGGTGTGGAAACGGCGGTCTTCCCCTCCCCCTAAGAAGGCTAGAACCTCCAAATCATCAAAGAGGATCATGTACATTTTCTTCATGGACAGCCAGTGCATGCTCCTTCAGCACGCAGTACCCAGGGACGAAACCGTGAACAAAGGATATTATCAAAAGACAAGCTACCTGTTACACATTCTTTTGATATCTTATATCTTAAGCCATAAAACTATGCTTGTAAGATATGTTCGAAGTCTATGTATTATCAATCAATCATTTTTATTTGACCGTTCATTTGAAAGTAAACATTTCCTTTCCATTGCCATTTTAGGTCGTGCAGAGGCATCTCCTAAAATGCCTTGAGAAAAAAACGTCCGGACCTCGAGATTGAGAATCTGATATTCCATCAAGACAACGCCCCAGCACATCGAGCCGCAGATACTTTACTGACAATAGACTTCCTGGGATATGAAAGACTGCAACATCCGCCCTATAGTCCCGACCTTGCCCCTATGGACTTTTGTGTATTTTCGAGGTTAAAGGCAGACTTACGAAGTCGTAGATTTGATTCGGAAGAGGAAATAAAATTTGCCGTCAGATCAGCGGTACGCACCTATGACACAGAGTGGAACAGGAACATTTATCAAAACTGGGTACATCGCCACAGAAAATGTATTGAACACCAGGGAGAATACTTTGAAAAAGAATGACTGACATTTACAAGCGTCAATCCTGACGTCATTTCCAGAGATAACGTCATTGGCGTCATAAGTGCTCCGTTCGGCGTGCATACTGTTATTTGCAATGTAAACGGTGCTGTTTTGGTGAATGATTGTGATAAAGCGTTAATACTGTGCTGTAGAAAAAAGATTTGTTTTTATACTGATCCTTTTCGTATTATTCTACTACCAGTGATAATAAAGTTACAAAGGCAGGCCTGGAACTTTTCGACTGCACCTCGTACATGTGCACTGTACTGGTTAACGGCTTACATTTAAGCATGCCCGGAAGAGCGTGGATAGGTAACCTGACCGGCTCGATATGACCTAAATATTGTTGACTGGGCCGTTAAACTTCAATACAAACAATCTCAATCATTGTCTAGAAAGGCGCGCTGTGTTAGGAGTTTACTTGAGCCGGTGCCAGTCGATCATGTACGCTCAGCGAACTTAAAGGCACAAATCAGCCTGCGTATCCACGCAGGCTTTTTCCCAGCCCTTTTCAATCTTTATGAAGACATACTTGGCCAAGAACCAACCATATAGCGCACACCGAAGACTGCGCTGTACTGAGTTTTCGTTGGGCGCAGATGCTCAAAGATCCAGTTTTGCTTGGTGTAGCACAATTGACTAAATCAAGTACAGAGAAAGTTTTATAACACAATGCTAAAACAGTTAATGGAGTAGACACATATTTCCTCTTAGAAAAATAGCCATCGGAAGAGATGGCAAATCCCCCGACCAAAAGCCAACATGGCCTTCAGAAGATTGCTCGCCAATAGAAAGTGCACCAGAATTAAACCAGCAATATATCACAAAAGTATTGCAGTTATGGCCATCACAAGATTATTCTGTCAGGGGAGATGACTAAAAAACCAGGGCACTCAGAAATGTGGTTCTTGCGCATGAAATGCCTGCTTAAGCTCATGTATTTCTGTACAAAGTACCATCAATATGTCTCAAAAGGTATTGGAGATATGGTGATCACAAGCTGGTGCTACTGTTATCTTGGAAGGGTAGATAACTCAAATACCACAGCCCCAACAGTTGTGGTTCTTGCACATGACATTCCTTCTATAACTTATATACAATTGTGCCGAGTTCCTTCAATATATCTCAAAGGGTGTTGGAGTTATGGCCATCACAAGGTTATATTGCCAGTGGAGATAACTAAAAAACCAGAGCACCCAGAATTGTAATTCTTGAGCATGGCACACCTGCTTAACCTCATGTACATATGCATCAAGTACCACTAATATGTCTCAAAGGGTATTTGAGGTACGATGATCACAAGGTTGTCATACTGTTATATTGGAAGGGTAGATAATTCAAATATCATAGCACCCAGAGTTGTGCTTCTTAGGCATGAAGCGTTGTCTCAATGTTGTATACAATTGTGCCAAGTACCATCAATATATCTCAAAGGGTATTGGAGTTATGGCCATCACAAGGTTATATTGTCAGGGGAGATAATTAAAAAACTAGGGCACCCAGAGTTGTGTTTCTTGCACGTGACACACCTGCTTAACCTCACGTACAACTGTACCAAGTATCATCAATATAACTCAAAGAGTGTTGGAGATGTGGCCATCACAAGGTAGTGATTCTATATTATTGAAAGGGGAGATAACTAAAAAACCATGGCACCCAGAGTTGTGGTTCTTGTGCATGACACACCATCTCAGCCTTGTGAACAACTGTGCCAGGTATCATCAATATATCTTAAAGGGTATTGGAATTATGGCCATCACAAGGTTGTCACTCTATTTTATTGGAAGGGGAGATAACTAAAAACGTATGACATCCAGAGTTCTGGTTCTTGCGCATGACACGCCGTCTCAGCCTTGTGATCAATTGTGCCACGAACCATCAATGAATCTCAAAGGTTATAGGAGTTATGGCCATCACAAGGTGGTCACCCTATTTTATTGGAAGGGGAGATAACTCCAAAACCATGGCAACCAGAGTTGTGGTTCTTGTGCATTACACGCCGTCTCAGCCTTGTGAACAACTGTGCCAGGTACCATCAATATATCTCAAAGGGTACTGGAGTTATGGCCATCACAAAGAATTCATTCTATTTTATTAGAAGGGGAGATAACTAAAAAAGTATGGCATCCAGAGTTCTGGTTCTTGCGCATGACACGCCGTCTCGGCCTTGTGAACAATTGTGCCAAGAACCATCAATGAATCTCAAAGGGTATAGGAGTTATGGCCATCACAAGGTTGCGTCTACGGACGGACGGACGGACGGACGTTCTAACAAATCCGGTTTATGGGCTTTTCCCATTATAAACTCCCATAGAGAAATTAAGCTCCTAAGCCGAAAAATAGCCCCTAAGCAGTAAGGTTTATGAGTTTATAGTGTTAACTTAACGGAATAAACCCATAAGGTTGGACAAAATATAACCCCTAACACTTATATGTTTGTCCGGACAGACGGACGGACAGACGGACGGACGCCAGGCTGATCGCTATATCCCCCGAACCTATTCGGTCGGGGGATAATAAAGATGTTGGATAATGATGATAAAACGATTCAGAAAGATGAATATTTTTATCTGCAACATGTTAATGGAACATATTGGCAACCAGTTCTCAAATCACGGCCTGTAATCTGTAAAAGAAGAATTTGCAAAAATGTTTGAGAAATCGCCATAATTACGTCAGGTCTTGCAATCGCCAGTTTAGTGTTCTTTGGCAAACTCATATCGCCGTGCACGATTTGCCTGTGAGAATAGACCCTCTTGCTGGACGTCTGGCCCTCAGATCACCTTCAAGTAACCGGTTACATATTGTTTGATCGGATATTCTTTGACCAATTGCATGCTGGAAATCGATTTGCAGCCTTCTGGCCGTGAACTGCCGATTTCGTAGCGTTAAATTTCGAAGATATTGATCTTCCCTTTGAGTCGTCATGCGGTGTCGGCCTTGCCCTTCTCATCTAGTAAACTCGCCTGTCTCCTGGTAGCGCCCCCATAGCCTGGCAACAACACTTCTCGATACATCAAAGCTTTAAGCAACGATTCTTTGGGTGTATCCACTTTCAAGCAAAGCGATAGCTTGAGCGACCTCAACTTGTTCCAAGAATCGCCTAACACCATATGAAGCAACTATGAAGCCCCAAATAACCGAAGGATTGACATGTTTCTGACCAAAATTCAAATTTTGAACAGGTCGCCCCATGCCGAATTTCAGCCGTTTTATAGGGGTATCCATGCTGTAGCTCACATCCTTGCTTTGCACGTGAACCTTGCTTTTTCACGTTTGCATGCACATTATAAAGATATGTCACTTTAAAATAGTTCCTTTCCTTGAGTTTGAAAATTGCCAAGCGGTGATGTGTGTTATACAGACTTAGAAGTTTGCTCCTTTATTTGTTTTGAGCAGTGTATTACAGGCAAAATACCCAAAGAGCTTGTTTGTTTGATTTGAGGTTTAACCCGTCCCCGTCAACACTGTAAAACTCATTTTGAGAGGTTGCTTCCAATTTTGAGGGACTTTTACCCGAAATGCACATGAGTAATATACATAATGGGGCATTTCCCCCGAAAGTTTACCTCACCATTCTCTCTCTTCCCAACAGGAATCCAAGGAACTAGTAGTATATACAATGTAGGTTCTTGAAAACCAAGCATATACACAGATAGGGAGGGACACCAAGCATGCACACACAGATAGGGTGGGACACCCCGCATGCACACACAGGTAGGGACACCCAGCATGCACACAGATAGGGAGGGACACCCAGCATGCACACAGATAGGGAGGTACACCCAGCATGCACACACAGGTAGGGACACCCCGCATGCACACAGATAGGGAGGGACACCCAAAATACACACAGATAGGGACAGAGTAGGGACACCCAGCACGCACGCACTAAATAGGGGCAGAGTAGGGACACCCTACTAGAGAAGTGGGGACGCAAAGCATTGCACTGGGAAAACACAACTGTCCGCGGAAGCCATTCGGCACATCGCTTCCGGCGAGATTGGGATACGGGCAGCGAAGTCGAGACAAGGGATAGGCGAACGACGGGTTCTCCGTATTCGGCATGGCTTGGAGAACGAAGAAACCAAGGACGAGGCAGAGCAAGCGCGAGCCGAAGCCAAGGACGAGGCAGAGCAAGCACGAGCCGTAGCCAACCGAATGAAACAGACACAAATAGAATTCTAGAGCTAGCAGCCGACTACGACGACCTCGCAGAACTACAACACACAACAATGTGCAAGCTTGAAAGGTACAAAGAACAGGAGGACAAGGACACCTCGACCATTGCACGGCAGGCCCGCGGAGAAGGGGCGGAACGGCGGCGAAAGGAGCTGGAAAAAGAGAACGCCAAGCTGCGCAACATTGCACTGGGGAATGTGGGACTGCAGGAAACTTGCAAAGAAAGACAGCGGTGGAGCGAAGTGGAGGCAGAGAAAGCAAAATTGCTAGAAGACCTTGCGGAAGCCCGGAAAGAAAGAGGGAGGAGCAGCTGGAGGTCGAGAACGCAAAACTGCGAGAAGACCTTGCGCGCGCGGCCCTCCTGCGGGGAAGGACAAAGCGCCTGAAGAAGGGAAAGAGGGCATAGTGCCGGAAAAGTCGCAGCAGACCCACGTCGAGGTCGAAGGCACAGTGCTACGAAAGTGTACCCCTGCCCCCTAGAGGCTTGGCTTCCAGACACACCAAGTGTACTTCCAATTAGAGAAATAGAGGTACAGGGCATACACAAAAGCATGCCTAGAGCCCAGCTGTCGCGAGAGGCCTACGCCTAAATCCGATCTGGCAGACTATCTGTCCGAGAGGCGAAGAAATAATACCACATCTCCCAAGCCAGGTATGCAAGAATTCGGGACAATACAGAGAAAAAAACTCATGCACGAACCCAGGACCAACCAGATAGTGCAACTTGGGAATCTCTCCGAAGCGCCGCACCACAATTGTTTCTATCCGAGAAGGACAAAGAAATTTTGGAGCTCTCGGGGCACACGTTCTACGAAATATACCAAATCCCCCGGCAATTTCTCGAGATATATATTCTCGTTGCCAGGGAGCTTGTAGAAAGTGGTAAAGTAGTAGACATCATCTACATCTACCCCCCAAACCAAGTCTGACCTTCTGCAGGAAAAAATGCGATTCGTTGTTGCGGAGTCTGAGCCGGCAAAAGACATACAGGCAAATGTAGCGGCGGCCTTGCTACTATGTCCGACAGCGGCGTACCACTACTGCTCTTGGATGGCTCCACTTGCATATGCAGGGCCAAAGACCACTGCGTTGCTAGCGAGGAATGCGTTCTTTGGAAAAACAGGGATCTTCCCACCGGACCCCCACCAATGCTACCACCGCTAGAAATTCCAGAAGAGATCGAAGTCGCGGGCTTTGTTTGCAACATCGAGAACTTGAAGACGACTGTCTAGGTTGGATTCTTCGATATACACGCCTTGTCGGAGCTATGGCGGTGGCCTGCCCATGCAAACACGATACATGTACGTGGCGGAGGCTTGCAGGAGACGATCTCTGCAAAGAGCTTGGACTAGAGCCTCCGCGGACCCCGCTTGAAAGAACATCCCAAATCCACCACCAAGATTTGCCAAACACAAGCATGCCCAGAGGAAGATTGGAATTGGACACCAACCCACCCTTCGCCGCGTGGAAAAAAGCCGGCGATCTTTCGGAGGGGACCTACCTTTGCAAAAACTTCTAGGTAGGCCGAAACAAAAAGAAGAATAGGCTACTTCTTCTCTTGTCGGATCCCAACGAAGAACAACCCCCCACCACCACTCCAGTGTACGGGTATCGCATCCAAGAAACAACGCGACTCCTGGGTGGAATGGAAAGCCTTCGAATGCTGGACCAACCATTTCTTTGTAAACTAGGCAAAATCTGCGAATCGCCCATTTCGAAGAAAATGGACGATCGAGAAGTGTCCTTTGTGCTCCCAAACTGGAAAGAGATGTCCGTAGAAGACCTCCTTCGCTACGCCGAAACAACCTCAAAAGTAGAAAAGTACGAGACTACTGGGTCCCACCCACCAGAACCATAGAATACGATATGTAGTCGTGTTTGTGTTCCTTTGGAACAGTTGCTCTGCGTGGCAGAGGAGAAGACTGCATTTGGCAGCGAATATAGGTAAACCAGCAGCGCGCAAAGCGAAAAGAATTCCGAAATAGCCTCCCGAGCAGGGCGACTAGTGTTGAACTCTTTTCCGCAGGCCTCTTTTCCATATAGAAAGAATCGCTGGTACATCGGGGGAAGCAGTAGGCGTATCGATGGAAACGGTCGAGGTATCGGAGGGAAGAGGTCGGATGTCGAGAATTGGGGAACATCTCTTCCAGATTGCTGGTAGTGGAGATTCTATCTTCCATGCAGACCAGCAGGATCTTTAGCCTCCGACCGGATAGGTGGATCGTGCTGGGGTTTCGGGAGCAGCAACTGGATACACGAAAGCCTAGGGTCGTGCTGTCGAACGATTCCCCCAGCTCCAGGCTTCGACTTTGTGGGCACCAGCTCCCGCCAGCTCCAGCTGTTCGAAGGTACTCGAAGATACTTGGGGGGGTCTTCGACTATTCCATGTAGAAGGGATCCCCGATCGGCGGTGGCTTCTGTGCTAGTTCCTCCGGAGGAACAAACAACGTCCGGCGGGTTGGTGTTCGGCGGCTTCTTCGCGTGTGGCGGAGCCATGGGCGTACAATTGTATTGTTCCAAGTCTTTGCGACCACCGCCCAGACGACCGCCGCGGCAATCGAGATGTATACCCACCCTCGGGACGTATCCACCGTTTGCTCTATTTTCTCGAGGACCGTCCTGGTATCTTGTCGGGCCTCCTCTGTTTTTTCCTCTGTCCCTTCTAGGAAGGCATCGAGATCTTCGTCTTCTTCGTTGTCTGTGTTGTCGACCAACTGGGCCAGCACCTCCTCCAGCAGTCTCGTAGACTGCTCTGCTTGGGACTCGAGTTCCTCCAGCCTTTTGTAGAAGTCTACGACAGTCGCGCGCGGGGTTTGTTGTTGTTCTTTGGCGGAGCCAACGGAAGCAACTCCTTTGTAGGGCAAGATGCCTTCTGCTGACTCCGATATATCTAGTCCAGGATCGTCGCGAGACACACGTTCGATAGCGTACGCACCCTGTCCCCATATTTTTCTAGTCTATTTTGCCCTATTTTGTATTTTCGGCGAACTTCGTCGCCCGATAGTAGACCTTCGGATTTGCGAATATCTTCGATATCGTCGAGCGAAAGATTCGATTTTCCCATTTTGTATCCAACGCAATAGATATATTTCCAAATCGGGATGCGAACAAATCGGAAACATTCCGAGAATTTTGCTAAGCGGTTGCCAAGTAGTTGGCAAATAGTTGCATAGCAAACGTGGAAACAAAACAAGCAGTCCGGAAACAAAACTAGAAAGCAGCTATGCAAACGAGGAAACAAACGAAAACACCCTGGAAACAAAACAAGGCAGTTTCGGAAACAACTGCTTGGCAACTGGGAAGATCGAATCTTTCGCTCGACGATATCGAAGATATTCGCAGATCCAAAGGTCTACTATCGGGCGCCGACGGAGAAGTGGTACGCCGCTGTCGGACATAGTAGCAAGGCAGTCGATACATTTGCCTGTATGTCTTTCTGTCGGCTCCTACTCCGCAACAACGAATCGCATTTTTCCTGCAGAAGGACGGAATGGGTTATGGGGTAGATGTAGACGATGTCTACTACTATAGCACTTTCTGCAAGCTCCCTGGCAACGAGAATATATATCTCGAGAAATTGCCGTGGGATCTGGTATCTTTCGTAGAACGTGTGCCCCGAGAGCTCCAAAATTTCTTTGTCCTTCTCGGATAGAAACAATTGTGGTTTGCCTCTTCGGAGAGATTCCCAAGTTGCCCTATCTGGTTGGTCCTGGGTTCGTGCAGGAGTATGTTCCTCTGTATTGCCCCGAATTCTTGCATACCTGGCTTGGGAGATGTGGTATTTTTTCTTCGCCTCTCGGACAGATAGTCTACCAGATCGGATTTAGGCGTAGGCCTCTCGCGACAGCTGGACTCTAGGCATGCTTTCGGGTATGACCTGTACCTATATTTCTCTAATTGGAAGTACACTTTGGTGTGTCTGGCAGCCGAGCCTCTAGGGGACAGAGGTACACTTTCGTAGCACGGTGTCTTCGACCTCGACGTGCGTCTGCTGCGACTTTTCCGGCACTATGCCCTCTTTCCCTTCTTCCGTCGCTTTGTCCTTACCCACAGGAGGGCCGCGCGCGCAAGGTCTGCTCGCAGTTTTGCGTTCTCGACCTCCAGCTGCTCCTCCCTCTTTCTTTCCGGGCTTCCGCAAGGTCTTCTCGCAGTTTTGATTTCTCGGCCTCCACTTCGCTCCGCCGCTGTCTTTCTTTGCAAACTTCCTGCAGTCCCACATTCCCCAGTGCAATGTTGCGCAGCTTGGCGTTCTCCTTCTCCAGCTCCTCTCGCCGCCATTCCGCCCCTTCTCCACGGGCCTGCCGTGCAATGGTCGAGGTGTCCTTGTCCTCCTGTGCTTTGTACTTTGCAAGCTTGCACATTGTTGTGTGCTGTAGTTCTGCGGGGCCGTGGTAGTCGGCTTCTAGCTCCATAATTCTATTTGTGTCTGTTTCTCTCGGTTGGCTTCGGCTCGTGCTTGCTCTGCCTCGTCCTTGGCTTCGGCTCGCGCTTGCTTGCTTGTGCCAAATGGCTTCCGCGGACAGTTGTGTTTTCCCAGGCATTGCAATGCTTTGCGTCCCCACTTCTCTAGTACGGTGTCCCTACCCTGTCTTTATCTGGTGCGTGCGTGCTGGGTGTCCCTACTCTGTGCCTATATGTGTGTATTTTGGGTGTCCCTCCCTATCTGTGTGCATGCTGGGTGTCCCTACCTGTGTGTGCATGCGGGGTGTCCCTCCCTATCTGTGTGTGCATGCTTGGTGTCCCTCCCTATCTGTGTGTATGCTTGGTGTCCCAGAACCTAAATTGTATATACTACTACAGTAGTTCCTCGGATTCCTGTTGGAAAGAGAGAGAATGACGAGGTACACTTTCGGGGGAAATGCCCCAGTATGTATACTACTACATGAAATGACATCTCAAGCCCTGCAACCCAATGAAACCAATAGGGTTTATAAGCATGGACGGGCCAACTCGCACCGCTTTGCCTGGGCAGGACCCAAACAGTACAAAGCTCAGTAACTCAATCGTTAACAGAAAGTTTGTACTATTGTTGTTGTCGAACGTGGATTATAACCAATCTGTCAGAGCTTTATCGGTTTTCGCGGCTTGTTTGCTGGCAACCGCATTAAATGCCTTAGAAAGAAAGTTGGACTTGTTTGTACAGCCTAAGACTTCAGAACAGCAGGTAAAGCTTATACCCTGAGTTAACGTTTTGATCATCTACGATAGCACTCTGTTACATCGTGCGCTCTTTCACATCTCCAGCTCCAAAACGGTTCGTTTTCTGATGTTTTTTTCTTATTTATACTCCAGACATAATGCTGTCTGAGCTCGTGAGAACCGTCCAAATGAGGCGATTCTAATAAGTACCAAAACCCATGTCTGTGATCATTAATACTATAAATAGCATAAATATACGACTGTAAAACCCAGTTTTTCGCTATATGAATTCGAGTTTACGGGTGTGTAAATCACAAGGACTTGTTAACATGAAGAGATACATGTAAGTCACTGCAGCGTCTTGATAGTAGGATAAAGCAAACTAAAGGTTGGCCAGCATTTCAGTAGAGTCCTCACCGATGTTTCATCTCTGAGGGTGTTTGATTTTTGTGTTCTCGGAGATGTTGCATTGATGAGTTAGGAGGCCTTCATGCGGACTGAACAAATTGTTTGTCTTTATCGCGACGGAAGTAAGTGCGAGGATTGTGGCCGTGTAAAATCTACTAAAGCCCCCAGTTTCACTGACCGTTCCAATGCGGTTTTTCTGTCGTAGTTTATTTTTTTATTGTTTGTCTTTGAGCGTGTGTATCGCTTATAGTTTCTTGTTTTGAATTGCCAATTGGCCATTTTGTTGGAAAGTGACTGTCCTTTTGGCCTTCCTGTATTTGAGTTTCCATTAGGGTCTAGTTATTTCATGTCTGTGTTTCTTTCCCGTTGGTGTCTCTGAAGGGGCTGTGGGTTAATTGTATCGATTCCTGATCATTGCCTTCTCTTTACGTTTATGTCATTCATTTCAGATACAAAATGTCATGATTATTTTTATGAGTGTGATGATGATGATGGTCATGATCATGATCATGATCATGATACCCCGACTCTGCTGAAATCATTTTTAACTATAATTGTCGCAAATTGTATGCTTTGAACAGATGTCTTTTCTCCAGCGTGTGTGTACGAATTCTTGGGAGAAAAATCCGCAAAACTAAAAACCAACTGCAAATTAGTTTCGGACTTTAGTGTAGAAAATGGCTGAATTTTACTATCAAATGACTGTGACAAAAACTATGTAACTAGAAAACTCCAATTGCTTTTTTACTTCAGAAATGCCAAACTAAATGACATTTCCCAACGACATTAAAATGAGATGACAGGAAAGCATAAATTAATGAATACATTAGACTGTATCAATGATACAAACTGTCACTATGAAAGTTTAAAGTATGAGCCTTAAAATCTGAAATAACGAGAAAACTGTATTTGCACACATTTATCAAAGGTTTTACTCATTTTTGATTTTTAGGAACTCATTTTTGATTTTTATTTTACAAATACAATGAAATTCGACTGTTAATACCACATGAAATTAAGCCGCATCCTGCTTTGAAATCCATTTTTGAGTAGGTTTCGGTTAATTCTAATCTGTGTTTTGCGGCATACAGTATCCTGTGATCATAGACAACCTTTGGCACTGTTCACAATTGGTCTTAAAGACCATTTTTGAACAGCCACAAAGGTTGTCTGAATAGAGGAATTCCACTGTAATTTGCATTTCAATAGTATCTTAGAACTCATTCTATTTTGTCATTAGAAAAACATGTCCGTGTGAAATAATGGCGTCAAGCATGGTGTGACAAATATTAGGTAAACATTGTAACATCTTTCTTATATTCGCTTTCAACATAGATTGAGGGTGCTCGTTACAACATCCTCAATTAGGTGGTTTTAACTAGTACCCAAAATCTGTGTAATTGAGCAAAAAGGTAGACATCATGAAAACACGCCTATATTATTTTGACCCCCTTGAACCCCACTTTTATATAGTAAAGTAGAAGTAAAACAAAGATCAGGAATTGATACAATTAACTTACTCCATCCATAAAAGACACCAAAGGGAAAGAAATACAAACATTAAGCGACAAGACCATAATGGAAACCTAAACAAAGGAAGGCCATAAGGACAGTTACTTTCCCACAAAATGGCCATATGGCCATCCAAAATAAAAAGACAAAAGTGATACACACATTAAGTAACAAACAACAACATAAATAAATCGCCACAGAAGAGCCGCCTTGGAACGGTCAGTGGAAGATTTCCACTAGGGGGCTTAAATCGATTTTACATGGCCACAATCCTCGCCCTTACTTCCGTCGCGATTTAGACAAATAATTTGTTCAGTCCGCATGAAGGCCTCCTAACTCATCAGTGCAACATCTCCGTGAACACAAAAATCAAAGAACCACAGAGGTGAGACAACGGTGAGGACTCGACAGCAAGAAACCATTGAAATGCTGGAGCAAAAGAAAACCAACAGTTAGACTCCGATGGGCCCGACCAGAGACAGAGCATCAGGCACCAACCAACATTACCTTGAATTAGATCTCTCTAATTCTCAATAAGCCTTTACGTTGGAGCCGTCATAGAATCTGAGGCCTGACCCACCGGCGTGCAATTAAAGAGGGAAGCAAAGTTGCCAACCGTGATTGGGTTAACTACAATGCATGCAGTCTGTCGTATAATATCCATGTTGTACCCAATCTTTTTAGATCGAAGAATGATTTTACGAAATTGGGTGCTTAAGTCATTGCGGTTATATATGTTTCTGAATTTATATACCAAGTCACCATAAAATTCGGGTTCCGATAGACCTTGTTGCAGAAGAGATTTAAGTCCGATATTGAATTTTGAAATTAAATTAGAATGGCGTCTATAAAATTTTGAAAAGGCTTTGCGTAGTTTATGGTACCGATAACCCTGATTAAGGAGTTTAGCCGTTAATAATTTATTACAAGTGTTGAAGTCAGTTACATGACTACACACTCTAGCAAATCGAATTAATTACGAAATATAAAAGCCATAGTATGGCGCACCAGGAACATCACCATCCAAAAAAGGAAAATTTACAATCTCAAAATCAAAGTCATCGCGTTTATCATAAATTTTGCACGAAACAAATCCATCTACAATAGATAGATGTAAATCCGAAAATGGGGCCTCGGTATCAGAAGAATTTGCTTTATTTAACTGAAGTTCTGGGGGGTTAATCTGACTGATCAAACCATCAAAATAGGTATTATCAATATTTAATAAATCATCTAAATATCTAGAAGTGGAGCTAAAAGCTTCAATAATTTCAGATTGGTTATCAATGGAAAGCGACAAAATGAAGTCTCTTTCATAACAATACAAGAACAGATCAGCCACAAGAGGTGCGCAATAAGTACCCATCGGAATACCCACAATTTGTCTAAATAACTTAGTACCGAATCTAATATAAATATTGTCAAGTAGAAAGGTGAGGGCATCACACACTTTCTGACATGACCAAAGTGTATAATTTTTATGCTCTTTAGACGTGAAAAATGCATTTCTGACATTACATGCGAGATAGAGAGAATCTTCTCTGTGAAAAGCCCATTCAATTAAATCATTAAGCTTTTCTTTTATAAGATTATGAGGAAGTGTAGTGTAAAGAGTTGAAAAATCGTAAGTAGACAGACTAGAAGCACGAACATGTCTTGATTTCAATTTATTTAAAACCTCATTCGAATTTTTTATAGACCAAAACAGATTTCTTCCTGATCTTTCAAAGACTTATCACAATATTTAATTACATGCGTTTTAATAGCAGTAAGACAGGAATTTAATAATTTAGAAAATTCAGTGGTAGTACAAGAGCTCAAATTTGCAATAAACCGTGCTTTGTAAGGTCTTTTATGAAGTTTTGGTAACCAGTATAGCGTAGGAAGCTTGTCTTGGCCTTCGTTAACACACACAGCAAACTTGGCGGCTGAAAGACAAACATGTTTATCTACTATAGCTCTCTCTTCAGCTAAAGGCTGAAGTTCATAGGCCTTAGTACCACCAAGCTCCTGCTTAAGCGTGTTAACATAGTGGAGGCGTCACACAACGACGACGTTGTTAGCGGCCTTGTCTGCAGGGGCCAAAACAAACTTCTTATGAAATTCTTGAATACCTAGTTTATGATGACGTAAAGACGTCTTGGGCTTAGGAGGTAATAAGTTAGTATTTTGAGAATAGAAAGAAATGCGTTTATTCACTAGTTTTAAAATGCTAAGTTTCCAGTCCTTTAGGGCTTTATGCTCAACATACTCTCGCTTACACCATCGATTACCAAATTCATTCAAGGAAGCAGCGATTTCATCTCTACATTTACTGAAATCAATTTTAGAAGGAAACCGATATTTCGGTCCTTTAGAAATTATATTCCTTATCCTAGAATCAGGAATAATTTTCAAATTGCCAGTAATTACATGACCAGCAGCAGGATAGCAATACTTTGAGTTTTTACAATCACATGAATCAGGAGTATTAGTATCAATATCAAGATCTGAAACAAGTTTATTGAAATTAAAAATGATAGATCTAACAGGTTTGTTATATTTATAGCAAATTATAGGTGTTTCAGTATTTTGAAAATAAGCAGGAATGGAAGAAAGCACCGATCTCTCACGGAAGATACTGGGCAAATCTATAAAATCCATACCCTTATTAATGAAGGATATTTTGAAGAAATGGCGTTTATGATTAATTTCAGAATCAATGTAAGGACGGAGAGTATGCTGAGTTTAGCCTCTAGTTAAGAGAGCCGCATCATATAACTGATGAAAACTATCGTAGAATTTATTCGCCTCGGTGTCCAGAAGACGTAAAACAGAAACGTGTAATGAACTTAAAAATGAAAGCATAGAGTGGCGTCATTGATTTAATAATATAATTGACAGTCACTTCAGTCTAGTATTGTTTCGTTTAAACGCACGTGATTTACGTTTAAAGTTACCATTTTTCCTGGTGCCGTGAGATCTTGTTCTGCGTTTTCGACATTCCAGGAGTGAGAAAATATCAAAGTCCGGCATTCTGGAAATATTACCCTCATGATAAATGTTGTCATTAAATCCCAGTGTAAAAGGGGTCTGTAAAAATTTAATCCATTTCAGTTCAGCTTCATGTCTTTTGATTATTTTGAATCTAGATGTAGAATTTGCATCGTAATAAAGTTTTTCCACTGGTTGTATAACAATGTTATTTACAGAATGACCTGTACGTTGAAAGTGACGGTACAAGAAAGTGTCAGTTTTTTTATGCTTACTCATTCTACGATAACGCTCGTTCAATCTAGTTTTAAGCATGCGGTTAGTTTGACCGACGTACTGCATATTACAGTTTGCAGCACGTCAAGTAATTAGATAAATTAAATCTGTAGACTGTCATGTCAAATCAGACATGTTAACTACGGAGAAGCGTCTACCGTTTACAGATGAAGTAACGGTAGACGCAGTGCTTAAATGCGAACAACATCTGCACCTCTTGGCATTGCACTTAGAAATACTAAGATACATTCCACTTCTTTTCCACGGATTAGTATATGTTCGAAGGATGGGCGATTTGAGAGGAGATAGTCTTACACGAAGACTACTCCCAAAAACATTGGTATTGCCTGCTCCTCTGAGATTAACTGAAGTTACAGAAGACAAATTTAAGGGTCTAACCAATACCGAAGGCAACATAGTATTAAAGTTCTTAATAGAATGGGGAATCCGTATAGAAGAAGCAGAGTGTAACCTAAGGGGTGATATTGATATTTTAAATGTATTTGTGATACTCATTTGGGTTAATAAGGTTGTGATACCGTCACAACTAAAGCGATGTTCATACCGGTTATTAAATAAATAAATAAAACAGCATATAAAATTACTGAAGAAGATTCCTTCGAATAGAAGTAGGTACAACAAAAGCCCAGAAAACATCTTAGTCTACTTAAATTACGGGGATGTCAAACATGCAGTTGTTATACAACGAGGAACGAACATCGGTTTAATTATGACCTTCAACAGGTATCTAAAGGATGTCAATTGATGGAACAGTGAAAAGCAATTGCATAAGCAATCCCTGAGGGTTGGAAAAATAAGAGCATTAAATGCATGTACGGGGAGACCTTTTACAGCCGCCACACGGCACAAACAAAACAGCCCTGATATGCAAAGTAGAAGTAAAACAAAGATCAGGAATTGATAAAATTAACTTACTCCACCCATAAAAGACACCAAAGGGAAAGAAATACAAACATTAAGCGACAAGACCATAATGGAAACCTAAACAAAGAAAGGCCATAAGGACAGTTACTTTCCCACAAAATGGCCATATGGCCATCCAAAATAAAAAGACAAAAGTGATACACACAGTAAGTAACAAACAACAACATAAATAAATCGCCACCGAAGAGCCGCCTTGGAAACTGGGATTTCCGGGGGTCTACCTTATTTTTCTTATTTCTGCTCTAAAATTTATGTTGTGGGTACTCGTTAGAACCGCCTCGATGAGGCGGTTCTAACGAGTGCCCACAATCTATATTTTGAGCAAAAATAAGAAAAATATCACAATTTTTCATCATAAAATTTTCATTTTTTTTCGGCGATAAAGGTGGCAAGGTATTTGTATAGGCGTATTTGCGTAATGATTAAATGCTTAAAGCGTTATATTTGGCAATACATTACCACAGCATGTCAGCCTTAGTGTTATGTAATAGGGATAAGGTCAGTTGATATTTCGATTCAGCAATGGGTACGAATTATGAAGCAGTTATGGGCGTTCGAGGTTGATTTGTGCCTCCAAGTAAAATGCTTTTACTGACCGTTCCAAGGCGGCTCTTCTGTCGCGGTTTATTTTGTTATAGTTTAAATTTTCATTTTTGTATTGCTTACATCCTTTTGTTTGGCAAAGCCGTTCATCCGTTTAGTGGGTAGGTGACTGTCTTTTTGGCGTTCCGCTTGTGACGTTTTCATTAGGGTTTGGTTATTTTGTTCGTGTTTCTTCTCCTTTGGTCTCTCTGGTTGGGGTGTTCGGTAGTTGTATCGATTCCTGATCATTACCGTCACTTATTTTTTACTGATAAAATTGTGCCAGCCTCGGTAGCTCAGTCGGATGCGCGTCTGACTGATGATCAGGAAGACGCGGGTTCGATTCCTACCGGGGTCGGCAACATTCTTTCGTGGAAATTGATTATGAAATCTTTTCTGCGGGCATTCTCTCCCTTTCCCTGATTCAAGAAGGGCAGTTGTCAGTTTCTGGCGAAAAGAATGTGCACTGTACTGGTTAACCGCTTACGTATAAGCCTGTCCAGGAAAAGTGTGGATAGGTAAACTGACCGGCTCAAAAATGACCTAAAATAGTGTTGACTGTGCCGTTAAACTCCCATACAAGCAAGCAAACCTGATAAAATTGTATAACAAAGTTTGTTTGTTCCGATACATATATATGGTACGCTTTCAAACTAAATTCAGAACCCAAGTGTGCCTATAGAAAATATAATTTGAATACCATACCCATAGAAACTTTCTCCAGAAACTCATTTCTTTTTTGAGCTACGTTACTGAATAAACTCATATAAGAAATAGTTTTCTTACATCCAAATGCGTATAGATTATGGAACTATCAGCGATTTTTGTCCGCAGCACAAAAGATCTAATTCCGGTGCCCATATGAGACAAGCTTTGGTATATTCGAGGAAAGCTACACGAGATTTATTTTGCACTTTAGTAGCCTGTCTACGAGGACTGTTCAAATATGAATGCAAGTAGAACGTTTTCTCATGCACTAATGCGAAAATCACCTGGAAATAAATATCACAGCGTAGAAAAACATTTTACCTATACATTGATACCAAACCTGGCAACATCGGAGTACTTTAGCCATGTATATCGTTCGATAAACACTGTCTACTCTTGTATATAAATACAAAACATGGTTGGAAGAAGGTCAGAGTACGCCGTTGAAATACGGTCCTATATTAAGAATCGTATTCTTGGTATACGGTGCAAATACATTTTTGATGAAATATGTGCGGTTTATGGGCATAATGAAATGTCTTTTCCGACAGTTTTTCGTTGGTGTAAGAAATTCAGCTGTGGGATAGGCTCAACAGAAGATGCACCAAATGATCGTCGGCCGAAAAGAGCAACATCTGCCAAGATGGTTGCTAGAGTGAAAGAAATAGTTGCTACCGATGCACGATACACCACTAGGCAAATAGCTAGTATGATTGGCATCTCATTAGGAGCAGCTCATACAATTCTGAAACAGGATTTGAAAATGAGAAAGATCTGTGCTAGATGGATTCCCCATCTGTTGACAGAACAGCAGAAAAAGACACGCGTTCAATGCGCCAAGAAGTTGCTTAAAAAGTTTCCAAATTACAATGCACGGTCTTTCGCTAATGTCGTCACAGGTGACGAGACATGGGTTCACTTTTTTGAGCCAAAAGGAAAGATTCAGAACAAAATATGGGCAACAAAGTATTGCAAAAGACCATGCATAGCAGAGCGGATCATGAGCGCCAAGAAGGTAATGTATGCCATATTCTTTTCAAATCAGGGCCCTGCTATTCAGGTTGCTGTGCGTAAAGGCAAATCTGTAAATGCGAAGTTTTACAAGAATAAAGTTCTTCGAAAATTGAAGAAATATTTCAAAGAACGAAGACCCGCAACTGGTTTGGCCAATGTCAAATTGCTACATGACAATGCGTCATCGCACAAGGCGTTCATTGTGCAAGACTATCTGAAGCAGGAAAAGGTTGTTGAACTCCCTCACCTCCCGTATTCCCCTGACCTTGCCCCGTGTGACTTTTTGTTTTGTTCCCTCGGCTGAAAAAAATACCTTTCTGGTCGAAAATTTGCACAGCGCAAATACCCCGGTTCTTCAATATTCCAGTACCTTCATAGTATACCTCGAAAAGACTACTTAAATGCATTCAATGATTGGATCAGAAGACTGAAACTTTGTATATCTGTTAAAAGGGAATACTTTGAGGGACGAAAATAAATTTTTCATCGAAATCTATCACGGAATCATTTTTATGTGCTTTGTTGCATTCATATTTGAACACCTCGTACTGTATTCTCATTTCAGTCGAGACATGAGCGATAATAAATCTCGTTTAATAAAACTAATTCCCGTTTTGATAGCCTCCCTGAAGCAGAAAATTATCCATACAAATTGAACTAACCGTGTAATTGCTTCAAATACGCGAGACAATGGTTTGCTTTACTGTTTGGGACTCTGTACAGATTGGCAACACAGATACAAAAGGTCAATAGCTGACATCGCTGTGCATTCTGATGGCCAAGGCCGTGCATAATGTACATTGTTCAGTTGGCTATATAATAAAAAAGGTTATTGACTATATATTGCGAAATATTCGGCACTCGTTCAAATTTGTGGAAATATTTCACAATATAAGAGGGCCAAGAGGGTCCTGATTCGCTCAACTGAGTTTCACTGTCTCCAGTTATGCCCCCAACTGCAAAGAAGTTGTGGGGGCATATTGTTTGTCATGTTCGTCCGTCCGTCAGTCCTTCCGTCCTTCCGTCCGTCCCGCGTTTTACTGCATAGCATAACTTTTGAACCGTGCATGCTAGGTGTTTGAAATTTCATGTATGGATTCCTTTTGAAAAAAATAATTTTCTCATGAAGATTATGTCCCTTTCTGGAGTTATGCCACTTTGCAAAAATGGTATAAAATCTTGTTAGCAAGATATCTCAAAACCATTAGAGCTATTGCGCTGAAACTATACATTCTGATTGGGGATGATGAGATGATTTCGAAACAACATATGAATTTTTTACTTGAATTATGGCCCTTTGAATCTTTTGAGGTTTTAAGCTTGTACGAAAGATATCTCAAAACCGAGTTGAGCTATTGCCCTGAAATTTTACCGACTGATTTGGGATGATGAGTAAATGAGCTGATTAACTTTTTAAAAATAAAATCCGACATTTTTCTCCTTAGCACTTTGAAACTTTGGAAATTTTAAGTTTCTAAGCAAGATAGCATAAAAAAACATAATAGCTATTGCCTTGAAACGTTATTATTTTGAGCAGAAATAGAAAAATATCACAATTTTTTATCATAAAATTTTCATTTTTTCGGCGATAAAGGTGGCAATGTATTTGTATAGGTGTGTTTGCGTAATGCCATTACCGGCACTTAAGTAGCACTAAACAAAACAAAGCGCAATCTCATGTGTTTCAGCTTTTTATTTATTTGTTTTAAATTTTAAAAGCAAGTGTACATTACGCAAACACGCCTATACAAACACATTGCCACCTTTATCGCCGAAAAATGAAAATTTTATTATGAAAAATTGTGATGTTTTTCTTATTTCTGATCAAAATATAGATTGTGGGCACTCATTAGAGTACCCAAAATCTATTTTGTAGAGCAGAAATAAGAAAAAATAAGGTATTCCCTCGGAAACCCCAGTTTTACTATATAAAAGTGGGTTCAAGGGGTCAAAATTATATAGGCCTTTTTTGTGATGAGACCACGCTTAATGGTCGCCTT
Source organism: Lucinisca nassula (assembly GCA_963580285.1). Classification (NCBI taxonomy): domain Eukaryota; kingdom Metazoa; phylum Mollusca; class Bivalvia; order Lucinida; family Lucinidae; genus Lucinisca; species Lucinisca nassula. Next base: position 76,691,558 of record OY757024.1, on the reverse strand, counting down.
TTGTGATGTACGACTGCAGATGAATATTTTGCCTATCCGGTTAATGAGAGAAGAGACATATACGGATAAATCTTACGGAAGTCACATGCAAAATGCAAAAGCCAGTTGTAAGCTTTATTGATTGTCACGAAGCGTTTAAGACCGTAATCCTTCACAGGATTGAAACAATCCCTTCATGCAGCTTTATGCATGTTAAACAGTTCAAACTCTGTTTATAAATGCATGTCAGAAGACATTATATCAAAGGTCGGTGACAAGGATGTAATTATCTGTTTCCTACAATAAGTTACCTTATCAGATTGGCAACCGATGGGATTGCCTCAGAAAACAACAACAACAAAACAAAAAACATATCGAAACCAGAAAACGGCATGTAAGGCATTAACACAAGAAGGGAAGGCAACGATGAGGAATCGATAAAATTACATCTGATCTCCCATCAAAGACACGAAGGAAAAGACAACTGAACATACAACCACTTCACAATAATATAAACGGCAAAAACAGAACAGCCAAAAGGATAGTTACTTTCCCCAAAATGACCAAAGTGTTATCTAAAATAATAAAACTATTAGCAATACATATATGCAAAGACGAACTATAACAATAAAAATCACAACACAAGAACCGCACTGGAACGGTCAGTAAAACGATGAGGATGCTTAAATTTACGTTGCTCGGTTCTGCCGTTGGTTATTATGTTCGTGTTTCTTTCCCTTTGGTATGTTCGGTCAGGGTGTTGGATAGTTGTATCGATAGCTTATCATTACCTTCAGTTTTGTTTACATGAAAAAAGTCATTACGCAAACACGCCTATACAAATACATTGCCACCTTTATCGCTGAAAAAAAAAAATGAAAATTTTATGATGAAAAATTGTGATATTTTTCTTATTTCTGCTCAAAATATAATTGTGGGTACTCGTTAGAACCGCCTCGATTGTCAGTACTCGTTAGAACTGCCTCGATGAGGCGGTTCTTACGAGTACCCACAATCTATATTTTAGAGCAGAAATAAGAAAAATAAAGTATACCCCCGGAAACCCCAGTTTTACTATATAAAAGTAGGGTTCAAGGGGGTCAAATTTATATAGGCGTGTTTTCGTGATGGTATAGCGAAGTTTGTTCTGATTCGTATAATTTGTCCGCGGCACAATAGGTCTCATTCGGGTGCTCATATGAGACAAGCTTTGGAATATTCGTGGAAAGCTACACGAGATTTATTTCTCACGTGTGCAGCCTGTCTACTGTATTGTCATGCGCGGTTTAACAACACTATATAGGTAATGCAGAGCACCGGCAGCTTCGGTGTGGAGATCTGAAAATGTACTTGGATGATGACGTGAAACAGATATACATGCCATCTAAGGAGTGGCAACAAAGACTCGAACAGGAGAAACTTTTAGTAATACCCGAAAAGAAATACCAATTAAGTACGTCACTTCCGATGATTCAAGATGCCCTGTAATGAATCACTAGAAGTATGAAGATAACAGAAAGAACATGCCAAGAGGGATGTAGCCTGATATTTTCTCGGTTCGACCTTCGGTGATCTAACTGGCGATTTTCTTCTGCTCTGAAGTCGGATTGTTGTTGAATCCTCAACCCTGATTCATGATTCTATTAATCTATACATGCTTATTTTACTGTGTATTTTATTATTAATCACTGTTGAGCAAGGAAGCCTCCGTGCGGATCAATTTAATTTTGATATTATGTTTAATACTGCTCTAGAACTGAGGGCGAGGGTTGAAATTTCACAAACTCAGGGACTGAAGGCGCCACCCAACACCCCGCCCCTACCTGCAGTAGTTGTTCTACTGACAGCTCTAAGGCGGTTGTTCTTTTGCAGTGTCTTATTTGTTTATTTTCTTTGTGCCGTACGCTGGAGTAAAAGAAACCCAACAGTAGGACTCCGTTGGGTCTGAGCGGAGACAGAGACACTCAGGTTCATGGTTCGAATTGGAAACGCGGCAAAATAGAACTGATTGCAATGATCAGGAATCGTTACAATTAACCTGCAGCTCCCATCACAGACACTAAAGGGACAGAAATACAAACATGAAACAACAAGACCCTAATGAAAACACATTAGCGATAAGGCAAAGGGAAAGTTACGTTTCCACAAAATGGCCAATTTGCTATCAAACAAAAAATATATTATTAAGCGATACACACACTCAAAGACCAACCATAATAAGAATAAACCGCGACATTTTTCACTTTAACGATATACCCCCGAATTTGGATTTTGTTCTGTCCCCCCTTAGCACTGATAAAGGACTCTATTTGTCTATCATGTATCTGAAAATATTATTCTTCTACACCAGATTAGGAATTCCGTAGTTCTAGCACGGAATAGAAATTCTGCTCTTACCCTGGTGTCATTACCGAGGCAAACTACGTAAATATAATGCGCGAAAACTAAAACGTCAGATAAAGCAAATGAAAATTGTCGGTGTGGTTGGGCAACAAGAAATTTAATATGGGGTTCTGTTATAGATGGGCGTTTCCAATCCTTGTGATAACCGTGTTTAGCTGAACCTCAGCTTATCCTCGGTTGCGCTAAGCACGGTCATGCCCAACTTCAACAGAACACCATGTCGGATTATTATATTCTGCTGCTTTTGATTGCTAGATTCCGTAGTTTTACTCCACACATATATTGTTGACGTTCGCTAGAATCGCCGCAATGCGACTATCTTTACAAATACCCCAAAACTAGACAAAGTCATCTTGGAAAAGAAATATGAAAACTTTTTACTTTTGCAGAGGACCCGCGTTATAACGACAATATTTGTTCCCTATTATTGTGCCGTTATAATAAATTTGCCGTTATAAAGCATCCCAGTTATGAGTACGATAGGTTTTAAAAGGTCTTTTCCACATCATTACTCCAAGAAACACACATTATAGACATTAAGCTATAACATTTGTTTCTTGGAGTATTAAATTGCAATAATCTTTCATGACAATGGCTTCGATTTGAGCATTTCCAACCCGAGGGAAGCCAATGTGGCTAAGTCTTGAGCTAAAAATTTCATTCCATTGAAATTGTCGTTATAACGAGTGTCGGTATTAAGAGGGTTGACTGTTTTATGCACATTTTTTTATCCCAAGCTTCCCGATATAATGTAGGTTTTATTTTCATGGACGTTAACATGATGGTGTCATACGTATGTATCATTTACAGATCACATATAAACTAGAGATTGAAAAGCAGAATACATGTACCATAGCTTCATAACGATATATAGTCGATAGTTAAAGTTTTTGTGCAACAAACTAACCTATTTACTAGACTTGAAAGTTTCCACTGAGTAGCACTAAACAGTATAAATCGCAATTTCATGTGTTTCAGCTTTTAAATTATATGTTTCAAATTAAATAAGAAGTGTAGACCCCGATTAATGGTCGCCTTTTGTGGTGTACGACTATATATCCACATTTTGCCTGTCCGGTTAATGAGGCAGGAGGCATATACGGCTGAATATGTCTTACGAAAACTCCATGCAAAATGGAAAGCCAGTTCTAAATTATATTGATTGGCACGAAGCATTTAAAACCGTAATCCTTCATAGGATTGAGACAATCCCTTCATGCAGCTTTATGCATTTTCAGAAGACATGATACCAAAGGTCGTAGACAAGGATGTCAATGTCTGTCATCTACAATATGTTGACTTATCAGATTGACAACCGACGAAATGACCTCAGAAAACAACAACAACAACAACAACAAACAACTCTAAAACAGAAAACGGCATATAAACCCTTTAAACAAGAAGGGAAGGCAATGATCAGGAATCCAAACAATTACCTCTGACATCCAAACACAAACACAAAACAACTTCACCATGATGAACAAAACCACAAAAAAAAACGACAAAACTGGAAATCCAAAAGGACATATACTTTGAAATTCCCCAAAATGTCCAAAAGGGCAATCTAAAATAAAAATAAAATATTAGCAATATGCAAAGACGAACTATACGAATAATAAACCACAACAGAAGAAATGCATTGTAACGGTCAGTAAAACGATTTTTACTGGAGGGATGGGGTGCTTAAATTAACGAGGCTCGTTTCTGTCATAGTTGAGACAAGTACATTCGAACCTGTATTAAGCAAGCACCTCAGGGATAATTAAAATGTGCTTGCTTAGGCCAGCTTCTTACTTAATACAGGTGGATTATAATGCATTTTGCTTTTTCGGGAACATAATACAAGCTTACTGAAGACAGGTTGCTAGCCTTTTAGAGGTGGCCACTAAGACAGGTTTTACTGTAATTTGTTCAGTCCGCATGAAGGATTTCTAACGTACCAGTGAGCACCTCCGAGAGCATAGCAATCAAATGGCTACAGAGAGCAAACAAAGATGCGGTCTCGAAAGCATGAGAGCATGCTAGAGCAAAAGAAAACAGCTGACAAAAGACAGAATATCAGGCACCAACAAACACTATTCCGAAATGTTTAACTCTTTTGGCTGAAACCATCATAGAGTCTGAGGCCCGATCCAAAGGGGTGCAATTAAAGAGGAACGCAAAGTTATAAACCTTATTAATCTTGACTTGGTTAACTAACATGCATATTTCAATAGAATTTATTTTGTACCCGATATTTTTTCAATTTATATAAATGTCAACATAATATTCAGGTTCCGATAGGCCTTGTTACACAAAAGATTGGTTCAAAATTGAATAATGAGACTATATCAAAATGACACCTATGAAACGTAGAAAGTCTTCGCAAATATATCATAGTGCGGGTTATATTGTCTGGCCTTTGGGGTCACCGAATTCCATGCGGTATTTAGAAAATATTTCAGGGTCACCTTTGAGGCCTTAATCGCAAAACCAGCTGTAGTCCATGCTTCCAAAGGATTATCCTTTTTTCCGAACATTTATGATACTGATAATAGAAGTGAATTCAGTGATCAGGAATCGATAAAACTACCCAACACCTCTCATCAGAGACACCAAAGGGAAAGAAACAGGAACATGAAATAACTAAATGCTAATGAAAAATCACAAATGGAAAGCCAAAAAGACACAGCTTACTTTCCCACATGGCTATCCAAAATAAAAATGTATAAGCAATACACAGATGGAAAGACAAACTGTAAAGAAAATAAACCGCGACAGAAGAACAGCTCTGGAAAGCCAAAACAATATTTCACTGTGGATGGGGTGGGGGGCTTAAATCGATTTTACATAATCCTCGCCCTTGGTTCTGTCGGGGTTTAGACAAATAATTTGCTCAGTCCGCATGAAGGCTTTCTAACTCATCAATACTACATCTCCGAGAACATAATAATCACACAATTTCAGAGATGAAACAACGCTGAGGACTCAACAGCATGAGATAAGAAGCCTCCGTGGTGTAGTGTTTACGTTACTCGCCTTGTAAACCAGGGATCGCAGGATCGATCCTGGGCTTCTCCAGACTTTTAGATGAGTCTTTAAACCAAGGCACCGTCTCCGTATGACCTTATTTGCTAGTGGGACGTGAAACTCAAACACTCACTCACTCAACAATATGAGACCACTGAAAACCGGAACAAAAGAAAACCAACAATTAGACGTCGTTGGCCCGAACAGAGATACAAAATATTAGATACCATCCGACAGTACCTAACAATTTAAGTATGCATTAACCCTGGAACCTCCAAAGAGTCTGAGGTCTGACCCGCCGACGTGCAACTGAGGAGGAAACCGAAGTTATTCACCCTGATTTGGTTAACCACCATGCGTGCAGTCTTTTGTTTAACACTTTTGCCCAGTCTTTTTTTTTATACCGCAAAATCATTAACGAAATTGGGCAATGGAATCATTGCAACCATATATTTTTACTGAATTTATAGCTCAATTGGTAACTACTAAACTTCTTAAGCAGGTTTATTGCTATCATCTACTACTCAAAGCACTTTTCAAAAGTGTATAAACGTCATTAGGATTTAATTTCAAAATTCAATGTTGGACTTAAACTTTTTCTGCAACAAGGTCTATCGAAACCCGAATTTTTTTGTCAATTAGTATATAAATTCAGAAAAATATATACTTGCACCCAATTTCGAAAAATCATTCTCCGATATAAAAATATTGTGCACAACGTAAATGTTATGCGACAGGCTTTATGCATGGTTGTTAACCCAATCACGGTTAACAACGTAACTTCCCTCTTTAATTGCACGCCGGTGGGTCAGGCCTAAGATTCTTTGACGGTTCCAGCGTAAAGGCTTACTGAAGATTAGAATTTATGGTAAAAGTTTAATTTGTAGGTCCAATGTGGTCCCCTGCCTTATAAAAAGGTGAATCACACCAAACAAGATCTTAAAAAAATATCAATATCTCATCTCTAATATCACAAAGAAAAATGATAGCCTAGGCAGAAGGATGGTTGGCTAGGATCGGATGAACTGAGGTAGGGTATGGAAATTTTTCCGCTTCTGCTCCGCCATTTTGCTTTCTAGTGCAAGGGGGTAGCAACTGTTTTTCTCTTATTTGCATGACTTGGCAACTATATTTCATTGTGATTTCCAATTTATCATTAACCAAATACTTAACTAGAGATACTTCTCAAACATATCGTGCCATTCGAGAAATTGAGGGACTTAAAAAAAAATGACTATTGCTTCCTTAGTTGTACTTTATTGCTCATTCTACCTAATGACCAGAAGTAAGTTCAGCCGCACCATAAATACATGCGTGCGCATACATACATACATACATACATACATACATACATACATACATACATACATACATACATACATACATACATACGTACATACATGCATACATACATGCATACATACATGCATGTATGCATGCATCATACATACATACATACATACATACATACATACATACATACATACATACATACATACAAAACAAGCCCATCGGGGCTTGAAGAAATATATGGGCTGCATGGTGCTTCCGCGCGGGGCTGAATCCGACCCGCGCGCGAGTACTGGTGGACCACTTGGAGGATCTGGGCCTGCCCGGGCGAAGTGTTGCGCGCAGGTCGGACCGCACATGCTTGTAAGCCCTGTTGGTTTCATTGGGCGACAAGGCCTGAGAAGTCATTTCGCCTTAATATCGAGTAAAAGTCCCGCAAAATTGGAAGCAACGTCTCCAAAATGACCGTTACAGTGTTGACGGGGACGTTAAACCTTAAATCAATCAAAAATACAAAACAATAATGTGCATTTCATTAAAAATGCATGCCAAAAAAAAATATTGCTTACAGGATTTTAAAATCGGAAAAAAAATAACAGCAGCAAAAATAAAGGGGAAGCAAACAAAAAAGAAAACACACTTCCACGCTTTTTTTTTTTCGTGTTAATACACAAAACTAAACAGCATTAATGTCATCAACACCCGTAGAGAACAATGGTTTAGGCTGACGTCACTTGAATAGAATATAGGCGCCCACCTCTGACTAACGATCGGCTCGATATGAGTGAAACAATCTTGAAAGGGCCGTAAAACCCAAACCAAAAAAAAAAAAAAAAAAATACAACAAAAAAACATACATACATACATACATACATACATACATACATATATACATATATACATAAATACATACATACATACATACATACGTACGTGTAACCGTTTGTACATATCTATCTTAATTTTATGTATACTTTGCACGATATGTATATGGAGTCGGAAGGGGAGGAGGAGCCGACAAAAAAAAAAAAAAAAAAAAAAAAAACTAGAGATACTGTTCATCTGATGATGACGGTAAATTCATTAAAATGTCTACATTTTACAATCTAATGCAAAATTTAGCTCTCTGGGCGTTACGAACATGCAAGCGTCCACTAACTTGGATCAAAGAGACAACTTGACCATTCATTCATAAATTTTTGAAGGGTGCTGTAAGCATTCTAAAGCACAACAAGATTTTTAGCTTCCACCAGTGGGATTTCTGGATTCATTTTAGAGGGATGGCAGTTATATCCTAATTAACATACAGAATAATTGGGCCCTAATCATTATCAAAATTAGATTCATTCCGTGTATGTAGCGTGTCTAATAAAAATAGGGATCAACTTAATTTTTTTAATGGGTGACCAAATTATTAAGACCACAATCCTTCAGCACAGGCTTTTTTTCTTCTCCATGAATTTATCATTTTCCTAAATATTGTGGTCTCGTCCCAGCCCAGGCTTTTTGTATGTTATTTAGGGTGAGACCGCATTTTCTGTTCTATATAGGGAGTGAGACCACATTTTTTAGATTTGCCATGAATTTATCATTTTCCTAAATAATGTGGTCTCATCTCTATAAAGAGATGAGACCACATTCCTTCAGCCCAGGAGTTTAGTATGTGATTTAAGGTGAGACCACATTTTCTTCTCTGTATAGAAGTGAGACCACATTTTTTTAGATTTGCCATGAATGTATCATTTTCCTTAATAATGTGGTCTCATCCCTATATAGTGATGAAACCACATTCCTTCAGCCCAGACTTTTAGTATGTTATTTGAGGTGAGACCAGATTCTCTTCTCTATACAGGAGTGAGACCACATTTTTTAGATTTGCCATGAATTTATCATTTTCCTTAATAATGTGGTCTCATCCCTATATAGAGATGAGACCGAATTCCTTCAGCCCAGACTTTTAGCATGTTATTTGAGGTGAGACCAGATTTTCTTCTCTATATATGAGTGAGACCACATTTTTTAGATTTGCCATGAATTTATCATTTTCCTAAATAATGAGGTTTCATCCCTATTCAAGGATGAGACCAGTCTGCCAGCAAGCTGTTATTGTGTCATTCTTTCAGCCTGGGCTAAATTGGATATTTTTGCATTTGTCACTTTATAGACATAGGTCCATTAGAGAGCATTAACGGAATAAATCGCATGCAGTAATATTTTTACACACTCCAAACAGTATCCAAATACCCCCAATGGAGCCTCTTTTTTGTTGTTGTCTTCCTCGTGATTTACCATTGGTTATTTATTAAAATAAAGTTGTAAGATGCAACTTAAGAATAACTCCTAAGTTAATGTTTGAAAAATAATAAAATACAAAATATTAAACAGAAAAATGAACGTTTGTGGAATTTCTTGGCTGAATATAATTTTAGCATGCGGTATGCAAATGAGTAAGTTACTGTAATCATTCTCAAAATGATACACCGCCGTCCTTCTGACAATCGACCAAAAACCAGTCGATCCTGACAATCCTGCTGAGGTAAAAAAATCTGTATTCATCGGAAGCTAATAACAATTTACTATAATAAGTGACGGAAATAATTTGGATGCTCTTATCTCGCGCATTCAGAAGATTTTACAGTCTTTCTGTGGCGATTTATTTATGTTGTTGTTTGTTACTTACTGTGTGTATCACTTGTGTCTTTTGGTTTTGGTGGCCATATGGCCATTTTGTGGGAAAGTAACTGTCCTTATGGCCTTCCTTTGTTTAGGTTTCCATTATGGTCTGGTCGTTTTATGTTTGTATTTCTTTCCCTTTGGTGTCTTTTATGGGTGGAGTAAGTTAATTGTATCAATTCCTGATCTTTGTTTTACTTCTACTTTCTCTAGAATAGAATGAAGAACAAAAAAATCGTTTTACGTAGTTACGTCCCTTAATTTTCGCGCCATTATAAGAGGTCGCTTGAATTTTGGCTCGTCATTCCACGTCATTGAGGCGCTTTATGTAAACAAGTCACCAAGTGCGTGAAAATGGCTGTCGTTGTACTGAAGTCTGGAAATCACAGTTTTATGATATGAGTTTGCAATGTATGTTGGTAAGAAAGCAATTTTATGGCATTCAAATGATTACTCCTCATAACTGAAGCCGGGTTTTCACTCTCCGTATCTGTGGCACAGTGAACGAAGTCAAAAACTGCTAAAATATATCGCGATCCAGATAGATCAAAATGTGACTGACCCTAGTGGTATTTGAGTTGCCCTGGTGCAAAAAGTACATGGTTTGGAAAAAGATAATAGGTCTCATTGTGGAGATAAGATGCCCATGTTTATTTTGATACCAACTTTATCTACTTTGGACCACTATAAAGGTACGAAGACCACATTGGACCTACAAATTAAACTTATGCCGAATTTATTGCCATGTAATGTTGGTTTGGGCCTAATGCTCTGTCTCTGATCGGGCTCATCGGAGTAAAAGTGTTGGTTTTCTTTTGCTGTAGCAATTCAGTGGTTTCTTGCTGTCGAGTCCTCATCGTGGTTTCATCTCTGTGGTTGTTTGATTTTGTGTTCTCGGAGATGTTACACTGATGAGTTAGAGTGCCTTGGGCCTAATGCTCTGTCTCTGATCGGGCTCATCGGAGTAAAAGTGTTGGTTTTCTTTTGCTGTAGCAATTCAGTGGTTTCTTGCTGTCGAGTCCTCATCGTGGTTTCATCTCTGTGGTTGTTTGATTTTTGTGTTCTCGGAGATGTTACACTGATGAGTTAGAGTGCCTTCATGTGAACTGAACAAATTATTTGTCTAAATCACGTCGGAAGTGGGGGCGAGAATTGCGGCCGCGTAAAATCGATTTAAGCACACACAACCCATGGAATTAGTTTCACCGACCGTTCCAAGGCGGTTCTTCTGTGGCGGGTTATTTTATTATGGGTTGTCGTTGAGTCTGTGTATCGTTTTTGGTTTGGATAGCCAATTGGTCACTTTGTGGGAAAGTAACTCTCCTTTTTGCTTGTCGCTATCGGTGTTTACATTAGGGGCTAGTTATTTCATGTTTGTGATTCTTTCCCTTTTGGTGTCTCTGATGAGAACTGTAGGTTAATTGTATCTATTCCTGATCATTGCCTTCACTTTTTTTTTAAATACTAAGTCATCATAAAATTCGTGTTCCGACAGGCCTTGTTGCAGAAGAGATTTACGTCCAACATTGAATTTCGAAACTAAATCAGAGTGACGTCTATGACACTTAGAAAAAGCGTTTTGTGGTTTATGATACCGATAACACGATTGAGAAGTTTAGCAGGTAACTATTCATTACGAGTGTTGAGTTACATGACAAGACACTCTGGTAAGTCTTATTAATTGCGAAATATACATACCGTGGGATAACGTACGAGGAACATCACTATCCATGAAAGGAACCCTGAATAAGATGTTCAGCAGTTAATTTATTACGAGTGTTGAGTAAATTACACAACCAGATACTTTAGCAAAGCGAGTTAATTTGCGATAAATAAAATCCGTAGGATGCTGCACGAGAAACATGTTTCTAGAAAATATAATCTTTAATGTTCCAAATTATATGATAACTCAAAACAACATGCATGTTACAAATGAATTTTTTGTTTTTTGGGTGAAAAGAAAAGACACATTCATTTTGTAAAAACAAAAAAAAAAAAAAAATATTTGTTAGTTGTTTCAAAATGGTCCAGTTTTGAACATCTAATTCTAAAACGTACTTCCTCAGAAACGTAATATTTTCACACCAACATATGCTACAATAAAAGCACCGCAGACACTGCATAATACCCCGCCACTGCTAAGCAATGTAACTTATTTGAAAATATATCAAGGCTAAATAACTAGAAAGGGGATAGCAAAGATATGATCCGCAAGTGTAATGTCTTAATGTGAGTGGATGAAGTTGTTAGAAGATGTAGGAAGCATATGTAAAAATCCATTTTTCAGACATTTGATGGGAAGGCAACTCAATAAGTTGACATTATTAGAAAATTATGGAGGCAAAAAATTCGAAGTTCGATCAGCTTCAGCAAAGAATGTTCAAATTATTGACTGAAAATAAAACACAGATGGCTGGATGGATTTCCATTAAGTATGCACTGACCAACAGACACAAATTCCGTTTTGTATGCACTGACCAACAGACACACATTCCATTTTTCAGACTTATCAATGGCAGGGACAGCCAGAGTCATGTACAGTTGCCACAATATGTAATATTTAGTCTGCTGTACATCTATGAAATTTCAGCAAGATTTTGCAAATAATAAAGGAACTAGAGTCTAAAATCGATTTTTAATACATCAAGGGCAAATAACTAAAGAACTGGAACAGCCAGAGAAGTGGTTCTTGGCCACAATATGTACCCTTTACTCCTCTATATGGTCCTTGGTCACAATATGTACCCTTTAGTCCTCTATATATCTGTAAAGTTTAATCCAAACATTTCATATAGTAAGGGAACTAGAGGCCAGAAAATATTTTTCAGATACTGAAAAGGGACAGACAGACAGATGGACAGACATACAAATGGATGGACAGACAGACAGACAGCAGAGGGTGTAGAAGTTTTATCCACATATTTCAAATAATAAATGAACTATAGGCCAAAATCCCTTTTTTATATATTTCAAGGGCAGATAACTCAATTGCTGGGAAAGCCAGAGTCATGTTCCGTTGCCAAAGTATGTAACATTTTATCTACTACATATCTATGAAGTTTCAGCAAGATATTGTAAATAATAAAGGAACTACAGTCTAAAATGCATTTTAAATACTTCAAGGGCAGATAACTCAAGAACTGGTATAGCCAGAGTAGCGGTCTTTGGCCACGATATGAACCATTAAGTCCTCTATATATCTTTGAAGTTTCATCGAGATATTCCATATAGTAAGGGAACTACAGGCCAAAACCCATTTTTCAGATATTTCAAAGGCAGATAACTCAATCACTGGAAAAGCCAGAGTCATGTTCCTTTGCCACAGTATATAACAATTCATCTACTACATATCTATGAAGTTTCAGCAAGATATTGTAAATGATAAACGAACTACAGTCTAAAATGCATTTAAATACGTCAAGGGCAGATAACTCAAGAACTGGAACAGCCAGAGTAGCAGTCATTGGCCACAATATGAACCGTTTATTCCTCTATATATCTGTGAAGTTTCATCCAGATATTCCGTATAGTAAGGGAATTAGAGGCCAAAAACCATTTTTCAGATACTGAAAAGGGCAATAACTCTGCTAAAAATTAACGGATTTTGCCTATTATCAATCCCAAACCACTCATCCCCGATACCAATATGTATGCACAATTTGAACAAAATCCGTGAAAAAATACTCAAGTTATCGATTGGAAACGAAGTGCGGACGGACGGACGGACAGACATACGGACGGACACCGGAGGGTATAACATAATACCCCGCCACTATCGTGTGGCGGGGTATAATATATGTAATAGCAACAACGAGAATTAGTTTTCGAAACTGTGACATTATAATATTATGCACATGCTTTTAAAACCCCTTCCAATGTATACTTTACACTATGCACAGAACACATTTTGCATTTCAACACTAGGGTAAATAGGCGTATCGATAAAAATAAATATGTCAACTCGTTATACAGTCAGTCTTTTTGACAAAACAACTTTTACAACATTCTATTGCATCACGAAAACAAGCCTATATAAGTTTGATCCCCTCAAACCCCACTTTTATATAGTAAAACTGGGGTTTACAGTGGTAAACCTTATTTTCTATATTTCTGGTCTAAAATATGGAATATGGGTACTCGTTAGAACCGCCTCGATTTTGCGGTTCTAACGGGTACCCACAACCTATATTTTGAGCAGAAATAAGAAAAATATCACAAATTTTCATCTGAAAATGTTCGTGTTTTCTCTGGTAAAATATACAATGTATTAGTATAGGCGTGCATTCGTAATAGTATGAGTAATAGTACTTACCATCTGTCCAACAGAATGAACAAATACCAAGATGTGGGCATTGAATAGTTACAAGAATATTTGTTTTGCCAGACGATTTGCATATTAATACCCCCTGATTTTCCTGCAAAAATACCCAACACATATACAAATGGCTGTCAGTATGGACATTCGGTGGGATTTTAAAAGCAAGGATATACGAGGGTAGGCTGAAAAGTTCTGAGCCTGACAAAGATCCAATGGTTTATCCATGCTGAAAGTGCCTTAATTTTCAACATAGTCTCCCTTCCTGGCCACACACTTCCTCCAGCGATGCTTGAGTCCTTGGGTCCCAGTGGTATAGAAGGTCTCATCTTGTTCGCTGAAAAACTCATCAACAGCAGCTATCACCTCCTCGTCTGACCGATAATGCTGCTCAGCCAAGTGCTTTTTATCCCCCGACCGAATAGGTTCGGGGGATATAGCGATCAGCCTGGCGTCCGTCCGACCGTCCGTATGTCCGTCCGTCCGTCCGTCCGTAGACGCAACCTTGTGATGGCCATAACTCCTATACCCTTTGAGATTCATTGATGCTTCTTGGCACAATTGTTCACAAGGCCGAGACGGCGTGTCATGCGCAAGAACCGGAACTCTGGATGCCATACTTATTTAGTTATCTCCCCTTTTAATAAAATAGAATGACTACTTTGTGATGGCCATAACTCCAATACCCTTTGAGATATATTGATGGTACCTGGCACAGTTGTTCACAAGGCTGGGACGGCGTGTCATGCACAAGAACCACAACTCTGGTTGCCATGGTTTTGGAGTTATCTCCCCTTCCAATAAAATAGAGTGACAACTTTGTGATGGCCGTAACTCCTATACCCTTTGAGATTCATTGATGGTTCTTGGCACAATTGTTCACAAGGCTGAGACGGCGTGTCATGCGCAAGAACCAGAACTCTGGATGCCATACTTTTTTTAGTTATCTCCCCTTTTAATAAAATAGAATGACTACTTTGTGATGGCCATAACTCCAATACCCTTTGAGATATATTGATGGTACCTGGCACAGTTGTTCACAAGGCTGAGACGGCGTGTCATGCACAAGAACCACAACTCTGGTTGCCATGGTTTTGGAGTTATCTCCCCTTCCAATAAAATAGAGTGACAACTTTGTGATGGCCGTAACTCCTATATCCTTTGAGATTCATTGATGGTTCTTGGCACAATTGTTCACAAGGCTGAGACGGCGTGTCATGT